>JAPYKE020000094.1:0-1200000 GCA_028554795.2 Sinohyriopsis cumingii | reverse complement strand
GTGGCTCTAGTGTTGAAATCGATGGAGACACGAGGATTGCATGCCTTGAAAGATGCAGCATTGACACACGGTAAAGAATTTCTCCAAAATGTCATCATCGACAAACAAAACGTTAAAGAAGCCTTCTTGAGAGCAGGCAAAAATGTCTTGCTGCAAACGGGCAAAGACCTTTTGGGTCGACGAGAAACACCTATAAATGCCCTGCACGCTACCGCGTCAGGCATTCCCACTTCCCTGAAGCCACAGCAAGGACAAGGTAGAAAGAGACGACGAAGAAAACACCCTTTCACCAGACTTCACACTGGTAAAGCTAGAAAGACAAAGAAAAGAAGAACCGTTTGAGACTTAGACGTTTTGGATTATTAAATTATTGAGAAACAGAAAAATGATGCACTGAGAATCTTGCGCTTGTTCCAAGTTGGAACTGGATCTGTTTGCCATGCTACCCACTATGATGACCATGCAAGAATCCCAATGGGTGGAATTTCATCCCATCTCCTCTTTGACAGCCTCAGTTTCCATCGAGTTTAAAATCAAAGGACAGCCCGAAGATTACATTGATCTGAACAGTAGTTACTTGTACCTGAAAGTCAAAGTGGAAGACACATCATTAGATGGTCCTAAGCTAAAGGCCGGTGACGTAGTAGCTCCCGTTAACAACTTCATGCATTCCTTGTTCAGCGAAGTGGACTTGTACTTGAAAAACAAACTGGTCAGGAGCAGCATGGATACTTACCCTTATCAAGCGTACCTGGAAAATCTCTTGACGTACGGAAAGAAGCCAAAAACACTCATCTGGATGCTTGCGTGGTATGGAAACCTGACATGGCAGGCCAATTCAATGAAACAGATGATGACAATAAGGGATTTATTGGACGTCAAGAGAAAATTGCTGAAAGTTGTAGTTTAGAACTAATGGATCGCTTGCATTTGGACATGTGGTTGCAATAAAAGTATTTGCTGAACAGCGTGGATGTCCGCTTGAGACTGAATCGTAGCAGTGCCTCTTTTGATTTGATGGCTGCAACTGCCGATTACAGAACCATTATCTAAGAAGCCAGACTCTACGTGCGACGCGTGGAAGTGTTACCTAAAGTTGGAAATGACATCAGTCACACGTTGAGCAGAACAACCGCCAAGTATCCGATATGACGCTTGGAAGTGAAAACCTTCACCATTGCTGCTGTACTACGATCCAAGATCCAAGATCATCTGTTCCAAGGACAGTTACCCAAACGTTTAATAAAAACGAACAGGAACTGAAACTAAACACAATCAGTACAGAAGACATCAACTCAAAATATTGCAACTACATTAAGATTTACATTGATGGATCCAAAATAACAGAACCACCCAGAACAGCAGCAGCTTACGTAATCCCAGAACTTAACATTAAAGTAGGAAGAAGACTACCTAACCTCTGCTCCATATACACAGCTGAATTCTGGGCCATACTTGAAGCACTCAAATGGATCAAAGAGAACAAAATACCCCAAGCGGTAATAATAAGTGACTCGCTAAGCGTCACAAACTCAATACTTAATAACAACACCAAATCAAGAGAAAACTATCTTAGGCAAACCAAGTTATTGTTAAAAAAACTGAACAATAATAACTTACAAGTAGAATTTATGTGGATACCATCCCATATTAACATACCAGGTAATGATATGGCAGATATAACAGCTTAACAAAAACTAAATGAAACCACTCACATCAACCTAGATTATAGCATATGCGAACTCAATAGCATATCTAAAACCCTCATTGACAATAAATGGCAGGAATTATGGAACATAAGCATTCAAGGCAAGAAACTAAACAAAATCTGTAGAAATAGGAAACCACCCAAAACAAAAGGCAATGAACAAAAATTCATAAATAGAATACTCATGGGCAAAACCAAGCTGGCTAACAGCTTCGGACAGTACATAGGATCACAACCACATAACCCAAACTGCTACCACTGCAGCATCCCAGAAGACATAGAGCATATTTTTAACAACTGCCACACACTTGAAAAAGAAAGGGCTAAGCATAAAGTTAAACAGCATAATATCGGATCCCCTGCAACATACCCAGAATTCTTGATGAACACAAACCACAATATTAATCTAACATTCGAAAATATCATAAGTTTTATACATGAATCCAATCTAATAAAAAAAATCTAAGAAAATAAATCAAAAACCAGTCAAAAATATTACAAATCACTGTTTGGGAATTATGACGGCCTGCTAGGTCTCATGGGTTCACAGACTGACACAGACGTCCATAGCCCGAATAATAAAAACCAATTAAGGACGAATATTACAAAATCACTGTTTGGGAATTATAACGGCCTGCTAGGTCTCGTGGGTTCACAGACTGACACAGACGTTCATAACCCAAATAATAAAAACAAATTAAGGCCACAAAAAACTTAAATAGGAAAATAGGAATTAATTAAAACAGGACTACATAATAACATATAAACAACCATAAAACAAGTTTTCACTCCAAACCAATAAGATAAGGAATCAAAATAAATAAGAAATTCAAAATAATAAAAAAAAATAAAATAAATAAAAATTATTGTATTTCTATACTGCCTTCCTGATCTACTCTTAACTGTCTCCTTGTCTCTTAAACAACATCTGGAATGAAAATTAACACCTCTACGAACTCACTCACACAAACACATGGTGACAGCCATCAACAAATACATAGATTTACCGACAGGACCCAAAACCAGATTGTATAAGGTGGTCTTGAATCCAGACCAACAGGATCGTCCACACTAAAACAGATTAGGAACAAAACGACCCCAAATTATCAATATATAAGGTGGTCTAAACTCCAAAGACTGTCAGATCCTGCAGCACAAGGCTGCAAAATAAAAAAGCTCTCTGCATAAGGAAGTATAACCCCAAATTAACATGTATAAGGTGGTCTAAAATCCAACGACCATCAGATCCAGCAGCACAAAGCTGCAATGAAAATAGCACAAATTAGAATACTAAGACCCTAAAAACTAATACTAATCAAGGTGGTCCCAAAAAGCCAAGACCATCAGGGCCTGCTACACAAGGTGGCAACATCAAAACCCATGGCTATCTATCTTTAACCTACTCTAAAACAGCACAGAGTTATCCTCCAAACTATGCAGGACGACACTTTTAGAACTATACCCTGGAACTTAGAAACGCCAAAACTGTGCCACGAACCGCCTCCCGATCCATAAGCCTCCTCCTCCTCTACCACGACCGGACATCAAACATCACGCGTGCAGTGCACGACCCCATAGCCAAATACACGAGTGCGCGTTAGGTCCAATCCCACTCGTCTCATTCAACAAAGCAATGCAACCTTAGCAATGAGTGCATGCTGGGTCCAATCCCACTCACCTCGGCTATACATCAAGATCGCTAGGAAGTAAATAGTACCTCGACTTGACGGCCTAATTAATAAGTGTTCCATGAACACATAAAAGCCTGGGGGATGTGGCTCTCCTTCCTTCCCCAGGAGTAATTAAATAGCACGCTGTGCGTGCATTAAACAGTGATACATGCTCCATTGGAGCGAAAATCACTTTAATCCAACTAAGTAAGTAAGTCTGACCATAGTGTTCTGTGAACACATTAAAGCCTGGAGGAAGTGGCACCATTCCTTCCCCCAGGAGTAATCAAAAAGGTGCCTGTGGCATCATAAACCAGTGGTACATGCTCAATGCAAGTGCACACCACTTTAATCCAACTAATTAATCAATTAGTATGACCATCCATTGTCGACTCATCCTCCTATTAAGATGTGCTCAAGACTAGCTAAGCTCAACGAAGCCTGCGTGAATTTGCATAGGGTCAGACACATTCTGATACCAAAGCCGGAAGAGATAGAGAATGTTAGAATGTTAAAAGTCACTGAAGACCTGATAGAAGAGCTCTTCAGAGAAGAAATTAACAGGGAGAAAGAAGAATGGACGGAGAAGTACAGACTTTAGAGACAGCAGAGAGAACAGAGAGAGCAGCAACAACAACAACAGCAGCAGCAACCTGAACCTGACAGAGGCTTTGTTGACTGTCGTATTGACACCAAAGAGTTCTTCTTCTCTTTTCGAAGAAGCAGACCTTATCCTGTGAGAAAGCCTGTCATCAGAGGAGGCTGCCATGTTAGACCCTAAAAGATCGCCATAGCTTCAAGTTCACACACAAAAAACAACCCTTTTCAGGGCTACCCCATACTCTAGAAAAGAAATAACATTCCATTGCCTATGATAAGTTAGAAGAAGAAAACCAAAGGCCCTTTTCAGGGCCAATCCTATGCCTCGAAAAGAAATTCACTTTCATGCCTAAATTTTTTTTTTTTATTTTTTTAAAAATGTTCAATTTCCCTTGACGCTATACAGTCCCACCATGTTCAATTTCCCTTGAGGCTGTATAGTCCCACCATGTTCAATTTCCCTTGAGGCCACAGTACAAAGTAACATTTCCTCCCATGTTAAATGTTCCTTGAGGCTATACAGTCCCATACTCCCATGTTAAATTTCCCTTGAGGCTATAAGGCATCCAAAATTTCTCCATGTTAAATTTCCATTGAGGCTAAGGCCTCCAAAGTTTCTCCATGTTAAATTTCCATTGAGGCTATAAGGCAAACCACATATTTTAACATTAAAGTCCCTTTGAGGCTATATCATCCCTATTCACTACTGACATACTTTCAATTGTCTACATCAAGTGATTTCTGTGTAAATGTGTTAATTGATATTCCTGAAGGACATACTTTCATACAGACAAATGGACAGACAGCAGGAATACAGTATTCTCTCTTCTGTTGTTGCTTTGGTGGGCATATAAAGGTGGGCATATACAAGTGGAAGAAAAAAAAGAACTTACCTTTCTGATGACTGAGATGAAAGGCTTTCATGACAAGCAATTACGGCATTGATACATGACTGCAGAATTCGTCTATTGTGAATTTCCTGAAAATAGGTGTCAACATGTATCCAGTTATAAGGTGGCCATTAGATAAAATGATTCCTGAAAATGTCCTTTTCAAACAGATGTCTTTAATGAAGATTATATAAGTGATGAAAAAATGTGACCTCCTCAAAAAGAATGGCCATGTGCATCTTATGAGGTGAACAAAATAATGTCCCTTAATTTAACAGCTCAAACAAAATTTAAAACACTTTCACAGTAAATTAAAATATTCAGAGCAGTACCTTTGCCCAGGATTTTGGGTAAATTTCATCTGTGTCCTTTAGTTACTCAACTTCAAATCTGCATTCAGCCCCTTCTAGTATATTCGCTGGAAACAAGAAATACTTTTGGTTTGATTTGTCAGTAAGGTGACTTTACAGTGCACTAATATATGGAGGCTAGCTCATTTAAAAACAAGCTTGTTTACACATAAACACAAATCACTCTAGTGAGAGAAGATTTGGAGTTAATATCAGTGAAGAGACTAATCTAAAAAAATTATGTCAAGACAATGGGAGTAATAGAAGCTTTGCAAACTGTGCCATAATAGCTGATTCAAGCAGACCTGAACAGAATGCAGAACTGTTGCATGTTGGTTGTGACTTTAATCTAATGAAAAGTCAGCATGTCAAGGAAGTCATATTACTGCAACATACTACTTATCAGGATGCATCTGCATACAAAGTTTCATTACTGTAGGACTGAAAGAAAGCTCAGTTAGTCCAAATGTAAAAAGGTTAAATACACAAAACAAATAATGAACAAAATTTTGAATTTAAAACATAAATCAAGCATAAAATTTAGGCCACAGTGGCCAGGTCTTGGTACTGACTGAGCTACTCTCATAGAAATTCAACTACATACCAATTGTCATTAGTGTAGGTGAACAGGGTCGAATATAATTGAATAGATGTGAAATTGCTAAAAATACAGAAATCATTAGGTTCTGAAAATAAAGTTGCTGCAATCTACTTTAAGTACAGTCTTATTGAGATGCATCCATATTCCAATTTTCATGAATGTAGAGGAAATAGGGTCCACTATATAGAAAGTGTAACAAACAAACAATTAATATGTAAAGTCACTCAAAGTATGCCAATTAAGTCAGAGTTACCAAATTTTTGGTATGAAGGAGTTACTTGACATGAATTGAACTCGTGTACCAATTTTCATGAGAACAGGTGAAACTGGATCAAATATATTAACATTAGACCTTAATGCCATACACTCTAAATGGGAATTTAAATTTGTTTAATATTTTAAATGCACTGCATAGACCTGATGCACATCCATTTACTGGTTTAGGAGATACAGCTTTTTAACAGCCACCAAAACAAAATAGCTGATTAACATTCCTAAACAGTCTGATACACTTGTGCAAGATTGTGATAACATGAAAGGAACCCAAGTTGGCTAAGAAAATGATTTATCAGTGCCACAGTCAATGATAATACCAATAAAACAGATTTGTTTTGTAAAATTGTTTAAATGACTTATACCTCTGACACCTTTTACATTATTTAAATTTATCAGTGCCATGCTCAAAGTGTGGTCTAGAATTATGATCTAGAACTATTGTGCAGAAACCATTTTCATTTTATTCCTAAGTCACAGCAACCTTGACCTTAGACCACTTGACACTCAAAGCTAAAGGCTTCTTCCATGGTCCAAATGTCAGCCATTCACAAAATAAGCAATGACACATTATGGAGAACTCATTTATTCTGCAGAAATAGCCTATGGAAGAGATTACATAAGTACAAACTGAAAGATGAATAGATGGATAGTAAAATATAGTATGTAAATGGTTGAAAGACATGCCAGTACATTATTACTACACTATTGTTATGTATATATAATTTGCATTGTTAGGGTTTATTACTTTTTTATTTTCATATGTTGTGGGTTTTGTAAGTTGTATTTTGTCAAGTTCATCGTCAAAGTCATAGATTTTTCTTATTCTGCAAACAACTAATACATAGTAATATTTTCCCCATGAGTATAGGTTTAATATTAGGAACATTATTAATAAAAGCAAATATTGTTACCTTGGTCTGAGTCAAGGATATTGCGTTTACAATGTTCTTTATCATAATTTTAGTAACAGACCATTTAACCATAACTAAAATTTTATTTTGTAAATGTTTGGAACCTTCTAGAAAGAAACTTCCATTAGATAACAGTTATTTTAGAAAACGATAATCATGCCTAAGGTCAGGTAGTGGAGCATAAAATCTTGTTTATGGGAAAAGTTATTTATGTATGCTGTACGATCTGAGCAGAATCAGTTTTATTATTGTTGTTTTACAGTCTTTCATTGGGCTGGAATTTATTTAAATTATTTACTTCAAGTATTTTTCTCTGGAAATACAAAGTGCTCAAAAACAACATTTATGGAAATAGGCAGTTGAATTTATAGTGAAATTTCAAATAAGAATATATTCTTGAATTGTATTATTGTGAGTCAACAAAAGACTGTTGGCACATCACTATGACACATGTCACCACAAGCACATTAAGACTTCCAGCATTGGATTTATATTAGAATACCACTAAAGTTTGTTCAGAACTTTTATCATTATGACTGTTCAAAATTCAAGGATTATTTAGGATTAACCACAATACCATAAGTTCTATTTTCAATTTTCACTCTGTAATTTAGGTGAAATAAAAAAATTCATAGACTTCTACAAAGCGTATTGGTTTTTGCTTTTTTTTGCTTTTTTCTGTTACTTTGTTTAAAACCATAGATTTGTAAGAATTGGCAAAGTTTTGGTTCATGAGTCACAAGAAATAGCCACATGCAGCTTCTTTTGACTTCTTATTTATCACAGGCTACTAAATGATTACAAGATAACATCTAGGTTATAATTAGAAGGTCTATTACTAAAATTATAATTGAAAATGTGGTACACAACAGGTAGACCGAGCATTTCATGGTGAATTTCCAATGTTCTGGACTCGAATTGCAATAAACATGTAGTTTACAAAACCAAAATCAATGATTTGGGTCAGGTAGAAAAAGAACTTGATTTTGGACACGGTCAAGTCTAACATACAATTATCCAGATCATATATTGAATAAAAAAACTAACAAACAATGCAAATTAAATATATGTAACACTGTCTTTACATACAAATTTTAAATGCTGAATGAGTTTTAACTTAAATGAAAATGGATGTAACATGTAGCTCTTCTCAAGATTAATAGTTTTAGATAGTTTTGATTCACAGGTGAATAGATGAAGATTTGGAACTATACCTTTCATACTAGCACAAATTCCATTTCTACTACAATAACACATCTGGTTTTACCATCATCCAGCAAAATTAATTACTTGGATGATTACCCTAATAATAAAAGCTTTTTGAATTGACATATTGACACCATTTTGAGTTACCCAGTCAACAGGACTGTAGCATAGAGTACAAGCAAGATTAGGAAAGTTTGTGTATCAATTTACATGTGTTATGTATATTTAATTTAATTTATATTTGATTTAATTTAATTGTATGCTTGTAAGTTTTACATTTTTTAATTCCATTATTTTGCTATTTTAATGTAAATTTATACTGGAATCAAGTTCAGTTCTTACTGATTTTTTAAAATATTTTTGACATAAACAACTTTGTAGAAACATTGTATCTAATGCTGACCAAGTATTGCCTCGATGCCACTTTATGAATCTTACTCTGAGAAAGAATTTTTTTAAAAAGTTGTTTACTGCAAACTCTGAAAAAGAATTTTTTTAAAAAGTTGTTTACTGCAAACTATCACTGGTTCTGAATCAAGGTCAGGAACTAGGAGTATGAGGCAAATTTCCAGAGGATTGACCCACATCCGGGTATCAGTTTTGTGTTGTAGCTAGATTTATTACTGATGTTTTGAGAAATAACAATTAGTCTTGGCTTAACACTTGAAAAGTTAAAGTGCTTTATGTTGTGACCAGTTTTGGGCTAACTATTGTGTTTTCTTCAATTTATTTGGATTTCAAGTTTGTTTTCCCTGGAAATACTAGTGCTTTATATTAATTCTTGGACAAGGACAGTTATAGAAATTTATACAGAATTCAAATTGGAATATTATTTTCTCTGATTCAACAAAGAACTGTTTACACATCAGTATGACGTTGACCACAGCATGTCATTACCTTCCATTTTGAATTGCATTGGGATTTGAACTCAGTTTCATTAGAACATTTTATTATTAGGACTTCTATTTTTTAATTCTTGGATTATTTTTGGATTTGATTCATAGAACCATAAGTTTTTTTACTCATTTTTACCTTGTTTTTCTAGGGAAATAAATTATTTGTTAAATTTTACAAAGCTTGTTGTTTTCACTCTTTTCTTGTTACTTTTGTAAGAGAGTAAACATGTAACACATGATATTCTTTTATCTATACAATACCCTCTTCTTGAAGCAAAATTTAGTTGTTTGCATAGCTTGAACAGCACTGTAAATAAAGGCCAGTGGCTGTTTAAAGGCTGAGGAACCAATGTTGGGTTGGAAAAATATGCTTCCTGATGGCAAAAGGTAGGTGACCATTATATGCAGAGAATTTATCTAGGAAATTTACCAGTGGCATATAGGAATGGCCAGTGTGAACAGGTTGCTGCTGATTAAAGGTGACTATTATGACAGGTTTGAATGTAGTACAAGTATTTGAATTTAGCTTATGTAACCTTCCATTCAGATATGGAGGAATCAAGGGCAGTTTGGGTTAATTCCCCTCATTGCTCATGATACCAAAGTGTCTAGGAAGCTAATAGCACAGAGCAGTTTTTCCAGATTGCATGAGCAAATCACACTGTGTAATATGTAAGATTCAGACGGTTGTCAAAATAAAGGTTTTACAAGACTTTTAATGTGGGTAAAAAAATTCAAACACATTATGAAAAACGTGTTCCTTGTCAACAATAAAAGACTGATTTCATTCAGTTACTTCAAAGATGACAAATTAGAAAATGCATGGACGAACAATAAAAACAATTTTATAATATGATATGTTCTGCCATATAGCAGGCATTTAAAAGATAAGACTTCCTTATGTTTGAGCTAGTTACAATACATTTCTACAGTCTTTTTTTATTTGTAATAACCATTTTCTTAAATTTGTTTATATGTGTTTAATATTTAAATTTATTAAAATGAAATTAAAAAAGTCACTTTTTGGGCTAAATATTTCACCCCATTTAATGCTATGAAAAAGCATTGCCCCCAATATATGTAAAACAGGACTTCAGATTTCTGAATGAAAGACAGGAGATACCATAGAACATGTATGTACACTATCTGTGTACAGCTAGGGTGAAAAATGAGAAGATTTAAGATCCATGGGTCACTTCCAGAAATACAAAACTACACAGAGATTAGTTGCCTCAACACAAAGAAATGAAAAGAGTGTCATAAGCATATGGTTAGGTTGATTTAAAATTGACAGAATACACTTAAACTGTTGAAAATAGCAAATGTTAGAATGGTATATCTAAAGATCCCAAAATGTTTTTATATTTTTCAGAAAAGACCACACTTGACTCCAATGCATGCTTGGTTATAACAATATACATCATCACCAAACTGTTTTCAATATAAAGCAATCAAGATATATATATATATATATATATATATATATATATATATATATATATATATATATATATATATATATATGAGCGAGTTTATCTTTTTTTATAAAGACAGACTAAGTATAATTCCTTATGGTGCCAGTGCCTAGAAAAATTACCATGGTAAAAACATACTGGCAGAAGCACATCATAAGTCTACTCACAATGTAACAGTACCCCAAGGATGAAGGAATCAAGTAAGAGTAACAACCATGCAATAAAGTTAAGTTTGCATCCAAAATAAAGTTTGGTATAAATTACTGTGTAATGTTGCTGCATTTGTAAGAAAGAAATCTTGTCTACATCTGATACATTTCACCTTTAAAATGAATAAATGTGAAGAAAAAAACAAATTCTTCAGCTTTGCAATAATCTTCAAAAATGCACTAAATATATGTCTTATTTTATTTAAATGCATAAAATAATAATCTCCTAATGTAACTAGAATGCTTAGTTATATAAACAAGTGTGTTCACCAATGGATTTTATTCTTCAAGGCATCATTATACTAATTACATGTGATATTCTTTATATGCAATGATTTCCTTCATTGATCTACATTTTGTTGAAATTCAGTATATTAGTTATAAGTTCAAATGCTGTCTTATTTACATTTTGCACTGCCTTGAAATTGACATATAAAACAAATAAGTATGGTTTATGATTAATGTTATGTTATGCATTTTTATGAAATGACTGGAACTTGTAGTACCTGTAACCTTTCAATGATACCTGTTTTGTTGGTCTTCCTCAACAGAAACCAAGAAGTTGAACTCAGGGTTCTGTGATTTGGTTTGAATGCTATTTAATGTATATAACTTTCTTCATGACTTAGCAATCTCCAGGAACAATCTGAGAATCAATAGTCATTATTTTTATGTCTTTGAACAGGATGAAAGACCAGCCAATCAACTCAGTTAGTAGTGATATCTTATAGCAACTTTTCAAACATTCTTCATAATTGTTATGACTGCAAATTCAGCAAAGTTTTGAAAAGTAACCCGTTGTGCATAAATCATATACATGATAGATGATTTAACAGAAGTTAGGGCTGAATATATCATTCAAGTAAATATAACATGGTTTGTCAAAGATTTGAAAATACTCCATTGGTGGTAAAGATGTATTTCAACAAATCACTTTTAGAAAAGTTTAGATACATCACATATTTGGATAGCCAAGTTTTACCAAGCTCCAAGATGTGACAATGCTCCCAAATTTGTATTTTTATAGGACATTGTAGCATCTACCAAGTTTTAATATTTTTGTAAACACATGCAAAACACACATTGCTGACTGAATGTATATTATTATGTAAATTAACTAAGAATAATGAGTTTATTATTTTATTTAGGCACAGCAGTAGTAGATTAGAACTCACCAATAACTTTGCATTGATCCATTATCTTGTCACTATTAAAATAATACTCATCAGCTAGATGGTCAACCTGTTCAATGGCATCTGAAATCAAGAGGTATATGGATTGTCTTGTCAAGAATGTCTGGTGTGCTGCATAAAATGCAAACTGGCCTGCAAAGTCCCATGTTGTCAGTGGTGAGATTGTGCGTGTCTCTTGTTTTAATTTAGCAGCATCTTCTTCCAACAATTTTAACACACCCATGGTGTTCATCCACTGAACTAACACTGATGGGGATTCTTCTTGCTGACAAGCAACTTTGCCAAAATTTTGCTGAGGGGAATAGCAATAAAGAACTTCTGTATCCTTGTCTTCAACAAAAACATAAGCCACTTCATGACTCTTACAAATTCTCTCTCCCTGAGGAGGGATTACTGCCTGATCCTTGTCAGCAACATTGTCTCTCATGGAATTTTGCTCATTTAGGACTTTGGCAATGTACTGCAGGTGATAATCCTGTTCTGACTCTGAAAACATGAGCAACAACAAACACAGTTTGATTCTGCTTTGCATTAGGCAGTGAAAGAAAAAATAAAATTAAGAAATGTAAATAAGGCACACACTTTACAATCTTATCCACATCCAGACTCTCTACCACTGCTGTCTAAGCACATGTTACATAGACTTTGACAAACATCCACTCAGCAGGTGTAATTTTCTCAGATATAACCAAGGTGAAGCCAGGTAAGCAAATGGAATACTGGTATTCTTGAATAAATGTAAAAATAATACAGACATCATGAAAAATGTGAGACAAAATAAATTCATGAAAACAACGGCAAGAAGATTTCATACAAATGCATGACATGTATACCAATGTGGCCTAGGTAATATGGATAGGGCTTTTAATATGTGCTTGTTGCAGGCAAAATATTCACATCCAGACTGGAGATCAAATCCAGTAAACTGCTCAAGGTTGTGCCTTAGAGTGTTGCAATGGCAGCTTCTTTAGAAACGTACATAGGGATGTATGTCAGCAATACATTTACTTTAAAGATGACAAGCGTGTAAAGATGCATCAATGGACTAATCGACAACATTATAACATGATATGTTCTACCAGATAGCAGGCATATAAAAGATGGAAGTTTTTATGTTTGAGCTAGTCACAATACATTTCTACAAATAGTATTTTTGTATTTGTAATAAACAATTTCTTAAATTTTTGTACATTTTTTATATTTAAATTTATTAAAATGAAAATAAAAAAGTCACTTTTTGGGCCAAAACTGTCACCTCATTTAATGCTTTGGAAATACATTGCCCCCAATATATTTAAAACAGGACTTCAGATTTCTGAATAAAAGACATAGGAGATACTGTAGAATATTTACATCATGTGTGTGCACCAAGGGAGAAAAATGAGATTTAAGATCTATGGGTCACTCCCAAAAATACAAAACTGCACAGAGATTTAGTTGCCTCAATACTTGCATCAACACAAAGAAATGAAAAGAATGTCATAAGCATATGGTTAGGTTGATTTACTATTGAAAGAATACAATTAAACTGTTGAAAATAGCAAATGTTAGGATGGGATATTTAAAGATCCCAAAATGTTTTATATTTTTCACAATAGACTTGATTATCACAATATGCATCATCACAAATTGTTTCCAGTATAAAATGATCAAGATATTTATGAGTTTATAATTTTTTTAAAGACAGATAAGCATTATTCCTTATGGTACCAGTGTCAAAACAATTACCATGGTCAATCATTCCAGCAGAACCATATCACAAGTCTACTCACAATGTAACAGTATCCCAAGGATGAAGAAACCATGTTAGGGTAACAAATGTAATAAAGTTTAGTTTGCATCCAAACTAAAGTTTGATATCAATTACTGTGTATAGTTGATGCATTTGTAAGAACAAAATCTTGTCTAAATCTGATACTTTTCACCTTTAAAAAGAATCATTGGGAAATTTTTGTCATTACAGCAATATTATTTAACATCAAATGAATAAATGTCTTATTCCATCTGCATGCATAAAATTAGTATTTCCTAATGTAACTAGTGTGCCTAACTATATAAGCAAGTGTGTTCACCATTTGATTTTCCCTTTATGCTCTTCAAGAAATTGCCATCATGACAGAATATACGCAGAAGCAAACCACCAAGTTTATGACATCTCTGAGTTGTCTTATCAAAACATGTTAGAGATACTTAACTTGCTCACACATTGATACAGAAGAGTTAGGAATAACATGATTGAAAGAAATCTAACCACAGAAACCAGGTACAAGAAAAATCCACAAAAGGAGGACAGAATTTAAAGTTATACAACTTTGAATAAAGTTGAATGTCAGGAAAGATGTGTCCTGCTTTAGAGATGTAGATATATGAAATGGATTACCTCCAGTGGTAGTGGAATTGAAAACAGTACTTTCATGTAAGAGAAAACTTGATAAATAATGGTGTATTCATGAGTTTTACTATAATAATTATGGCAGTATTATGACTAGATGTGATCCAGTAAATTAGCTGAGTACAATATATAAATGGTACACGGGGCTGCTAATAACCTTCTGCCACATGAGGATTTATGAGCATTTGAGTCTTTAGAGGCAGTGATACCATATGATTTCAGAGTCTGATGTTAGCATCCTCCTAGCTAACTGTTCTTCAAGAACCATCTTCATATACACTCCTTTTCTAGTGCTGATATAATGATGGAATTACTTATCATTCAAAAGCCTTTGTCTTTACCCACAGGAATGAAATGACCAGTCATAAGCTTTATTGAATAATGAAGATATTACATTTTAGACACATTTATCATTTACACCCTGTGCGTTAAAGCCAGGGTTTCCAATTTTAGTAATGATAATTCTTTCAGTTTTCTATCAGCACTTTCAAATACCAGATGTTCACATATCGATGTTCACATATCAATACCCTTACACTTTAAATTGAACATTACAGTAATATTTTCTCAGTAATCATACACAGATAAAATTCAATGATATTTTATATAGCATATTTACTTAGCAAATTTATTAACATCTATGCAAACTGTCTGCCAAAAACAGAACCCTTATTTTCTTCAATCATTCTTTTCAATTGTGGGACTATTCAGAAATTCTGTATCTTGAGATGATTTCTATGTTCATAGTGAACACCATCCTAATCTAATTCATCAGTATTATGCTGACAGGAAATGTATCCAGTGTTAACTCAGCCAAAGAAATCGTTATATAGATAGAACTCAAACTCCATCTGACAAGCAAATGTCTCAGGTTGGATACCAGCCCAGGATGATTGTGTCCATGGAAAAGATACTCAGCTCATATTACCTGGGGATGATAAAGCCAATAATGTGTTTAAAGTGGCCTTAAAATCCAACAAACTCCTTCATCTGAAATAGCACTCCTACTCTCATCCCTCACCCCAGTTCAACTTTTACATAAGTCACTTACATCACTACTTCACAAAAGTCAAGAAAGATTTGGTGAGCAATATCTCACAACATACTCCCCACTGCATGAGTGAAAGGTGATAATAGAGTGAGTGGGTGATTTAGATTTTTAAATTTAAGCTTTAACAATTTTTCAGTCATATTGCTATGATGTCTGCAGTGTAGCAGCTTTTAGTGATGTCTAGCACAGGGGCATATTGCCAAAGACATGTAGCATGATGTTCTACCCAGTCCCATTATTCTGATAGCTGCCGATCAGTCCTAATACTAGCCTCATAATGCTGAGCAACTAGTGAGGCAGCAGTTAGTGCCATTTTTAAAAGTTTTTGATATCACTTGACTGGGGTTTGAACATGTAACTTCCCACATCCAAGGTGGATGCTCTATCCATTTAGGCCACCAGAGTGATCTCATAATAATAGAAAAAAGGCCATGATCTGTTTGCTAAGCAGTGTCTTTGTAGCCCACCCATGACCTTCACACCTAGCACATTCCATCTTTAGTGGTACCAAGTTAGTGAAAATAGAACTTTGATACACAGTGTTGTTTCAATTAGTAAAGATGACCTAGCATTGGTCACTTTTAGATGTTTTAAACTTAAGGCTGGACATTGTGACTGGAACTATTAATAAACTATTAATCAACCATCAATGAATGACTAGCATCAACTGATGACCAGTCAAGGTACCTCTCTGTGTGGTTTGAAGACTGAAGTCCCAGACAAAGTTTCTGCAAGAACTGTGCATCAAGCATATAGTAAACTCTGTAACCAGTTTTTTAAACTGAAAATCAAGAGCAAAAGCTAGAATGTAATAATATTCGATGTTTTGCTCATGCACAGTTAAACAAACCCTCAAAAATACGTCAAAGCAATTTAGTTTTCATATTCAAGACATGTTCATCCCAACATAAACCCACATTTGATCTAAAGATGCAATAGTTAAAAGGCATTTGTTTTCTGACACATCTCCAAAAATGCATGCTAACAGCAAGTTTGGTCTCTGTAGGCATTAAAAAAAATGTTCAGACAAAGATAATGGATGGGTAGATAGATACACACATATACCCACTCACATATGAACAGTCTGACAAACCAAGTGTATCCCATTCATAACCAGTTTCTCATTGCATGAATAAATTAGAAAAGAAATGCTACATACCAATACATAATCCTGACAGATCTGGTTCAGTGCACACTTCATTAAGGAATCTCCAGTTATTATCCAATCTGAAATTCACAAAGACTTGAATAACCATATAGCATGAAATGGACTAAGATTAATAAAGCACCTGCAAAATAATACATGAAATATTAGCCATTTATCGCTAAGATGCAAATATGTAACTTTCTTTATCTTTACAAGCATCTAATTACTGCTTTTTGCATAGCTACATATGTTCTTCAACTGAGGAAAATTACTTTCAGTCCTTGAAAATATTCCTTCTTTTATATTTTATGGAAAAACAGCCATTTTACTAAGTAATGACCAACACACAATGTTTTTTTTAAGAAAAAAAAAACATGACTCATGATTCTAACTAACTAAACCACTTTAAACCAAATTAAAGCTTAAGCTAATAGACATATGACAACTGCATCATTGCTTTTTTACTTTTCAAAAAACACTCATGTTTGAATACCAGTTGCAAGTTCTAAACATCATATTTAAATACTACAGCTTTTTTGAAAAACAAAAGTTGCTATTTATAGCATAAAATGTATACAAGTATTTGACTAACAATCATAATTAAATTAGTTTGCATCTATCTATCTATCAAATATGATAATATATATATATATGTTTGTGTATGATTGTTAAAGTTGATTGTTATTTTATTATTTATAGCTGCTAAAATATGGCTAATTAATTAATGTTTCTTGTTATTTAAATTCAAACTGACAATGAAGTACTCATGATACTTGACAGTTTGACAAGTCTCACTGTGTCTGTTCAAGTTTGACAAAGATTGTTTGCAGTGATATGCGACAGATTTGATAAATTGGATTCTTGTATGGATGAAATAAACTAACAGTGCCATACTTATCTACAATGCAAGCTATTGTAAGTCTATAGGCAATGGATGTTTAAGTAAGATAGGTCCATTTCTCCAAATGGATCATGGCCCCAGGCCTGGCTCTCCGTAGAAGCTCAATTTCCCTTTTAAAGTGAGCTGAAAGTCAAATTAAGTATTTATTTTTCATTTTCCTGCTAATTATACATATATATATATACCTGAGAGAAAGGGGTCCAGGGCTGAATTGAGAGGCTCTCTCCACATCCCCCATTTAGTATTTTCTAGCCCTTACCTAAACTCATATTATGCAATATTTTTTATAAAATAGAATATTAATTTCTTTGGGTTTATTAAGTAAATGGATTTTAGATATTAAAAAACAGAATAAAACTGGGTTCCATGACATGAAAGGTACACTGCTTGCTATTGTTTAAGACCTAATACTTTGACTTAATTTAGATATTCCTTCTGCTATGTTGTCAAAACAATAAGTCTATACTGTTAAGTCTTCCAATGTTGTTTGAGAGTTGCAATGTTCAGGATTTTATAATATCCAACATTATCTAATCCACCACTTGTCACCTTCTGTCCTGTCCGCTTTAACCCATCATTAGTCATTTCTATCTCTATTTTGCAATAAGTTCTTGTACAAATAATACATGTTCACTTCTTCCCTTTTAGCTACATCCAATTGCAATACAGCTGTATATTAAAATTGTTGCATATTGTCTTAAAGTGTTTTAGATCTATACTGTTGCTCCTTGAACTAAAATATTGATCACCAGGTAATGGCATCTTATACTGAGACAAAAGTTTTCTTACATGAAAGAAGATGTGAATTTGTATATCATATTTGCCAGTACTAAAAGCAGTGTACTGAGATCAGTATATGCCAGAAGGATTTTATGCAGACGGATGTTGTCATCCTTACTGCTAAATTTAATTGTTTTTGCCAAAATATTTCATATTACTCATTGCTATGAATCTGTTTATTAAATCATTCTTCAGATTTTAAAGTGTTAGTACTTGAAGGTTTGTATGAAAATGAATCAGTAAATGCTGATGATTGTGTGTTATTTTGATATCTGTCATCAGTTACATTATCAGAACAAGGTTCATTAAGTACTGAATCTTGATTATTTACATCACAATTATCATCTTTTACAAACAGGATTAAAGAACAAGTTTGCTTTGCTATTGAAATAAGAATCTGCCATTTACTCCTCTTTTTAAATGGACTAAACTCAACTTTGAAAATGCTGTGGCAGATTTTTTAAATAGCCTCAATCTAGAAAGAAGTAAACTACTGGTAGCTATTAAAAAAAAGCCATATTCCTTCATTAGTTTCATACTCCTTGACCTACAGCTATCGCATAAAAGAAATAAAGCAATATCTTTACTAATGATAATGATGCTAGACTACCTGCTCTAGGCACGTTTGGCAATGTACTCATTAAATTGGCAAGTAGGGATTGAGCTCAGAACCTCTCATCCTTTCCAACTAGAAACTGTATTACAAAGATGACAGAAGTTTATGAGGTGATAATACCTTTTAGAGAAATTACATTCAACACTTTCTCTTAGAACAGAATCTTTCCAAGGTAATGATATTGATGCTTGGCTGACTTCTCTGGGCATATTTGGCAATGTATTCTTTAAATTGGGAATGAGGGACTGACCTTGGAACTTATCATTTTTTCCAACTAGACACCATGTTGTAAAGTGCTCACAGTTGTTTATTTTGAGACCATACCATTTAACAAAATTGCACTCAGCATAAATTCTCACACTGGAATCCACTGTTTGAAGAATGATTTTAAGTGATTTGGGATAAAAGTATTCACCCACAAAAATTTTGTTATATATTAAATCCAGTATGCTATTCTCTTGAATGATCTTGATCTCTATGTTTTTGGTGTCTTTGATGAAATCATTACAAACTGCTGCTTGATCATTTGATATGAAGCAAACATCTATAATGATAGCATGATGTCGGTATGGTGAACTCTCGTGTTGGCATAGATAAGTCTTCTGATGCTAATGAGCTATAAATGTGTGCTCTCCTATCTGCAAACTGTGTGTGGATTCTACCAGTTCCCTTATTTCCTTGTAACAAGCAATGTATCTCCTATCATGGCCATTATTCAGCACCTCAAATTCGTGTTTTAATTTTTATGCCACATTCATAGATTTATCAACTGGAGATGATGACTCCTCAAGGATTACAGCAGAATCCAGTTTATCTTCATCATCATCTGATTCTTCAAATTATATGCCTCTGTAATCTGACTGGGATGAAATTTTAGCCTCCATAATAACCTGAAGGAATAAATTAAAAAGGCTGTAAAACAATATGAAATTTCATGTATTCATCTTCAGAGCTTACATATTGATGAATTATCAGCATCATTTCACAGGGCTGGAATTTAAAAACATTAGCATCTTTCCCAGAAAAAACTTGGAAACTTAAAATAAGTTTCAATAAATTTGTCTTTTCTTGATAATGATGCACAAAAATATTATTGTAGCTATAGTTACCCTATAATGCCTAAAGTGGTCACTGTTTTTGCATAACCAGTACACATCCTTGCTGGATATGTAAAAAATAAATGAACATGTATAAACAGCCTTGTTCAGAGAAGTCTTCTTTTTCACAAATGAAATCATAAATTTACACAGATGTTGTTTTTGTCTCCTGAAAAGAATCACACCTTTTAACAATGATTGTACTTGTTTAATATTAATTCTAACTTTTTGTATGTAAAAATTCCATCAACATGTTAGTCATAATTAAAATACCCATTGTCCTGAATAAAGTAAGTTTATCCTGAAAGAGTAACTTGATCCAGTAAGGTTAGCATTGACATATAGTTCAAGCACATTTTTGTCAAGACAGTTAGATTTTCCATGATCACCACACATTTTTTAAAAGCTAAAAATGTAACCTTCTTTATGCATTATTTGCCCACTCCTGCAGATACAATATTACCATACAATAACTAGATAAGTAGTGCCAAATATGGCTTCCCACTGGTTCATGTATACAGCATGCACATGAAGACAGTCAATAAAGTCAAGAAATGCAAATAAACTATGCATTTCATTTGTGTCTTTTGGCAGATAGAGATATTATATAGGGCATTAAAAGACTACTTTTTTTTAATTACCTAATTATTGGTATGGTAAACAATGCCTTATTGTCACTTTATTAAATCAGACAGGTTCCTTCAATGTGTTGGCACATTTAATATGATGAATGGCTAGTTAGACAATCTACATTAAATACTATTCTTGTAGAAAGCAGTATTTTGTAGATCAATTATAAAAAGTTTGCAAAGAAAGGAAAACTTACATGAAGACTTGTTATATGTAGAAAATACAAAGTA
Organism: Sinohyriopsis cumingii; assembly: GCA_028554795.2. Classification (NCBI taxonomy): domain Eukaryota; kingdom Metazoa; phylum Mollusca; class Bivalvia; order Unionida; family Unionidae; genus Sinohyriopsis; species Sinohyriopsis cumingii. Next base: position 1,179,171 of record JAPYKE020000094.1, on the reverse strand, counting down.
AAATTTGTCATGAAAAATTTACTTTTCTGTGAAACAGTCCAACCCTCATGAAAATTATAACTGCCTTCTGAAAAAATGTGCCAGTAATGATATTAATGCAAAATTTTCATGAAGGAAGTTAATTTTCTCATGAAAAGGTCTCACCAAACTTCAAAAAGAATTCATGCAAGGTCTCACAAAAAACATTACTTAATTCTCATGAAGAATGTCACTTTCTAAATAAAAATGTGCATTTAAAAGTTAATGCAAGTTATCAATAAAAAAATAACTTTGCTTCACGTGAAGAGTCATTTTATTGAACAATGTCATAAAAAAATTCCTTATTGATGCAAATTTTTCACAAAATAGACATTTTTCTTGGAAAAAGTTAAATCTTTATGAAAAATGGGCAAAATGCAACAATCTTGATGAAAATGGTGATTGGTGACATTGTCATGAAGAATAAGGACTCATCAAAACAACATTTTTAATTAAAAAAATCACATTAATTTTGACATTCTTTCACATGTTGGCAATGAAAAGTGAGAACTTTTTCATGAAGTGTTTGGTAATATTTATCAGACAAATCTTTTTGAAAAAGATGGGTAGTTCACAAGAAATACATTGTTGTTAATAGAGTTGCTATTTGGTCAAACAATTACATGCTCTTTGTTAAAGTGTTCTTCATAAAAATCACAGTTAATGACATCAAAGACTACTGACAGTCATGTGAAGTCAAACTGAGCCTATCTCTAATGAACACCACCAATTAAGTGTTGCCGACATTAACAGTTCAAGCTTCTTGTGTAATAAGGAAAACAATTCAGAGTAGATATCAGTCTTAAAATCTAATAGTTCTGTTACACTGTTACAATGAAGATAGTGTGGAAGGATTGTTTAAAGTACCATACTTGCAGAGGATTAGTTGCTAGATAGATGTGAGATTTTATTTATTATGTATGAATACCAATGAAAGTACCTCCAATTATAATCCTGTAAGGTTATGCATAACAATTAAAAACATCCATATCTGTTTGTGAGATATAGAGATTCATTTACAAGTGCATTCCTTTCTAAGTTAATACTTTCTATCTTTTGCTTGGTAAGTATGACTAAATAGTCAAATTTTGTTTACGATAATCACAAATGAAAAATTCTGCTTATTACATGTTGAATAAAGGCGAAATACATTCGGATGTCTCAGAAAAACATTTTGTCACACATGATGACATGTTGTATGACATCATGATATGTTATTAAATGATGCAATAAATTATATTTCTTAGTTACAAAGTAAACATTTATGAGACACTTACAGTATTGAGCTTCAATTATTAAAACATTTCAAAGTAATTAAACTAATTTATTAAAATAAAATAAAATTTCACAGAGAGTTGCTAGCAAGTTTCCTGGGTAACTGATTATCCTCACATGTTTACTTCACTCCTACTAAACTCTGCCTTTTACCAGAAATTTAATGTACATAATTAATAATCAAGTGTGTCATATCTTAATCAAACATGCTGAATAAAGGATAAAATAACTCATCTATGTCATTGTCAATGTCATATCTGATTCGCTTAAATTGTGAAATAATATTTTTCTCCTGTCTTCATACTTTTAACAAAAGCACAAAAAATGTTTTACATCTTGATTGTTTTACACACAAAGGGCAAAATGTAGCATCCTCAAGGTAACATCTGCCATCAACCAGTTTCAATATGAAGAGAATAAGCAGTGGATTCTCTTTCCACTCGTTAATCTTTATGAATTTTTCGTCTTAATGACATTTGTGAGAAATGAAACAACAAATCAGCCATGCAGAGTACCAAAATAAGGTAATTTCAGGAACACATACAACTTGGAGGCACACAGGTTACCGGAAAATCACACTGGCACAAGGTTCAGATGCTAAGAAAATGGACTGTAAGTAATTTAATGGGGCCATTGCTTGCATCTTGAGCATACACTGATGTAACCTTGACCTCAAGGTCAAATAGCTGACAGAATTTATTGTCCTAACTTCATAATAGTTCATCCTAAGTATGAACAAAATGCATAAAGGATTTTTTAAAAATATTAGCAATTAAAAAATATTCAGCAATAATCTAAATGCACATATTCAGTGATGGTGATCTTGACTCAAAAGTCAATGGGGCAAGCAATGGTTTTGCAGAATGATCTGCTTTAGGTTCATAATCATGCATTCCAAATATGAGCAAAAGTATCAAAACATTTAGGAAATATAAACAAATTTAAACATTTTAACCAAATCCTAACATCATCTATGACTATGACCTTTAGTATTAGCTGATATGAAATGACTTGTCCAGCTCAAATGAGTCTTAACTCAATTGACATTGCAACTGGTCAGATGTTTTATAGTGCAAAATATTTCTGGCTTTTTGATGCTATGGAAGCCAAAATGCTTGCAAAGAAGGAAACTTGAAACTCAATGTAGGTCAAATTTGTCATTTGAAATATCCCAAACAAGATTTATACTAATTATTCTAGGGGCATGGGGGGCATCTAAAATGTTTTCTAACAGGTTTGTGTTAGCTAAAATAGTAATTATGGAGCCATCAACAATAAAAATTTAAGATATCATACGAATAATCACTTGAATTTTGGAAGGAGTAAAGACAGTGTTAAAATATAAATGGTCATCACTGCACTTGCTGTGGTTGTTGAATAGGGCATACAAATCTACATATGTAGGTCTCCTGTAAATGCATAGTGAGAGAAATAAAATAAATAGTTTGGAATGTGTAGCAGTACTTCAAACACACTCATGAAAAGGAATATGAGACATTCACATTACAAAATTAAATTCTACCCTCTAATATGGCAAGAGATGTGAACGTTGGTCACCATTGTCATTCATGTGATATGGATCATTGTAAGTTGCTCTTACCATATGTTGTCTACATTTAGGCTGAGGTATGGTTGGTCTGTGGTAGATATTCTGCACTGGTTTGCTGGGTATCAAACTGACATCTATAAATGAATGAAGGACCATCTTAAAATTATACAGTGCAAGTCCAACTTTGAGCCAACTGATGTATTGTAGATTATGTTTATTCTGTGTCAGATGCCATTCTCTCTGCTGTCCCAGTGGCCATTAGGGAATTGGTAATAAGTCACATTAACCTTGAAAATGAAGGTTTGTACATATCAGTACAAAAATATGTTCCATTTAAAAGATGCATTCATGTATTGATGGAAGGATTATTGTATGTATTCATGGGGACAGGATTTATTGTTTTGAGAGTAATAAAATGATTCTGTTTAGATAAACTTTCTTGAGGTTATTCTGTTTACCTTTACACCCAATGCAACAATAATACAATCTTGGTGTGGATTCAGTTTCATAAATATTTGTTATCCATTAAAAAGTAAAATCAAATCCTCTGCAAATATTTCTGATTTTACAGTGTGTATGTATGTATGTGTGTGTGTGTGTGTGTGTGTGTGTGTACGTAGGTATGTATGAATGTCTACTTTACCTATCATCTTCCACATCTATAAAATTGATCAGATATTGAAATGTCTAAATTCTAGTGTGCTTTTTAAAATTTAGCTAAATTATGTTAGTCATTTTTAATAGAAAAAATTAAGATATATAATAAATATTTAACAACTCTGGTCATACTTTTTTAGCAGACTGCTATCATTCACATACATCAAAAATGACTTTAACCAAGGATTACTGTCAAGTATTGCTGTATGGAATCTGGAGGAGGTTTAGAATAAATTCTTTAAAAACATTTTTGTTTTAGTAACAGTGGCCGTATTAGATCAGCATCATTTGTGTAAACTTAGAAGTCCATCAAGCTTAGACATATTCTGTCAAATGTTGCTAAATTCTGTTTAGTGAACTTGAGAAAATGTAGAAATTTCTTTTTTGTCTTGTTGTTCCACCTTAAGCCACAGTGATTCTATCTGAGGGAGGGTCGGCAATAATTGTAACAAATCAAAATCTATTGATTCCAGGATGTTTCACAGCAAAATTTGGTCTAATTTGCCCATGTGAAATTTAATTAAAAAAATTTAAAAGCTGTTCTATAGTTGTAACAGGGACCTTCTTTGAAAGACATATGCAAGGATGCTTTCTGTCAAATTTGGTCACATTTCTATAGAGCTGCTTTGAAGAAAGAGGATAAGTGAAAACACTCCATGCCAAGATGCTTTGTACCAAAGTTGGCTGAAAAGGGTCAAACTGGTCTTTGGAAGAAGTTGAAAACACCAAATGATTATGGACAACACAAGACAGATTCACAGCCATATCAAAAACTTATATTATGGACAAGTGTGCTAACAAGAGACAAATATGGAAATGAGATTGGTCACCTAGCTGCCATCTGCCAAGTAGCCAATGAAAGAGCTACTGACCAAGAAATCTAGGTCAGTAGATGATAGCTGTAAAAATGTATTCCATTGTTGTTGATTATACATGTTATGAAAACAATATTTTAAGACTTCTCTAGTTTTAATATCTTCATCAAGATTAGATGGCACACAAGAATTATATCAGCAATATTCAAAGGCATCAGTGCTAGGCCACTATGTCAAAATTTGTCAAATTTTGTTTAGCACTTTCTGAAAATAAACTTTTATAAAAGTCTTTGTCATTTTAATAACTAAAGTCCCATTTGATGATCGAAAAGCCTTCAAGCTAGAATGTGTCCTGGTAAATATGGTAAAATTTTGTTCATCAGTTTTTACAAGCAGTTATTAAAGTTCTTAAGCAGCGACATATGAAGGCAGAATTACATTATTTATGCAGTCTTTTTTCAAATTTGATTAAGTTATGTTGTGCAATTATTGTAAGGACATTAAAATATGAATAATGTTGGTTATATCTGATGGCCAAACAGTTAACTATGCAATGACTGATCTAAACAATTTTAGAGTCTGAATGTTAAATTGAAAATTGGTCAAATGATCCTGAGGAATTTCTGAAAAGTCATCTTAAAGCTTTCATTCTGTTTATTGTAATGGTGGCCATATTTGATGGCATTTCAGAATACTTTTGCAAACTAAAAAGACATTCATTCCAGGATAATTTCTCTCAAAGAGGTAAAATCCTGACTCAGAGTGCGATGAACAAAATACCATACCATGTGATCACCTGACCTTAAAGTCACATGGGCCAAGATGAATCACTTTAATAGCATGGCAAATTAATCAGGTTGGCTAAGTTTACTTATAATTACCCCAAAATGACAGATATAGTGCCTATGTTAAGTGCTTTCTACATAATCATATTAAAATTGATTTGGCACAGAATTGGACAGGCAACAGCAACAAAAAATGGATCATTCTGCCATCACAGTGGGAGAAAAATAAAGCAACTAAATTTGTGTTTGTGAAACATGTGTGCCCACACTGCAGACTACAATGTCCAATTGAGAAGAAAAAAAAAATCAAACATTTAGACAATTTTAAATAGATGCTACTGTATTGATAGTTGCATGAAACTCTAATCAGGTCATCCACATATTCATACAAATATGTATTATGAACTTTATTTCTCTACTTGATTTATTTCTCTACTTCATGCAGTTTTTGCTCAGATGTGCTGGCAAGATTTGTATCCAAAATGTTCAAAACAAGAACCTGGGTATGGCTTGCATGTAGAATGTGCCATCAAACATTGGGTAAATTGTTGTTGTACACATCAAAATGTATCCATATACCAAGTTAAGTGATGATGCGGTCATGTGATGTAAATCAAGGGTTTTGGATGGATGGACGTAATGACAAACATGCTCACTGACTTGAAAGTAATCACTTTGTATAGCTTAGGAAACATCGGGCTGCATGAAATAAAAGGTATAAGAATTACAGAAGTTCTGAAAAGATCAGAAAATCTAATCAGGTCATTTACATATGAACACAAAATATGCTTGCCAAATCTAATTTGTCTACTAAAGTGATTGTTGCTTTTAGGTGTGCTATCAAATCCTAAATGTTCCAAAACGTGTGAAGAATGTGATAACCTGCATGTGGAGTCCATTATCAAAGCATGCCTGCTACATGTGTGACCCTGACTTCAGATTCAAAAGGATAGTAGTACCTGTTACAGAATGAAATTGTCTATCATAATGATCCATTCCACAAAACCCAACATGGGGTTTAGGAAACATACAATTGAAAAAAAGATGAAGAAACATTAGCAAAAATCTTTCCACACATTTTCTGTGACTATGCCATTGACCACAAAGTGCTTGATGTTGAATAAAATTTCCTAGTTTTAAATTGAATCCTATAAAATTATGATGTGAATCTATCAACGATTTTAGGAATTTTAAGCAAATGCAATTGCCAAATCCTTAACAAAATGCTGATGACAAAGACATCACTGGACAAGTGATTACTTTATCTAGTTTTCCCACAAATGTGACGCTTAAAAGAAATTGAACTAGACTCATCCTTCTATGCATACAACAACTGCATGTATGCAGCTTAAACAGTCTATGTGCAATGAAATTCAAACAGTTTAGACAAATTCGAATATTGTTCTGATCATAAGAAAATCTAACCAGCTTATTTACATATGTACAGAAACATACAGACCAAACTTCTTTTGAGTAGCCTGCTTTGCTTGTAATAGGCTGAAAATATATTAGGATCATTTACATATAAATAAATATGATTGTGGATATTTGTCTGCATAAAGTAGTTTATAAATCATTATATTATTGTTAGGCTTCTGTCAAAAAGTTTTAAAATGTGTAACAAATTAAAACATTGTTGTAATGGTTTGAAAATCTAATTATATCATCTACACATAAATACAAATCTGCCACTATAATTTATATATGTGTACCTCAGGTGACATTTGCCTAAATCTGTCAAAAATTATCCATGCAAATATGCAAGCCAAATCTCATTTATCTTTATTGGTTTGTGTACAATCTTGCTAAAAACCATTTCAAACTGGACGAAAAGGGTAATAAATCAACGTGCTCAAGATGCAAATTCTGATGTTTATAAATTTCTGTAATGGAAATGAAAAATGAAAATCTATTGAAGTAATTTACATGTGGTCGTTCTGTTCTTTACATGAAAGATAATACAGAATTCAGGTGCAGTATATCATCAGCTTATTTAGTCAATATATTGTTGACTTGAATTTCAAGATCTAAGAGAAAATTGTATATATTTTATAGTCTCAAGAAAACTGAAAGACCATAACAGGCACGTGTGTTTGCTCTCCTCATTGAAGTTTCAGGACACATCTCAAGATGGAATTTAACTGTTGGTAAAACCACTGAAAGAAAGCATTCTTGTTTGAAGGTTTAATGTATCTATTTTTCACGAAGTTGAAAGATCAGCTGCTAACATTTTGATGCACTGATGGACAGATATAAGTAGTACATGAAAATTGGGATTCTGAACCACTTTTATAACTATGGGGTAAAAGAGTGCTGCCCCGATGTGTATATACTACTGTGTTATGAGGGTTCTGGATTACTCCAGCCCAGAAAAATGGCTCACTTTATTAAAGGTGTGTTTTCTAATATAGCGAAGATATCTCTTCTGTGTTATCCTTGGAGCATGGATTGATTGAGATTGAGTGAGGAAAACAAAAATACAGTGCCTGAATTAAGTGGGAAGGAGTCTCGGGAGTGGCTGAAGTGTGCCAAGGAGTTAACAGCGTACGCAAATAAGGATTTTCCTTTTGTGCCTGAGGTGATTTATTGTGAAGAGAGTGAAGAAGAGGAGAATGAGGAATGGGGGAAGCATAGCCACAGTCATCAGTGTCATGTGGAGAGGTACAATTAGCAGTATTACATCAAAATTAGGCTGAAGCATTTTCATTTGTCAGATCCACAGCGAGATCAGTTTTATTATTGCGGTTGAATAAGGTTACTCAAGTTCAGTTGGTAGGTCTTGTGAAATTCATAAAATCTGAATATGTGTTTAAGTCTATCATTGAGAAGATGGGTCTTCACAAGCTTGTGGCAAAATGTAAGACAGTATCTGGGAAGAGTTTGGGTGAGGAGTACATCCTGAAGTTGCAATGAGTTGTACACAGCTTCTTTGTATGCTGTGTGGAGATAATGCATGACTTCATCGGGAGAAGATAAACAAAATGAATCGAAATACTCGACGTCGCTGTAACAGGGATCATTCACGATGGCGACCCAGTGAGTGCCATGTCTGTCATAATAATTTTGAAGGTTGATGACGCAGCTTTCATCAGGCATGATGATTTCTAGAAGTTGATCTTTAGAAATGCTAAATCCTGCATCCTAGGAGGTGTTTGAGGTTGATGTTGCTTACAAAAAAAAAATTCTGATTCAGAACAATCCTAGAGGTAAGGATCCAGCAATCCCTGCAAACAGAGATCCAAGGAATCCTGCTTGTTTGGACAGTGTGATGCTGTGACGCTGACAGGTTCAGAACGATCGTTTTTTGTGCAGCCTTATGTTTTACCATGGTAGTAGACTGATGATGCGACTGCATGATCCGATTGGGTCCCACATGTGCTGATGCCTTTAGCCTAACAGAGACAAGTCTTTTATGCATGTTTGCCACAGTGATGCTTTCTTTTTCTGCGGTGACAGCGTGACCTCTACTGGAATGTACAAGATGGTGTTATATGAAATGCTATTTTTGTTTTTGTTTTCTTTTGATCTTTCGTAATTCAGCTAGTGATGATGGTGAGTTTTTGATGAACTCTGCTGCCCATGACCGTTGTTTGGATAACTCCAGTAGTTGCCGAAGTTGCATTTGAGTTCTCACTCAGGATATTGTCTGGAGTTTATGAGAATGTGAATGAGAGACAAAGTGAGACATTTAAACATGTGCTTGTTTCCAGTTTGACTTACGCGATGGTCCATCAACTGAAATGCCTCAAAGATGTGTCTGGGAAGTTCGCTGCCTGGATTTGTGGCGACTGTCCATGACGTGGTGACATGAGCCACTGCAAATTGTTGCATGTAAATGTGAAGCTGCTCGCAGTACAGTTTATTGGTAAACCTAGCCAGAGATGATTCCAGGTTGACCATATACGTCGTCAAGAGTGTGATTTGGGGCATCCACATCGACAATCACATCATGCTGAATTGTGCATCACTAATTCCTGGTGCTCTGTGCATGTACTGCATGGCAGAATCTCTTTTCAGTATCAGCGTGTGCTTGATGCCTCTGAAGAGGGTACAAATATCTTGGCACACGATGAAGATGCTGATTAGGGGAAGCATCATGCAGACCACGTGGCTGCTATCGGTGAGAGCACATCAGGCTGCAAATCTGACATTGTAAGTAGCTTGATGTACAATTTTAAATTTAACCCTAAAATTAGCCCTGTTGATTGACCGAATCTGCATTGCTCAAAGCAGAGAAAGAAAGCATGTCTGCAGCGATAAAGAACTGGGTACAGATCGCCTCTCCCAAGTTTGTGTCTCTGAACCACCACATGTTGTCACACATGATCGCATGTAATCATCACTGAACATGATCCAATTCAGGATCATGCTGGCTTGTGGTAAGTAGCCATTGATTTCAATGTATTGCGTTGACTTAAATAACGTCCACCCATTATTTTGCAATATGACTTGTGTATTGTCTGCATAGTTTCTTCCCGCTGTAGTTTGTATTTTCTGCGGACTTCCAGAAAGGCCTTTTGTGGAAGCAGGTACACATCTTCGCCACGCGTTTCTATTTTTCGATGGGTGCTTGCGTTGAGATTGGTGATGATCGTGTCCTGTTACTCATGGTACTAGTACTCTGTGGTGGAGTCATCCACAGAAGTATCAATGTTCAGACACCGGTAGTCAGGAGAAAACCTTGAGTACATGATGTTATAATATGTCATTAAAACACACTGCTATTAAAAGGTATATTATAACTTTTAACAAAAATCTTTTTAACCCATAACCGTACATGATGACCCCAACATATGGAATTCTTTGTACCTTTCTCTCCAGATCCTGTAAAATTCTTTCTGATCTTTTGCTGATAACTGTCCCAGTTTTCTGAAGAGCCTGCTTGGCTTGTCTGTCCTAAGCCATACCCTCGCAAGAGGGTGATTCAAGTTCTCAGCGTCGAATAATTGGGTTCGATTTTCATGTTCGCGGAGGTGTGTCCGTTGTCGGTGATCATCCTGGATATTTACTTTTTCATAATTTTACTCTCGACGATTGTGTATAGATCATGGCTGAGATCGTTCGAGTCACTACGGAGTTGTACTAGTTGCTGTTCGATACTACTTACAGAAAGGATGTGTCATATGCTTCCCACGACTAGCATGTACTCAAGCAGACTATGGGAGTGAACTCATAGATCAACGAGGTGAGAAAAGCCGGTACATTATCCTGGGAAGAGGCTCACGAGCAGTGGAAGAACCACGACGAGAAACGGTCATATGTCCGTAAGACACAGGTGACAGGAGCAGCTCAGAGAAGCCATCGATCAGTATTTTGCCATGCTCGGGTTTTGTAACGACAGAGAGTCGGCGAGGATGGTCAACATCATCGAAGGCATCGTCCACGATATCATTAACGATTTGCATCCGAGCCTACTGGACGCGATTGTGAGAACCGGCAACGTCAAATGACGACGATTTGGTCGCAAGGTAGGCGACGAGTCACACAAGATCAAGAGTGAATGGACAATGTGGTGACAAACGAAAACGGTGCGAGGCTGTTGACAAATGAAATTTTCCAGCACGTATGGTTAAAGTACGAGGATGTGGACACGATCATGGCGGTAATGTCTCTCAACAAACGATCTGCTGACAGTGGTACTTCTGACGATGAGGTGCTGAAACCTCCTAAAACCATAGAAGCCTTATGGTACGTGATCATTTATGAAAACCATGGGAAGGTGGATCCTATTCTGACCATGGCTGAGTACAATACCTTTGAGTGTTTTAAGAAGGACGAACTCGTAAGTAGCAAACAATTCACCGTCGCTAACCAGAAATAGATGAAAAACTAGGACCCCACAAAAACGCCCGTGTACATCTCCTACCCCTTGCATAAATAATCTATATGGCCAAGCGATGTCACAACCTCTTCCCGTAGGCGATTTTCACTGGATCCACGAAGAGCAGTTCCTCAAGGAAAGACAAGAGGGATATCAGGACAACCGTGGATACTTCGTGGATGCTGATCACAGATATCCGCGATATCTTCGCTACGCTCATAACGACTATCCATTATGTGCTGAACAAATTCTGCTCACCCACTCGATGCTCTCTCTGGAGCAACTGCAACAAAAGAGACAGTTCGGACACCGAGACGCCAAGGTGAAAAAACTATGACCCAATCTCACCAACAAAACACACAACAAAATGCATAGACTTCTCGAACAAGCTCTTATACAGCACAGACTCGTTCTAGACACAGTTCATCGGGCTCTCAAGTTTCGTCAATTTCCGTGGATGAAACCCTACATCGACTTCAGTACAGCACAAGGCGCCAGAGCCAACACCGACTTCGAAAAAGACTCTTCAAACTCATGAACAACAGCGTGTTGGGAAAAACCATGGAAAACATTAGACATCTAAAGAAAATCGAAATCTTCAATATCGAACGACGTCAAGGTATGCTCTTGGCCAACGGTGCCATTGTCAGCATGAAAATTTTTGACGTTGAACCCGTCGCGATCGAATCCAGAAAACGAATCTCTTGTTGTACAAACCTATCTACGTCGGTACAGCTGTTATTGATCTCTCCAAGAAGATCATGCTCGAGTTTCATTACGACTTCATCAAACGTTACAAGGGTGACAAAGCCACGCTCCTCATGATGACTGATACTGACTTGCTCGTATTCGAGATTCACGCCGACGACGTCTACGCGGACATGTATCAACACTGTGAACTATTCGATCTCAGCGATTATCCACGAGACCATCCCTTCCGCAGTGATGACAATAAAAACAGTGCTTGGAAATTTTAAAGATGAAACTCACGGAACACCCATCACGGAATTCATAAGACTTCGATCCAAAAACATTACTCAAGACCTTTGAAATTGAAACCACTGTCTGATTGCTAACTATCAATGTGTTGGAATGCAGCTAAATACAAAGTCTATCCCAAACCACTTGTATATGTATAAAAATACAAGCAATGGCTAATGATTCGGTCCTAAGGTCAAACAGATCTCGTCTGAAAACTCATTAACGAAAATATGAAAATATTGTTGGTACGATATGGACCATTTTCATTAAGAACCAGTTAAATACTGCGATACACGTTTTAATGAAAATCCCTTGTTAATGTCACCATGCATACCAGACGTGCAGTGATACTACATGTTTAGAAATAGCCAGTATGGAGCTTGTTTAAAGTCAGGTGAGCACACTTTTCATTAGAACTAGCTACCTATTGCTATAACGTTTTAGTGAACACTACGTGTCTATACAAAAGTCCATTCAGAAGAAGTAACCACATACAGATTTTATTTTCAGAATGGCAATTAAGGCTGATATTCTAGCGGTTGTATCAGATCCAGCAGCAGAGAGGGTGAACAGACCATAGAATTCCGACAAAACAAATAAAACAAACAAATAAAACATCTCGTAGAAAGGTCAAGATTTTACAAATGAACTTTTCCTTGAGATGTTTTATTTTTGCAATGACCGATTGTACTAATAAAACCTCAGTTCGAAATAGTAGCTGAAAAAATAAAGTGCTCTACGTGTTTATTTATTTCTTGTTTATTTTTTTGACGACCAACGTTGGTAGGTACCCTCTCTGCTGCTCCTCTTCTGCTGATATTAATTAAATTATTATGTTATAATAAAATGGTACATCCAGAATCTCATACTGCAAGAACAGCACGAGAACGATTAGAAACAATTAAAAAATTTCTTCCTGTCAGAGACTCATTTAGAAAAAATCTGCAAGCGCAGCAAGAAGCAAAAGTTGAGTTTGAAGAAGACACTAAAAAACTGTTTAAACCCGTCACTGCAGCTACTGAACAAGTTACAACTGTCATCAAAGAAGATCTTCTTCCGGTATCAAAACAAACTGCGGCGCAGGCTGAAAAAATAGCAAGAAGAACTAAACAGACAAAGAAGATTTTACGAGATCTTCCAACTGGCATAGCCGGGGAAATAGCTGCGGCTCAACCTCCACCTGTTGGTGAGGAAATACTTGAGGGTATTGGAGAACTTCGTACTGAAGTCGCCGATGTGAGAAAAAAACTTGCATCCAAACCCAAACCAGCAGGAGAAAACGTAGAATTAATTGCAAAATTTAACGAAGGAGTTGTTGAGGAAATTAGAAATATTGAAAGAGAAAAATTACCTGAGATGATATTAGATAATATATCTAATAAATCTAGTATTTTAAAACCCGGTCATGAAAAAACAAATGATGATAATTTCATTAAATGGATATATCGCGTATATTACAATAAAAAACAAGCTAGAGGTCCAGAATACAAAAGTCTTGATAGAGAGGTAAAAAGACTTTATAGAGAGAGACTGAAACAACTAGAACAAGAAGAATTCTCCCAGTATCAGCTTCCTCCACCTCTGCAACAAATAGAACAACAGCAATCTTCTTCGCCACAGCAAAGGTTGAAGTCGGAAATTAAAAGGACTAAAGAGCTAATTAAATTACTCCCCTCGAAGAAAATTTCTGCACCGGTTGTAACATTTACACCGACAGATTCACCACATGGATTTCGAGAAGGTGACTCACCCCCGGCCACCACTGAAGTACTTACTCCGGTAATGCAACCACCAGTATTTAAAACACCTCAAGATGAACCTAAAACAGGACATGGTTTATGTCCTGATAATATCATCAATGACGTGTCACGGTTAGAAGTTCTTATAGGAGGAAAACGAGCTGGAAATAATTCACCAGAAATAACCAATGAAGCAGCTGATATTTGTCGGCGACTATTTCAAGGTGGTATCATGGATATTGGCGTTTACCGAGAACTTATTGATGAGCTCGTTGATGATTAGTTGTTAGATAAATGGTAAATAAAATAAGATGATTGTGCATGATAATCATCGTAAACCCACACAGGTTAGAGCGGTAAACTCACGATTACCAATCTATAGTGTTATTTACGGAAATGGACTTGGTGATGTTATTCGGGGATTATTCACGAGGATAGCTCCCAAAGTAGCACCTGTTGCGAAACAATTATCGATGAAGGCTATTGATATTGTTCGTGATAAAGCTCCTGGAGCAATTGTCAATGTTGCTGGTAAGGCGTTCTCGGCGATCAAAGAAAGACTAGCACGATTATTGCGACGAAAACAACAACCACCGGTGAAACTGGCAAGTACTGAGGTGATGCCCGCAGACGTAAGTAAAATAATAAATCAGGCTGCAAATCAAAAACTAGCGGCGTTAGCAGATCAAGGACTCGGTGAATCTGGAAATAATATCTCAAGTTTGATATCAGGAAGTGGAACTTTCCGAGGTGGAATTTCCCGAAGGCGGTGATCAACGTGTTAGACGAAAAATAATTATAATAAAATGTTCAAGCGCGTGTCCGACACAGCATTTGACATGGAAGCACCCGTCCTTAAGGATGAATCGGTACGTGATTATCAGTTTTATTCTTATGACGCACGAGTACCAGATCAACGTGGAAGAATTGAACTACAAGTTCATGACACAAGTAGATACTTTTTACCCGCTGATGCTTTTCTTGAGGTAGAAGGTACAATTGTAAGAACAACTAATGCTAATTACGCAGATGCGATAAAAGTTAGTTTTGTCAACAACGGGATCATGGCGCTGTTTGATAGCGCCACTTACATGATTGATGGAAAAAATATTGAATCAATTCAGAAAGATATAGACGTTGCTACAACAATAATAGGATTAGCAAGATATTCTGATGATTATACAAGATCAGCAGGTCCTACAATGATGTTTGCGAAAGATAATACCGGTCACCCTGAAAGTAATCCGTACAATATAAGACGACCAAGAAATTTTGCCGAAACGGGTGATGCTGACGTGTGGCCAGTGGTTCATGGTTCTAATGAAAATTTCAACTTGGGATTTGCAGCGCGTAAAAATATGTTGCTAGGAGCCGATAGAAGATTTTCATGTACAATTCCATTATCGCATATTTTTGGATTTTGCAGGAATGTTAAAAAGGTTATTTTTGGAGCTAGACACACTGTTGTTCTTGTGAGAAAGGGTGATGATAATGATGCTCTGTGGAGACCTGCTGGTGATGCTGGTAAAGTAGTATTATCGAAACTTTCACTGTGGATGCCGGTAATGACTCCAACGATCGCAGAAGAACAGCGATTAATTTCTTTCATGGATGCAGGTGGTAAATCCTTGTTGTCATGGTTAACAACAAGCACAGACAGTATGCAAACTAACGTTAACGGTCAGTTTACATGGCATATAGCATCACAACAGGGTGTTTCTGCACCACGACATATTTTTATTGCGTTTCAGGCTATCGATCGTTTAGGTAATCAAGAACGTACTCACATGATATTTGATAAACTAGGTGTCACAGATATTTCCTTACGGATAAACGGGCAACAAGAACCAACAGAGAGCATACAACTAAATTATGAACAGAATCGGATAGGACGTGCATATCATCGTTTGATGTCATTTATGGGACGTGATCAAAATGTTGATACTGGGTTGCAAATATCACAACATGATTTCAGAACTTTATATCCGATTTATTATTTTTCATTAGAACATCTTGATCTATCAAAACAATCTGTCGTTGATATACATCTCAAAGCAACATTAAATACTGCTGGTGTTGATTACAGAGCGATCGCGGTCATACTTAGCGACAAGGCCATGTTACTTGAAGGTGGTAGTGGTCGAATGAGGGTTGTTGATGCACCGGTGGAAAATATTTAATCGTGTTATTTAGAAAAATATATTTTATATAAAAATGTCGTATAGTCATGTTAATGTTACTCTGACCCCGGGTCAGGTAAAAAAGCTTCAATCAAAAACCGCCAACAAATGCGGAACTAAAATATCACTAAAACGAGATCATATTAGTGGTGGTCCAAACAAATTATCGTTGACAAATAATCAGATTAAACATTTCAATAAAGCCCTAGAATCAAAAACTGGAGTTCAATTCCATCTCTCCCCGAGCGCCATCAAAGACGTGGTTAAACCGGGTGGTATATTCCCACTACTTGCGGCCATTCCGGCATTAATAGCTGCGGCTGCTCCAGCCGTAGCAAAAGCGGCCGCGTTAGGTGCTGTTGGAACAGCCGCTGGAATGGCACTAAAGAAGGCAACAGGGCGAGGATACAAAAAAAGGGGCGCGGCTTAAGATTGCCAGGATCTCGTTGGGGGAGAGGCCTAAGGCTTCCAGGGTCATTTCGTTAGACGTTCCAGCATCAAATTTTGATTTACTTGATGCCGCTAAAAAATTAAAAATATCTGCCTTTAGAGGTGTTTTTATGCGAGATCAATTACCGAAACAAGCAGCAGGGGGGGGGGGGCGAATCCGACATTTTGTCCAATCGTTATTTGGCTTAATTAATACTTTCTGCACTCAACGATCTAGTGTCGTTAGCGCATGGTAAAAAAAAAACGACGACGTCGTTGGGGGATCGTCCAATCGTCATTTGGTTCAATTAACACCTTCTGCGCGTCGATCCCCAGCGTCGTCAGCGTCCGGTAAGCACATCGACGACCGCGTCGATGTCATCGCCCCCCCCTGCTGCTAAGTGGCTACTTACAACTAACCGAATATTTGGTCAAGTCCGATACGATATCGTGTCCGAGGATCATGTAAATTTATTGTTACGAATCCATGTGGGGTCGACTGAGCATGACTAAAAAAGTTTCGAAAAACATTAAAGTCCATGTCACCGCCGCACCATGTCTGCCAAATATTTCGTAGCGTGTGTGTATCAACGCCGTTGAATACGGCAAGAATATTACAGTTGTCTCTGATTACTTTTGGAATCTGAGTGTATCGTTGAGTGACATATATCACGTCGGTGTTTTTATGCCTGCCTCTGGAAAATATCCTAGCTGGGTTTTTTTGATTGTCTAGCATAACATCATCATACACGACTAGATTGTTAACGTCGCCATCAATATCGTCAATGCCCGGTGCATCATTGATATCCGTAATAAACTCAATAACATTTTTTTTTAGCGATCGCTGATGCATTCTCGTTGAAATCTTTCAACACCTCGTAGCATCGTTGATCATCTACGCTAGGAGCAACCAAATACAACCTGTCCCACTTCATCCATCTCATTATTAAATTGAGTAACAATTGCGTCTTGCCGGATCCAGATGGTCCGATGATAATCATCCGGATCGAGTTTGGTAACGCTGCAACATGCTTAACTGGTTCTCTTGTTTTAGTCGCCGAAAAATCAATTATATTCATATCTCTATACATAAATTATGGATCTATATTGTGTGAAGTGTAGAGTACGTACTGGCACAAATGATATGACAACCGCTACAACAAGAAATAACAGATTGGCCCTTACTGGTAAGTGTGCACAATGCGGTACAAAGAAATTTAGATTTATTTCTATTAAACCCGGGGATGTTTTAAAAAAAAGCGAGGAGGTGATATTGCAGCCAGGTTATCAAAACTCCCCGGAACACCGTGGGCAAAGTATCCAGGAGAAAAGCACCTCCCAGGATATAGCTACTGTGGCCCCGGAACACGATTAGATATCAGACTCGATGATCAAAATCAGCCCAAACCCGGTGAGTATCCAATAAACGCTATCGATAAGGCGTGTCATGCTCATGATGTTGCTTACAAAAGTAGCGATCTGCAACAGCGTCATATCGCGGACGTAAAATTAATTCACGCGTTAAATGCTATTCCTGATAAATCCGTCAAAGAAAAATTGGCCTCATGGTTGGTAAAATCGGCTATGAAAGGTAAATTAATGATGGGTGCTGGTAATTGAAAACGCTAGCGTTTATAATAACAACATGGAATCCATCTATTATTCTCCGAGAGGATACTGGAAGGGGAAGGCCGCAATTGGTAAGCTTGCAAGCGCTGCAAAGGTAACAAAGGCCACTGCGGCTAATTGGTTATCCAAACAGGCTATATGGCAAATCTATCTACCACCGCCTAAACAAATCAACTTCTCGCGCTTTGATGTCAGCGTACCTAATGAAGTTCATCAGGCTGATATACTATTTCTGCCGCATGACAACGGTTACAAATACGCGCTAACCGTAGTTGATGTTGCGAGTCGATACAAACAAGCGGAGCCGTTAAAAACAAAGTCAGCAACTGAAGTAGCCGCTGCGTTTGAAAGAATTTATCGAAGAGGTGCTGCGCTGGCCAAATCTACTACAAGTTGATCCCGGTAGTGAATTTCGCGGCTCTGTTTTATCAGCGCTGAAACATCATAGCGTCGCGATACGACGAGGTCATACTGCGCTACATCGTGATCAGGCAATTGTTGAACGATTCAATCGGACTCTTGCTGAACGGTTATTTGGATATCAATACGCGAAGGAATTCATCCAAGAAAAACGATCTCATGAATGGGTCAAAAGGTTGCCAGGCGTAATTGCAGCGTTAAATAACGAGATTACCCGAGCAATCAACATGAAGCCCAGCGACGCGATTAAATACGAGTATATACCCGGAAGATCAAAAATAGATAGCGTTTCCAAGCCGATTTTCGGCGATGTTACCGTGAGATATCTGTATGAACCAGGAGAGCTTGAAGGCGGTAAAAAAAAGGGCTACCGATCCTATTTGGAGTGTTACCACACATAACATATCAACGATAACACGATCAACTGGTAGACCACCGATCTACAGACTGGATTCAACTGCTCCTCAGCGCGGATTTACACGCGAGCAACTACAAGTGATACCTGACGATAGTCAATTACCCCCGCGTGGTCTTAACTAGCGCCGTTGCGTCTATTGCACTCAAGACAGGTCAACCTCACATTGTTTTTAACATGACCGAGACTGTTATCGATTCTGTCCACGGTAAATTGGCGAGCGTCTTTATCCGAATAACGCCAACTCATTATACAATTGCAACTCGCGCAGTGATTATTTTGTTGTTGTCGTAACGCAATTATTAATTCGGCATCAATATCAAAACGCCGCTGTTTTTTTTTATCCTGTTGGCGGTAACCCGAGAGTTTTCTATCAATGACGCTTGCATCGATGGTGACTTTGTCGCCGGCTTCGTCACTGGCTTCGTCAATAACAATTCTTCGAAGCTGATTTATCCTTCGTACTCGGGACACTGCAAGATAGACTAGATTCGACCATTCGATGCGATTATCAACCATCCAAACAACTGTGTCCGTGATGGTTTGTCCCTGCGAGGAATGTATTGTTGTTGCGTATCCTAGCGTCCACGGGGATTTATTAGCACGTAGCGCGTCCTCGACGACGCTGATATCAGCGAGCACAATATCATTCAGCACGAGAATTTGTTTTTCTGTCCGGCCTGGAATTTCAACTTCAATGTTCTGCCGCCGTGTGTCCGCGGGTCTATAACATAACGGCACTGGACGCGTTGGAAACTTTTCCTTATGCAACGTAAACAACCTCCGCTGAAGTGTGTCTCTGACTATCTTTCTACTCGCTACAATCAAATCATTTGGTTTCCATGTTTCCCAAAATTCATTTAACGGCGTTTCCGGAATCACCTCGCGGATTATTTCACATTGAATTCTATCCGGCTGTAATCTGATTAATTTTTTAACCTCGCGCAGTTGTTCATCAAGTGCTCGGTAATCAGTATCGGTTTCTTCATAATAGTCCACAAACCCGCTCAACCAATCATGTGGACCCTCGCCGACAAATGGTGCTGGTTGGCCATGATCCCCACACATGATTACCGCTGTATTCGCGCGCAGCAACCACTCAAGAAACATTTGTAAAACGTCTAACGAAACAGTACATATCTCATCCCAGATGATAACCTCAGGAATAAATTTTTCACCCTTTCGATCAGGAGTCCACTCACCGCCGCTGTATCGAAAAAAGCTGTGATAAGTAACGGCGTCAACATTTCGTTGTTTTATCTCTCGCGCTAGTCTATGGGTCGGTGTAAGCACGATTATACTTGCCCGCGTTCGAAATAATTCAATTGCCCGAGTCGTCTTTCCTGACCCGCCACAGCCGCTTAAATAAACTGTTTTATGTCTACAAATTGGATCAGAACACGATGGTGCATTAGACCATTCTGACAATTTATCACCGCGTAAGTAGTTGTTCTCAACGGTGACATCTGCTGACGGGGAATAATCGCGTCGTATTTCATTTTTAATTCTCCATGTACCCCAACTCTCGTCCGGACTAGTAAACTCGGCTACGTTTTCCTTGTACTTTACGTCAACATAAAACGAATCAACGGCTACTCTAACCGCGGTGTCGGGAAATTTATTTATCATCGAGAATAAATTTATGCAAGCATAACCCAGCATAGACGCCCTCAAATGCGGGTATGCCGGGCTGTCTCCATCGCTGTAGGTAACAACTGTACCCAACCTTGTTCCATTGGACAAGAAAGCTGTTTTGCAGTTCACGTATCTATTTTTTGCCACTGCGTCCTTGATTACAAAATCATATTCTGCGTCATCTATAATCAGCCGTGAGCAATATCGTTTGTAGTCGTGGTTTTTTCCACCTTGTGTGAACTTACCAATTATTCTTCTACCGAGATCTTTTGCCTCGCGGTTTCGTTGGTTGAATATCCTCCTGGACCATTCGATGATATATTCCTCGTCGGCATCAACGTGTTTTCTGGACTCGTCAATTATGCTATCTAGACGCTCCGGTTCTGGTAACCAGACTTCAGTCTGTGCCCGGTATGATATAATCGCGTCACTGACAATCAACGAAACTAGCATGCTACAATCAATCATATACCGTAGTAGCGCTATTGGTAGCCACTTCTTTTCAGCCATGTGTCTACCGATCCAAATATAGCAACAGCGATGGAGTCCTGCCGCGAATTCAAATGATACTATGCGAGCGAATCCGGTTAAATCAAAATCAGGCAGTGGTCCATTAATAGCAACACGAGTCATTTCATGACTGGGGTGTCCAAATCGTTTAAAGTACTCAGCGGCGGATCCATACCCGAGAAAACTCGCTGGATAACAGGCAACCATATCAACCGAGATCATAGCGTCGCGGTTGTATTCAGTGTTCCATAGTCCACCGTGATAGTATTCCAAACAACTGGATTGTACGTCCGGCAGAAATTCCTTGCGCGTTGGTCTCCACGCATTTTTCCTTGCTGCAACATGAGCTACAACCGATGGAATCGTAAAACAATTTGTTAGCAGTTGTTCATCATGCTCTTCAAATTCCATGGCGGTTTTTTTCATCCTGTTGTGAAATGCTTCAGTGCGATATAATTCGCCGTTTGGTCTTACAAACTGATCAAAGGTATCCGCATCGTTTTCAGCGCTGCGAAGTAACCACACTGATACAGGGTCGTTTTTACACAAGTAGGCAATAGCATCAAATAGTTTCCTCTCCGCGAGAAAACCATCCCGGGAGAATTCTTCGGGTATATACTTTACTGTTCTATCCCGTGGAAATATTGTGATTGCGGGCGTCCATGCGTGTTCGTTATGATCAATAATTTTGATTGGGGCTCCATTTGATTTGTACTTTGATTCGTATAATACTTCACCGGTTATCGTTGTAACGGTTATTGGAAATCTCAGCGATGTTTCTAATCTCGCTATGTCGCTGATGGTTGCTCCACGCTCTTTTACGGTTAGTTCCCACTGGTTGATTTTGCTACGTCGTAAATCAGTCAATTTGTTTCCTCGACATGCATTTGTAAAATGCTCTATTGTTCGTTCTGCTACACAATTTATCCCAGTTGACTGTTTCATTGGTTTCAGTTTTCCGATATCAGGTTTCTTATTTAACGGGTATATTCCATAAACAACTGCTGTTTCAGGATACGCTCGTTCATAGTATGGTCTATCAATTCCGGTTAACAACCCCGGCTTGGAGTCGCGGCTGACAGTGACTGTTTTCTTGTCGCTGAGAACTGGTTCAAATTTATCACGTATGATCCAATCACCTGATTCCACCCGGACAATGAATTTTACTCTGAAGAAATACTTTTTACCGTCAAGTTGTGATATTATCATTGCTGCGCGGTTGTCGTTCATGGTAGCATCAACAACGCCATCAATTCGAAATGTTGACCAACTATGAGATGCACCATCACGCTTGAATTCATCGATACAATCGCGTATTTTATTCAACAGGGTTCTATCGTTTATTAACGCTTTTGGTGTGTCCTTGAGGACTCTATCGAGATTGAATTTAATATTTTTCCAGGGCTTAATTGCTGCTAATCTCTCAAACTCATCCATATAATTAAAACAAGTATTTAAATAAAAGAATATAGTATAATGAATAAATGCAAATGGTTGATGATTGGGTCGACAACCCCGTGCAATAAATCATGCAGAGGTGAATTCTGCGGGTATCATTTACAAAGCGTTCGTAATGGTTCTCTTGGCCCCCTCCCGTGCTTGGTTTGCCGCGTTGGTGTAAGAGGAAAATCGCAGTTGTGTATCAATTGTTGCGGAAAGCGATACAGAGAGTTAAAGCGTTATTACGATAAACGAATAAAAAACGCCGTCATCGACCCCACCGCCGACTCCGTCATCAAAACTCCTCAAGACTACATTGAAAGGTTTATAATTAAACCAAATAATGAATTAGACAAGTAGTATTATTATACAAATGGACCAAGAGTTCAGACCTCACCCTGTGTTTGTTAATTACGAGGCGTCTCGCGACGGCGTTGTTAGAAATTGTAGACTGAAGAAGCCGGTTGGTACCGTAAATAATCACGGATACTTGCGATTTAATGCTGGGAAAAAAATCTGTCTTATTCACAGGATGGTGTATGAAGCGTTTAACGGACTGATCAACGACGGTCTCGTTATTGATCACATTGATGGATGTCCTCAAAATAACAGACTGTGTAATCTAAGAGCTGTTACACCGAGTCAAAATTCCAAATTTGGAAAAACGGGAGGGATGAGAAAGGCAAAACCCGTAAAGTCATTTGATACAATAACGCACGAAGAAAAAATATTTCGCTCTATGAATGCGGCTGGTAAATACTTCGATATTTGTAGTAAATCAGTTCGAGATGTTGCGGAGAATATAACTAAAACAGCGATCTCAAAAAAGACGGGTCACAGAATTCGATTTTCATATATAACATCAAAGGGAGATAACTCGTTTTGTGATAGCGTCGCATGACAAGAGTTACGTCCCTTGAAGTCCAATTAATGTTGCGATTAATTAATCATTTTACGATGAAAACTAATGAAATACACGCTGTTATCTAACAGCTGTATTCTTTTTTTTAATGTTTTATTTGAGTATTTGGTTTCATTTAAATGCCGTGAAACACCATTAATAAGTATTTAAGGGTTTAACGATTCAAGGGAATTCAAATTAACACACACCTTGTGACTGACGCCGCTGTATTAGTCACTTTATATATAAGATGACTCGTTATAAGCCTGGGGCTTTCGAAAGCCAATTCAACTAATCAAAACTAACCCACGCTCTTGACCCGCGCGTGTGGTTGTCTTTTGTTCACAATCATGCAACCGGGTTAATTTAATTGGGTTGCTTTTGATTGGTTGAATTGGCCGTAGAGTTCCGCCCCGCCGTTTTATGTTTGTGCTGTCTTGTGCCGTCCCATCATCCATCAATCATTTCATTGTAAATATATTCATCCTTAATTAAGTACATGTAGTGATGTCCCCCCAAGCATATCTTCTGGGCGGTCTACGATGACGTTTGTCACCCTAGGCCTCCCTCCCGGAGATGTATGTTTTGGGGTTCCCTTGGGCTCAGATGGATGCGAAGGCACCCAAGGGGTTCCAAGATGTGAATGTCCTTAATTAAGTATATGTATATGCCTGTAATCTGCCACAACACTCGAGTGGAGATTTATGGCATTGTACTGTCCATGTATGCCTGCAATCTGCCACAACACTCGAGTGGAGATTTACGGCATTGTACTGTCCATGTATGCCTGCAATCTGCCACAACACTCGAGTGGAGATTTACGGCATTGTCCATGTATGCCTGCAATCTGCCACAACACTCGAGTGTACTGTCCATACAAAAAACGGGGTCAAAAATGACCCCCAATAATTTTATTAAACTTTAAACTTAAATTTTATTAAAATTTTTGATATTAGAAATAAGATGTTTATAAGAATATGGATTCCCAAGACATCAATAATATATTAACTGAGATTTCAAAATTAAAAAATCAAGGAATTGTATTATCTGATAGGCTCAACAGCGAGGAAATATTATCCGATTATGAGGCTATAAACGAACAATCGAAGCGAGGGCGTTTTACGCTAGCCCGCGAGTATTCTTTTATAAAACGATTACAACATACAATTAATGAGAACCTGTATGGCAATGACGTAAGCGTATTCATTGGGTTATTCACTGCCGTTGAAACAATACGAAAAAAACTCGGGCAGCTTTATGAAAAACGCCGCGAGATCTCTAGTAAGATTAAAAACATTAGGAGGATCATAGACGAAACCCCTGTGGGGAGCCTCAGCTTGAAGTTACCTGTACCCACGTCGCGTGACGAAGTCGGCATACAAATGTAACATTATATACATGTGATGTACAATGACACGATATATTTCTGCCACCATGGAAAGACCCGGCGGAAAATTTTATTTGAAATTGCGGATCAATTTACAATAATGGTAGGTGAATCACTTACTACTCGGCTAGCCAGAGAGCGGCTAGCAGCGCTTAGAAAGTTTATACCGTTACGAGACAGAGTGAGAGAGAAACTTCAAACGCGACAACAAATGCAAACTGATTTTGCTGTTGGAAGTGAACAGTTATTTACCCCGGTAACTAAAGCGACTAAGGATGTTACGGCGGCAACTGTACCCGTTCTTGGTGCGCTTGAAAAGATAGCGGCAGAGACAAAACAAACAAAAAGGTCTTTAGAAACACTCCCTGCAAAAATAGCGGCTGCTACAACACGGAGGCCACCACCACTCGCTATAACGGAACCACAAGACCCTTATGTTACAATGGCCGACTAGGCGCCACCGCAAGAGAACCAGAAGAAGAACTAGGCGCCACCGCAAGAGAACCGGAAGAAGAAATACCAGAAGAAGAACTAGGCGCCACCGCAAGAGAACCGGAAGAAAAAGAGGAGAATATACCCCGTGTTATACTCAAGAAGAGCACAATAGATCAAATTAGAGACTTCAGCAGCAGGGAAGAATTAATTAATTTTGCTGCCAACAATTTTGCTAAGAAAACACGAGATAAGAAGCATATCAATAGCGGTTACGAGAAAAATATAAAGTCGTTAAAGGACTGGGCAAGAATAGTGTATTTAGCAAGTAAACATAAAGATGCATTACCACATCGTAGTAAATCCGATTACGACGCATTCCACAAGGAAGTTAAGGATAGAACACCAAAAAAAGGAAAAGGATACTCTGTTCGTAAAGAATCCTACGGCGTTACCTGCCCTAATAGTGTTCTCAGTGATATATCACGGCTGGAAGTACTAATCGGAGGAAAACGAGCCGGAAATAACTCTACGGAAATAATCAATGAGGCCGCTGATATTTGCAAGCGGTTATTTACAGGCGGTATTATGGACATTAATGCATATCGAACGCTCATAGACGAGTTAGTGGATGATTAAAATTATAAAATTATAAAATTATAAAATTTTATAATTATCGTTTTTGTTAATTTTTGACTGTTTTTGACCGTTTTTTGACTGTTTTTGACCGTTTTTTGACTGTTTTTGACCGTTTTTTGACTGTTTTTGGCCATTTTGTGACTGTTTTTTGCCATTTTTTGCCATTTTTTGAGGGCAAAAACCCAAGGAAATCATTTAGAGAAAATCGATGTTTTTGCTGAAAAATCGAAAAAAAAACGACTATAGGCAACAAAAAACGACCAAAAATGACTAGAAATCAAGAAAAAACCAGAAAAAAACCGGATTTTTATCGAGGGCAAAAACCCAAGGAAATTTTGATAAAATTTATTCCGGTTTTCCACACGGCGGTGGGGAGGGGGTCAATCACTAATTGGAAAACTGGTGTTTTTATAATAAGGATGATCATACATTACAACCATGATAAACCAGTACTCGTCTACGTGGTAAACTCGCGATTGCCTGTTTACCGCGCGTACTATGGAGATGGTCTTGGTAGCACCATTGCGGGGTTATTCACAAGAATGGCTCCAAAAGTAGCGCCGTTAGCCAAACAATTAGGAATGAAGGCTATTGATGTTATTCGTGATAGGGGTATTAATGCTATTGGAGATGTTGCCGGAAAGGCGCTTTCAGCCGCGCGGAACAAACTAATGTCGTTGGTGAGGAGAAAAAAACAGAAACCACCGGTGATGCCATCAACGACAGTGATGCCTGCGAATGTCAGTAAAGTAATAAATAACGCCGTGGAAGAAAAACTAGAGTCGTTGGCGGCTCAGTCGTTGGCGACGACTCTGCCAGTGGCGACTCCGCCATCCGCCGATGCGGCAACCAACGCGCTCATGAACGCGATAGCGGGAAGTGGTCTACGACGAAAACGACGTTGATGGATTTCAATTGAAAACACCGACATGAATAATAATAAAATGTTTGCGCGTACCGCTGATCCCGCGTTTGATATGGACGCCCCAGTGCGCAGGGATGATTCTGTCCGTGATTATCAATTTTATTCTTATTATGCAGCGCAACCTGACCTACGATCGCGAATTGAACTTCAGGTCCAAGATACCAGTAAATACTTTCTGCTGTGTGAAGCGTTTATCGAAATCGAGGGAGAACTTGTGACAAATGCCGCCGATAATGCACCATACGCAGATGACCATCGTGTTCGAGTTGGCTTCGTCAACAACGGTATCATGGCGTTATTTGAGAGCGCCAGATATCTTATTGACGGGCGAGAAATTGAATCAATAGAACGCGAGGTTGATGTTGCAACGACGATAATTGGGTTGGCGAGATACTCGGATGATTATACAAGATCGGCGGGCCCATCTATAATGTTTGCGAAGGACACCGCTAATAGCGCTGATCATCTTCAGTACGTTAACGTGCTGGCGAAAAAAGATACCGCAGTTGACCAGGTTGAAGCAACCAATCCAGACCGCAGAGTAAAACCGGACGCTGATTTCACTGTTATAAAAAGTACTAACGATAATTTTAATCTAGGGTTCGCAACACGAGTAGGAATCTTGCAAGGACCACGCCGAAAGTTTTCATGCGCGATTCCACTCCATCACATATTCGGATTCTGCAGAAATGTCAGGAAGGTTATCTATGGGGCTAAGCATACAATCGCGCTGACGCGAAGGGGCGATGATAACAATGCAATATGGCATGCTGCTGGCGTCGCTGCCGGTAAAGTCATTTTAACTAAAATGGCATTGTGGATGCCGGTGTTAACTCCATCAGTTACCACGGAAGCACGATTGTTAACATTTATGGAACAGGGGGGGAAATCGTTGTTGAGTTGGCTAGCGGTAACAACTGATGCTAAAGAGGATAACGTCGCCGATACGTTTACATGGCACTTGGCGTCAAAACAGGGTGTTTCAGCCCCACGTCATATATTCATAGCGCTACAGAATAGGGAACGATTGGGCAGTCAAGAACACAGCCATATGATATTTGATCAATTAGGAGTCAGGGATGTTTCGCTGAGAATAAACGGACAACAGGAACCATCCGAGGACATACAGCTTAATTACGGCGACAACCATATCGCACGTGTGTATCATCGATTGCTGTCATATATGGGTCGTGATCAAAACGTCGACACTGGTTTACAAATATCACAACTTGATTTTAAAAACCTGTATCCGATTTATTATTTTTCGCTGGAACATCTTGATTTAACGAGACAATCCGTCGTTGATATACACTTCCGAGCTCGTATAGCCCCGGTTGGTGTTAATTACAGAGCGGTTGCTGTCATTCTCAGCGATAAATCAATGCTGCTAGAAGGTGTTGGTGGACGAATGAGAATCGTTGATGCGCCAGTGGAAAACATGTAATTGAAAGCACAAAACGCGTTTACAATAAATGTCGTATAGTGTTGTCGGCGTTACACTAACTGATGGTCAAGTTAAGAAATTACGATCAAAGTCGGCTAAACAATGCGGAACCACAATAACGCTGAAGCCGTCACAGATGGCAGGTGGTAATCATAAGATATCGTTGACGGCGCGTCAAATAAAACATTTCAATAATGCGATGGAGAATAAAAAGGGTGTTCAAATAGATTTTTCAGCCGCAGCAATTAAAAACATGGAAAAGACCGGTGGGATATTTCCGCTGTTAGCTGCGATTCCGGCGTTGATTGCCGCGGCCGCACCAGCAGTGGCCAAGGTGGCGGCGTTGGGGGCCGTTGGTACCGCGGCGGGGATGGCATTAAAGAAGGCAACCGGGAAAGGCTACAAAAAAAAACGACCCGTGGCCGGAAAGGGTCTAAGACTACCGGGGACCCCGTATTCATGGTACTCGGGAAAGGGTCTAAGACTACCGGGAACCGTTTATTAACGCAAGAGTCTATGACTCCAATGTCTAATTTTGATTTAATAGACGCCGCAAACGCGCTAGCGATAAAAAAACTTCAGAAGTGTTTTTATGAGGGATCAATTACCGGCGACCCCAAGGAATATTGAAACCGGCATAATTAACCTCGATGGGTCCTCCGGAGCGGGAACTCATTGGGTTGCGTACGCGATTGATCCGCGTGCGATCGTCTATTTTGATTCATACGGGTTAGCTCCGCCGAAAGAGTTCATGCGGTATGTCCGGGCGTGTTCAGCCCGGGCGTGTTCAGCCCCGGTTTTTTATTCCACGCTGCCAACACAGCAGTTAAGTGACCCACCGATATGCGGCCATGAGGTATTGAACGTACTCGCGGCTATTTCATCATCGCGGAAACCACCTCATGTGGTTGTAAACGAATACACTAGTGGGGTCGTAGAAGCTCAACGGATTTTAGAGAATAACATTTACAATAATAATGATTGATACCTGGGGGCGACCGGTTTCGGCGCTGAAAGAATCCACGGAAACGGCCGCCGCCGACATAAAAAAACTAATTGAGGATGAAATCGCTGATATGTTGAATCTAACAAGTGTTGACCCGGGCGAAATAGTTGTATTTCAAGACCGCCAGGGTAAATTGAAATCCGGTAATGTGTCACTGAATGACGTTTTAATACGACAGCGTAATGCCAACGAGGACACTATCGCGTTATATACCAGCGACGGACGACTCAGACCGGGTAAACATATATTGGAGATAGAGGATATGATAAAATTAGTCCAAGACGATCTTATAAGGTCGAATGAATTTATGAACGAACTCTACACGCAGGTGAAAAAATCTACCGATAATTTTTTTGGGATCCCGGCGGTAACCGAACCAAATCTTGCAACAATAAAAAATACTATTTCGGAGTTTACAACGCTGTCGGGCCAATTTACCTCGTTACGAAAAAATGTTAACAGGATCGATGACAACTTTGATAAATTCCTTGGTAAAAAAAATACCAAACCGGATGAAATCACAATAACTATAAATGATATCACTGCGTATGGACAGAAAATAGAAACAATCAAAACTGATGTTGCAACGAACAAAAGGAGTGTAGACGCGCATGAACGGGAAATAGAAATAATCGGCGCTAATGTTGCAACGATCATAAATAATGTAGACTCGCATGGACGGAAAATAGAAACAATCAAAACTGATGTTACAACGATCATAAATAATATGGACGCGCATACACAGGAAATAGGAACAATCAAAACTGATACTGAAGCGAACAAAAAGGGTGTGGACGCGCATACACAGGAAATAAATACACTCATTACTAAGGTTACAGCGAACAAAAAAAGTATAACCGAGAATACACAGGAAATAAATACACTCATTACTAAGGTTGCAGCGAACAAAAAAAATGTAGACGCGTATGGAGAGGAAATAAGTACACTCATTACTAAGGTTGCAGCGAACAAAAAAATGTAGACGCGTATGGAGGGGAAATAAGTACACTCATTACTAAGGTTGCAGCGAACAAAAAAAGTATAACCGAGAATACACAGGAAATAGGAACGATCAAAACTGATGTTACAGCGATTAAAGACGGACTACCGAGAGTAGCAGAGCAATTCGAAAAAATAAAAATCCCTCATGAGAACATCATCAACACAGTATACACAATTCAGCATGGATCATTCGATTGGACTCCTACACAGAATACAGTAAATATTACCGCAACTGTTAAGGGCATTTATCGATTGACACTGGTTTCAATGATGCAGTTTAATATATTATCGTCGAGTTCATCCGGGTTTAACAATGCAATATCAACAATTATAGACAGGAACGCAACTGAACTGTTTACAATTTATGCCGTTGATAGAAATCTAGCCGGGGCAAACATTACATGGTATGTGGAATTTGTAGCGAATCTAAGTGAGTAATTGAAAACACTAGCTCTTTTAGAATAGAAATGACCACCAGGGTAATTGAATCAGAGGTATCACCGACGTCACATCAATATCGATTCGATACCGCAAAAGAATTCTCCGCGAACTTGAAAACGCTTTCCGAACAATACCGTGCAAAAATAAAAAAATACCGCCGAAAAATAACCGCCATCGACGCGGTCGTGTACTCGGTGTCGGGTATAGTAGCCGGTACCGGTGTTATTTTATCCACGGTGACCACGATAGCCCCGATCGCTGTTCCAATCGCTGTCTCCGCGATGACAACAATTGCTGGAGTCGCCAACGCAATCACTAGGAAGATATCATCGTGTTTTCAGAAAAAACTCAACGAGTATACAGTAAAACATCAAATAGTATCCGACGCGTACTCGAAATTATCCGGGTTGATCTCGTTGTCGATTGATAATTTGTTCGTATCCGATGTTGAATTCTCCACGATGGTCCAGTTGTATAGCTCCGCGATGTCAAAAATCGAGGATTTTCAACTGGAAGCCGGAACCACTTCAACGGGCTCTGGTTGTTGAAATTAGACACTAAAGACAACGAATAATAATAATGTCGCTGAACCCCGAAGGGTTTCAGTTGCTTCAACGGATCGCGGAGAACACCACTCCGGTACAAACAAATATGATATCAATAACGTCAACGAAACCCGAATTCAGTGTGAACTTTCCATCACCGGTTCCAGTGAAGGAAATAGCGCTGGCAAAATTGCGAATATATCACAGTTGGCCTAATATCCGAGCGGACGCATTTAACGGACAACAACCTAATAACTCGCTGGTTTTTGCACGGACAAATAAACCCGATTGGACCCCAAACTGGGAGGAGGTTACAATACCAACTGGGTCATACCAAATAGAGCAAATCAATAAAGAATTTCAACGCAGGATAAAATCGATCACAGGAAAAGAATCAAAAATCGCTATTACGGTTCATGAACCGACGTTATCGTCGACGATTGAAATAAGCACACCGGGGTATATGGTTGATATCTATAACAGTTCAATAAGAACCATACTAGGATGGCCTAAGAATCCACCCGCGGACACCCCCCATCAACTATCCTCAGACACGATAACGGAGATGGTGGTAGGCATATTGCTCCATACAACGTAAATATTGCATCGGAGATAGCGATTAATCTAGTGTGTGATGTTATCGAAGGGAGTTATCAGGTAGATACCAAGCGATCAAATCAGGCTCAACAGGGGTACATCCTTTATTCATTTTCACCAACAGCCCCTCCGGGATTCTTAATCGTTGAGAGTCCGATTAATCCGGTCTATATGCGATGCCATGATCGGTTTTTAACGAGAATTAATTTTAGAGTTACCGATCAGTCAAATAACCTAATTGACCTACAAGAGGAGGAGTTAGTGATCACTCTGTTTGTAAGATCATAGCAGCAGGGGGGGGGGGGCAATGACATCGACGCGGTCGTCGATGTGCTTACCGGACGCTGACGACGATGGGGATCGACGCGCAGAAGGTGTTAATTAAACCAAATGACGATTGGACGATCCCCCAACGACGTCGTCGTTTTTTTTTTACCAGGCGCTGACGACACTAGATCGTTGAGTGCAGAAAGTATTAATTAAGCCAAATAACGATTGGACAAAATGTCGGATTCGCCCCCCCTGCTGCTAAACAACCAAACAAACTTGAAACAGGTATTATTAATCTTGACAAACGTTCCGGACCCGGTACTCATTGGGTATCATACGCGGTTGACCCGCGTGGAATTGTTTATTTTGATTCGTACGGGTTAGCTCCACCTGTTGAATTTATCAAGTATGTCGCACCACTCCACGCAACAACTAGAGGTTCCAAAGTTTGGTATTCAACGCTACCCACACAAACAATGACAGATCCGCCAATATGTGGCCGTGAAGTAATTAATGTACTCGACGCTATATCAAAATCATCCAGGCCGCCACATAAAGTCGTGCACGATTATACAAGCAACCGATTTGTTGCGCGTAAAGCATTTTAAACAACGGATCTTATTATAATGGTTGACATTTACGGAAGATCTTCTACTAGTAAGAAAATAAAATCCGACGTTGATCTGTCAAAGTATGCGACTAAAGATGACCTCGCTGATATTATGAACCTTGCTGAAGTTGACCCAGATGAAGTTGTTATTTTTCAAGATCGATATGGTAAACTAAAAACTAGCAATATCAGATGGAATGATATAGTCCGGCTAGTACTCGGTGCAGTTACGGATAATATTCCCGTGTTTACTGACGGTGGTAGAATCAGAGATTCAAGTATGTCACTTAAAACCATCAGAGATGAAATTGCAAAAAGTGTTGCTAATCGCGTGAGAAACACCGGTGACACAATGACAGGTGAACTTAGCATGAACGGGAACAAAATAGTAGCTGTAACAGCTCCAAAATCTGACAACGACGTCGCAAACAAACTATACGTCGACGACGTGGATGGAAAACTATCCACGCTACGGGCCGAATATGATGTTCACGTAACCGGTTTTACAAGGCTTCGAAGAAATTTTCAGAAAACCGATGATGCCATAAATAAGTTCTTTGGAAATCCTTCCGTCATCGATATAAAACTTTCTGATATCAAAACTGACCCTAGACACGATCAAACGAACACAGCTAGACATCATAGCGGGAATTCCTGAGATTATCAATAAAACCAATTTGATTAAAATTCCAGCTGAAATAACTCCCGGGCATATCACAAACATCGTATGCACGGTATCATCGGGATTTGCAACATGGTCAAAACAAAATAATACCATCAAATATACCGCAACAAGCACTGGCGTGTACAGGCTATCTGTGTTTAGTGCTGCAAAATTTGAAATATTTACAACGTTTCCATGGCGTCATTCCACCGACAGGTTTTCCGGGGTTGTATCTGTTATATTAAATATCGGAGCCGAGGAAATATTTATTCTGGAAGCAGCTGATAGGACATTAACCGCAACATCTTACTGGTGGTGTTTGGAATTTGTAGCTGAAGCACATCAATTGGTTACTGTACAAAAATATATATGGACGGTGCACAATACAGATACAATCAAGCGCGTGAATGGCAGGCGGCGCTAAAAGATCAAGTTGATCAATATACAGTAAAAGTAACAAAATATCGACGACGATTGGTTATCGTTGATGTGATTGTTTATTCAGTATCCGCTGTTGTTGCTGGAACCGGTGTCATATTATCAGCGTTGACAACGAGGGCACCAGTAGCTGTAACTATTTGTATTTCAGCAGCAACAACTATTGCAGGTGTGCTTGGTATCATCACAAAAAAAATATGTACTTGTACGAACGAAAAATTATCCGATTACACAATAAAATTACATACAGCGACGGTAGCACACTCGAAATTATCCTCGTTGTTATCAGCGAGTCTCAGTGATGGAATTATATCTGATTTCGAATTTTCAATGATAACCAAAATATACGACGAAGGTATCGGTATTAAAGATACAAGTATCAATAATGACAGAATTACTCCAGCAGATCGTGACCAACACAACTCCGCCAAAGATAACGATGATCTCGGTAAGTTCAACTAATCCTGAATTTAGTGTTAATTTTCCTACTGCAATTCCAGTAAAAGAAATAGCACTAGCTCAATTACGGGTATATTACAGCTGGCCAAATATCAGATCAAAATCATTTAATGGTACACCAGCAAATAATTCGCTTGTATTTGCTAACAAGAACAAACCCGATGGAACACCTGACTGGGTTGTTGTTGGAATACCAACTGGCAGTTATGAGATTGAAGAGATCAGTGAGGAATTTGCGCGTAGAATAAAATCAATAACAGGAAAAGAATCAAAAATATCAATTAATGTTCATGAACCCACCCTGTCCTCGACGGCTGAAATAAACTCGCCTGATTATGCCGTTGATATTTATCAATCTTCAATCAGATCAGTGCTAGGATGGCCTGAAATATCACCACCGATAACACCGATACCACCAGAACCAACTCGGGCTGATTTTATCACAGATGAAAGAAAATTTATGACAGTTCCTGAATATAGAGGTAAATATCCGTGGAGATGGGAGGAGAGCGGCAATATTTCCATTTTTACAAGTGCTCCTGATGGTGAAAACATTCCTAAAATAATAAATAATGTACGTAATGCTCGTTCAGGTGCTCTAGCAAAACCACTCGTTGATGAAGAATTTATTAAATCATATTCTGATCCTGTTATTTTTGAATTTAAACAATCAATCAACAAACTACGAAATTTCTTTACTGATAGCTACAGCGATGACGTAAAACAAAAAATCATTGAGACGATAAAACATCTAAATCAGGTCATATCAGATATTAGATACGTTAATAAAACTATCATTGTGAACATGGTTAAATACGGTGATGAAAATATTGATAATTATAAAGCTAAACCATGGTTTCTCAATCATTATAAAATAACTGAACAACAATTACCAACATTTGAAATACCGGGGATTGATGCTGGAGAACTAGTAAAATTATTAAACGATCTTATCAACGAAAACTTTCCTAAAATACTCGATGCGTAGAAAAAACTAGCACCACCTCCAACTGTTCTCAGATATGATAATGATCCACATGGCGGCGGAAGACACGTATCCCCGCGGATCGTTAATATAACACCGACGGTCGCGGTCAATCTGGTTTGTGACGTAATCGATGGCAGCTATCAAATAGATCTCGGAAGATCAAATCAAGCTCAACAAGGATACATCCTGTACACGTTCACACCACAAGTTCCCCCTGGAAGTTTAATCGTGCAAGAACCAACTAATCCTGTGTATTTACGGTGTCACAATAATATGTTAACACGAATCAATTTTAAACTCACAGACCACCTTAATCGCTTAATTGACATACGTGAAGAAGAGCTTGTAATAAATCTGTATGTAAAGTCGTAAGACTTCCGTCGTAAGGATTTCTGTCTAAGGACTTCCGTCGTAAGGATTTCTGTCT
The DNA here is from genome assembly GCA_028554795.2 of Sinohyriopsis cumingii. NCBI lineage: Eukaryota > Metazoa > Mollusca > Bivalvia > Unionida > Unionidae > Sinohyriopsis > Sinohyriopsis cumingii. The sequence continues at coordinate 1,143,698 of JAPYKE020000094.1, read as the reverse complement.
AAGGACTTTTGTCGTAGATCTTCATGTAATGGAGGGTTTTACACGCGAGGATTTCTTAACAGTTAGAAGAACATTTGTAACAGAGATCAGACTCAAATTCGATCAACTTAAAAAAATATTTTATTATTACTGGCACAAATTTGTGTTTGGTACAAATTAATCGGCCCAGGCAACTAAAAAAGCTAGTCGATGAAAGTAAAATTAAAATTTCTATCAAAAAAAAAAAAATATTTATTAATTTTCCTGATTTTTACTGAAATTGTACAAATTACTTGATTTTGACTACCAACTACCCCCTCAGAAACATAAAAATGCACGAATTACTTGATTTTGACTACCAACTACCCCCTCAGAAACATAAAAATGCACGAATTACTTGATTTTGACTACCAACTACCCCGTCAGAAATAAGAAATTCTAACCTTGTCAAATTGTTCCTAACAAATTTTATTTATTATAAATTAATTTTATTTATTAATAATATTATTTTTACTGAGATTTTTATTTTTTTTTTACTAAAATACAACGAAATTGCTCAATTTTCCTGATTTTGACTACCAACTACCCCGTCAGAAATCAAGTAATTCGTGCATTTTTCTTTCATTTTGACTACCAACTACCCCGTCAGAATCAAGTAAATCGTGCATTTTTCTTGATTTTAGTATAAAAAAAATAAATCCTCAGTAAAAATAATATTATTAATAAATAAAATTTATAATAAATAAAATTTATTAGGAACATTTTGACAAGGTTAGAACTTTCTTGATTTTGACTACCAATACACGTGGTCAGCGTTGACATGGACCCCAGTTACCAAAACTTTCATTTTCATTATCACCAGTGATGAGGTTACTCTGGATCGTTTCACCAGTAACGAGGTTACTCTGGATCGTTTCACCAGTAACGAGGTTACTCTGGATCGTTTCACCAGTAACGAAGTTACCTTCGGACATTATTTTTCTTAATAGTCTTATGCGAGTACTAATCGTTTTCTTTGCCTCATACTCGTGGGATAATAACGACTTAATTCTTTCTACGGCGGTAGAAAGAGGAACGAACTCCTTCACATGATCATCTTCTACGGTAGCTAGCGACTGAAACATTGCCGATTGAATCCGTTTCATGAGCCTGTATTCAGATGATAGTGTGTGTGTCCCCATGGTTTTACGTTCTTGTAAAATCTCAAAGTGAGAAACTATTTTTTCAGGATTAAGTTCATCAGATATATTAATTCCATCTTTTTTCAATTTTTTAATAGCAACAATTACATCATTGATATTTTCATGGTTCATTATATAATATATAAATCTTTAAAATAAAAAAAAATATCCCTAGAACACCTATCGAGTGTATTAGCGAGTTCGTCGGGATGTTTCAGGGACAGCACAACCAAGAACTCGTAGCTTGCCACCGCAATCTACCAAGTTCATTAGGCAAATATTCCCTCTACGAGAGACCCTAACCCGCCAAACAACGGTCTAGAGGCCCAAGAGGGAGGACAGCACAATCCTCATTAAACTCGTAGCTTGCCACCGCAATCTACCAAGTTTAGAGGATATACATATAACATATAACTAACTAAGGACGGCACAGTCCTCATTAAACTCGTAGCTTGCCACCGCAATCTACAAAGTTTATCGGATATACATATAACTAACTAAGGACGGCATAAACTCGTAGCTTGCCACCGCAATCTACCAAGTTTAGAGGATATACATATAACTAACTAAGGACAGCACAATCCTCATTAAACTCGTAGCTTGCCACCGCAATCTACCAAGTTTATCGGATATACATATAACTAACTAAGGACGGCACAAGGACAGCACAATCCTCATTAAACTCTTAGCTTGCCACCGCAATCTACCAAGTTTAGAGGATATACATATAACATATATACAATGAAATGGTTATATACAATGAATGAAGAGCCCCTATCGAGTGTATTAGCGAGCTCAGATTATGAATGAAACGGCACTAACTAAGGACAGTACAAACATGTACGCTCAGCAAAATCCCACCCACAATAATTAATCCAGTGGGTGATACGAAAATATGTATCAACCACAAGTCAATATTGTGGTTGGGAATTTTGCTGAGCGGGGGGGGGGTTTGCGGTTCCCCCCACTATTATAAAAATCGCAATTATGCGTACACCACCGACAAATTGTCAGCCATGGGGATTCGATCTTGGACCGCGAGCGTCACAGTCCAATACCATACTGATCGAGCTATCAAACATTGTTACGAACATATGTTTCGGAAGTTAATATATAGCTAGCTATATAGCTAAGGAACCAATATTTACACTAAACAGCGGTTTCTGAATAATAACAGTTTCTGTATTTATAACAGTTTCTGTATTTGTAGCGGTTTCTGAATAATAACAGTTTCTGTATTTATAACAGTTTCTGTATTTGTAGCGGTTTCTGAATAATAACAGTTTCTGTATTTATAACAGTTTCTGAATAATAACAGTTTCTGTATTTGTAGCGGTTTCTGAATAATAACAGTTTCTGAATTTATAACAGTTTCTGAATAATAGTTTCTGTATTTGTAGCGGGTTTCCCAAGTAGACTGAGAATCAATGACAACAGTTTCTGTATTTGTAGCGGGTTTCCTAAGCAGACTGAGAATCAATAATAACAGTGGCCTGAACACACAACTGCAGGTCGATTACAATGACAAACGGTTTCTGTTTCACACACAGCTTCCTACGGATCAATAACATTATCATGATCTCTCGTAATGTTGTATGATGGGGAAATATTTAAAAAAACATAAATAATACTTCTACGAGTAATTAGTTACGATGTAATTAGTTAAACTGACTAATTACGATCATAAAAGACCAACCATCTACGAAGAAACCTATATATCACAAAGTAATCTCCCCTTATATAATAAAAAATTCAGTAGTGTATGGAGGACCTACTGTGACATAAATTAAAAAAATTAATTCAATGTGGTGATGATAGTTAATAATGTGGTGATGATAGTTAATAATGTGGTGATGATAGTTATTGATACTTAAAGATAATTTTCTGCTTATATTTTTTCGAGAAAGTGGTTTTATATATATTTTCTGCGACTTTTTGTACTGAATGCGGGTGAATATCAAAATATTTCGCAGCAGCGCACATCGAACGAAACATAATTTCTTCACCAGTTTCCATGTTTGTGGAAATTACTACCCTTCTAGAAACTGTCTTACATCTTCCTGTATTTCCACATGCAGAGTTCATGCTTTGTGTGACAACACGAAGGTTGGATAAATTATTGTGTTGAGTGTCCCCGTCAATATGATCAATAACAAGACCGTCTTTGATCAAACCCTTGTGACACTCGTACTTAAATCTATGACAGCGATAATGTTTCTTCCCAACAGTAAATGTGAGATAACCAAAATTATTAACATAACCAACTGGTTTTTTTAACTTGCAGTGTCTGATGATACCATTAATATTTGATTCATAGTTTGTTATGACAGGATGTGGGACAAATATATTTTGCTTCATTATACTAATATTATATGTTTAAATCATTGTTTGTCTGAAATCTTGATATATAATCCCTCACGGATTTTATAGCGTTTTCACCGCTATTATTTTTTTTGTCATAATATCTTTTGAGTTCTCTGAACCGTTTTCCGCCGCACTTCCCACATAATTCTGTCTTTCCTCGCACTCCAATACCACACCGTAGACATGGTATTGGTCCTAGACTTCCTCGTCGTATGTTTTGTGAGTGCATCCAACAAAATTCCCTTCTACAGGATTTGTTGCATCGATTTACCGAGCCGATCATCAACCATCTACATTGAGACATTGTATATATATATATATATATATATATATATATATATATATATATATATATATATATATATATATATATATATATATATATAATTTTCTTTATTTAAATATTTGTTTTAATTATATGAACGAGTTTGAGAGATTATCCCAAACTAGGCCTGTTAAATATAAATTCAACCTTGACAGATTATCTTCTGACTTGCCAGTACGAGATTTGGTTGATCCGAAAAATAAAAGTTTGATCTCGAAAATTCACGACGCCAAGAAAGAATTTTACACGGATGGTGCATCTCATACATGGTCAACGTTCAAGATCATACGCAACACTGTCAAGGACGCTACAATGAACGACAAACGAGCGGCAACTATCATTAACTACATCGCTGAATACGAGGGCAATCAAAAATATTTCTTCAGAGTAAAATTTATTGTATTAACAGAAACAGGTAGTTGGATTATCCGTGACAAATATGATCCTGTCCTTGGCAATAATAAAACTATCATATTAAGTAAAAATTCCAGACCGGGTCTACTGACAGGTATTGACAAACCGTATTATGAGCGAGCATATCCTGTAACAGCAGTTATTTATGGAATCTATGAGATAAATAAAAAACCCAACGTTGATAAACTAGCGCCGATGAAATTTTCAAGGTTAAATTGTGTGGCTGAACGAGTAATAGAACACTTTACAAACGCGATGCGTGGAAATGGATTAACTGATTTAAGGCGTGAAAAAATAAACTCGTGGGCTGATTCAGTTAAGGATACCGGTGCTACAATAAAAGATGTTGCTGAGTTAGGAAAAATATTAAAATTTCCAATAACTGTGGCGACAATAACGGGAGAAGTACTGTACCAGTCGAAATATAAATCGAAGGGAGCTCCAATAAATATTATCGATCATAACGCGCACGCATGGACTAACGCGGTAACAATATTTCCACGTGATCGAACTGTTAGATTTTATCACACAGATAATTCTGTGGCAGATAATTCTGGGGCAGATAGTATGTTTGATTTTATCAACGAAATAAGTAAAACCGATCCTGTATCAGTATGGTTATTTAAAAGTAATGAGGAGGGTGAATTTGATCAGTTTGTCAAACCGAACGGTGAAATATATCGCACATAATCCCTCCATGACGAGATGAAAAATCTTGCGACGTTTTTACAGTGCAAGCACGCGGAAAATACTGACAAATTACTAACTAATTGTTTTACCGTTCCATCTGTTGCGGCTCATTTCGCCAGAGAACGAAATTCATGGAAACCAACACGATTTGATTTACTCGAGGACGTACGCGCAAGTTGCGTCGAATATGGACATGGCGGGTTATGGAATACCAAATACAATTACAATGATGTTATTTCGGTTGATATGGTTGCATGTTATCCAGGAAGTTTTCTGGGATACGGAGATTGTTCTACGTACTTTGAAAGATTTGGTCACCCTACAAACGAGATGACGCGAGTGGCAATTAATGGACCATTACCTGATTTTGATCTGACTGGATTCGCCTGTATTGAGTCGTTCGAGTTTAACGAAAATCTTCACAAGATTTGTTATGTTTGGTTTGGCAGACATTTTTGTGAAAAACGTTGGGCACCTATAGTTTTGTTACGATATATGCTGGATTGTATGACACTGACATCGTTGGTGGTCAGTGAAGCAATTATATCATATCATGCACAGACCAAAGTTTGGTTGCCCATGTCAGATTCTGAAGTTATCAGCGAGTTTAAGGAAAAATATCCTGATATTTCCGAAGATGATATTCCTAATAAACTCAAAACCGCAAAAGATCTCGGTAGAAAAATTATAGGTAAATTTACTTAAGGTGGTGCATATGATTATAAAAGACATCACGCACGATTAATTCTAGATGATGCCGAGTACGATTTTATAATCGTTGATACAACGGCGAAAAATACGTTTGTAAATCGAGAGAGTGTTTATTTATCCGACGGAACAAAATTGGGTACGATCGTTAGTTACATAAATGACGTATCCCCGCAATATACTCATCTAAGATCTTCCATGTTGGCTTATGTTTCTATAAATTTATTATCGATGATTAATAGATTTCCTGAGACCGCAGTCAGAGTCGCAACAGATTCGTTTTATATTTCAAGTAAATATTTAGAATCTGTTATGAAATTTACAAGTAATGATGAACGATGGGGTTCGTGGAGAATAAAAAAGGAACTATTACACAATTATGTAGAATCAGCAGATGTTCCAGTGAGAGATTTTTATCGTGAGGGTAATAAAATATCAGAAATGTCGAAGGCACCATCGTTGAGTGATCCAATAACTAGATATAAGACAGTATATCTCAATGGACCTGGTGGATGCGGCAAAACAACTCGAACGATTAATGTTTTTGAAATTCAGATATAATCGTGCTGACACCCACACATAGACTTGCACGTGAGATGAAACAGCGGCAAGTACAATCGTGCACGTATCATAGTTTCTTTCGGTGGCGCGGAGATACATGGACTCCTGAACGGATGGGAGAAAAATATATACCTAAAATAATTATTTGGGATGAGATATGCACGGTCTCATTGGATACATTAAAAATGTTTCTTGATTGGTTGCTGACGAAAAATACCGCCATAATAATGTGTGGCGATCATGGTCAACCGCCGCCCTTTGTTGGACCATCTCCACATGATTGGTTAAAAAATTTCGTTGATTATTACGAAGAAATAGATGATGATCATAGAGCTCTTGATGCAAATTTGAAGGAGTTTAAAAAATTAATCAGATTACAATCAAACAAAATTCAGTGTGAAATAATACGTGGAGTGATCTCAGAGACATCAATGAGTGATTTTTTGAACTCATGGAGACCCACCGATTTGATCGTAGCAAGTAGAAAAATAATCAGAGACGCTTTACAACAACAATTATTTCAACTACATAAAGAACAATATTTAGAACTACCCGTACCGTTGTGTTATAGACCATCAGATACACGAAAACAGAATATTAATGTTGATATTCCAGGACCCTTGACAGAGTCAAGGAAACAGAATCTCGTATTAAATGATATTGTCGCCGTTGATATCAGTGTGGTCGAAGATGCAATACACGCTGACAAATCTCCATGGGTGTTGGGATACGCTATGACAATCCACTCGTTTCAGGGATTAACTATTTCTGATACACGAGTCTGGATTGTAGACGATCGCATCGAGTGGTCAAATTTAGTTTATTTGGCGGTATCGAGGGTCAGAAATATATCTCAATTACGTAGAATTATAATTCCTGAAATCGTTGATAAATTTAACATCATCGATGATGATATAATAAGAAAAAAATTAATCGGATACAAACAATCTGACAAAAAAAATAAACGTGACTTTGATCTTGATGTTGAATTTATTATTGAGTTAAAACAGCAGCAGAACAATCATTGCGCATGTTGTAATTGTATAATGTTATGGCGGTATTCGAGTAATGATTCAAGACAATTTACCGTAGATAGAAAAGATAATAGTCGCGGTCATACACGAGAAAATACCATGTTAACCTGTCTTGAGTGTAATCGACGTAGAGGCGCTGGCACCTTGGGTGCAGGCACACTTGGCGCTGGCACCTTGGGTGCTAGTTAAGTGATCGAAATCACCGAAGTGATCGCGGTGGTAGTTGTGTATCCGCGGGAATTATTTGTAGTTGTTCACGTGTAAATCCACGTTGAGGAGCGGCCGAATCTAATCTGTAGATTGCGGGTCTGGAAACGCCTACATTTCTTCCAGTGGATCTTGTCACGGTAGATATTTTGTGTGTGGTAACACTCCAAATAGGATCAGTTGCTCTCGCTTTACCACCTTCAAGTTCACCAGGCTCATATAAATATCTGACTGTGACATCACCTAATATTTTTTGTTTTCCAGCATCTTTTCGTTGTGTTGGTATATTTTTTTTGTGACCGCGCTAATGGGTTTCATGTTGGTTGTTCGTGTGATCTCATTATTTAATGCAGCTATCACGTTTGGTAATCTTGCAACCCATTCGCGAGATCTTTTATCCTGAATAAATTCCCTCGCGTATTGATATCCAAATAACCGCTCAGCAAGTGTTCGATTAAATCGCTCAACAATTGCTTGATCACGATGAATTGCAGTATGACCTCGTCGTATTTTGGTATTATGTTGTTTCATCAACGATGATACTGGACCAAGAAATTCCTTGCCAGGATCAACCTGTAGTAGCTGTGGCCATCGCAGACCACCTCGTGGTCCACCACCTCGTTGATAAATTCGTTCAAACGCATCGGCTACTTCAGATGATGTTTTTGCTGATAGCGGCTCTGCTTCTTTATATCTACTTGCAACATCAACTACGGTTAGCGCGTATTTGTACGTTTTTCCACGCACAGTATCATGCGGTAAAAACAGAATATCAGCTTGATGAACTTCATTAGGAACACTGACATCGAAATACGAGTACTGAATTTGTTTAGGACGTGGTAGATAAATTTGCCATATTGCCTGCCTGGACAACCACGCGCTAGCAGTAGAATGTTTAACCGCCGCTGCATCAGCAAGTTTACCAATTGCTGCTTTGCCTCTCCAGTATCCTCTCGGTGAATAATAAATTGATTCCATTATTAATTACCAGCCCCAATCGCTAATTTACCTTTCATCGAGGATCTTACTAACCAATTAGCTAATGATTCTCTAATATTTTTATTTTTTATAGAATTTAATGAATGAATTAATTTTACATCTGCAATATGCCTATCTTGTAGATTTTGACTTTTATAAGCTACATCATGAGCATGACAAGCTCGATCAATAGCATTTATTGGTTCCTCGCCTGGTTTTGGTTGATCTTGATTATCGAGCCTGATATCGAGTCGAGTACCAGGACCGCAATAATTATATCCTGGTAGATGTTTTTCTCCGCTGTATTTAGCCCATGGAGCACCTGGAAACTTTGACATCAAATTAGCAATATCACCACCGCGCTTATTAGGTAAAAATGAAAATTTCTTTCTACCGCATATAGAACATTTTCCACCGTATGCTATTTTTTTATTTTTTGTTGTAACCGTGGCTAAATCAACGGTTGGAGTTTTAACTCTACAGCGTAAACAATATAAATTCATGTTATAATATATATGGATATAATTGATTTCTCAGCAACTCGGCAGCGAGAGCCAGTTAAGCATCATCCTGCGCTACCGAACTCCATCAGAATGATTATCATAGGACCATCTGGATCGGGTAAGACGCAATTATTACTTAATCTGATAATGAGATGGTTGAAATGGGATAAATTATATTTAGTAGCACCATCCGTTGATGATCAGCGATGTTATGATGTACTTAAAGATTTCAATGAAAACGCGCGATTACTGGATGAGGATAATGATGTTATAGAGTTTATATCCGATATTGATGAAGCACCATCCGTAGATTCCATAGACGGATTTATTAATAATTTAGTTGTATACGACGATGTGATGCTAGATAAACAATCAAATCCAGCCAGAATATTTTCCCGAGGGAGACATAAAAATACAGACGTGATCTATGTTACTCAACGATATACACAAATTCCGAAGGTGATCAGAGACAACTGCAACATTTTAGTTGTGTTTAATGGCGTAGACACACACACGTTGCGAAATATTCATCAAACTTGGTGTGGTGGTGACATGGATATAATTAAATTCAAAAATTTCTTCTCACGAGCGCAAGCTACCCCGCATGGATTTATGACAATAAATTTACATGATCCAAGAACAAGATATCGTGTGGGTATTGATAAAATATTTGGGTAACAGGGGGAGCAGCAGAGAGGGTGCCTACCAACGTTGGTCGTCAAAAAAATAAACAAGAAATAAATAAACACGTAGAGTACTTTATTTTTTCAGATACTATTTCGAACTGAGGTTTTATTAGTACAATCGGTCATTGCAGAAATAAACATCTCAAGGAAAGTTCATTTGTAAAATCTTGACCTTTCTACGAGATGATTTATTTGTTTGTTTTATTTGTTTTGTCGGAATTCTATGGTCTGTTCACCCTCTCTGCTGCTGATCCACTTAATACAGAAACGACTACTTACACCACGAAATAAGTAGTTAAAGATATCAGCTTGGAATTCCCTTTTGGAGAAGTAGCATTTACATGACTTGTCACATATTGGGCAGTCACACTGGCATTCATTTAAGACAAACTATATACTGAGAAACGTGTTTTAGTCACATTCTCGCGTCAATATGACCATCCCTTTATGAGGACTAGTGATAACATTTTCTAGAGGTCATCATGTTGGACTTTGATCAGCAACATTGTTATTAGGATCACCTGCATATCGTAAGAAACGTCTTTTAGTAAAGAACGTATGTTATTAGGACTTTTAAGAGAGTATCTATAACATGATTTCCATGATATCTACCGTTGCGGCCATATTGGATGTCAGATTAACATCTTTTCCATTCAAGACCAACTAGAAGTCTTTTGGTTAAAAAATAAAACATTCTGTATAGTCATCATTTTAAGAGCATCCAAAACACATTTTAAATTTATGAACTTCAACACAAAACACAGTTATATCAATTAAGTTGAGAGCGGCAACCACAGGAGTAACGAAAGCAACAAGGACAACAAAGACGGCATCAGCGGTTGAATTCAAGCAAGAAAAAGGCATAAGGCAGTTACAGTTATTGATGGAAATGTTATGAATTGTGCTTCTTTTCTATATTTGTTTTTGTTATGCCATTTTCAAAAGACACTTTTCAGGGCCTACCATGTGTCTCAGAAAAGATACCCTAATCATGTATTTCAAATCAAAATATAAGCAAACAAGAAACAAAAATGTGTATGTGCGTGCATGAAAGGAAAGCAAAAATTGATATCCATACATTTCTTTATTTCTCTTTCAGATATATACACAGAATAATTATTATCTTTTTTCTGAAATATATAGATGGCCTTGAAAATGTATTTTGAAAATAGTCCAAAAATAATGATCAAAAAAGAAAGAAAGAAAAAAACTCGTCAATTTTCCATTAATAGCTGTAATTACATCATTCTACCCTCGTCTAATTCCAACCGCCGATGCCGTCGTTGATGTTATTGATGTTGTTCTTGTTTCAGTCGCCACTGGTTGTTTGGATTCTTGGGATACATGCTTTCCACTCGTATGCTTTACCAAAGATAATTTATATAAGGCTATTGTCTCTTTAATTTCAAGAAAGATTTCATAAAGCCATTTTTACAAGCTGGATTGCAAGGACGAGTGTTGGACTGTAGGAAAACGGTATTAAATTGTATGGGTGTGTGTTAGATTGAAATGACATTTACTGCATCGTCAAGATGATTGTTAATCAACATACTGTACATTAGTTTGTATTTATGGCTTTTGTGGTAAAACAATGAGTGGATGTCTGTCATTAGGTTGTGCATTTGTCTGCTCTTATCATATTCCCTTAGACGGATATAATGGCTCCTTTCCAAATGTCAAAATCTCCGAACATCCCAAGGCAGTCATACTTTCTATGTTAAATTCAGATAGAAGGATATAGTTTTTCATAATGTTAAAATCACCAACCCCAATGTTAAATTTTCCATCACGCCCACAATGTCATCTGTAATGTTAAATTTGTATAATTGTCCCATAACAATCCATATTGTTAAATCTCCGTAATTCCACTCTTATCACCATTAATGTAAAATTCCCATAATTTCCAGACTTTCACATAATGTTTAAATTTCCATTAGCCACAATGTGTTAAATATATTCCTAAATTACCTAAGGTCCCATAGTGCCCCGTCATGTTAAAGTTTACGTAGAAAACATAAAAATGTTAAATTTCCGAAGGACCCCAAAGTTAACCAATATGTTATATTCCTTTAGTCTCACTTTGTGTCATCCGTAACATTTAATTTACCACGGGCCAACTCCACTGTTAAATTTCCAAAGGACCTGATTGTCACATCCATTGGACCCCATACTAACCATAATTTCGAGCTCCCCAATGGGACCCCATCTCACCCCCTATACTACTATCGGCATAAACGATTTTTGTTGTTTATTTCAAATCCAGAGCTGCCAGACTGTCGTTCCTTGACTTTGTATCAACTGACAAAAAGAGACAAACAGACATGGAGAATATAAATAAATAAGACCATAACAGAGACATCCAAACGCCTTCTGAGTCTGATACATTGTGATCCTTTCATAAACAAAAACACGCACACATACATGCGTCCGCTCACATACCATGATTTATGAGTAATGAGCTTTCAATCACTTATTAAGGATGTAAATTACGCAAGCACATTATTATTATTATTACCTACCTACCTATCTACCTACACACACACACAACATACATACATACATACATTTTATCAAACCCAATCCACGTGATCTTGATAAGATTTTTTTATATCAGAGATAACAATTAATACACAATACAATTTGTAACTTTAATAACCTGGCAGCTATCCATTTTTTTTAAACTGTCTATTCAATGCAGCATTGCTTAGTCACGTTACATAGGTTCTTCTTATCACGCGATTGTTTTTGTCATGTGCCGTCTGGTCACGATTTGGATCGCATAACTATGCGTGTCAGAATGGCAAAAATAAAATGACCAGTTTGCAAAACAATACAATTTTGGCTCATACGCCGGCTTTATAAAAAGGAGAAATAAGTTGCATGGGAAGATAATATCCTTCTTGTCAAGATCAGGTTTGTAGGCTCGAGATAATGTCCTTTAAATTTAGTATTCCAATTTAAAGCTACCACTTGGTTTCTGCGAATTCCATTTTTAGATGAGAATGCTCTCTGAATAATTAAACATGTGAAACAGGATGGGAAAGGTCTAAGGAAAATCTGTGTAACACACACACACACACTGTTAAAACCTGCATAACAAAATCAATGCTCGACAAAAGTAAAAAGTAAAAATGGATCGAAAGGGAATATCAAAGTGCCCTTGCAAGTGTCTTGTTAACTGGCGAAGCGTTGAGCTTAGCAGAACTCTAATTCAATATCTGGAAGTTAGATTACTGACTTGAGCCTACGCTTTCTAAGTGATGAAGAAATAATTGATCTTAAACAGTCTCATCATCAATAAAAAAAATACTCACTCATCATGCAAGTTTTTTTTTGGGGGGGGGGGAACTTGCCCACTGATCTGAAATATTATCATACAGACTCTAGCCTATAGAGATATATTTAAAGAAAGCCTATATATTCCTTGAGTCACACAGCACCTACCATGTTTCAAAGTTTCTGTTTTCAATTTTAATTTGTTCTTTTATATCATCATGTATGCAGAACTTTCCTTCCAGACGGATATGCTGTTTTGTCTCTGTACTATACGGTTATAGTATACACTGTGTACATTGCCACAATTTTAATTGTATTACATTAACATGGTATTCATTACATTCAACTGGGCATTTTTCTCAGAAGTATTAGACCCTAATAGAAATTATATGGTTTGTATTCCTTCTCTGTGCATGCATGTTTGTGTGCGCGCGCACGCTTGTAAAAGGTGTCAAACGGGTACACAGGTGAGAATACAAAGCAACATATTGGGACACACCTCGAAACAGGGACGTACCCGTTTATAACAGTGGCAGAGGTAGATTGCACTGACTTAATAATATAAACATTGAAATAAGCGTATTTGAGTATGTCCACGTGTGGCTGATATTTTTTCCCATCATACCACACTGACATATGTACAAGTCCCACTCGACTTTAAACATTATGTATATCAGTTGAAAAACGGAGTCCTAGTTACGCGTTAAAATTCTCAATGGTCAGCTCCCCTGCTTTATCCCGTACTTCGCTACCAAATTACTTATTAAAATGGCATCTACAAGACCTAATGTGAATTAAATCAGGCATGTTAGCGTGGATAAATATGTATTATCTATTTTCGTTTGAACACAGGAAAGAAGATCGATTATTAACGGATAACCCACTGTTCGTAACTCACTTTCGCCAATTAGACAGATCGGGAATAAATGAAAGCTGAATAGATGGTTTTGCGCCACTTTTTCAAATAAATAAATATTATGTATGCAGATATTCATCGGAAAATTACGATGATCACGAGATTCATCATTCACCTAGTTAGTTACGTGTGAGTCATTTGCGTTTCGAAAAGAAATACATCGCAAAATATGAACACATGAAATCCCAAGACCTATATTTTCTATATTAAAAGGCTTGACATGTCTATGCAATCTGCATCAGGTGCTACGTTGCTGAAATCTTTCACTCTTGAAAACAACCTACATTAAGAGACACGGAGCAGCAAGGTTTGACTCGTCAAGAAAACAGTTAAATGACAGAAGTTCGAAGAAAGCAATATGTACATATTATTGTTGCATGAATAAAGTGGAACATAACATAAAAACACAAAATACACGTTTCAAATTGACTGAGTATCAAAAGACAGACAGATAAATAGTTAGATACATAGTCACTGTAAACAATGATAGCAAAATAGTTGTATTGTAAGTAAAAATGAAAGTTTTTCACTTTTTTTTCTTCAAATATCCGATGGACATTTTAGTATCAAACGCATATCTTTTTCTTTCTCTCAATAGTAACAGCTCTTTGAGAAGTTATACAACTACTTACATTAATTATACTTTTCATTTTTCTTAACATGAGTGTATTTTCGACCACTTAGAACAAGGATGTTGCAGGATAAGCACTCATTACCAGTACGTTATATAAACGTCCTGAAAAATACCAGTCTTTACTGGAATCGTAAAATGTCAATTGATCTAAAACCTCTTATGCCTTTGAATACGTCTATCTGTTAAAAATAAAATTGTAAAATGTTTAGTTTGCTCTTACTTTAAGATTTATAGGTGCTTGAGTCAGCATGAAGCATAATAATTTACTGCTATTCAACTGTATCATGTTCACATAATTTGACCTCTCACTTAATAACATATTGCATTGAACTAGATTTAAGCTGTATGTTTGTAGAATTTCCCATGCAGTTTGTTTGCATACGTAAATCCTTACTTTAGATTTTCTGCAAATGATGGAATAAAATATACTTTTTGATAATGAAAAGTCACTTCTGCTAAATCTTGAGAATACATACATACATACATACATACATGCACGCGTGCGTGGGTGCGTGCGTGCGTACGTAAGTACATGCATACATACATATGTATGCCAGTAGCATCTCGTGGGTCGGTGGTTCTTCCCTGGGTTTTCCCGGGTTCTTCCTTCACCAGTTATACTGGCCGTCATGTATAGCCTATCTTGTGCTGAAAAATGTCGTTAAACCCTTGAACAACAACAACTACATACATACGTGCGTACGTGCGTGCGTGCGTGCATGCATACATACATACATGACAAAATGCAAAGTACCCATAACAACAACATAGGATGTGTGCAAAATTACGAGAAAACAAAATATGGGTTTCAAATTTTTGGGAGCATTTCGAAGATAAGGAATGCACGTTAAGACTGAATGAAAAATGCATATAAACTTGTTGGGGTAATACCATTCCAGCATTACCCAACTTGGAATGTCCCTGCCACCTCGGTAACAACTGCAAAGCGACCTAGTAAACCAAATCAAGTACCTGGGCATACTGATGCATGGTCCATTCGATTCAAGGAAATGAGCTTAGAAAAAGAACCAACACCATTTACATGAAGTAAAGATTGGTAGAAATTAATGAATTTTTTATTAAAATAATATAAATAATTGCAGACAGTTTTCCTTTCAAACAAAATTCTCAGAACTCAGCTATTCAATGACTAAAAAATGTTTGGGTCGTAGCTGCTTTCCTTTTTCTCAGATATAACTACATTTAAGGAGATAATGCAATTCATTACAATGCATTTATATATATGTGTGTGTGTGTGTGTGTGTTTTCTAAAGGTAAATGTTCAAATCAGTAGATTTTGGAAATCGACTACAGATCGATTGCAAAGAACATATATCCAAAACAAAGAAAAACCGATCTTCTCTCCAAAAATTTATTAAGATAAAGATGTCCCTATTATGATGTAGAAAAAAATCTTATGTCCTCATTTCGTAGGTTTTACAAGGATGTTGTGTGTGTGTGTGTGTATGTTACCAAGTAATCCAAAACAACTGCATATCATAGTCACATTTTTAAGGAACAACATAATCGAACATACCTCATGATTATGCATGAAATAACAATTATTGTGACCATGACTTCATCGTCTTCTAAAATTAGATTTGAAAATCCCCAGTCGGAGATGTTTGACAGGTTTTTTTTTGTACCGTAAAGTGAGAACGTCAAGCTGACGACATAGTAACAAATGTGGCATTGTGTACAAAGTGCAGGAAGAACTTGATGATCTAAAGCTGTGGTAGATATGTGCCACACCCCAAGCAGCAGAGAGGGTGAACAGACCACTTAGGGGAATGGTCACCCTTGTGTTTTACCAAAAAAAAATAGTGAACACTCATAGAGGTCAATTACCACGTCTACGATTATTGTTTGTCCCAAACAGAATTGTAGACGAGCCCTCTCTGCTGCTATCAATATTGGGAATCATCATCTGAATCATGGGAATCTTCATCTGTTTCATCTTCATCTGAATCTTCGGAATTTGTTCTATGTTTCAAGTAATATTCAAGTTCTGATGGTGGTTTTTCTATTTTTGGATTTATGTTCTTTCTGTGTTTATAATATATCATCAAACTTCTGTATCGATCTCCACCGCAATTTTTACAAATCTGATATAATCCTCTAACACCGTTGTTACAACCAACACAACCTCGTGGACCAGCATGAGGATTTTTCTTTATAAGATAATTATGTTTCTTGCAATATTCTCCACGGCATTTTTTATTACAATTGTTAGTGGTTCCTTGACGTAACCACGCACAGTTGTTCATTATATTAATGATATCTGTTTAATTCAATTTAATTTTATCATCACCCCTGTTACCCAAATATTTTATCAATACCCACACGATATCTTGTTCTTGGATCATGTAAATTTATTGTTATAAATCCATGCGGGGTAGCTTGCGCTCGTGAGAAGAAATTTTTGAATTTAATTATATCCATGTCACCACCACACCACGTTTGATGAATATTTCGCAACGTGTGTGTGTCTACGCCATTAAACACAACTAAAATGTTGCAGTTGTCTCTGATCACCTTCGGAATTTGTGTATATCGTTGAGTAACATAGATCACGTCTGTATTTTTGTGTCTCCCTCGGGAAAATATTCTGGCTGGATTTGATTGTTTATCTAGCATCACATCGTCGTATACAACTAAATTATTAATAAATTCGTCTATGGAATCTACGGATGGTGCTTCATCAATATCGGTTATAAACTCTATAACATCATTATCTTCATCCAGTAATCGTGCGTTTTCATTGAAATCTTTAAGTACATCATAACATCGCTGATCATCAACGGATGGTGCTACTAAATACAACTTATCCCATTTCAACCATCTCATTATCAGATTAAGTAATAATTGCGTCTTACCCGATCCAGATGGTCCTATGATAATCATTCTGATGGAGTTCGGTAGCGCAGGATGATGCTTAACTGGCTCTCGCTGCCGAGTTGCTGAGAAATCAATTATATCCATATATATTATAACATGAATTTATATTGTTTACGCTGTAGAGTTAAAACTCCAACCGTTGATTTAGCCACGGTTACAACAAAAAATAAAAAAATAGCATACGGTGGAAAATGTTCTATATGCGGTAGAAAGAAATTTTCATTTTTACCTAATAAGCGCGGTGGTGATATTGCTAATTTGATGTCAAAGTTTCCAGGTGCTCCATGGGCTAAATACAGCGGAGAAAAACATCTACCAGGATATAATTATTGCGGTCCTGGTACTCGACTCGATATCAGGCTCGATAATCAAGATCAACCAAAACCAGGCGAGGAACCAATAAATGCTATTGATCGAGCTTGTCATGCTCATGATGTAGCTTATAAAAGTCAAAATCTACAAGATAGGCATATTGCAGATGTAAAATTAATTCATTCATTAAATTCTATAAAAAATAAAAATATTAGAGAATCATTAGCTAATTGGTTAGTAAGATCCTCGATGAAAGGTAAATTAGCGATTGGGGCTGGTAATTAATAATGGAATCAATTTATTATTCACCGAGAGGATACTGGAGAGGCAAAGCAGCAATTGGTAAACTCGCTGATGCAGCGGCGGTTAAACATTCTACTGCTAAAACGTGGTTATCTAAACAAGCAATATGGCAAATTTATCTACCACGTCCTAAACAAATTCAGTACTCGTATTTCGATGTCAGTGTTCCTAATGAAGTTCATCAAGCTGATATTCTGTTTTTACCGCATGATACTGTGCGTGGAAAAACGTACAAATACGCGCTAACCGTAGTTGATGTTGCAAGTAGATATAAAGAAGCAGAGCCGCTATCAGCGAAAACATCATCTGAAGTAGCCGATGCGTTTGAACGAATTTATCAACGAGGACTCGGACCACAAGGTGGTCTACGATGGCCGCAGCTACTACAGGTTGATCCTGGTAAGGAATTTCTTGGTCCAGTATCATCGCTGATGAAACAACATAATACCAAAATACGACGAGGTCATACTGCAATTCACCGTGATCAAGCAATTGTTGAGCGATTTAATCGAACACTTGCTGAACGGTTATTTGGATATCAATACGCGAGGGAATTTATTCAGGATAAAAGATCTCGCGAATGGGTGGCAAGATTACCAGGCGTGATAGCTGCATTAAATAATGAAATCACACGAACAACCAACATGAAACCCATTAGCTCGGTCACAAAAAAAAATATACCAACACAACGAAAAGATGTTGGAAAACAAAAAATATTAGGTGATGTTACAGTCAGATATTTATATGAGCCTGGTGAACTTGAAGGTGGTAAAGCGAGAGCAACTGATCCTATTTGGAGTGTTACCACACACAAAATATCTACCGTGACAAGATCCACTGGAAGAAATGTAGGCGTTTCCAGACCTGCAATCTACAGATTAGATTTGGCCGCTCCTCAACGTGGATTTACACGTGAACAACTACAAATAATTCCCGCGGATACACAACTACCGCCGCGATCACTCCGGTGATTTCGATCACTTAACTAGCACTAGCGCCTCTACGTCGATTACACTCAAGACAGGTTAACATGGTATTTTCTCGTGTATGACCGCGACTATTATCTTTTCTATCTACGGTAAATTGTCTTGAATCATTACTCGAATATCGCCATAACATTATACAATTACAACTGGTGCAATGATTGTTCTGCTGCTGTTTTAACTCAATAATAAATTCAACATTAAGATCAAAGTCACGTTTATTTTTTTTGTCAGATTGTTTGTATCCGATTAATTTTTTTCTTATTATATCATCATCGATGATGTTAAATTTATCAACGATTTCAGGAATTATGATTCTACGTAATTGAGATATATTTCTGACCCTCGATACCGCCAAATAAACTAAATTTGACACTCGATGCGATCGTCTACAATCCAGACTCGTGTATCAGAAATAGTTAATCCCTGAGACGAGTGGATCGTCATAGCGTATCCCAACACCCATGGAGATTTGTCAGCGTGTATTGCATCTTCAACCACACTGATATCAACGGCGACAATATCATTTAATACGAGATTCTGTTTCCTTGACTCTGTCAAGGGTCCTGGAATATCAACATTAATATTCTGTTTTCGTGTATCTGATGGTCTATAACACAACGGTACGGGTAATTCTGAATATTGTTCTTTATGTAGTTGAAATAACTGTTGTTGTAAAGCGTCTCTGATTATTTTTCTACTTGCTACGATCAAATCGTTGGGTCTCCATGAGTTCAAAAAATCACTCATTGATGTCTCTGAGATCACTCCACGTATTATTTCACACTGAATTTTGTTTGATTGTAATCTGATTAATTTTTTAAACTCCTTCAAATCTGCATCAAGAGCTCTATGATCATCATCTATTTCTTCGTAATAATCAACGAAATTTTTTAACCAATCATGTGGAGATGGTCCAACAAAAGGCGGCGGTTGACCATGATCGCCACACATTATTATGGCGGTATTTTTCGTCAACAACCAATCAAGAAACATTTTTAATGTATCCAATGAGACCGTGCATATCTCATCCCAAATAATTATTTTAGGTATATATTTTTCTCCCATCCGTTCAGGAGTCCATGTATCTCCGCGCCATCGGAAGAAACTATGATACGTACACGATTGTACTTGCCGCTGTTTCATCTCACGTGCAAGTCTATGTGTGGGTGTCAGCACGATTATATCTGAATTTCTAAAAACATTAATCGTTCGAGTTGTTTTGCCGCATCCACCAGGTCCATTGAGATATACTGTCTTATATCTGGTTATTGGATCACTCAACGATGGTGCCTTCGACATTTCTGATATTTTATTACCCTCACGATAAAAATCTCTCACTGGAACATCTGCTGATTCTACATAATTGTGTAATAGTTCCTTTTTTATTCTCCACGAACCCCATCGTTCATCATTACTTGTAAATTTCATAACAGATTCTAAATATTTACTTGAAATATAAAACGAATCTGTTGCGACTCTGACTGCGGTCTCAGGAAATCTATTAATCATCGATAATAAATTTATAGAAACATAAGCCAACATGGAAGATCTTAGATGAGTATATTGCGGGGATACGTCATTTATGTAACTAAC
Source organism: Sinohyriopsis cumingii (assembly GCA_028554795.2). NCBI lineage: Eukaryota > Metazoa > Mollusca > Bivalvia > Unionida > Unionidae > Sinohyriopsis > Sinohyriopsis cumingii. The sequence continues at coordinate 1,123,150 of JAPYKE020000094.1, read as the reverse complement.
GATCGTATCTAATTTTGTTCCGTCGGATAAATAAACACTCTCTCGATTTACAAACGTATTTTTCGCCGTTGTATCAGCGATTATAAAATCGTACTCGGCATCATCTAAAATTAATCGTGCGTGATGTCTTTTATAATCATATGCACCACCTTGAGTAAATTTACCTATAATTTTTCTACCGAGATCTTTTGCGGTTTTGAGTTTATTAGGAATATCATCTTCGGAAATATCAGGATATTTTTCCTTAAACTCGCTGATAACTTCAGAATCTGACATGGGCAACCAAACTTTGGTCTGTGCATGATATGATATAATTGCCTCACTGACCACCAACGATGTCAGTATCATACAATCCAGCATATATCGTAACAAAACTATAGGTGCCCAACGTTTTTCACAAAAATGTCTGCCAAACCAAACATAACAAATCTTGTGAAGATTTTCGTTAAACTCGAACGACTCAATACAGGCGAATCCAGTCAGATCAAAATCAGGTAATGGTCCATTAATTGCCACTCGCGTCATCTCGTTTGTAGGGTGACCAAATCTTTCAAAGTACGTAGAACAATCTCCGTATCCCAGAAAACTTCCTGGATAACATGCAACCATATCAACCGAAATAACATCATTGTAATTGTATTTGGTATTCCATAACCCGCCATGTCCATATTCGACGCAACTTGCGCGTACGTCCTCGAGTAAATCAAATCGTGTTGGTTTCCATGAATTTCGTTCTCTGGCGAAATGAGCCGCAACAGATGGAACGGTAAAACAATTAGTTAGTAATTTGTCAGTATTTTCCGCGTGCTTGCACTGTAAAAACGTCGCAAGATTTTTCATCTCGTCATGGAGGGATTCTGTGCGATATATTTCACCGTTCGGTTTGACAAACTGATCAAATTCACCCTCCTCATTACTTTTAAATAACCATACCGATACAGGATCGGTTTTACTTATTTCTTTAATAAAATCAAACATACTATCTGTGGGGTAAAATCTAACAGTTCGATCACGTGGAAATATTGTTACCGCGTTAGTCCATGCGTGCGCGTTATGATCGATAATATTTATTGGAGCTCCCTTCGATTTATATTTCGACTGGTACAGTACTTCTCCCGTTATTGTCGCTACGGTTATTGGAAATTTTAATATTTTTCCTAACTCAGCAACATCTTTTATTGTAGCACCGGTATCCTTAACTGAATCAGCCCACGAGTTTATTTTTTCACGCCTTAAATCAGTTAATCTATTTCCACGCATCGCGTTTGTAAAGTGTTCTATTACTCGTTCAGCCACACAATTTAACCTTGAAAATTTCATCGGCGCTAGTTTATCAACGTTAGGTTTTTTATTTATCTCATAGATTCCATAAATAACCGCCGTTACAGGATATGCTCGCTCATAATACGGTTTGTCAATACCTGTCAGTAGACCCGGTCTGGAATTTTTACTTAATATGATAGTTTTATTATTACCAAGGACAGGATCATATTTGTCACGGATAATCCAACTACCTGTTTCTGTTAATACAATAAATTTTACTCTGAAGAAATATTTTTGATTGCCCTCGTATTCAGCGATGTAGTTAATGATAGTTGCCGCTCGTTTGTCATTCATTGTAGCGTCCTTGACAGTGTTGCGTATGATCTTGAACGTTGACCATGTATGAGATGCACCATCCGTGTAAAATTCTTTCTTGGCGTCGTGAATTTTCGAGATCAAACTTTTATTTTTCGGATCAACCAGATCTCGTACTGGCAAGTCAGAAGATAATCTGTCAAGGTTGAATTTATATTTAACAGGCCTAGTTTGGGATAATCTCTCAAACTCGTTCATATAATTAAAACAAATATTTAAATAAAGAAAATTATATATATATATATATATATATATATATATATATATATATATATATATATATATATATATATATATATACATATATATATATATATATATATATATATATATATATATATATATATATATATATATATATATATATATACAATGTCTCAATGTAGATGGTTGATGATCGGCTCGGTAAATCGATGCAACAAATCCTGTAGAAAGGAATTTTGTTGGATGCACTCACAAAACATACGACGAGGAAGTCTAGGACCAATACCATGTCTACGGTGTGGTATTGGAGTGCGAGGAAAGACAGAATTATGTGGGAAGTGCGGCGGAAAACGGTTCAGAGAGCTTAAAAGATATTATGACAAAAAAAATAATAGCGGTGAAAACGCTATAAAATCCGTGAGGGATTATATATCAAGATTTCAGACAAACAATGATTTAAACATATAATATTATTATAATGGAGCAAAATATATTTGTCCCACATCCTGTCATAACAAACTATGAATCAAATATTAATGGTATCATCAGACACTGCAAGTTGAAGAAACAAGTTGGTTATATTACTAATGTTGGTTATCTAATGTTCACATGCGGGGGGGAAAAGAAACATTATCTGTGTCATAGATTTACGTATGAATGTTTCTTCGGAGTGATCAATGATGGTCTTGTTATTGATCATATTGACGGGGACACTCAAAACAATAATTTATCCAATTTACAAGCTATCTCTCAGAGCGAGAATAATACACGCGGTAATACAGGAAGATGTAAGACAATCGGAAAGAGGGCGGTAATTTCCTCAAACATAGAAACTGGCAAAGAAATTATGTTTCGTTCAATATCTTCTGCTGCGAAATATTTTGATATTCACCCGCATTCAGTACAAAAAGTAGCAGAAAATATGTATAAAACCACTTTCTCGAAAAAATATAAGCAGAAAATTATCTTTAAGTATCAATAACTATCATCACCACATTATTAACTATCATCACCACATTATTAACTATCATCACCACATTGAATTAATTTTTTTAATTTATGTCACAGTAGGTCCTCCATACACTACTGAATTTTTGATTATATAAGGGGAGATTACTTTGTAATATATAGTTTTCTTCGTAGATGGTTGGTTTTTTATGATCGTAATTAGTCAGTTTAACTAATTACATCGTAACTAATTACTCGTAGAAGTATTATTTATGTTTTTTAAATATTTCCCCATCATACAACATTACGAGAGATCATGATAATGTTATTGATCCGTAGGAAGCTGTGTGTGAAACAGAAACCGTTTGTCATTGTAATCGACCTGCAGTTGTGTGTTCATGCCACTGTTATTATTGATTCTCAGTCTGCTTAGGAAACCCGCTACAAATACAGAAACTGTTGTTATTGATTCTCAGTCTACTTGGGAAACCCGCTACAAATACAGAAACTATTATTCAGAAACTGTTATAAATACAGAAACTGTTATTATTCAGAAACCGCTACAAATACAGAAACTGTTATTATTCAGAAACCGCTACAAATACAGAAACTGTTATTATTCAGAAACCGCTACAAATACAGAAACTGTTAAATACAGAAACTGTTATTATTCAGAAACCGCTGTTTAGTGTAAATATTGGTTCCTTAGCTATATAGCTAGCTATATATTAACTTCCGAAACATATGTTCGTAACAATGTTTGATAGCTCGATCAGTATGGTATTGGACTGTGACGCTCGCGGTCCAGGATCGAATCCCCATGGCTGACAATTTGTCGGTGGTGTACGCATAATTGCGATTTTTATAATAGTGGGGGGAACCGCAAAAACCCCCCAGCTCAGCAAAATTCCCAACCACAATATTGACTTGTGGTTGATACATATTTTCGTATCACCCACTGGATTAATTATTGTGGGTGGGATTTTGCTGAGTGTACATGTTTGTACTGTCCTTAGTTAGTGCCGTTTCATTCATAATCTGAGCTCGCTAATACACTCGATAGGGGCTCTTCATTCATTGTATATAACCATTTCATTGTATATATGTTATATGTATATCCTCTAAACTTGGTAGATTGCGGTGGCAAGCTACGAGTTTAATGAGGACTGTGCTGTCCTTGTGCTGTCCTTAGTTAGTTATATGTTATATGTATATCCGATAAACTTGGTAGATTGCGGTGGCAAGCTACGAGTTTAATGAGGATTGTGCTGTCCTTGTGCCGTCCTTAGTTAGTTATATGTATATCCTCTAAACTTGGTAGATTGCGGTGGCAAGCTACGAGTTTAATGAGGATTGTGCTATGCCGTCCTTAGTTAGTTATATGTATATCCTCTAAACTTGGTAGATTGCGGTGGCAAGCTACGAGTTTAATGAGGACTGTGCTGTTCTTAGTTAGTTATATGTTATATGTATATCCGATAAACTTGGTAGATTGCGTTGGCAAGCTACGAGTTTAATGAGGATTGTGCTGTCCTTGTGCCGTCCTTAGTTAGTTATATGTTATGTGTATATCCTATAAACTTGGTAGATTGCGGTGGCAAGCTACGAGTTTAATGAGGATTGTGCTGTCCTCCCTCTTGGGCCTCTAGACCGTTGTTTGGCGGGTTAGGGTCTCTCGTAGAGGGAATATTTGCCTAATGAACTTGGTAGATTGCGGTGGCAAGCTACGAGTTCTTGGTTGTGCTGTCCCTGAAACATCCCGACGAACTCGCTAATACACTCGATAGGTGTTCTAGGGATATTTTTTTTATTTTAAAGATTTATATATTATATAATGAACCATGAAAATATCAATGATGTAATTGTTGCTATTAAAAAATTGAAAAAAGATGGAATTAATATATCTGATGAACTTAATCCTGAAAAAATAGTTTCTGACTTTGAGATTTTACAAGAACGTAAAACCATGGGGACACACACACTATCATCTGAATACAGGCTCATGAAACGGATTCAATCGGCAATGTTTCAGTCGCTAGCTACCGTAGAAGATGATCATGTGAAGGAGTTCGTTCCTCTTTCTACCGCCGTAGAAAGAATTAAGTCGTTATTATCCCACGAGTATGAGGCAAAGAAAACGATTAGTACTCGCATAAGACTATTAAGAAAAATAATGTTAGATCGTGAAACGATCCAAGGTAACTTCGTTACTGGTGAAACGATCCAAAGTAACCTCGTTACTGGTGATAATGAAAATGAAAGTTTTGGTAACTGGGGTCCATGTCAACGCTGACCACGTGTATTGGTAGTCAAAATCAAGAAAGTTCTAACCTTGTCAAATTGTTCCTAATAAATTTTATTTATTATAAATTTTATTTATTAATAATATTATTTTTACTGAGGATTTTTTTTTTTTTACTAAAATCAAGAAAAATGCACGAATTACTTGATTCTGATGGGGTAGTTGGTAGTCAAAATCAAAGAAAAATGCACGAATTACTTGATTTCTGACGGGGTAGTTGGTAGTCAAAATCAGGAAAATTGAGCAATTTCGTTGTATTTTAGTAAAAAAAATAAAAATCTCAGTAAAAATAATATTATTAATAAATAAAATTAATTTATAATAAATAAAATTTATTAGGAACAATTTGACAAGGTTAGAACGTTCTTGATTTTGACGGGGTAGTTGGTAGTCAAAATCAAGTAGTTCGTGCATTTTTATGTTTCTGAGGGGGTAGTTGGTAGTCAAAATCAAGTAGTTCGTGCATTTTTATGTTTCTGAGGGGGTAGTTGGTAGTCAAAATCAAGTAATTTGTACAATTTCAGTAAAAATCAGGAAAATTAATAAATATTATTTTTTTTTGTGATAGAAATTTTAATTTTACTTTCATCGACTAGCTTTTTTAGTTGCCTGGGCCGATTAATTTGTACCAAACATAAATTTGTGCCAGTAATAATAAAATATTTTTTTAAGTTGATCGAATTTGATTCTGATCTCTGTTACAAATGTTCTTCTAACTGTTAAGAAATCCTCGCGTGTAAAAACCCTCCATTACATGAAGATCTACGATAAAGTCTTACGACGGAAGTCCTTAAGACAAAAGTCTTACGACTTTACATACAGATTTATTGCAAGCTCTTCTTCACGTATGTCAATTAAGCGATTAAGGTGGTCTGTGAGTTTAAAATTGATTCGCGTTAACATATTATTGTGACACCGCAGATACACAGGATTAGTTGGTTCTTGCACGATTAAATTTCCAGGGGGAACTTGTGGTGTGAACGTGTACAGGATGTATCCTTGTTGAGCTTGATTTGATCTTCCGAGATCTATTTGATAGCTGCCATCGATTACGTCACAAACCAGATTGACCGCGACCGTCGGTGTTATATTAACGATCCGCGGGGATACGTGTCTTCCGCCGCCATGTGGATCATTATCATGTCTAAGAACGGTTGGAGGCGGAATTAATTTTCTCCATGCATCGAGTAGTTTAGGAAAAAACTCATCAATGACATCATTGATAGATTTTCTTAACCCGGTTACACTATACCCGGGAAATTTATAATCTGGTACATCGGCTTCTGTTAATTTATATTTTTCTAACCATTTATATACATCAGGATTTTCAGGTGATTCTAAAAGACTAACCATCGCCTGAACTATTCGGTTATTAATATATTCCATATCTGATATAAGCTGATTTAATATTTCCACACGCGTGATGATTTTTTCACGCGATGACGCTGATATGTCAAAAATATGTTCGTTAAAATATTGATTTAGTTGATCTAGTTGTTTTTTTACATTCTTGATTGATTTCCTGAAAATATTTAATAATCGTATCTCGATAAAAACCCCTAAAATGTCCTGTTTCTCCCGGATTTTTAAAAAACCATGCCTCAATTTCACCGAAGAAGGAAAAATTGTGAAGCATTGATTTATTTTTTATAATACGTAGTGTTTCCCCGTATGATGGATTAATTTCATGATATGATTGTCTATCCGTGACATAATCAGACTTTTTCGGTTCTGGTGGTATCGGTGTTATCGGTGGTGATATTTCAGGCCAACCTAGTACGGATCTTATCGTGGATTGATAAATATCAACGGCATAATCAGGCGAGTTTATTTCAATCTTCGAGGACAACGTCGGCTCATGAACATTAATTGATATTTTTGATTCTTTTCCCGTTATTGATTTTATTCTACGCGCAAATTCCTCACTGATCTCTTCAATCTCGTAACTGCCAGTTGGTATTCCAACAACAACCCAGTCAGGTGTTCCATCGGGTTTGTTGTTGTTAGTAAATACGAGCGAATTATTTGCTGGTGTACCATTAAATGATTTTGATCTGATATTTGGCCAGCTGTAATATACTCGTAATTGTGCTAGTGCTATTTCTTTTACTGGAATTGCAGTAGGAAAATTAACACTAAATTCAGGATTAGTTGAACTTACCGAGATCATCGTTATCTTTGGCGGAGTTGTGTTGGTCACGATCTGCTGGAGTAATTCTGTCATTATTGATACTTGTATCTTTAATACCTTCGTCGTATATTTTGGTTATCATTGAAAATTCGAAATCAGATATAATTCCATCACTGAGACTCGCTGATAACAACGAGGATAATTTCGAGTATGCTACCGTCGCTGTATGTAATTTTATTTTGTAATCGGATAACTTTTCGTTCGTACAAGTACATATTTTTTTTGTGATGATACCAAGCACACCTGCAATAGTTGTTGCTGCTGAAATACAGATAGTTACAGCTACTGGTGCCATCGTTGTCAACGCTGATAATATGACACCGGTTCCAGCAACAACAGCGGATACTGAATAAACAATCACATCAACGATAACCAATCGTCGTCGATATTTCTTTACTTTTACTGTATATTGATCGACTTGATCTTTTAGCGCCGCCTGCCATTCACGTGCTTGATTGTACCTGTATTGTGCACTGTCCATATATATTTTTATACAGTAACCAATTGAGGTGTTTCAGCTACAAATTCCAAACACCACCAGAAGGATGTTGCGGTTAATTTCTTATCATCTGCTTCCAGAATAAATATTTCTTCGGTTCCGCTATTTAATACAACAGATACAACCCCGGAAAACCTGTCTGTGGAATGACGCCATGGAAACGTTGTAAATATTTCAAATTTTGCAGCACTGAACACAGACAACCTGTACACGCCAGTGACTGTTGCGGTATATTTGATAGTATTATTTTGCTGCGACCATGTTGCAAATCCCGATGATACCGTGCATACGATGTTTGTAATATGCCCGGGAGTTATTCCAGCTGGAATTTTAATCAAATTGGTTTTGCTGACAATCTCAGGAATTCCCGCTACGATGTTTTGCTGTCTTTGTTTGATCGTGTCTAGGTCAGTTTTGATATCAGCGAGTTTCATGTCAATGGCGCGTGGAGTACCGAAGAATTTATCTATGGTATCATCGATTTTCTGAAAATTTCTTCGAAATCTTCCAAAAGCTCCTGCGTGAACGTCATACTCAGCCCGTAACGTGGATAATTTACCGTCTACGGTGCCATAGTTGACATCGACGTATTTTTTTGTTGCTGCGTCTTCGTCAGATGTTGGATCTTTTAAAACTACTATTTTGTTCCCGTTGATGCTAAGTTCACCCATCATTGTGTCACCGGTGTTTCTCACGCGATTAGCAACACTTTTTGCAATTTCATCTCTGATGGTTTTAAGTGACATACTTGAATCTCTGATTTTGCCGCTATCAGTAAACACGGGAATATTATCTGTAACTGCACCAAGTACTCGCCGGACTATATCATTCCATTTGATATTGCTGGTTTTTAGTTTACCATATCGATCTTGAAAAATAACAACCTCATCTGGATCAACTCCAGCAAGGTTCATGATATCAGCGAGGTCATCTTTAGTCGCATACTTTGACAGATCAACGTCGGATTTTATTTTCTTACTAGTAGAAGATCTTCCGTAGATGTCAACCATTATAATAAGATCCGTTGTTTAAAATGCTTTACGCGCAACAAATCGGTTGCTTGTATAATCGTGCACGACTTTATGTGGCGGCTTGGATGATTTTGATATAGCGTCGAGTACATTAATTACTTCACGGCCGCATATTGGCGGATCTGTCATTGTTTGTGTGGGTAGCGTTGAATACCAAACTTTGTAACCAGAGGTTGTTGCGTGGAGTGGTGCGACATACTTGATAAATTCAACAGGTGGAGCTAACCCGTACGAATCAAAATAAACAATTCCACGCGGGTCAACCGCGTATGATACCCAATGAGTACCGGGTCCGGAACGTTTGTCAAGATTAATAATACCTGTTTCTAGTTTGTTTGGTTGTTTCGGTAATTGATCTCGCATAAAAACACCTCTAAAAGCAGATATTTTTAATTTTTTAGCAGCATCAAGTAAATCAAAATTTGATGCTGGAACGTCTAACGAAATGATCCTGGAAGCCTTAGGCCTCTCCCTCAACGAGATCCCGGTAATCTTAGACCGCGTCCCTTTTTTTGTATCCTTGCCCTGTTGCTTTCTTTAGTGCCATTCCAGCGGCTGTTCCAACAGCACCTAACGCGGCTGCTTTTGCTACGGCTGGAGCAGCTGCAGCTATTAATGCCGTAATGGCCGCAAGTAGTGGAAATATACCACCCGTTTTAACCATGTCTTTGATGGCGCTCGGGGAGAGATGGAATTGAACTCCAGTTTTTGATTCTAGGGCTTTATTGAAATGTTTAATCTGATTATTTGTCAACGATAATTTGTTTGGACCACCACTAATATGATCTCGTTTTAGTGATATTTTAGTTCCGCATTTGTTGGCGGTTTTTGATTGAAGCTTTTTTACCTGACCCGGGGTCAGAGTAACATTAACATGACTATACGACATTTTTATATAAATAATATTTTTCTAAATAACACGATTAAATATTTTCCACCGGTGCATCAACGACCCTCATTCGACCACTGCCACCTTCAAGTAACATGGCCTTGTCGCTAAGTATGACCGCGATCGCTCTGTAGAAGCCGGGAACAATTGGTGGACCGGGTATATCAGGAGGAGGGTTAGTAACATGAGCTCGAAAGTGTATATCAACAACAGATTGTTTGGATAAATCAAGATGTTCTAGTGAAAAATAATAAATCGGATATAGACCTGTAAAATCTAGTTGTGATATTTGCAACCCGGTATCTATATTTTGATCACGTCCCATGAATGACATTAAACGATGATATGCGCGCGCTACATGATTTTGATCAAAATTTAGTTGTATATCCTCGGCTGGTTCTTGATGTCCATTTATCCGTAAGGAAACTTCATTAACTCCAAGGTTGTCAAATATCATATGTGAACGTTCTTGATTATTCGTCCGAGCATTATCTTGTAGTGCAATAAAAATATGTCGTGGTGCAGAAACACCCTGTTGTGATGCTATATGCCATGTAAATAAACCATTAATATTGCTTTGAGCAGCATCTGTGGTTACTGTTAACCATGATAGCAATGATTTACCGCCTTGATCCATAAAAGATAGTAATTTTTGTTCTTCAGTAATAGATGGAGTCATTACTGGCATCCACAATGAAAGTTTTGATATATTTACATTACCTTCACCAACACCAGCACCTCGCCAGATTGCATCATTATCATCACCTTTTCTTACGAGCACAATTGTGTGTTTAGCTCCAAAGATGACTTTTCTAACATTTCTGCAAAATCCAAAGATGTGAGATAATGGAATTGCACACGAAAAATTTCTATTATCTCCCGACAGAGCTGATCGGCGTGTTGCAAATCCTAGGTTGTAAGTCGCACTAACACTTTTTATAATATCAAAAGCAGCACCCGGTCTGTCTTCGTGTTCAAAATCAACCGGTTGTGGATTAGATGCAGTATTTTGTTCTGCTCGTAACTTAATATACTGAACATGATCAGCGTTGTTGGTAATATCCTTAGCAAACATCATTGTTGGACCAGCTGATCTTGTAAAGTCGTCAGAATATCTCGCCAGACCAATTATTGTTGTAGCAACGTCGACATCATTCTGAACTGATTCAATATTTTTTCCATCAATCATATATGTGGCGCCACTAAATAATGCCATGATCCCGTTGTTGACAAAACCAACACGCAAATTAGCAGCATATGGCGTATTAGCTACAACATTCGTTACAAGTCTACCTTCTACTTCAATAAACGCTTCAGCGGGCAAGAAATATCTACTTGTATCATGAACCTGTAATTCGATTCTCCCCCGCTGATTTGGTAGTCTTGCGTCATAAGAATAAAATTGATAATCACGTACCGACTCGTACTTAAGGACAGGTGCCTCCATATCAAATGCTGGGTCTGATTCGCGCCTGAACATTTTTATTATAGTTACCATTTTTCCAAATGATGATCATCGTCGACGAAGACCACTTCCTGCTATTAAATTTGCTGTTATATTTTTTTCTGCTTCTTCAGATATCGCCGCTAGTTTTTGATTTGCAGCCTGATTTATTATTTTACTTACGTCTGCGGGCATCACCTCAGTACTTGCCAGTTTCACCGGTGGTTGTTGTTTTCGTCGCAATAATCGTGATAATCTTTCTTTGATCGCCGAGAACGCCTTACCAGCAACATTGACAATTGCACCAGGAGCTTTATCACGAACAATATCAATAGCCTTCATTGATAATTGTTTTGCAACAGGTGCTACTTTTGGAGCTATCCTCGTGAATAATCCCCGAATGACATCACCAAGTCCATTTCCGTAAATAACACTATAGATTGGTAATCGTGAGTTTACCGCTCTAACCTGTGTGGGTTTACGATGATTATCATGCACAATCATCTTATTTTATTTACCATTTATCTAACAACTAATCATCAACGAGCTCATCAATAAGTTCTCGGTAAACGCCGATATCCATGATACCACCTTGAAATAGTCGCCGACAAATATCAGCTGCTTCATTGGTTATTTCTGGTGAATTATTTCCAGCTCGTTTTCCTCCTATGAGAACTTCTAACCGTGATACGTCATTGATGATATTATCAGGACATAAACCACGTCCTGTTTTAGGTTCATCTTGGGGTGGTGGTTGCATTACCGGAGTAGGCACTTCAGTGGTGTCCGGGGGTGATCCAGATGGTGAATCTGTCGGTGTAAATGTCATTTTCGGTGCAGAAATTTTACGTAAAGGTGAAGGAATTTTCTTCGAGGAGGGTGATTTAAGTGACTCTTTAGCCTTTTTAATTTCCGACATCAACCTTTGCTGTGGCGAAGAAGATTGTTGTTGTTGTTCTATTTGTTGCAGAGGTGGAGGAAGCTGATACTGGAAGGACTCTCCTTGTTTTGGTTGTTCCCGTCTCTCTCTATAAAGTCTTTTTACTTCTTCTTTAAGTCTTTTAAATTCTTGACCTCTAGCTTGTTTTTTATTGTAATATACGCGATATATCCATTTAATGAAATTATCATCATTTGTTTTTTCATGACCGGGTTTTAAAATACTAGATTTATTAGATATATTTTTTGATATCATCTCAGGTAATCTCTCTCTTTCAATATTTCTAATTTCCTCAACAACTCCTTCGTTAAATCTTGCAATTAATCTTAAGCTTTCTTCTGCTGATTTGGGTTCAGATGCAAGTTTTTTTCTCACATCGGCGACTTCAGCACGAAGTTCTCCAATACCTTCAAGTATTTCCTCACCAACAGGTGGAGGTTGAGCTGCAGCTATTTCCCCGGCTATGCCAGTTGGAAGGTCTCGTAAAATCTTCTTTGCCTGTTTAGTTCTTCTTGCTATTTTTTCAGCCTGCGCCGCAGTTTGTTTTGATACCGGAAGAAGATCTTCTTTGATGACAGTTGTAACTTGTTCAGTAGCCGCAGTGACGGGCTTAAACAGTTTTTTAGTGTCTTCTTCAAACTCAACTTTTGCTTCTTGCTGCGCTTGCAGATTTTTTCTAAATGAGTCTCTGACAGGAAGAAATTTTTTAATTGTTTCTAATCGTTCTCGAGCTGTTCTTGCAGTATGAGATTCTGGATGTACCATTTTATTATAACATAACAATTTAATTAATATCAGCAGAAGAGGAATACAGAAGTTTGATGATATATTATAAACACAGAAAGAACATAAATCCAAAAATAGAAAAACCACCATCAGAACTTGAATATTACTTGAAACATAGAACAAATTCCGAAGATTCAGATGAAGATGAAACAGATGAAGATTCCCATGATTCAGATGATGATTCCCAATATTGATAGCAGCAGAGAGGGCTCGTTTACAATTCTGTTTGGGACAAACAATAATCGTAGACGTGGTAATTGACCTCTATGAGTGGTCACTATTTTTTTTGGTAAAACACAAGGGTGACCATTCCCCTAAGTGGTCTGTTCACCTTCTCTGCTGCTCCCCATTCCCCACCCCCTCTTCATTATCAGTACATGTTATAAAGATCTCTTTGAACAGAATCAAATTTCTACGGCATAAAAAACGTACATTAAATAACATGATTCTGACTTGATATTTATAAACGAGTCATAATTTGGCATGACCTCTTTTCGGCATAATGTATAGTGCAAAACGTTATAGTCAATGAGCACAATGCGATAACATGTTCTGAGCCAAAATGTATTGAACAGTTGCTGTACTGAATCAGTTGCACACTGGATTAATATGTTGTACTAACTGTTGCTGCTGTTCGCTTTATTTTTTTATAATTTATTTTTTCTTGTATTGATTTGTCCTTTTTTTTGGTTCGTTTTGTTTGTTTTTTTTAAAGAAAAAACATATTTCAATGATATATAATCTGGATATGACATTTGCTATTGAAAGTGTTCATATTAATCAAGCATCGTTGTGGTTATGTTCCTAAAGAATTACAGAAATTGCTATAACATAACAATCTGAAGTAAAACCCTTGGTCTAAGCTTTTTCACAAAACTGAGAATTTACATGGGGACACTTCTGACGGTATAGGTATTTTTATCTGAATAAGAAACGAAACAAGAGATGAAAATAGCAGTAGTCTTTAGCATCTCTGTAATCTTGAAATAAAGTTAAATAATTATCTAAAATTGAGGAAAACCTAAAATTTTCGACAGATATACAGCAAATTGTTCTGAGAATAAATCAAGATATGATTTGACTTTATTTTCGTCCTTGGTGTTCAGGGAATAATTCATTGTTACTAGTTAAGCAACCAAAATAAGAATGATGTATATTTGTATTTCCTGTTTTGTGTCCATTAATAGTTCAACCGGGATTGGCAATAGAGTATAGTAAAGGTCAAGAAACTCTAGAATAATTTTAATTTCATGGATATCAAATGTCAACTATACTCATAAATACAAGTTTAGTGATTTTGTGTCAACAAGTGCAAACTAATTGACCAATAATCGAGAATATATATATATATATATATATATATATATATATATATATATATATATATATATATATATATATATATGCGTATGAACACTCAACTAAAACAACAAAACTACGACAAGACAAACATGAATGAACGCGAAAATGCCCATATAGCTTCATTAGCATTGCTCTACGACTATATACGTTGTTTCTTTCTGTACAGTCATCAAAGCGGTCCACAAACGTGCAAAATAAATGACGGAGAGAGAGAGAGAGAGAGAGAGAGACTCTTCACAAAAAACTGGAATGCAGACTATCATGCAAAATATCAGTTACATAATATTCTTTCGTGTGACAGCAGTTACACTGTAGGATAAGGAACTGAAGCATTATTAACATAGACAACGCGCTGAAGTACCAATGATTTCTCTACCAAGACACTTTGCTTCGTCACACCCTACAACCTCGAAGTCAAGTCTATGGAGCATACCACAAATGTATGCCGATTACTAACATTTTTTTCTTTATTCTTAATCTCTTGGACAATTCTACAGTCAATCCAGTTATAGAAATAGCGAAGATGCGAATATATGATTTTTCTGTAAACTACTGCGGTAACATACATTCGAGTCGTATTATTGTCTTGCAGAAATAGACAAAATAGTTCCGAATGCGGCAACATTTGCTATGAGTGACGGTTCACGGCATTCCTCAAAGCAGTTTAGTAGGAATAGCGATACCAAACTTGTGCTAACGAAAGGACGGACAAAAGACAATCTAAAAAGCTCTTCTGTTTAATGGTAAGTCAGCTTCGCAAGCCATGGTGCCGATATGTTAACCCATCTACACCCTGGCGTATCGATCACATATTTCAGCGCTTTGTCCGACATCTATTGGATTTCATGAGTTGCCTCCATTAGCACGTAATGCCAACTAACCGATATCGTGTAACAGCCATGAATTGTACATCGGCCGAAAATGGTGGAGGCAGTTGGCTTCAAAAGGATACTTTAAGTTTAACATGGAACGTATGACCACGTACCAGAGAGAAATCATTACAGGTGTATTGGATGGAAAGTATGTGCTTGTGTAAACACGGATCGCCAGTGGAAAATTGCTTATTTAAGGGTCCATTTCAATCCTGTGTTCCCCTTGTCTCGATTATGTCCGAAGATTGTTCAAATTTGAACAACTTGATTTTGATTGGATGTTGCTGCTTGCAGCCGCATCCAATGAAAGTCACAGACCCGAAGCACTCAAATCGACCCGCAAAGGTGAAGATAGTTTAACATCTCGGAACAGTTGCTAGCAATGATAAGCAAAGCTGAAAACATATTTTAGATACATACTTACAGTGAACATATTTCCTCAGTCTTGTCTGGTTTACTCCCTTATTTAAAATAAAAACTGCTATTGTAATTTCCCTCAAGGTATTAATAGCAATGCTATATTTAGATGAGACTCATTCTTATGACACGCCCGGGAATTTATAGTTTCTATACATGGTAAGGTGACATTTCCTGGCTCTGGCTGGTACTAAATACCGTATACATCCATATAACAATCGACATAGTACCTTACAAAACGCAATTCATGCAAACTCAGGTCATAATCAGTAACTGATTTATATGCATTTCAATTTATTAAAAAGAAATTGCCTTTTGAACTAAGCACATATAGATGTATCATTGGTATAATAGAATATATGTTACCTCTACTTTTTTGCCGCCTCGGATGCGGGAGGTCGTGGGTTCGATCCCCAGCCGAGTCATACCAAAGACTTACATAAATGGTACTAACAGCTGCCTCGCTTGGCGCTCAGCATTAAGAGGTTAGTGTTAGGACTGGTCAGCCCGGTGTCAGGATAATGTGACTGGGTGGGACATCATGCCACATGTCTGCGGCATGATGCCCCACTGCTAGACATCACTAAAAACTGCCACACTGCAGACATCGTAGCGATATGACTGAACAATTGTTAAAGCTACGTTAAAAATCCAAATCACACACACACACACACACACACACACACACACTTTTTTGTTTTGTTGTGAATACATTTGAATATATGGTAAATATATTTTGTACAACCTTTCTGCTAGTCATTTGTTATCATTTGTATAATAAAAAAATGTATAAGAAACAAACTGATTGTCTCCACTGGCCTTTCTCTTCCTGTCATGATTCATGACACCATGGAATAAATATGCGCATGCATAAATGCATAAAGTATGAATCTACCCACGTGTTCTCCTAAATGACACGTGAAAAAATTAATATCGAGAATTTATCCAACACGGCAAGAGTCTAAATATAGCCTATATTTTGAAAAATAATTTCAGTCGATTTTCCCGATGAAAAATAATTTATAATCTGGTTAATATTTAAAGTGTGCATTTAAATTTTAGCCAGATATGCTGATCTGGCGAATTTTTATTACCATAAATTCCAAAGTAATTTTCTTTGGAAAATTTGGCTACAAATTATTTGTCCTGTGACTGGGTTTGAAACCATATTCCTGCTTTATCTCAAGAGTAACATCTAGCCGGTATTAGAAACAGGTAGACTCAACTTGATTTGTTGTGGTTGAGGCTACGAACTGATCCCATATCATGTAATGGAGCAAAAAAAAAATCATCACTAAAGTCAGAAAAACAAACAGTGTAGAAATCAACTACATAAGTATAATCACGTTGTGAAAGAAGTTTGGCTTATTTTGACTTTATTAAGCCCTTACACGATAAAATAAATTGGTATGGTTACTCTAACCTTATCCTGTCCACCATGACAGACAACGCGAGACTCTCGCCGTGACCCCTTTTCTACGTAAGGCTTGCCAGAACATATTTTGGATATTCTACGCTATATTATTATCAATCAAGTGCGAATAATCGCTTCTTGGTTGAATTTCAAAGTTGCCGATAAACCGTATTTACTTTTAATGCGCAGATTTTCTGACCCAAACGGTGCCAAATTTTTACTACGATTTGTTTACATTTCCAAATAAGGCGTCAATGTCCTAATATGGCACACAAACAAGCGAGGCTGAGAACGGAAGTAATCATTATTTGAAATAACATGGCAGACGATCTAAACGAAAATATCGGCTGAAAAAAGTAAACGAGATTTTACAACTATTTCTACAATGATTTTCGATACTTCCGGTATTAAATAAGAGGACTACTCTATTTAGTGGATTATATGCAAGGAATATGATTAAAGTGTTATTATTAGGCTAAAAGAGCGCCGGGTGTGATTCACACCCGGCTTGCTCCATTAACACGTATATGCTCATGTTAGTACCCTGTCCACGAGGTACGAGTAAGGGTACTAATATTAATAGCAGCAGAGGGGGTGAACAGACCACTTTAGGGAAGGGTCACCCTTGTTATACAAAAAAAAATAGTGACCCTTCATAGAGGTCAATACCACGTCTACGATTATTGTTTGTCCCCAACATAATTATAGACAAGGCCCCTCTGCTGCTATGTTATTCTGAATAATCTGGGGAATCTTCATCTGAATCCTGGGAATTTGTTTTATGTTTCAAGTAATATTCAAATTCTGATGGTGGTTTTTCTATTTTTGGATTTATGTTTTTTCTTTTTCTGTAATATATCATCAAACTTCTGTATCGATCTCCACCGCAATTTTTGCAAATCTGATATAATCCTCTAACGCCGTTGTTACATCCAACACATCTTCGTGGACCAGCATGAGGGTTTTTCTTTATAAGATAATTATGTTTTTTGCAATATTCTCCACGACATTTTTTATCACATTTGTTAGTGGTTCCTTGACGCAGCCACGCACAATTGTTCATTATATTAATGATATCAGTTTAATTTTATCATTACCCCCCGTTATCCAAATATTTTATCAAGTCCAATAAGATATCTTGTTCTAGGATCGTGCAAATTTATTGTTATAAACCCGTGCGGAGTAGTTTGCGCTCGTGAAAAGAAGTTTCTGAATTTAATTATATCCATGTCACCGCTGCACCAGGTTTGATGAATATTTCGCAACGTGTGTGTGTCTACGCCATTAAACACAACTAAAATATTACAGTTATCTCTGATCACTTTTGGTATTTGTGTGTATCGTTGAGTAACATAAATAACATCGGTATTTTTATGTCTACCACGGGAAAAAATCCTAGCTGGATTTGACTGTTTATCTAGCATCACATCATCATACACAACTAAATTATTAATAAATCCGTTTAAAACATCAACGGACGGTGCTTCATCAATATCTGTTATAAACTCTATAACATCATTATTTTCGTCCAGTAATCGCGCGTTTTCGTTAAAATCTTTAAGTACTTCATAACATCGTTGATCATCAGCGGATGGTGTTACCAAATACAACTTATCCCATTTCAACCATCTCATTATCAGATTAAGTAATAATTGCGTCTTACCCGAGCCAGATGGTCCCATGATAATCATTCTGATGGAATTCGGTAGTGCAGGATGGTGCTTAACTGGCTCTCGGTGCCGAGTTGCTGAGAAATCAATTATATCCATATATATTATAACATGAATTTATATTGTTTACGCTGTAAAGTTAAAACTCCAACCACTGATTTAGCTACGGTTATAACAAAAAATAAAAAAATAGCGTATGGTGGAAAATGTTCTGTATGCGGTAGAAAGAAATTTTCGTTTTTACCTAATAGGCGCGGTGGTGATATTGCTAATTTGATGTCAAAGTTTCCAGGTGCTCCATGGGCTAAATACAGCGGAGAAAAACATCTACCAGGATATAATTATTGCGGTCCTGGTACTCGACTCGATATCAGGCTTGATAATCAGGATCAACCAAAACCAGGCGAGGAACCAGTAAACGCCATTGATCGAGCGTGTCATGTTCATGATGTAGCTTATAAGAGTAAAAATCTACAAGATAGGCATATTGCAGATGTGAAATTAATTCATGCATTAAATTCTGTAAAAAATAAAAATATCAGAGAATCATTAGCTAATTGGTTAGTAAGATCTGCGATGAAAAGTAAATTAGCGCTAGGGGCTGGTAATATATAATGGAATCAATTTATTATTCAACAAGAGGATACTGGAAGGGTAAATCAGCAATTAGTAAACTCGCTGATGCAGCAGCGGTTAAACATTCTGCCGCTAAAACGTGGTTGTCCAGGCAGGCAATATGGCAAATTTATCTACCACGTCCTAAACAAATTCAGTACGCGTATTTCGGTGTCAGTGTTCCTAATGAAGTTCATCAAGCTGATATTTTATTTTTACCATATGATAATGTACGTAGAAAAACGTACAAATACGCGCTAACTGTTGTTGATGTTGCAAGTAGATATAAAGAAGCAGAACCGTTAACGACTAAAACAGTTGCTGAAGTAGCCGACGCATTTAAACGAATTTATCAACGAGGACCCGGACCACAAGGTGGTCTGCGATGGCCACAGCTGCTACAGGTTGATCCTGGCAAGGAATTTCTTGGTCCAGTATCATCGTTGATGAAACAACATAATACCAAAATACGACGAGGACATACTGCAATTCATCGTGATCAGGCAATTGTTGAGCGATTTAATCGAACACTCGCTGAGCGGTTATTTGGATATCAATACGCGAAGGAATTGATTCAGGATAAAAGATCTCGTGAATGGGTGGCAAGATTACCAAGCGTGATAGCTGCATTAAATAATGAGATTACACGAACAACCAACATGAAACCCATTAATGCAATTACAAAAAAAAATATACCAACACAACGAAAAGATATTGAAAAACAAAAAATATTGGGTGATGTTACAGTTAGATATTTATATGAGCCCGGCGAACTTGAAGGCGGTAAAAAAAGAGCGACTGATCCTATTTGGAGTGTTACCACGCATAAGATATCCGCCGTAACTAGATCGCCAGGTAGACCCGCAATCTACAGACTAGATTCGGCTGCTCCTCAAAGCGGATTTGTACGTGAACAATTACAAGTAATCCCCACGGATACACAATTACCACCAAAATCACTTAACTAGCACTGGTACTAGCACCACGACGTCGATTACATTCAAGACAGGTCAACATAATATTTTCTCGTGTATGACCAAGATTGTTATTTTTTCTATCTATGGTAAATTGTCTTGGATCATTTTTCAGATACCGCCATAACATTATACAATTACAACTTGCACAATGATTATTCTGTTGTTGTTTTAGCGCATTAATAAAATCAACATCAAGATCAAAATTGCGTTTATTTTTTTTATCACACTGTTTATAACCAGATAATTTTTTTCTTATTATATCACCGTCAACATCATCATCACTAATCACTGACGAGTCCATGACGATCCGTCTCAATTGAGATATTTTTCTAACTCGAGACACTGCAAGATAAACCAAGTTCGACCAATCGATGTGATCATCAACGATCCAAACAACTGTATCAGTAATAGTTAATCCCTGAGATGAATGAATCGTCATCGCGTATCCGAGCGTCCACGGGGATTTATCAGCACGTAGAGCATCTTCAACAACATCAACGTCGACGGCAACAATATCATTCAATACAAGATTCTGTTTCCTCTTTGACTCTCCTGGTATATCAACGTCGATATTTTGCCGTCGCGTATCTGCTGGTCGATAACATAGTGGAACTGACAACGTTGGAAACTTTTCTCGTTGTAACTGAAACAACTCCCGCTGAAGTGTATCACGAACTATCTTTCTACTTGCAACTATCAAATCGTTTGGTCGCCACGTTTGCATAAAGTCTTTCATGGGTGTTTCTGAAATTATCTCGCGCATTATTTCACATTGAATTTTATTCGGTTGTAGTCTGATTAATTTTTTAAATTCCTTCAACGCTGCATCAAGTGCTCTATGATCATCAGTTATTTCTTCACCGTGATCAACGAAACTTTTCAGCCAATCATGTGGAGATGGTCCAGCTACAGGTGGTGGTTGACCGTGATCGCCGCACATTATCACAGCAGTATTTCTTGTTAACAACCAATCAAGAAATGTTTTTAATGTTTCTAGCGGTACAGTGCATATTTCATCCCATATTATAATCCTTGGAATGTATTTCTCGCCCATCCTTAAAAATGTCCATGTATCACCCTTCCATCGAAAAAAGCTGTGATAAGTACAGGAATTAACACCGCGTTGTTTCATCTCTCGCGCGAGTCTATGTGTGGGTGTTAGCACGATCATATCCGAGTTCTGAAATAGTTCGATAGCTCGAGTGGTTTTACCACTGCCGCCAGGTCCGTTTAGATAAACCGTTTTGTGTCTAGTTATTGGATCGTATACCGATGGTAACAACGAAGTTGTCAACGTTTGATATTTTTTACAGTAAATATCTTTAACCGCAACATCAGCGGATTCGGAATAATCGAGCATATATTCCTTTTTTATTCTCCACGAACCCCACGATGCATAAGTGCCTATGTTTAATTTTTCTAACAGCATTGAATGTTTTTTACTTATATAAAACGAGTCAGTAGCAACTCTGACGGCATGCGTAGAAACCTTATTTATCATCGATAATAGATTTATTGAAACATACGCGAGCATCGATGATCTTAAATGAGTATACTGAGGTGACTCACCGTCCATGTAGTTCACAATGGTACCTAGTTTATTTCCATTTGACAAGAAAGCTGTTTCTCGACTTACAAACGTGTTCTTGTTCGTTGTATCAGCGATTATAAAATCTAACTCAGCGTCGTCCATGATCAATCTTGTACAATGTTGTCTGTGATCATATGCTGCTCCTTGGGTAAATTTGCCAATTATTTTTCTACCAAGATCCTTCGAATCGGTTTCATCCGAATGTGGTAACCAAACTTAGGTTTGTTTTCGATATGATATAATTGCTTCGCTGATCGTCAGCGATATTAACATCGTGCAATCAAGCATATACCGTAATAGTACTATTGGTGTCCACATTTTTTCTGAAAAATGTTTTCCAAACCAAACATAACAAATTGCATGGAGTCCTTTAGACATTTCGAATGACTCGATACGAGCAAATCCAGTCAGGTAAAAATCCGGTAATGGTCCATTTATCGATACTCGCGTCATTTCGTGCGTGGGATGACCGAATCGCTCAAAATACACAGAACAATCTCCGTATCCAAGAAAACTTCCCGGATAACACGCAACCATATCAACTGAAATAACATCTCTATGATCGTATTTAGTATTCCATAGTCCGCCGTGTCCATATTCGACACAACTGGATACTATGTCATTGAGAAAATCAAACCGAGTTGGTTTCCACGAATTTTTCTTTCTAGCAAAATGAGCCGCAACTGACGGAACAGTAAAGCAGTTGCTCAATAATTCGTCAGTGTCATCAGTATATTGCAGTGCAAGATTTTTCATTTTCTCGTGAAGATGATTTGTTCGATAAATAACACCATTTGGCCACACAAACTGATCAAATTGATTATTTTCTTCCACGCAAGAATGAAATAACCATACTGACACAGGATCGTTTTTACTTACTTCGTTAATAAAATCAAACATGCCTCCGGGGATAACATTTAACAGTTCGATCTCGTGGAAATATTGTTACTGCGTTAGTCCACGCGTGTGAGTTATGATCAATAATTTCGATCGAAGCTCCTTTTGATCTATATTTTGATTCATACAAAATTTCTCCAGTTATCATCGCTACGGTTATTGGAAATTTTAATTTTTTTCCTAACTCAGCGACATCTTTAATAGACGCACCAGTATCTTTAACCATTTCTTTCCACGTGTTTATTATTTTACGTCTCTTATCCGTTAGACCGTTTCCACGAGTCGAAACGGTAAAATGTTCTGTTACTCGTTCAGCTACACAATTTATTTTTGAAAATTTCATCGGCGCTAGTTTATCAACGCTAGGTTTTTCATTCATCACATAGATTCCATAAATAACCGCGGTCACAGGATATGCTCGTTCATAATACGGTTTGTCAATACCTGTCAATAGACCTGGTTTGGAATCTTTACTTAGTACGACAGTTTTTTTATTACCGTGGACAGGATCATATTTGTCACGGATAATCCAATCATTTGTTTCTGTCAACACGACGAATTTTATTCTGAAAAGATACTTGCGATTATCAAGATAGTTAATGATAATTGCTGCTCGTTTGTCGTTCATCATAGCGTTAATGGTGCCGTTGCGTATAATCTTGAACGTTGACCAGACATGAGATGCACCATCTGTGTGAAATTCTTTCTTGGCGTCGTGAATTTTATTAATCAAACTTTTATTTTTCGGATCAACCAGATCTCGTACTGGTAAGTCTGGAGATATTCTGTCGAGGTTGAATTTATCCACGCTCCAGGGCTTTATTCGGGATAATCTATCGAATTCGTTCATACTATATTTCAGACAAGTATTTAAATTAAAATATTATGTATACAATGTCTCAATGCAGATGGCTCATGGTGGGTTCATTGACTCGTTGTAATAAATCCTGTAAAAAGGAATTCTGCGGACAACACATGCAGTGCTTTAACCGTGGAAGCTTAGGACCAATACCATGTCTGCGATGTGGTACTGGAGTGCGAGGAAAAACAGAATTATGTGGAAAGTGCGGTGGTAAACGATACAGAGAGCTTAAAAGATATTATGACAAAAAAAGTAATAATAGTGAAAATGCTATAAAATCCGTGGAGGATTATCTAACTAAGTTTTCAGACAAACAATGATTTAAACAAATAATATTATCATATATGGAGCAAAATATATTTATCCCACATCCTGTCGTGACAAACTACGAATCAAATATTTATGGTATGATCAGAAATTGTATGCTTAAAAGACCGGTTGGTTTTGTCATTAATACTGGTTATCTAATGTTTACTGCTGGAAAGAAACATTATCTGTGTCATAGATTTACGTATGAGTGTCATAACGGATTGATCGAAGATGGTTTTGTTATTGATCATATTGACGGGAATCCTCAGAACAACTCCTTATCCAACCTTCGTGTTGTCACGCAAAGCGTGAACTCTGCGCGTGGTAATACTGGAAGATGTAAGACAGTTTCTAGAAGGGTGATCAAGGCTACAAACACAGAAGCTGGCAAAGAAATTATATTTCAGTCTATGAACGCGGCTGCGAAATATTTTGATATTAACTCGCGTGTGGTGAAATACGTCGCAGAAAATATAACCAAATCTACTTTCTCAAAGAAATATAAGCAGAAAATCACCTTTCAGTATCATCACCACATTGAATTATATTAGTCGCTGTATGTCCCCCTTATACTACTGAATTTTTAATTATGTAAAAGGGAGATTACTTTGTAATATATAGTTTTCTTCGTAAATTTCCGATTTTTATGGTCAGATTAACCATTTACGTCTTTAATTAATTACTCGTAGAAGTATATTTATGGTTTCTAACTTACAAAATAGAAATTTCCCATCATACAACATAGCGAGAAACTGAGGTAACTTGACCGTTGTTATTGATCCGCAAGTAGCTGTATATGCTGCATTTACAAACCGTTGTTATGCACAAATCGATATGCAGTTGATTCATACCGCACGCAGGTTTATATTTGCAGTCTGTTACGAAAAACGCTGTTATATTCAGAAACCGTTGTTATAATACAGATATATTCAGAAACCGTCATTTTAATGTAGAAACAGTTATTTAAATGTAGAAACTATTCCGCCGTTTTAATTCAGAAATGCTGTAGCTATATATTAACTTCCGAAACATATAGTGTTAGATGAATTCGATAGCTCAATCCGTATCGTATTGGACTGTGACGCTCGCGGTCCAGGATCGAATCCCATGACTGACAATTGGTCGGTGGTTACGCATATTAGCGATTTTAATAATTAATTGGGGCACCGCCAGCCTCTCTTTGCTCTCAAAACCATCCAAACCACATATCACCGGTGGTTAATACATGTTTTGTATTACCTACGGGTTGATTATTGGAGTAGGTGGTTCTGTTGAGCGGAGAAAATGGCCTCATTCATTTCATTTATTCATTACATTCATTCATTCATTACATTCATTCATTCATTACATATATTTCATTCATTACATCTCATTATCTATATTTCATTTCATTACATACTTAAACCTGCTAAAAGACTCGAATAGAGGTTCCATTTCATAATATATGTTTGTGTCGTCCATGCATAATCTGAGCTCGCTAAAGACTCGATAGGGGCTCTTCATTCTGTGTGCCTGGTGAACTTGGTAGAAAGCGATGGCAATCTACGAGTTCTTGGCTGTACTGTCCTTGAAACATCCCGACGAACTCGCTAAAGACTCGATAGGGGTTCTAGGGATAATTTTTTTTTTATTTTAAAGATTTATATGTTATATAATGAACCATGAAAATATCGAAGACATTATTTCTGCTATCAAAAAACTAGAAGAAAACAGAATTAATATATCTGATGAACTAAATCCTGAAAAAATAATATCTGATTTTGAAACGTTAGAAGAGCTTAAGAATGACAATAAGTACGTTCTATCATCTCAATATAAGTTCATAAAGCTGATTCAGGCAGCTATGTTTCAGTCGCTAGCTACCGTAGAAGATAATCAGGTGAAGGAATTCGTTCCTCTCTCTGCCGCAGTGGAAAAAATTAAATCGCTGTTATCCCACGAGTACGAGGAAAAGAAAACAATTAGTACTCGCATAAGACTATTAAGAAAAATTATGTTAGCGAGTAACCCCGTCCAAAGTAGTAATTCCGATGAAGATGACTGAGATCTTTGATGGGTTAGTTGGTACTTAGATTTATGCAATTTTGATGGGTGAGTTGGTACTTAGATTTATGCAATTTTGATGGGTGAGTTGGTACTTAGATTTATGCAATTTTGATGGGTGAGTTGGTACTTAGATTTATGCAATTTTGATGGGTGAGTTGGTACTCAGATTTATTATTTTATTTATTTTTTCTGAATTATTATTATTTTATTTCTGAATTATTATTTTATTTATTCTGAATTATTATTTTATTTATTCTGAATTATTATTTATTTCTGAAATTGATGGGTTGGTACTCTGAATCATGCAAACCAATCAATTTTGTAATTTAGATGGGTTAGTTAATACTCTGAATCATGCAAACCAATCAATTTTGTAATTTTGATGGGTTAGTTGGTAGTCAGATTTATTATTTATTATGTCTGAATTATTTTATTTATTCTGAATTATTATTATTTATTCTGAATTATTATTATTTATTCTGAATTATTATTTATTTCTGAAATTGATGGGTTAGTTGGTACTCAGATTTATGTAAAATGATCAAATTTTCAGAAAAAAAAATAAAATATTTCAACATTTGTCAGTGAAAATTGATGAATTTTCCATTATCATTCGGGTCAAACCTCAAGCGGTTCTCTAATTGATTTATCGATAAATCGTCAAAAATCAGTAAAATTAGCTCAAAAAATGAGATTTTTCATGCGATTTTTGTTAATTTTTCTGGTAGTTTTCGAAGAAAATGAGGGTTTTTGACGATTTATCGATAAATCAATTAGAGAACCGCCTGAGGTTTGACCTGACGAAAAACTGTAATTTGACAAATTTTCCCTGACAAATCGACTAAAATACCCATCAAAAACACGAAATTTGTTGATTTTTCACTGAAATTCAGAAAAAAAAATATTTCTGATAAAATAAAATATTTCTGATGAAATAAAATAAAATAAAATATTTCTTAATCCACTCCTTATTTTGTTCATTCTGGAATATTATTTTTTTAAGTTGATCGACTTTAATGCAGGAATGTGCCTGATCTCTGCTACAAATGATCTCTCTCGACGGAGTTCATTGTGTTAATAAGAAATCCTCGTTTCCGTGGCTAAATTGTTCTATGTTTTGTGAAAACGCGCGTTTTCAAGTGTATAAAAACCCTCACGTGCTGGATCTTTCTACGATTTCACATACAGATTTATTACAAGCTCTTCTCCACGTAGGTCAATTAAGCGATTAAGGTGGTCTGTGAGTTTGAAATTTATTCGTGACAAATACTGATTATGTGTGCGTAGATAAACAGGATTGGTTGGTACTTGCACGATCAAATCGCTAGGGGGGACTTGTGGTGTGAACGTGTATAGGATGTATCCTTGTTGAGCCTGATTTGATTTTCCAAGATCTATTTGATAACTGCCTTCGATTACTTCACAAACTAGGTTAACCGCGATCGTCGACGTTATATTAACGATTCCCGGAGATATGTGTCTACCGCCGCCGAGTGGATCATTATTATGTCTGAGAACAGTTGCTGGTGGGGCTATTTTTGTCCATGCATCAAGTATTTTAGGAAAGAACTCATCAATGACATCATTGGCAGATTTTCTTAATCCATTTGGATTATAATTAGGGAACTTAAACGTTACAATGTCAGCTTCGGATATTTTGTATTTGGTTGCGAAAAACCTTCTATAATCGCCTGATGATTCAAAAACCAGGTTTATGATTCTGTTATGAAAATATTCAATGGTATCAGCTATATGAGTTAAAATTTCTATTCGTTTAATAATTTCTTCACGCGTAGATGTCAAATCAGACAAATATTCATGAAAAAGAACACGTAAATTATCTAGTTGTTCTTTATGGTCTGAATTTATGATATCAATGACGTTATTGATATTTATATCGTAAAATGAATTATACAGGTTATTACCGTCATCAGCGTTGTGTAAAAGCCAATAGTATTCACCAGTTCGCTCGACACGAAATTGATCACGTTTATCCCATACCCGTTTTTCTATGTTCCACCAAAAACTTGTGTAATTCATTTTAATATTATGATGAAAACTCTTCGTCGATGTAAAATCAGCCCGAGTTGGTTCTGGTATCTGTGCAGGTATTTGTGGTGTTATTTCAGGCCAGCCTAGCACGGATCTGATTGAAGATTGATAAATATCAACGACGTAATCAGGCGAGTTTATTTCAATCGTCGAGGACAGGGTCGGCTCATGAACATTAATTGATATTTTTGCTTCTTTTCCTGTTATTGATTTTATTCTACGAGCAAATTCATCATTGATTTGTTCGACCTCATAACCACCAGTTGGTATTCCAACAACAACCCAGTCAGGTGTTCCATCGGGTTTGTTCTTGTTAGCAAATACAAGCGAATTATTTGCTGGTGTACCATTAAATGATCTCGATCTGATGTTTGGCCAGCTGTAATATACTCGTAATTGTGCTAGTGCAATTTCATTCGCGCGAATTGCTGTTGGAAAATTGATGTTAAATTCAGGATTAATCGAGCTTAGCGAGATCATCGTGGTCTTGTGCGGGGTTGTGTTCGTCACGATCTGCTGCATTAATTCCGTCATTATTGATACTCGTACCTTTAATACCAGCGCAATTGTATACGCTGATCATCATTGAAAACTCAAAATCGGATATAATTCCATCATTGAGACTCGCTGATAACAACGAGGATAACCTCGTGTATGCGACAGTTGCTATGTGTAATTTTATCTTGTAATCGGATAATTTTTCGTTCGTGCAAGTACATATCTTTTTTGCAACGATATTAAGCACACCTGCAATTGTCGTAGTTGCACAAACACAAATAGTCACAGCTACTGGTGCCATCATTGTTACCGCGGATAATATTATTCCGCTTCCGGCAACAACAGCGGATACCGAATAAACAACAACGTCGATGATAACTAATCGTCGTTGATACTTTTTTATTTTTACTGTATATTGTTCGACTCGATCTTTCAACGCTGCCTGCCATTCACGCGCTTGATTGTACCTAAATCCTTGAACGTCGATAGCACTCATTATATTTTATGCCGTAACCAATTGAGGTGTTTCAGCTACAAATTCCAAACACCACCAGAAGGATGTTGCGGTTAATTTCTTATCAGCTGCTTCCAGAATAAATATTTCTTCGGTTCCGCTATTTAATATAACAGATACAACCCCGGAAAACCTATCGGTTGAATGACGCCATGGAAACGTTGTAAATATTTCAAATTTTGCAGCACTAAACACAGACAGCCTGTACACGCCAGTGACTGTTGCAGTATATTTGATAGTATTATTTTGCTGCGACCATGTTGCAAATCCCGATGATACCGTGCATACGATGTTGGTAATATGCCCGGAAGTTATTCCGGCTGGGATTTTAATCAGACTGGTTTTATTAACGATTTCAGGAATTCCCGCTACGATGTTTTGCTGTGTTTGTTTGATCGTGTCTAGGTTAGTTTTGATATCAACGAGTTTCATGTCAACGGCGTGCGGAGTACCGAAGAATTTATCTATGGATTCGTCCGTTCATGCTAAGTTCACCTGTCATTGTGTCACCGGTATTTTTTACGCGATTAGCAGCAGCTGCCGTAATTTGATTTCTGATGGTTGTAAACGATATACTTGAATCCCTGATTCTGCCGCTGTCAGTAAACACGGGTATATTATCCGTAACTGCACCAAGTACTCGTCGAATTATATCATTCCATTTGATATTGCTGATTTTTAGTTTACCATGTCGATCCTGAAAAATAACAACCTCATCTGGGTCAACTCCAGCCAGGTTCATAATATCAGCGAGATCATCCTTAGTCGCGTACTTCGATAGATCAACGTCGCCGGGCTTTTTCTTAACACGTGAGGAAGATCTTCCGTAAATATCAACCATTATAATAAGACCTGTTGTTTAAAACGAATCGGTTGCTTGTATAATCATGCACGACTTTATGTGGTGGCCTGGATGATTTTGATATAGCGTCGAGTACATTAATTACTTCACGGCCGCATATTGGCGGATCTGTCATTGTTTGTGTGGATAGCGTTGAATACCAAACTTTGGAACCAGAGGTTCTTGCGTGAAGTGGTGCAACATACTTGATAAATTCAACAGGCGGAGCTAACCCGCATGAATCAAAATAAACGATTCCACGTGGATCAACCGCGTATGATACCCAATGAGTACCAGGTCCGGAACGTTCCTCGAGATTAATAATACCTGTTTCGAGTTTGTTTGGTTGTTTTGGTAATTGATCTCGCATGAAAACACCTCTAAAGGCTTTTATTTTTAATCGTTTAGCGGCATCAAGTAAATCAAAATTTGATGCTGGAACGTCTAACGTGGAAGCCTTAGACCTCTTCCCCAACGAGATCCTGGCAATCTTAAGACGCGTCCCTTTTTTTTGTATCCTTGCCCTGTTGCTTTCTTTAGAGTCATTCCAGCAGCTGTTCCAACAGCACCTAATTCGGCTGCCTTTGCTACGGCTGGCGCGGCAGCAGCTATTAACGCTGGAATAGCCGCAAGAAGTGGAAATATACCGCCTGTTTTAATTGAGTCTTTAACCGCACCCGCAGAGAGATTGAGTTTGACGCCTGTTTTTGATTGTTTAGCGTCGTTGAAATGTTTAAGCTGGTGTTCTGATAATGATAGTTTATTTTGACCACCCGTGATCTGATCTCGCTTTAGTGATATTTTCATTCCGCAGTTTTTTGCTGAATTTGATTGAAGGTTTTTAATCTGACCGTGAGTCAGACTGACACTAACGTGTTGATATGGCATTTTATGATAATACTCGTGTTTTTATATAACACGATTAAAGATTTTCCACTGGTGCATCAACGACTCTCATTCGACCACTACCACCTTCAAGTAACATGGCTTTATCGCTAAGTATAACCGCGATTGCTCTGTAATCAACACCACCTGTATTTAATGTTGCTTTAAGATGTATATCAACGACAGATTGTTTTGATAGATCAAGATGCTCCAGTGAAAAATAATAAATCGGATACAACGTCCTGAAATCATATTGTGATATTTGCAACCCAGTATCTACATTTTGATCATGTCCCATGAATGACATCAAACGATGATATGCACGTCCTATACGATTTTGTTCATAATTTAGTTGTATATTCTCTGTTGGTTCTTGTTGTCCGTTTATCCGCAAGGAAATATTTGTGAGACCTAGTTGGTTAAATATCATATGAGAGTGAGTTTGTGAGTTTAAACGATTAGTTTCCTGAAACGCAATAAAAATATGCCGTGGTGCAGAAACACCTTGTTGTGATGCTATATGCCATGTAAACTGACCGTTAACGTTAGTTTGCATACTATCTGTGCTTGTTATCAACCATGACAACAAGGATTTACCACCTGTGTCCATGAAAGAAATCAATTTTTGTTCTTCTGCGATCGTTGGAGTCATTACCGGCATCCACAGTGAAAGTTTCGATAATATTACTTTACCAGCATCACCAACAGGTCTCCACAGAGCGTCGTTATCATTAACTTTTCTTACAAGAGCAACCGTGTGTCTGGCTCCAAAAATAACCCTTTTAACATTCCTACAAAATCCAAAAATGTGCGATAGTGGAATTGTACATGAAAAACTTCTGTTGTCTCCTGACAACATATTTCTACGCGTTGCAAATCCCAAGTTGAAATTTGGGTTAGCACCATGAACCACCGGCCACACAGGAGCATCAGCGGTATCGGTATCGTTTCTTGGTCGTCTTATATTATACGGATCGCTTTCAGGGTTATTGGAGTTATCTTTCACAAACATCATTGTAGGACCTGCTGATCTTGTATAATCATCAGAATATCTTGCTAGACCAATTATTGTTGTAGCAACGTCTACATCTTTCTCAATCGATTCAATATTTTTTCCATCAATCATATACGTGGCACTATCAAATAATGCCATGATCCCGTTGTTGACAAAACCAACTTTTACTGCACCTGCGTAATTAGTATCATCCGTTTTTATAATTGTACCTTCTACCTCAATAAACGCCTCAGCGGGTAAAAAGTATCTACTTGTGTCATGAACTTGTAGTTCAGTTCTTCCACGTTGATCTGGTACTCGTGCTTCATAAGAATAAAACTGATAATCACGTACCGATTCATCCTTAAGGACAGGTGCTTCCATGTCAAATGCTGTGTCGGATACGCGCTTGAACATTTTGTTATAATTATTTCGTCTAACACGTTGATTACCGCGTTCGGAAAATTCCACTTCGGGAAGTTCCACTTCCGGATATCAAACTTGAGACATTATTTCCCGATTCACCGAGTCCCTGATCTGCTAACGTTGCTAGTTTTTGATTTGCAGCTTGATTTATTATTTTACTTACGTCTGCGGGCATAATATCAGTACTTGCCAGTTTCACTGGTGGTTGTCGTTTTCGTCGCAATAATCGTGCTAGTCTATCTTTGATCGCCGAGAACGCCTTACCAGCAACATTGACAATTGCACCAGGAGCTTTTTCACGAACAATATCAATAGCTTTCATCGATAATTGTTTTGCAATAGGCGCTGCTTTTGGGGCTAACCTTGTAAATAATCCCTGAATGACATCACCAAGTCCATCTCCGTAAATAACCCTATAGATTGGTAATCGTCAGTTTACCGCTCTGACCGATACGGATTTACGATGATTATTATGTACGATCATCTTATTTTATTTACCATTTATCTAATCGCGGTGACTAATCATCAACGAGCTCATCAATAAGTTCTCGGTAAACGCCGATATCCAAGATATCACCTTGAAATAGTCGTCGGCAAATATCAGCTGCTTCATTGGTTATTTCTGTTGAGTTATTTCCTGCACGTTTTCCCCCTATAAGAACTTCTAACCGTGACACGTCATTGAGGATATTATCAGGACAAACAAAATTATTTTCTCCTGATGCAGTCAAAAAACCACTTCCTACAGCGCCAGTAGGATCATCGTCAGGATCTCTTTCTTCACTCAGTGAACGTAATTCCCCCCTCTGTTTAGTTTTTTTTCTGAATCCTTTCTTTATTCTTTGCTTTACTTCTCTCGCCACCTTTTTTATTTTCTCCATAGGTGATTCCAACATCATCTCTTCCTGCGGTGAAGAAGACTGTTGTTGCTCTATCTGTTGCAGAGGTGGAGGAAGTTGATAGTAGTTAAGTGGGCCACTTTACCGTCAATGGGAATTAGCATTACAAGACCCCTTGGGCAACTCTAGCGTCAAGGGAAATTTAACATGGAGAAAAATCGTGGGCAACTCTAGGGACAATGGGAATTTAACATAGAGTTTGGGTCTGTCTAGGGACAAGGGAAATTAACATGGGGAATAGAGTTTGGGCTTTTGGGATTTTTTTTTTTTTTTTTAAAAAGTTTTTTTAAATTTAAATTTAAATTTAAATTTAAAAAAAGGGGTAGGCAATGGAAAGGCTATCTCTTTTCGAGAAATATGGCTGGCCCTGAAAAGGGCCTTTGGGTTTTCTTCTGCTTCTAGTTTCTTCTTTTTCTCCACCAAGTTCTTATTTTATTTCCAACACTCTTTCTCTTCTTTTCTTTCTTTTTTTTCTCCTGCTCTTCTTTCTTCTTCTCTTCCTCCTCTTCTTTCTTCCTCTTCTCATTTTCTTCTTCTTTTTCAATCTTTTCGTTCCATTTGCTTATTCTTATTCTTTCCTCTTCATCCTCCTTCTCCTCCTTTATCTCTTTCATGACACCACTAATCTTGTCCTTTACCTTTTTTAAGTTATTAATTTCCATCTTTACACGATGGGGACTATAGGAATAATGGTCTTCAACCAGTCTTATCAACATCTGCTCCATCATTCCTAAGTTGTCTCAAACGTCTTGTAATGTTTGTATTTTGTCCATTTGGTTAGAAGTCATCTTCTTTTTTTATTCTTTGCAGAATGGTTTGAACGACGAATACTGTGGGTTCTTATACTTAAAGCGCGTACGTGAAGGAAAACATCCCCCTAAAACGTAAAATTGATCTTACCTAGATCATGACCAAACAACGCGCGGACGTGAAGGAAAACATCCCCTACTTTTTCATTTCATATAATAAAACCCAAACTATACTCTCCACATACGCTAAGAAACAATAAACAAATCCATAATCTACTATCCACACAATCGTACGTGAGCGGGTACAAACACAAACACACAAACACAAACACACAAACACATACGCTAAGAAACAATAAACAAAATCCATAATCTACTATCCTCACAATCGTACGTGAGCGCTTACAAAACCCAAACTATACTCTTCACATACGCTAAGAAACAATAAACAAATCCATAATCTACTATCCACACAATCGTACGTGAGCGGTTACAAAACCCAAACTATACTCTCCACATACGCTAAGAAACAATAAACAAAATCCATAATCTACTATCCACACAATCGTACGTGAGCGGTTACAAAACCCAAACTATACTCTTCACATACGCTAAGAAACAATAAAGAAACCCATAATCTACTATTCACACAAACATACCTTAGCTCTTACAAGCACCAACACACAAACACATACCCTCACACTATCTTAGAAAAGAGTTAGTGTTTATATTCACACTACTCTACCTACACATTGGCAAATTGATGGTTATTTCTTTTCTAGAGTATTGGGTAGCCCTGAAAAGGGCTGTTTTTTTGGAACTTCATGGACACCTGGTTAACGGTGGCACCTTCCAGGCCTGGCGCCACATACACATCTTATCCCCCAGTTACTTTTTACATTTTTGGGGGAGAGAGCAGAGGCAGGATATGTCGCTTCAGAATCCCAATTTTCGCTCTCTGGGATTCTGAAATTTATTCTTCTTCTCTTCTTTTCCTTCTCCTCCTCCTCTTCTTTGTTTCTTCTCTCCTCCTCTTTGTATATTATTTCCTCTTCTTCTTCTTCTTTATATCTTCTCTCCTCCTCTTCTTTTTTTCTTCTTTCCTCCTCCTCTCTTATCCTTCCCTCCTCCACAATGGCTTCCGCGGCCAGTTCATTCAACAGGCGCCTGGCATATTCCAGATGCACATGAAGTTCCAACAGTTTAGACAGTCTCGTGTTCATTTTTGGTGTTGATCAATCAACAAGGGTAGCTAGACTGCCAAGCGAGTTTCAATTTATAGTGAAAGCGCGGACGTGAAGGAAAACATCCCCCTAAAAAACATAAAATTGATGTTACCTACATCATGACAAAAAACAACAACGCGCGGACCTAAAAGAAACACTCACTCACTTTTTTATGCTACCCATCACTATTTTAAAATTTTTTATAAATCACTTCATTAGACTATCCACATACGCAAAGCAATCCAATCTAACTCCAAATATACACCTCAAACACCAAAAAAACCATGATTTTAATCTACTATTCATACCAACTTACTTACTAACACACAAACACATACCCTCACATTTTTTAAAAAAGAGTGTTTATTTTCACACTACTCTACCTACACACATTGGCAAATCGATCGTTATATCTTTTCTAGAGTATTGGGGTAGCCCTGAAAAGGGCTGGTTTTTTTTGTTTGCTCTGGCATTCTTTTTTTAGTTTCTAAGAATACGATGTCCTCTGAGGATATACTTTCTGGCGATAGGTCTGCTTCTTCGGAAAGAAAAGAAGAACTCTTTGGTGTCGATACGGCAATCGACAAAGCCTCTGTCAGGTTCAGGTTGCTGCTGCTGCTGCTCTTGTTGTTGTTGTTGTTGCTGCTGTCTCTGAAGTCTGTACTTCTCTGTCCATTCTTCTTTTTCCCTGTTCATTTCTTCTCTGAAGAGCTCTTCTATCAGGTCTTCAGTGATTTTTAACATTCTCACATTCTCTATTTCTTCTGGCTTCGGTATCAGACTGTGTCTGACCCTATGCAAATTCACGTAGGCTTCGTTGAGTTTAGCTAGTTTGGAGCACATCTTCTTAGGAGGATGAGTCGACAATGGATGGTTAGACTGGAAACAACCCGGTTCTTAAAGTCAAAGCGCGGACGTGAAGGAAAACATCCCCCACACGGTTTTTGAGTCGCAACGTTTAGTGAGTGTCATGAGAGGGATAGTAAGAAATGAAAGAGCATCAATCCAACATTCTTATAGCTAAACAAAAGACAAAGGCATTTTTTTCAAAACACAACATTTTTTATTCAAAAATCACTTAACACTAAACAACAACTCTAACATTTTTAACAATAATCCAACAATATAACATCAAACAATTTTTTTCAAAACACAACATTTTTTATTCAAAAATCACTTAACACTAAACAACAAGAACTCTAACATTTTTTAACAATAATCCAACACTAAAAGTTTCTCCACTAGGTAAAGAGGGATAACAGTCTTCCATGGTTTCTAGTAATCTAGGATGACTTCTCTCAAACTGTTGATTTCTATGGTATTATCGAATTCTGCATACAGGATGACGTTCACCGTTTCATCAGGGTCTCGGTCTTTAAACTGAATTTCCACACGAATCTGGCCGGATTTTATAGGGTGGAAATGTCCCTCGTCGCTGCCTTGGTCTGGAGTGAAATCGAAAGCCCACAAAGCGTAGCCTCCTGCATAATCCTCGTACGTAATACCGTGACTGGTATTGGTTCCTAACTGTCCGGTGGCTTCGTACAGGGACAAGTACGATCTCAAGTAATTCTTCTTGGTAAAGTCAGGTTCGAAAGGTCGGGTACACAAGGTCTTGCCATCGCGACTGACTTCGATTTTGGACACGCCAAAGTGTTGAAAGTAGAAAGGATTTTTTTCGGCAGCTCCGTTGAAGGCTGTATTCTCGACGATACCAATGATCAAACGTTTGGGTAACTGTCCTTGGAACAGATGATCTTCGATCATGGATCGCTGTCCCTTGGGAATGGTGAAGGTTTTCACTTCCACGCGTCGTATGGGATACTTGGCAGTCGTTCTGCTCAACGTCTGAC
The DNA here is from genome assembly GCA_028554795.2 of Sinohyriopsis cumingii. Classification (NCBI taxonomy): domain Eukaryota; kingdom Metazoa; phylum Mollusca; class Bivalvia; order Unionida; family Unionidae; genus Sinohyriopsis; species Sinohyriopsis cumingii. Next base: position 1,086,309 of record JAPYKE020000094.1, on the reverse strand, counting down.
TGATGTCGTTTCCCACTTTAGGTAACACTTCCACACGGCGTACGTAGAGTCTGGCTTCTAGGATTTTGGTTTTGTAACCGTCACTATCAGCCATCAAATGGAAAGCGGCACTGCTACGATTCAGTCTCAGGCGGACATCCACCCCGTTCAGCAAATACTTTTCTTGCAACCACATGTCCAAATGCAAACGATCCATCAGTTCTAAACTTGTGTCGGCTCCCGTGATTCTCTTTCTTCGTTCTACAAATCCATCATTGTTGTCTTTCTTTTCATCAGTTTCCAATATTTCAAACTTGGTAGGTTCGTCAGCTTCCCATACCACACAGGCATTGAGATGAGTGTTCTTGGCATCTATTCCGTACGTCAAGAGATTTTCCAGGTAGGCACGATAAGGGTGCAGCTACTGACCAGTTTGTTATTCAAGTACAAGTCCACTCCACTGAACAAGGAATGCATGAAATTGTTGACGGGAGCTACTGCTTCATCGTCTATAGGACCTCCAGTCTTATCTAGAATTTTGACTTTCAGGTACAAGTAACTGCTATTCAGATCGATGTAATCTTCGGGCTGTCCTTTGATTTCAAAATCGATGGGAGCGGAATCGGTTAGTGAGGAGACGGGGTGAAATTCCACCCACTGGGATTCTTGCATCGTCATCATCGTGGGGGGCATGGCAAACAGATCCAGTTCCGTCTTGGAACAAGCGCAAGATTCTCGGTGCATCATTTTTTTGTCTCTTTTTTCTCAATAATCGAAAACGTCTAAGTCTCGAACGGTTCTTCTTTTCTTGGCCTTTCTCGCTTGAAATCTGGTGAAAGGGTGTTTTCTTCGTCGTCTCTTTCTGCCTTGTCCTTGCTGAATGCCTGACTCGGTAGCGTGCAGGGCATTTATAGGTGTTTCTCGTTGGCCTAAAATGTCTTTGCCCGTTTGCAGCAAGATAGTTTTGCCTGCCCTCATGAAGGCTTCTTTAGGGTTTTGTTTGTCGATGATGACATTTTGGAGAAATTCTTTGCCTTGTGTCAGTGCCGCATCTTTCAAGGCGTGCAATCCGCGTGTCACCATCGGTTTCAACACTGGGGCCACCGAACGAAAGGCCGATTTTAACATGTCTCCTAAACCGTGTCCTCGCTGTCGAACAACCCCTCGGTACACTGGATACATGACTTACTTACGAGTCGTGAGAGAACCGTTTTCGAAAATGGAGTTTCACCGTGACTTTTCCTTTGGTGAATGGAATATTTTGTCCCAGATCTCCTTTTATAGCAATGTTGACCGTGTCGAAATACGACTTACTGACAGGCAAATAGTGAGGATGGACAAATTCGCGGTGGACGTGGTAAGTGTTTCCACCTTCCTCGTCAGCGTTCGTGACAGAATCTACTTTGAAAGGAATGACACGTAGTAACGGTACGGAGGTGTGTCCCACCACGTTGTACTCCACCACATCGGAATACACGAACATCAAATTCAGTCCTTGGTTCAGTTCTACCGGGGCACGAAATAACTTGCTAAAAGACTCGTTGTCGTAAACGATGGGTAATTCGTTTTTCTTGAGCATGGTCTTTCTCATGTCTATGTCTCCGCCCAACATGTCAAACAATTCAGGACAAAATAAAATGGACATGATTTTACTCCGTTCAAATTTCATCAAGAAGCGACGAGCTGTTTTGTGGTACTCCATGGTGACACTTTTGTTGACATGCTCCAAAGCTTTCAGAAACACGACATTAAACCTGGAGGTTATGGTGCTGACCAAATGTTGACCACTAAAATAATAGCCTGGAGGAATGAACAAGTGATAGGTGGTGTACTTTTGATTTTGTGTACGGGTTTTCTTGTCATATTTGACATTGCTATCCATCCACTGTTGCATTTGCTCGTCATGAACTTCCACATCAAAAAAATTTTGATTGGGAAGGACATTGAGGACTTGGGTCGGGTGAATCATTTCTACTAAAGCCACTTCCCAATGGGCTTCGTGATATAACTGGATGGCTTGAGGTAATTTGGCCGTGTAACAGCACAACGTGTTCTTGGGAAATACCTCCATGGAACTATCACTGGGTAAGGTTAAGTAAAATTGGTTTTGGTGACTCATAATTCCAGAGTTCTGTGGCTGTCCGAAGGGTTACTGGACGTCAGAGGCGTGTCTCCGTCTAAAATGGGGTTCTGGTTGTGGTTGAAGTGGTGACTGGCACTGGCACTGGACACAAGGTTCCCGGGGTTCCCGTTCGAGGTGAATTTCAGGGAGGGATTAGGAAGCAGGTAACCGAATCAACTGCTCAATAAAATGGTCCACAATTGTTTGTCTCCTTGTTGCAAAATCAAATTGGCGATGGCTGCCCCGATGACACAATACACCACGAAGATTTGGCAGAAAAAGACGATTTGCGTTTTAGGCACACGTTCTCCACACCACACCCACAAGGGTTGTTTTTGTAAATCTTGCATAGAAGAACTAGGGGAAGGAGGAGTGGTCGACGTAGCTGCGTCTGCTGTGTGAAAAGGCATGATGGTCACTTCTTTTTCTAGTCGATGACTTGCGAAGCGTCGATCCAAGAATCAAAACTGGGCGGATATCCTTTCCAACGTACTTTGACTTCTTTGACACGTCGTTTGCCCACTTTACGGGTTCTGCGTTCGAGAATGCTTTCGATGTCGTACACGTCGTCTTCTTTTTTGGTGACACGTTGTAACTCGGGCAAATAAAACGTTCCTTTGAGCACTTCTCCGTTCATGTCTTCCAATTTATAGACGGCAGGATGACGGCCATGCACTCGTCCAGTGACGCGAAACAATTCGGTCGTCCAGTTAGGTAAGTAACCTTTGTCGAAAGTGCATTTGGTTTTGCCAATGCGCACCCAATCTCCTACGGCCAACTCTCCACTTTTCTTGGGGACAGCCCTCGTCGGGGACGTACCAAACAGGCGCTCAAACACCAACACTTCGTTCTCGGGAGTCACGTCTTGCGGGGCACGTCCGATGCTTCGATGGTAAGATTGGTTGTACGCTTGCACCAGGTGCGGTAAGATGTCGATGTACTTCAGAGTGTGGTGATGCGTAAAATATTTCCACATGCGTTCTTTCAAAGTGCGTTGAAAACGTTCCACGATGCTGGCTTTGGTTTCGGGATTCTCGGTGGTAAAAAAATGAATGTCACGTTTCTTTAATTCTTTTTGGAAAGCTTGGTTCAGAAATTCGGTACCTTTGTCCGTTTGCCATCGAAGAGGGTGACGACCGCTTTGTTTCAACACTCGTTGCATGGCTTGCACTAACTCGCTGCTCGATTTGGAAGTCAAGGGCACGACCCAGGCAAATTTGGAAAAGACGTCTATGACACAAAACAAATATCTGTAGCCACGATTGTAGCTGGCCAAATGAGAGACATCGGCTAAATCGGCTTGCCATTGATGATCGATGCCTTCCACTCGGGTGCGACTTCTGGCAAACTTGCGTCGAATGGGTTTGTGTAAAGTGTAGGTAGCTTGTTCTTGTAACCATCGTTGCACTTGAGGTAAACGGAGACTTTTCAGTCGAGTTTTGGCAGCACGATACAATTTTTGAACTCCTGCGTAACCTGCAGGATGCGAGGGATCGTAGTAAATGCTGGCTAAGAATTTTTCCATTTTTTTGTGTTGGTTGGTGTGTTAATAAGACACCCACTCTTGGAGGATGCTACTCTTTTTCTCTTGGGGTATTTTCTTGGATTGCAATCCTTTGCGTGTGCGGCCAGCAATAGGCGTCGAAGAGGAGAAGGATGTCTGAGCGGGGGATATCGGTTCTTGTTTCACTTCTGTCTTCACTTCTGTCTTCACTTTCTTTTTCTCTTGTGATGAAGAAGGGGTGGCCATCATCTTTTTAATCCATCCAATTCTGGAGGTAGGTGGTGTTGTTAACTTGCGTACTTTTTCTGGTGGAGTTTGAAACCCTTCCCCTTCTTCTCCTTTTTCTGTCTTGGTCACGGGTACTGGTGGTACTGGTACTGGTACTGGTACTGGTGATGGTGCTGGACTTTTCATCAAGGTCTTAAAATCTTTCAGAGTGGGTAGAGCTGTTTCGTCTAAAGCTTTCTGGTGAAAGAGTTGCAGTCGTTGCAAGAGTTGACCGTACTTTTGCGATTTTTCTGTTTCGGACAAATCTTGGCGATCCATCAAGGACTGCAATTCGTGTTGTAACTGGGACATCTCGCTCAAATGGGGATTGGGAGGTAAATGCGGGGTGCGTTGTTCTTGCCACCGATGGTATTCCATCCATCGTTTGTAAGGTACTAAAGCTAGTTTTCGTGCTTCCATGGGGTTGTCAGGGGTCGATTCTGAGATCTTGGGACTTCCGAAGGCCTTTTTATCTTGCTCCCACCAGTCCTCCCAACATGGTTCCCAAGACTCCTTTCAGTATGGGGCCTAACAAGAGAGGTAAAATACCTCCACGTTGCACTAACATCTTCTTTTTTTGACGAATGGGAATTTTCTTTCGAACCATTTGGCGAAGAACGTGACGATGTTTGCTTAAGCATTGTTTCTGGTGTTTGGACAAAGGGATCGTGCCTTTCAAAACGTTCAAACAACATTCGCACACGGTATCGATGACCTCTTTGGAGGCCGTTTGAATGAGTTTTTTTCGTAGGGGTGGAGAAGGTTTGGACAGGACAGATAACATGTCCCCATGTTTGGCTAAACGTGGTGGCAGTCCTTTCCTTTTCTTTCCTTGGGGTTTTCTGGAGGGTGACATCTTTGAGTCTTCAGGAGCACCGAAAAAACACTGATACCCGACTTGGTCACAGGCCTTTTTTATACTGGAACGCGTCGCCACTGATTGTCTTTACGTCGTATCAGTTTGAGGACAGGCATGACACGTCGTGCAGGGGTACGCAACGGACTAAATCGAGCCAGTTCTCGCTTGGACAAATCCAGTAAACTTTGTAACATGCCCGATCTTTCTTGAACTTTGATTTTGGGAGAAGGTACTTTGTGAGCAGCAGCCACTGCCACTAAATTGGAAGGTCCTGCCACTGGGGAAGTTCTTTTGGGGGTCATCAACGGAGAAGTTCTTGGTGTGATCAACGTCTCCAAGTACTCTTCAGTTCTGGGTGTCATTAACGGAGAAGTGGACAAACGTGAAGCTGCCGGAGACGCAGTCACCGCTGTGGCAGGTCGTGGTTTGCGAGTGTAAGGTTGCGTCCTGGCCGAAGTGCCTCTCTTGCGACTAGTTTTCTGTGGACTTTTCTTTTTCTGGGGGCTTCTTTTCTTTTTCCGGGGTGGTGTCTGGTCAGATGAGGGTCCTGCCTCTGGAGAAGTTCTCCTTGGGGACCTGGTCTTTTTCTTCTTGGGGCTTCGTTTGACTTTTTTCTTGGGGAGAAGTTTGGGGGCATTAGGATCCCATCTTAAGAGTGAGCGAATGATGACCCCTCCTAGAGTACCGCTCCCTCCAGGTTTCAAAATGGTTTGTTTTTTGGTTTAAGTGTCCATGCGGGGATCAGCTAGTTCGGTCAAAGCGACTTTGTTTCGATCAAAAAAGCGTTTGGTTTGATGAGGAATCTGAATGATCCCTTGTAGTAATTGACGTGCCGTCACCGTGAACCATCGTAAGACTTCTTTGAGACTAGCTTCTAAGACACGAGCTCGTGTTTGTGGATCTTTTTCTCGACTGATGCCATACAAGGCACGAATCAATTTGACGGGAAGATGCGATTGAAGGGACGTCATATTCGCACTGAGAGTGAGACAGACGAAAAAGGGTCTGAGGTTTTTATAGATTTTTTATGGGGAGTGAAATGAAGTCGAGGACGGAGACGTGTACAGGACAGGCCCTCCGTCTTGGCACCAGTGGTGAAACAAGTGGGTACGAAATCGCAAATCCTCGGGAGTCGTAGGTTTGAAATCGACGAGTAAATAGGCGTGTGGAGTTTGAGTGGCATCGTCGTACGCCTGAGTCAGCCAAGGCGTTCCTAACTGTTTGGCTAAGACTTGCACTTGCGATTTATCTCGAGGGCTTTTAAACAAGACCACGTAATGCGCATTGAGACTGATGGTGCGATCGGCTTTACTTTGTTGAAACAAATTTTGGGTGATGTAAACGACACTGGCATTACGGTGATGCCCTTTGCGCGTGAACCACAGTTTAATTTCTTCTTCGTCTTCTCCTAACATGTCGTCGAAAATGAGCAAATGGGTTAGACGGGAGTCAGAGACGATGCCGTCGTCTTCTTTAGGAATGCCTTCCACAAACACGATGGAATCGCCTTGACTTTCTCGCAAGAGGCTGTACGCCGATTGCCACTCTTTGTAACACCACACGATTCGTTGAGGGGGTCGATCGATCAAATGATGTTTATGTTCGATCAAACGTTTGACGAATTCGGTTTTGCCTGAACCGCTAGGTCCAGCAATGAGTATGTTAAAGGGATGGCGAAGATAAAAAGCCTCCCAACTGGCACGATCTAAGTGTTCGTCGATGACTTTGACAGTAGAGGAAGAGGGAGCAGAGACAGCAGAGGTAGCCATGGTGTGAGAAATGTCACTTGTGACACGAAAAAACAAACAACACAAGAGTTTATATACTTTTTCAGAACACGTTTATTGAATGTTTCAAACATGAATACGAAAGACAAAAATGCATAAAAGCCAAAGGCTTAAGTACAAGAATAAAAGGCACATGATAACCATGAACGTGGAATAAACACAAGTGTCTGTACAACATGTTTTGGGTAAAGTTCTAACCAGTTCTATAGTAGGGATAAGGTCACACAAGTGTCCTCCCGAAAGGGTCTTTCAGGCCTGTCCACGACAGTCCTGTCCTGGGTGACGGGTTCTTCTGGCACCGTCACTAACACAGGTTGAAAAGTAACTTTTTTCCTTGAATAACTCTCGTGCATACTGGGCCACCTCTTGTGTCCAAGCCTCAAAACCCTGGTCTCGGTGATGTCCAACATTTGACTCCTAACCAATCTGGTTTCTTCTTCGTCAACGACATGGTAAGTTACTTCAATGAACAATGAACTATCGATCTTGCCTAGGGTTCCTTTTCATATACAGACCAATACCGACGTGACCGTACGGCAAGGTGAAGTGATTGGGAAGTCGCACTCGCTTCTGGTATACAATTTGATAGACTTTTTTCCAAGGGTCGACTGACGATGTGGTGAGTGGGTAAACGTACAATCTTGTTCGGTTGATAGGTGGTCACTTTAAAGTTTCCATCCTCTCCCGATTGCAAGGCTTCTTTCAATACCCCAAAGTTGACCACTCGACTGGTACGATGATTCAGAGTCAGTCGTTCACTTTGCACGTCGTGTGCACTTCTCCTTGTTTGTCCCGGTATTCGTAGCCGTAATTTTTGGGACCACCACTGACGAAACTTAGAATCTTGTCGTCGGGATGCTCGTCTGTCCAGGCTCCTAAACGGTCTCCTTCGATGTCAAGGTGCTGTTGAATCGGGTGATGGATGTAAATGCAACTGTCCGTGTCAAAGTACAGGACGCGTTCTTCTAACAGTTCTAAAGCTTCGTACAATTTTAAGCGAGCATGAGCTGTCACGTAAGCCGCAATGATGACATTTCCAAAAGGGTCGTCTTGTACAAAGTCCAGATCTTCTTCGTAATTGACCAAGATCAAATCCTCTCGAACGACGTCCACGTGTTTCATGTATTTGGTTTTGTCGTGAATCATCTGGAAGTAGCGGGAAGGTTCTGTCAAATATTCCGTCTTGGGTAAACACGGTCGTTGTGCCATTTTACCCTACAAGCAATTTAACATCACTTTGGCAAACGATCGCCTGCCTTCGTTTTTTTCGATGTGGTCTAAAGAGATGCCTTCTTGTGCGTAGTATTTCTCTTTGAATTGTATTTGGTCTTCGGGAGTGTGACACCAGGAAGGATAGCCGCTGGCTTCTTGTTTCAGTTTCAAAAAGGCATCCACGTAGTCGGCGAAAATGCCTTTCTGAGTAGGGTCACCCTTGTGGTATTGTTGTGTCTTGGGAAAGTGGCAAATTTCGTACACTTCTAACAGTTGGTATCCCATGTCCAGAGCTTTGAACAATTCCACGCTGACCCAGGTTCCCGTCAAGGCACGTCCTTCCTGGCTGTGATGGCAAGGTTGGTCCTGGTTGCACGTTTCGGCACAAGTACGGCACAAGGGAAACATCAGTTTGCCTTGACAATGGTGAGGTAAGATGTTCGTGGGAGGTAAAACTTTACACTTTATCAAGCCTTCGTATTGTCGAATGTTTTTCAGGTCGATGTGTTCCGTGAACAATTGCGGGTGCCCTACAGGAAAGCGACAATATTTGCACACGTAGGGATACAGCGAACACACGTCCAAGTATTTGATTTCTTCTCCTTTCTCTTCGTCGGCTTGGTACAGCAAACAGGTGGCATTGGTCCTTCCTCCGTACAAACTATCCCTCGGGTTCAGCGGGTCCATGAACTGGTAACTTTCCACGAGGCGTTTAAACTCGGGATCGGTTTTCAAACGGTGATCGTACTCGTGTTCCCACATTTCCACCACTTGGTATCCTTGCTGTTCTAACTTTAGGCGTCGCTGACAAGTGTCCTGGTACAAGTCTTCCATGGTTCGTTGCAAAAACTGATTTTTAGTGTCACGGTCAGGGTAACAGACGGGACATCCGTGAAATAAGCAACCGTTAAACTCGTACACGATCTTGGGGTTTTCTAAGTCCCAGCCATCTACCGAATACGTTCCGATGGTCTTTTCGCCTCCTCCGTTGCGGGCATGCTGAATCCATTTGTCTTCCTTGTCGCACAAGTAATGTAACCAACGTAGGGCTTTGACCGAGTATTGACGCTTGACATAGTGGGTCGTTTGAGGACTGATGACAGCCACGGTGTTTTCAGGTATGAATCGTTCGCGGTACACTAAGGAACACGCTTTGGCAATGGTGCAAGCTTCTTTCAAAGGATCGACCCCTCCGTGTTCCATGAACAGTTCTCGAAATTTTCCACAGCAACGCCGTAAAATGTCCACGTCGGAACGACAATACTTTAACATTTCTTCCTGAAAGTCGAAAGGGTCCGAGGCGTGAGCTTGGTGCCAAGCGTAGAAAGCTTCTCGTTGTTCGGTACGCATGTTGTCGGGGTCGTAATAGTGAGCCTCAGGCAAATGGGGTAGAACAGCATGTTGATTGGCTTCCGTATTGAAAAAGTGTGGAAAGTACCCTTTATCCATTTCTGTCATTCCAAACGTTTTAGGCATTCGGCTCAAAGGCATGGCCAAGTAACTCATCGAATCTTTAAACTGTACTTGTCCCACTTGCATGAAAATGATTTTGGCTCCCTTCAAAATCACTTTAGGACGTTCGGTGCCATGTTCCGTATAGTACCTCAAAAGAAACTGTCCATCGTATCCGGAGAAATTGTGAGCCATCACCGTGGCATGACAATGACAATCTCCGTAACGTTCGATGTCCTCTTGGCTCCACGTCTTGTCGATGGGGTCTAAGACCCATTGGGCAAAATCGGCTAACGTGTTTGGTCCCCGAAAGATTTTTTCACGTCCTCCAGGAATCTTGCTGCAGTGAGGGCAATGACTGAAGATAGGTTCTTGAATGCACTTCTCGCACGCTCGATGAGCCACGCAGAAATTAGGAATGTGAATGCCAGTCTCTTGCATGCATTCGAAATCGAAAAAGATGAAATTGCCTTTCTTCTTGTGACCGTCCTCTTTCTCTGGTGGGGGTTGGTATTTTTGCACGTAGCATTGGTGTTCCAAGTCCACGATGTGGTGACAAATGTGACATTTTTTCTTTCCTCGACATACGTGTGCCTTGGCATTGTTGGTACGTATGCCTTGTCTACACGTAGGGCACAATCTCAGGAGTTGACAAGCACATTTCTTCTGTGAACCTTGTGTTTTCAAATGTTGTTGGTAACAGGTAGGGCTGACAAACGTGCGCAGACAAGTCGAACAAGGCACTGGTTCTTCGCTCAGACAGGGTGGAGAGGCCAAACATCCTGGGCATTTCCATCCACAATGCTTGTGTTGCTCTCGATTATTATAACCATAGTCACATTTCTCACAGTAATATCTATATCCCAGGAATCCGGTGATACTGGTAATGGTATCGAAATGGTCATCGTGATGATAAACATGAATGTATTTTCCGTCCTTAAAGTCTTGGCCTCGAAACAACAGAGACCCGCGCATTTCTTGAGGGTGCACTTTCAAGGTGTAGCGTGGAGCTAGGGCATCTTGCAATTTTTGCATCTCAGGAATGCCACAGGGTGTGTCTTTGGACAGGCCAGCTTGTTGCAACAGGAGTTCTGCTTCGTTTCGTTGTTTGGCTCGGTCGGATTGTTGAATAGTGTTCCAGGTTCTTTTCCATTCTACCGTGTCGTTCTTGTTGGCATAGGTTCGTCCCACCACGATGGCCCTGGCTAAACACATCTGGTCTTGAGGGTTGTTAATTCGGACGAGACTCTTTTTGGTGTTGCGAAGGTCGTCCACCAATAACATCTTTTTGCGTCCTGTCCCTTGAGGAGGAGAAACGTGGGCCATTTTCAGTGTGGCTTTACCATCGGTGATGTCAAACTGGTCATTAGATTGTTGTACGTGTTGTATCTTGTCCATGACTTTGGAAGGGGTCAGTTCTGCGGGTCTGCTAAACTCGATCCAAACAGGGGATTTCAAACCGTCGTGATCTATGGATAGTGTCAAGCGATCGTCTTCTTTGGCTTGACATTGTCGCTTGAGTGCGGTGAGCAAAGAATCCCACATCTCGGTGATAAACCCTTCTGCTTTCTCCAAGGGTACATCGGACTTGAAATCTTTAAATTTCACCGTGTAGGTGTAAGCCGTGGTTCTAAATTTTCTAGAGGAGCTCTTTTCCGTCTCTCGAATGGAATAGTACTTTTCAGGGTTGACTAAGGGTGGTGAACTTGGTTTAGAGGGTTCGGATTCTGGTTCACTCATGTCCTCTTCAAAATCACTGGCATGAATTTGTGCCAAGATTTCAGCCCTGGTACGAGGCGATAGATCACGTTTCTGCCTCTTACTTTCTTCTTCTTCTTCTTTCTTCTCGAATGAATGGGATCGTTTCATCTTGAGTGCAAAACGTCAAATGACTCAAGTTTAAACACCATAGACTAATTTATAGTCTTGGCAAACCAGCGTATATAAAAAGGGTGTGTGTCTTGTCCTTTCACTATTCATTTCACTCTCAAGCTGAGCACAACGATGGAAGAGACTACCCAGATGGAACGTTTCGTCAGAGCTTTGCGAGGGGTCATTAGAAAATTCTCTTCAGACCAGCCGACAGACTACTCTCCTTCCTTTCGAGATAAAAGTCAAGATACTTGCTATATCTGTCAGAAGAAAGGGATTGGTCTTCAGAGTGTCCAGACCGTCAAAAAAGAAAAAAAAACAGGGGCTAGAAAAGACAAAAGTCAAGATACCTGTTATTATTGTAAAGAAAAAGGACATTGGTCTCCAGATTGCCCAAAAAAGAAACAAGAGGAGTCAGAAGAAAAGAAGGATTCTTCAAAAGAAGAGAGGGATTCTTCGGAAGAAGAGAGGGATTCTTCAGAGGAAGAAGAGGAAGAAAGAAGACAATTCTATTTAAAAGAGGCAAAGAAACAGGAGAAGAAAAGAAGAAGGGAAGAAAATGAGGAAAAAACGGTGAAGAAATTCAAAAAACAGAGAGACTAAACAAGGAGAAAGAAGAAGTGTACGAACTTTTTAAAGTGTTCTGTGGTGAATTGTGAATTGGATTGTAAAAAAATGGATAAAAGAATACATGAATGATATAAGGTAAGTGTCTTTGAGTTTTGATTTTAAAATAAGAAGCTACACTCACGCACTTATACACAGACACGTACCATAAGGGTAAAATGGGTGGGGTTTATTTTTGAGTTATTGGCAAATTGAAATTGTATTTCTTTTCGAGAAATATGGCTGGCCCTGAAAAGGGCCTTTTTCTTTATGGTGTAGGAGTGACTTTAACCAATCAACTTTAATTGCCTTAAGCCTTTGCCACGGCCAAGGCCTACTTCTGTTGATTGGGTTGAAATCACTAAGGGTGGTACGACAGGCTTAGTCACAGGGTTGGCGTGTTTAGCTCGGGAAGGTCGTATTCTCTTCGGTCGTGATAAAGAAGTCTGATACATTTGTTTCAGACTTCTTAACTCCGCTAAAATGTCCAACAGTACCGTAGCCGTTTGATTTTCACCCTCTTGTTTCTTTGCTGCTACTTCTTCTTGCTGTTGTTGCTGTTGTTTTTTTCTTACCTCTTCTTGTTGCTGTTGCTGTTGCTGTAGGAGAAAAGCTTGTTCCGCTTCCTTTTGTCGTTGCATAAATTTCTCCAATTCTTCTTTCTGTCTCTGTCTAAAATTCTCCACTTGCGGTAATGAAGAAGGTAACGAAGGTTCCGTAACAAATTCTCGCGAGGTAAGAAAATCCACAAAATCCCAATGTACCTCTTCTGAAAGTAAGTCCGGGTTCCCTTGGGCAGTCTCCCCTGCTGGTGCACCCCAATGGATCGTTTTCTGAGTTTCCGTCATGTTGAATCACTGTCGCATAGATTGACTGCACACAAGTGCTAGCGAATCTATATAGACCAACTGACGTCACAGACTACTCTCTTCCGATTGGATGTGGACTGACTGAATTTTGTAACGCGTGTTTGGATTGGTGAATGAACTCAATCCATTTCAATCCTGCCTCTACCTATAAATAAGCGCAGTTCAGTGCATTGATTCACCTGTTCTCGTCGCTTCAAGATGTGGACCGATGTGCAATCTTCTACGCTTGTGTCTTCCATGATGTTCCGGACGGACATACCCATGTATGTCCGATCCAAGTGGGCCGTTGTCCACAGGACAAACACCAGCCTGTGGATACGTAGGATCTACGTAGAAAGACAAGGATGCCTGAAAAGAGTGCTGATTTACGGACCAACAGTGAGACGTAGCCAAAGGGCAAGAAGAAGACCAATGCGGTACCATTTATGTTAATGAATACATTAACATAAACCCAAAGGCCCTTTTCAGGGCCAGCCATACTTCTCGAAAAGAGATAGCCTTTTCATTGCCTACCCCTTTTTTTAAATTTAAATTTAAATTTAAATTTTAAAAAACTTTTTAAAAAAAAAAAAAAAAAAAAATCCCAAAAGCCCAAACTCTATTCCCCATGTTAATTTCCCTTGTCCCTAGACAGACCCAAACTCTATGTTAAATTCCCATTGTCCCTAGAGTTGCCCACGATTTTTCTCCATGTTAAATTTCCCTTGACGCTAGAGTTGCCCAAGGGGTCTTGTAATGCTAATTCCCATTGACGGTAAAGTGGCCCACTTAACTACTGTTGATACTGAGAGAGTTGTTCTTGTTCTAGTTGTTTCATTCTCTCTTTATAAAGTCTTTTTACTTCTTCATGAAGACTTTCGTATTCTGGACCTCTAGCTTGTTTTTTTGTTGTAATATACGCGATATATCCATTTAATAAAATTATCATCATTTACTTTTCCATGACTGGTTTTTAAAATACCAGATTTATTAAATATACCAAATAATATCATTCCAGGTAATTTTTCTCTTTCAGTATTTCTAATATCTTCAACAACCCCTTCGTTAAATCTTGCAATCAATTCTAAGTTTTCTCCTACTGGTTTGGATTCAGATGCATGTTTTTTTCTCACATCGGCGACTTCAGTACGAAGTTTTCCAATACCTTCAAGTATTTCTTCACCGACAGGTGGAGGTTGAGCTGCAGCTATATCAGTTGGAAGATTGAATAATGTTGTTTTTCTAGAGTTTTTGGTTAGCCCTGAAAAGGGCTGTTTTTTGGAACTCCACAAACACCTGTTAGTGATGGCACTTTCCAGGTCCTGCTCCACAAACACATCTTCTGCTCCAGTAATTATCCAAGTTGACTGTAGTAGATGGGAGTGCAGAGACTTGATGATTAGCCTCAGCATCCTAATCTTCTGTCTCTGGGATAATATCAACTTCCCTCTCTCTTCTTCTATGTCGCAGTCTAGGATGTTGTGGCCTCCTTATTTCTTCTTCCCAGCTTTCAGATGGGCGAACCACAGGTAATTGTACTACTGGTGGAAGAGTCTGTGGCTGTGGTTGACGTTGTGGTACTGTTACTGTTGTTTGTGGAGGCGTCCTCGCCTCAGGTTTCACCTCACACTTAGGTCTCATCATAAGGTGAGACCTGATCCCTCTCTTCTTTTCCTCCTCTTCTTTCTTTCTTCTCTGCTCCTCGTCCTCTTTCATTCTTCCTTCTTCTACAATGGCCTCCGCTGCCAGCTCATTCAGGAGGTGCCTGGCATATTACAGGTGCATCTGGAGTTCCAACAGTTTGCTTATTCTGCTACTCATTCTCCACTGATGTCTCGTCGACAATGGGTAGCCAGACTGACGAGTGTTTCCGTATATACTTGAAGCACGGACATGAAGGAAAACATACCCTAAGACCCAAATCTTACGTTACCTATATGATTACAAAAAAAAAACAACAAAAAAAAACAAAAAAAAAAAAAACGCTCGGACCTAAAAGAAACACTCAGTTTTTTTTCTACTAATAATTACTTATTCAACATTCCAAAAGGAAATCAGACAGGAACCTCATAGCGGTATTCATAGACATTGAAAAGGCATTCGACCTAGTGTGGACTAAATGCTTATTAGCGAAAATAAATCACTACGCCATAACAGAACGAATGTACAACTTCATCGAATACTTCCTAACGAACCGCAAGATAATAACCAGAGTCGGTGACACTCACTCTGATTTACAACCCTTAGAAAACGGAACTCCACAAGGGAGTGTACTCAATCCCACTCTGTTCAACCTCATGATCAATGACCTAGATAAGAACTTGGCATCTGACCTAACTGAAATATCGCAATTTGCGGACGATAGTGGAATATGGAGAGCGGGAAACCTCTTCAACCACAATATAATTAAAGACTTACAAGATAGCTTAAACAACATAGGAAAGTGGGCTGACAAACGGGGTTTCAAACTAGCACACGAAAAAAACTATAGCCGTAATATTTACCCTAAAACGTAAAATAAACAAACATCTCCCTACACTGACAATACAAAATCATGAAATTAAGTACGAAATATTTGCACGATTCCTGGGAATGTATTACGATGAGCACTTAAGCTGGGGACACCACATCAAAGAATTAATTAAAAGATGTAATAGGGACCTCAACCTCCTCAAAAACCTTAAAGGGACCGACTGGGGATCCAATCAAGAAACACTGCTAACCCTATACAGGGCACTGATTAGATCCAAACTAGACTACGGATGCCAAATATACAACTCAGCACCTAAACAGCATCTTTAAAAACTAGACAATATACAAAGAAAAGCCCTCAATACAATCACTGGCGCGCTACCATCAACATCTCTAGCAGAACTCCTAGTACTAACCGGAGAACTCCCGCTCTGTCTCTGACGACAAGAACTGATTCTAAGATACGCAGCCAGATTAACATCCCACTCAAATTCCCACTCCACTAGAATAGCGATAGAACAATGTGACAAACCATTTTTCAATAAACTGCAACACCTAACCCCTACAGGGAAATTAGTGAACGAACTTATAGAACAACTCTACATTGGAAACCTCAAACATAAAACAAACAAGCACTTCGGAACCGAACCTTGGACCAACGAAGAGCCAAAAATCAATATCTCCCTCACCAAATATGACAATAAAAAGGATCAATAACATCAATTACACACCATGGCAACAGAAGAAATTAACACCACCTACGCAAATTTCCTTAAGATATACACTGATGGATCAAAACCTAAAGGACCAGACAAAACGGCAGCCGCATTTGTCATCCCTGAATTAAACATCAAAGTAGGACATAGACTACCCGACCACTGCTCAATATATACGGCAGAATTCTGGGCCATAAAGGAAGCACTTAAATGGGTCGAGACTAACAACACTCCGATGACAGTAATTATAAGCGACTCACTTAGCGTCATCTCCTCAATACTTAACAACAATACCAGATACGGAGAAAATGTTCTGAAACAAACCAACTTAACGCTAAAAAGCTTAAACAACAATAAACAGCACATAGAATTCCTATGGATTCCAGTCCATATAAATATACCAGGCAATGACATAGCAGATTCAATAGCTAAACAAAAACTTAACGAACCTAGCCACGTCCAATTAGACTACAGTGTTAGCGAAATATACAGCCTAACAACATCATTAATGACAACAAAAAAAATATCAGCAAAAAAATGGAATGACAGTACCCAAGGTAGGAAACTTTACAAGATCATTAATGAAGTCAAAAGAAACAGTAAACCACCCGTACTCCAAAGTAAAGATCAAAAGATAGTTAATAGAATAGATGCAGGTCAAACCAAACTGGCTACCAGTTATGACAAGCACATAGGACCATTCCCACACAATCCTAATTGCTATTATTGCCGGGTGCCTGAGGACCTACCGCACATATTCAATGTATGCCTTAAATTTAAAAAAGAAAGAAGATATACAAAACAGATCAAAATAAAATAGGATCCCCAGTTACCTTCCCAGAAATCCTAAACAAATCCAACCCTAACCTGAATAGTACCTATGCAAATATAATAGCCTACTTACGTAAAACAGGTTTAGATAAATAAAATATAATAGCCAATCATCGATATATCAATATCAGTAAAATAAGGAAAACTCAATAGGGACCAACCAGATTAGATGTCCTTGAACCCTCTTAGAAGGTTCGAGTAATCGACAAGGATATCTATCTGGGACTAAAATAATTCTGATCAATTAACTTCCCATAGGGCACAATTAAACTATATATCAAAACCTATTTTTTTTAAATAAAAAAAAAACAATTTTATCATACAAAAATACTATAAAAATACTATATAAATAAATTAATAACTATTCATATCCATTGACATAACAATACAAAATAAAATAAAGAAAACGCAATAGGGACCAACCAGATCAGATGTCCTTGATCCCTCTTAGAAGGTTCGAGTAATCGACAAGGATAACTATCTGGGACTAAAAGTAATCTGACCAATTAACCACAAATAGGGAAAACACATATTAATACCTAAAAATAAAAACATCATAATAATAAACAACATAAATAGGAATCAGGACAAATAGATAGAGGCTACCCAGATTTAAAAATAGGGAACCAACTTATATATATATATATATATATATATATATATATATATATATATATATATATATATATATATATATATATATATATATATATATATATATATATATATATATATATATATATATATATATATATATATATATATATATATATATATATATATATAATCACGTTGAAAAATTACCGACCGGGTCAGAATTCAACGAGGGTCAAAATGTGATACTACATCTGGGTCGTTATTTAACAGGACATTTAAAAAAGGGTCAGATTTTAACGTGAAATTTTGATCACGGTCGTTGAAAAATGACCCGACGGGTCAGAATTCAACCAGGGTCAAAATTTAACACTACACCGGCACTGTCCTACTTTACGTAGGACAGCGGAGATCTGATTTTAATAGCATTCATGATCATCACAATTTTCTCAAAATACAACCTTATTACACTTGATATTTTCTCCGCGTTCATACATAAAAATCCGATAGTTCCACATCCAAATGTATTCGTGGTTGAAAGGCCAATTATCACAGAAAATATGACACATGGGGATTTTCCACAACATATTTAATAATTTCTATTTTAAGGTATGTATAGGCCAAATCACATTCTAAGAAAAATGACACCCACTACTGAAATGGTCGGTACTGAATGCCTTCGTGACCTGTATGACTTGTACTTCCGCAGTGCATTAAACGTCAACTGAATGATTCACCAAGCAGAAAAACGAAGTAAATGATTATATCTGCTCATCTATGACTGCTTTTTTAAATAGATGGAGTTGTTGTAGCAGCAGGGGGGGCGAATCCGACATTTTGTCCAAACGTCATTTGGCTTAATTAATACTTTCTGCACTCAGCGGATCCGGTGTAGTCAGCGCTGGTAAAAAAAAAACGACGTCGTCGTCGAGGGGATCGTCCGGACGTCATTTGGTTTAATTAATACCTTCTGCGCGCCGATCCTAGCGTCGTCAGCGTCCGGTAAGCACATTGACAACCGCGTCGATGTCATCGCCCCCCCTGCTGCTATGATCTTACAAACAGAGTGATCACTAACTCCTCCTCTTGTAGGTCAATTAGGTTATTTGACTGATCGGTAATTCTAAAATTAATTCTCGTTAAAAACCGATTATGGCATCGCATATAGACCGGATTAATCGGACTCTCAATGATCAAAAATCCCGGAGGGGCTGTTGGTGAAAATGAATAAAGGATATACCCCTGTTGAGCTTGATTTGATTGCTTGGTATTCACCTGGTAACTCCCTTCGATAACATCACACACTAGATTAATCGCTATCACCGATGCAATATTTACGTTGTATGGAGCAATATGCCTACCACCATCTCCGTTATCGTGTCTGAGGATAGTTGATGGGGGGGTGTCCGCGGGTGGATTCTTAGGCCATCCTAGTATGGTTCTTATTGAACTGTTATAAATATCAACCATATACCCCGGTGTGCTTATTTCAATCGTCGACGATAACGTCGGTTCATGAACCGTAATAGCGATTTTTGATTCCTTTCCTGTGATCGATTTTATCCTGCGTTGAAATTCCTTATTGATTTGTTCTATTTGGTATGACCCAGTTGGTATTGTAACCTCATTCCAGTCTGGGGTCCCATCGGGCTTATTTGTCCATGCAAAAACCAGCGAGTTATTAGGTTGTTGTCCGTTAAATGCGTCCGCTCGGATATTAGGCCAACTGTGATATACTCGCAATTTTGCCAGCGCTATTTCCTTCACTGGAACCGGCGACGGGAAGTTCACACTGAATTCTGGCTTCGTTGACGTTATCGATATCATATTTGTTTGTACCGGAGTGGTGTTCTCCGCGATCCGCTGAAGTAATTGAAACCCTTCGGGGTTCAGCGACATTATTATTATTCGTTGTTTTTAGTGTCTAATTTCAACAACCAGGTGGTTCCGGCTTCCAGTTGAAAATCCTCGATTTTTGACATCGCGGAGCTATACAACTGAACCATCGTGGAGAATTCAACATCGGATATGAACAAATTATCAATCGATAACGAGATCAACCCGGATAATTTCGAGTACGCGTCGGATACTATTTGATGTTTTACTGTATACTCGTCGAGTTTTTTCTGAAAACACGATGATATCTTTTTAGTGATTGCGTTGGCGACTATCGCAATTGTTGTCATCGCGGAGATAGCGATTGGAACAGCGATCGGGGCTATCGTGGTCACCGTGGATAAAATAACACCGGTACCGGCTACTATACCCGACACCGAGTACACGACCGCGTCGATGGCGGTTATTTTTCTGCGGTATTTTTTTATTTTTGCACGGTATTGTTCGGAAAGCGTTTTCAAGTTCGCGGAGAACTCTTTTGCGGTATCGAATCGATATTAATGTGACGTCGGTGATACCTCTGATTCAATTACCCTGGTGGTCATTTTTATTTTAAAAGAGCTAGTGTTTTTAATTACTTAGATTCGCTACAAATTCCACATACCATGTGATGTTTGCCCGGGCTAAATTTCCATCAACGGCATAAATTGTAAACTGTTCAGTTGCGTTCTTGTCTATAATTGTTGATATTGTATTGTTAAACCCGGATGAACTCGACGATAATATATTAAACTGCATCATTGAAACCAGTGTCAATCAATAAATGCCCTTAACAGTTGCGGTAGTATTTACTGTATTCTGTGTAGGAGTCCAATCGAATGATCCATGCCGAATTGTGTATACTGTGTTGATGATGTTCTCATGAGGGATTTTTATTTTTTCGAATTGCTCTGCTACTCTCGGTAGTCCGTCTTTAATCGCTTCAACATCAGTTCCGATTATTTCTATTCTCCGCAAATTCGCGTCTATATTATTCTTGTTCGCTGCAACCCTAGTAATGAGTATATCTATTTCCTGTATATGAGCGTCCACATTTTTTTTGTTCGCTGCAACCTTAGTAATGAGTGTATCTATTTCCCGTGTATGCGCGTCCACATCTTTTTTGTTCGCTGCAACCTTAGTAATGAGTGTATCTATTTCCCGTGTATGCGCGTCCACATCTTTTTTGTTCGCTGCAACCTTAGTAATGAGTGTATCTATTTCCCGTGTATGCGCGTCCACATCTTTTTTGTTCGCTGCAACATCAGTTTTGACTGTTTCTATTCTCCATTCATGCGCGTCTATATTATTCTTGTTCGCCACAATATCAGTTTTGATCGTTCCTCTTCTCTGTTCATGCACATCTATACCTTTTTTATTCGCTACAATATCAGTTTTGATTGTTTCTATTTCCCCTGTATGCGCGTCTATATTTCTTTTGTTCGCTGCAACATCAAGTTCGATTGTTTCTATTTCCCCTGTATGCGCGTCTATATTCCTTTTGTTCGCTGCAACATCAGTTTTGATTGTTTTTATTTCCTGTCCATACACGTCTATATTTCTTTTGCTCGTTGCAACATCAGTTTTGATCGTTCCTATTTCCCCTCTATACACGTCTACACCCTTTTTGTTCGCTTCAATATCAGCTCTGATTGTCATTATGTCCTGTGTATGCGCGTCTATATTCCTTTTGTTCGCTACAATATCAGTTTTGATCGTTCCTATTTCCCCTGTATGCGAGTCTACATTATTTATGATCGTTGCAACATTAGCGCCGATTATTTCTATTTCCCGTTCATGCACGTCTACACTCCCTTTGTTCGCTGCAACATCAGTTTTGATTGTTTTTATTTCCTGTCCATACGCAGTGATATCATTTATAGTTGTTGTGATTTCATCCAGCTTGGTATTTTTTTTACCAAAGAATTTATCAAAGTTGTCATCGATCCTGTTAACATTTTTTCGTAACGTGTAAAATTGGCCCGACAGCGTTGTAAACTCCGAAATAGTATTTTTTATTGTTGCAAGATTCGGTTCGGTTACCGTCGGGGTCCCGAAAAAACTAGCGGTAGTGAGTTGTATATCGGTGACAGATTTTTTCACCTCGGTGACAGATTTTTTCACCTGCGCGTCAAGTTCGGTCACCGATCTATTCAACCTTATAAAACCGTCTTTGACTAATGTTATCGTCGACAGATGTTCACCCGGCTTGAGTCGTCCGTCGCTGGTATACAGCGCGATAGTGTCCTCGGCGGCATCACACCGTCGTGTTAAAACGTCATCCAGCGACACATTACTGGATTTCAATTTACCCTGGCGGTCTTGAAATACAACTATTTCGCCTGGGTCAACACTTGTTAAATTCAACGTATCAGCGATTTCATCCTCGATTAGTTTTTTTATGTCATCGGTGGCGGGCGTTTCCGTGGATCCTTTCAGCGCCGAAATAGGTCGTCCCCAAATATCAATCATCGTTATTGTAAAAAAAAACAGCGTTTCTAATTAACCCGCCGGGCCTCTACGACCCCACTAGTGTATTCGTTTACAACCACATGAGGTGGTTTTCGCGATGATGAAATCGCCGCGAGTACGTTCAATACTTCACGGCCGCATATCGGCGGGTCGCTTAACTGCTGTGTTGGCAGCGTGGAATAAAAAACCCGGGCTGAACACGTCCGGATATACCGCATAAACTCTTTCGGCGGAGCTAACCCGTATGAATCAAAATAGACGATCGCACGCGGATCAATCGCGTACGCAACCCAATGAGTTCCCGCTCCGGAGGACCCATCGAGGTTAATTATGCCTGTTTCAGTATTCCTTGGGGCCGCCGGTAATTGATCCCTCATAAAAACACCTCTGAAGTTTTTTATCGCTAACGCGTCTGCGGCGTCTATTAAATCAAAATTAGACATGGGAGTCATAGACTCCTGAGTCAATAAACGGTTCCCGGTAGTCTTAGACCCTTTCCCGAGTACCATGAATACGGAGTTCCCGGTAGTCTTAGACCCTTTCCGGCCACGGATCGTTTTTTTTTATAGTCTTTCCCGGTTGCCTTCTTCAATGCCATCCCCGCCGCGGTACCAACGGCCCCTAACGCAGCCGCCTTAGCCACTGCTGGGGCCGCCGCGGCAAGCAATGCCGGAATCGCGGCTAACAGCGGAAATATCCCACCGGTCTTTTCCATGTTTTTAATCGCTGCGGCTGAAAAATCTATTTGAACACCCTTTTTATTCTTCATCGCATTATTGAAATGTTTTATTTGACGCGCCGTCAACGATATCTTATGATTACCACCTGCCATCTGTGACGGCTTCAGCGTTATTGTGGTCCCGCATTGTTTAGCCGACTTTGATCGTAATTTCTTGACTTGACCATCAGTCAACTCTACACTGACGACACTATACGACATTTTATTGTAAACGCGTTTGTGCTTTCAATTACATGTTTTCCACTGGTGCATCAATGATTCTCATTCGTCCACCAACACCTTCCAACAGCATTGATTTATCGCTGAGAATGACAGCAACCGCTCTATATTCGGCAATACCACCAGGACGTTGCACACGAGCTCGGAAGTGTATATCAACGACGGATTGTCTCGTTAAATCAAGATGTTCCAACGAAAAATAATAAATCGGATACAGGTTTTTAAAATCAAGTTGTGATATTTGCAAACCAGTGTCGACGTTTTGATCACGACCCATATATGACAGCAATCGATGATACACACGTGCGATATGGTTGTCACCGTAATTGAGTTGTATATCCTCGGATGGTTCCTGCTGTCCGTTTATTCTCAACGAGACCTCATTGACACCGATTTGATCAAATATCATATGGCTGCGTTCTTGGGAGCCTAATCGCGCCTTATTCTGTAGCGCTACAAATATATGACGCGGGGCTGAAACACCCTGTTTGGATGCCAGGTGCCATGTAAATATACCATCCATATTATCCTCTTTAGCATCAGTGGTTACTGTGAGCCAACTCAACAGTGATTTACCACCTGTCTCCATGAATGAGAGTAATCGCTGTTCTGCGGTGATTGATGGGGTCATTACTGGCATCCACAATACTATATTCTTTATATTGACCTTACCGTCGGCAACACCAGCATCATGCCAGATTGCATCATTATCATTGCCCTTTCGCACGAGTACTACTGTATGCTTAGCCCCATAGATGACTTTTCTGACGTTTCTGCAGAATCCGAATATATGATGCAGTGGAATCGCGCATGAAAACTGTCGGCGTTGTCCTTGCAACATCCCTACTCGTGTTGCAAACCCTAGATTGTAATTAGTAATAACATTTATGACATCGAAGCTCCCAGCTGGTCTTACATACCCGGCCGGTGCTGGATCAACCGCGGTGGCATGTGTTGCCTTTACCCTAGAAAACTGATTGTGTTCAGCGTTATCGGTAGTATCCTTCGCAAACATCATAGACGGACCAGCCGACCTTGTATAATCATCTGAGTATCTCGCTAGCCCGATTATCGTCGTTGCAACATCAACATCGCGTTCTATTGATTCAATTTCTCGCCCGTCAATGAGATATTTTGCGCTCTCAAATAACGCCATTACGCCGTTGTTGACAAAACCAACTCGGATAGCCGGGTTGTTGTCGTATGGTGCATTATCGGCAGCATTTGTCACGAGTTCCCCCTCAATTTCGATAAACGCTTCACACGGTAGAAAGTATTTACTGGTATCTTGGACTTGAAGTTCAATTCGCGATCGTAGATTCGGTTGCGTTGCATAATAAGAATAATATTGATAATCACGGACAGAATCATCCCTGCGCACTGGGGCATCCATATCAAACGCGGGATCAGCGGTTCGCGCAAACATTTCTATTATTTATCATGTTGATATTTTCAATTGCGATTTTTTCGTCGTAGACCACTTCCCGCTATCGCGTTCATGAGCGCGTTAGTGGATGACTCAGCCGCCAACGACTCTAGTTTTTCTTCCACGGCGTTATTTATTACTTTACTGACATTTGCAGGCATTACTGTCGTTGATGGCATCTGTTTTTTTCTTCTCACCAACGACATTAGTTTGTCCTTTGCTGCAGAAAGCGCCTTTCCGGCAACATCAATACCCTTATCACGAATAACATCAATAGCCTTCATTCCTAATTGTTTGGCTAACGGCGCTACTTTTGGAGCCATTCTTGTAAATAACCCCGCAATGGTGCTACCGAGACCATCTCCATAGTACGCGCGGTAAACAGGCAATCGCGAGTTTACCACGTAGACGAGTTCTGGTTTATCGTGGTTGTAGTGTGTGATCATCTTTATTATAAAAACACCGGTTTTTCAATTAGTGATTGTGATCACCACCACCTTCCCACCGCCGTGTGGAAAACCGGAATAAATTTTATCAAAATTTCCTGGGGTTTTTGCCCTCGATAAAAATCCGTTTTTTTTCGGTTTTTTCCTGATTTCTAGTCATTTTTGGTCATTTTTTGTTGCCTATAGTCGTTTTTTTTTCGATTTTTCAGCAAAAACATCGATTTTCTCTAAATGATTTCCTGGGGTTTTTGCCCTCAAAAACCAACCAAAAACGGTCAAAAAACGACCAAAAACGACCAAAAACGGTCAAAAAATGGCAAAAAACGGTCAAAAACGGCCAGAATTAACAAAAACGATAATTTTTTTAATCATCCACGAGTTCGTCTATGAGCGTTCGATACGCACTAACGTCCATGATACCGCCCGTAAATAACCGCTTGCAAATATCAGCGGCCTCATTGATTATTTCCGGAGAGTTATTTCCGGCTCGTTTTCCTCCGATTAGTACCTCTAGCCGTGATATATCACTGAGAACACTGTTAGGACAGGTAACGCCGTAGGATTCTTTACCAACAGAGTATCCTTTTCCTTTTTTTGGTATTCTACTTTTTACTTTATTGTGGAATGCGTCGTAATCGGGACCACCACCACGTGGTAATACTTTTTCATATTTACTCGCTAAATACACCATTCTTGTCCAATCCCTTAACGACTTAATATTTTTCTCGTAGCCGCTATTGATATGCCTATCTCGTAAATTCTTAGCAAAATTGTTGGCGGCAAAATCAATTAATTCTTCATCGCTGAAGGCCCTGATTTGATCTATTGTGCTCTTCTTGAGTATATTCCCCTTTTTCTCTTTTTCTTCCGGTATTTCTTCCGATGTTTCTTCCGGTATTTCTTCTTCTGGTTCTCTTGCGGTAGCACCTAGTTCTTCTTCGTCGGCCATTGTAACATAAGGTTCTTGTGGTTCGGTTATAGCGAGTGGTGGTGGCCTCCGTGTTGTGGCAGTCGCTAGTGTTTCTAAAGACCTTTTTGTTTGTTCGGTCTGAGCCGCTATCTTTTCAAGCGCATCGAGGACGGGTACAGTTGCCGTCGTAACATCTTTGGTCGCTTTAGTTACCGGGGCAAAGAGTTGTTCGCTTCCAACAGTAAAATCGGTTTGTAGTTGCTGCCGCGTTTGAAGTTGTTCTCGGACCCTGTCTCGTAACGGTATGAACTTTCTAAGCGCTGCTAGCCGCTCTCTGGCTAGCCGAGTAGTGAGTGATTCGCCTACCATTATTGCAATTGCGAAGCAATTTCTAATTTCTCGCCGGAGTTTTCGTCTATAATCCTTCTAATGTTTTTGATCTTACTAGAAATCTCCCGGCGTCGTTCATAAACACGTCCGAGTTTTTTTCGTATTATTTCAACGGCAGTGAATAGTCCAATGAATGCATTTGCGTCATTGTGGTACAAGTTTTCATTGATCGTATGTTGTAATCGTTTTATAAAAAAGTACTCGCGGGCCAGGGTAAAACGCCCCCGTTTCGATTGTTCGTTAATAATCTCATAATCGGATAATATTTTTTCACTGTCGAGACCATCAGATAATTCAATTCCTTGATTTTTTAATTTTGAAATCTCGGCTAATATATTATTGATGTCTTCGATATTCATTATTCTTATAAAACATCTTGTTTTTAAATAAAAAAAATGAAACCCCGTGTATCAATCCCGAAGGTGTGTTAAGTATTAAACAGACAATTCGTCACGGTGACCTTGTCACTCGCTGATATTTATATACGAAAATCGAATTTTGTGTCCGGTCTTTTTTGAGATCGCTGTTTGATATACTCGTTCTGCAACAAATCGTATTGAGGCTCTACAAATATCGAAATATTTTCCTGCCTCATTCATCGACTGAAATATTTTTTCTTCGTGCGTTATTGTATCAAATGACTTTACGCTTTTTGCTTTTTTTGAAAACTTACCAGTTTGGCCTTTTTTGGTATTCTGACTTTGCGAGATAGCTTGCAAGTTTATAAGAGAATTATCAGTCTTATTATTATTAATATGATGAATCACAAGCCCATTTTCGATTTGAATGCTTCAAATACAATCCTGTGAACATAATACTTCGTCTTTCCGGCACCAGACACCAAATATCCGTGATTATTTACGGTGCCAACTGGTTTCTTCAGTTTGCGGTTTCTAACAACGCCATCGCGAGATTCCTCGTAATTAACGAGCACAGGATGCGGCTGAAATTCTTGGTTCATTTGTATAATAATACTACTTGTCTAATTCATTATTTGGTTTAATTATAAATCTTTCAACGTAGTCTTGGGGGGTTTTGATGACGAAGTCGGCGGTGGGGTCAATGACGGCGTTTTTAATTCGCTTGTCATAATAGCGTTTTAGTTCCCTGTATCGCTTTCCGCCACAATTGATACACAACTGCGATTTTCCTCTTACACCGACGTGACAAACCAAGCACGGGAGGGGGCCAAGAGAACCATTACGAACGCTTTGTAAATGATACTCGCAGAATTCACCTCTACATGATTTATTGCACGGGGTTGTCGACCCAATCATCAACCATTTGCAGTGATTCATTATACTATATTCTTTCATTTAAATACTTGTTTTAATTATATGGATGAGTTCGAGAGATTAGCAGTAATTAAGCCCTGGAAAAATATTAAGTTCAATCTCGATAGAGTCCTCAAGAACGCACCAAAAGCGTTAATAAACGATAGAACCCTGTTGAGTAAAATACGCGATTGTATCGATGAATTCAAGCGTGATGGCGCATCTCATAGTTGGTCAACATTTCGAATTGATGGCGTTGTTGATGCTACCATGAACGACAACCGCGCAGCAACGATAATATCACAACTTGACGGTAAAAGGTATTTCTTCAGAGTAAAATTCATTGTCCGGGTGGAATCAGGTAATTGGATCATACGTGATAAATTTGAACCAGTTCTCAGCGACAAGAAAACAGTCATTGTTAGCCGCGACTCCAAGCCGGGGTTGTTAACCGGAATTGACAGACCATACTATGAACGAGCGTATCCTGAAACAGCAGTTGTTTATGGAATATACCCGTTAAATAAGAAACCTGATATCGGAAAACTGAAACCAATGAAACAGTCAACGGGGATAAATTGTGTAGCAGAACGAGTAATAGAGCATTTTACAAATGCGTGTCGAGGAAACAAATTGACTGATTTACGACGTAGCAAAATCAACCAGTGGGAACTAACCGTAAAAGAGCGTGGAGCAACCATCAGCGACATAGCGAGATTAGAGACGTCGTTGAGATTTCCAATAACCGTTACAACGATAACCGGTGAAGTATTATACGAATCAAAGTACAAATCAAATGGGGCCCCAATCAAAATTATTGATCATAACGAACACGCATGGACGCCCGCGATCACAGTGTTTCCACGGGATAGAACGGTAAAGTATATCCCGGGGGAATTCCTGGAAGAGAACGGGTTTCTCGTGGAGAGGAAACTATTTGATGCTATCGCTTATTTGTGTAAAAACGACCCTGTATCAGTGTGGTTACTTCGCAGCGCTGATACCTTTGATCAGTTTGTAAGACCAAACGGTGAATTATATCGCACTGAAGCATTTCACAACATGATGAAAAAAACCGCCATAAAATTTGAGGAGCATGATGAACAACTGCTAACAAATTGTTTTACGATTCCATCGGTTGCGGCTCATGTTGCAGCGAGGAAAAATTCGTGGAGCCCAACGCGCAAGGAATTTCTGCCGGATGTACAATCCAGTTGTTTGGAATACTATCACGGTGGACTATGGAACACTGAATACAACCGCGACGCTATGATTTCCGTTGATATGGTTGCCTGTTATCCAGCGAGTTTTCTCGGGTATGGATCCGCCGCTGAGTATTTCAAACGATTTGGACACCCCAGACATGAAATGACTCGTGTTGCTATTAATGGACCACTGCCTGATTTTGATTTAACCGGATTCGCTCGCATAGTATCATTTGAGTTCGCGGCAGGACTTCATCGCTGTTGCTATATTTGGATCGGTAGACACATGACTGAAAAAAAGTGGCTGCCAATAGCGCTGCTACGGTATATGATTGATTGTAGCATGCTTGTATCGTTGATTGTCAGTGACGCGATTATATCATACCGGGCGCAGACTGAAGTCTGGTTACCAGAACCGGAGCGTCTAGATAGCATAATTGACGAGTCCAGAAAAAACATTGATGCCGACGAGGAATATATCATCGAATGGTCCAGGAGGATATTCAACCAACGAAACCACGAGGCAAAAGATCTCGGTAGAAGAATAATCGGTAAGTTCACACAAGGTGGAAAAAACTGCGATTACAAACGATATTGCTCACGGCTGATTATAGATGACGCAGAATATGATTTCGTAATCAAGGACGCAGTGGCGAAAAATAGATACGTGAACTGCGAAACAGCTTTCTTGTCCAATGGAACAAAGTTGGGTACAGTTGTTACCTACAGCGATGGAGACAGCCCGGCATACCCGCATTTGAGGGCGTCTATGCTGGGTTACACCGCTATCAATTTATTCTCGATGATAAATAGATTCCCCGACACCGCGGTTAGAGTAGCCGTTGATTCATTTTATATAGACGTAGCGTACAAGGAAAACGTAGCCGGATTTACTAGTCCGGACGAGAGTTGGGGTACATGGAGAATTCAAAATGAAATACGACGCGATTATTCCCCGTCAGCAGATGTCACCGTTGAGAACAACTACTTACGCGGTGATAAATTATCGGAATGGTCTAATGCACCACCGTGTTCTGATCCAATTTGTAGACACAAAACAGTTTATTTAAGCGGCTGTGGCGGGTCAGGAAAGACGACTCGGGCAATTGAATTATTTCGAACGCGGGCAAGTGTAATCGTGCTTACACCGACCCATAGACTAGCGCGAGAGATAAAACAACGAAATGTTGACGCCGTTACTTATCACAGCTTTTTTCGATACAGCGGCGGCGAGTGGACTCCTGATCGAATGGGTGAAAAATTTATTCCTGGGGTTATCATTTGGGATGAG
This sequence comes from Sinohyriopsis cumingii, assembly GCA_028554795.2. Taxonomy (NCBI): domain Eukaryota; kingdom Metazoa; phylum Mollusca; class Bivalvia; order Unionida; family Unionidae; genus Sinohyriopsis; species Sinohyriopsis cumingii. Next base: position 1,056,941 of record JAPYKE020000094.1, on the reverse strand, counting down.
ATATGTACTGTTTCGTTAGATACTTTACGAATGTTTCTTGATTGGTTGCTGCTCGCGAATACAGCGGTAATCATGTGTGGGGATCATGGCCAACCACCACCATTTGTCGGCGAGGGTCCACATGATTGGTTAAAGGGTTTTGTGGACTATTATGAAGAAACCGATACTGATTACCGAGCACTTGATGAACAACTGCGCGGGGTTAAGAAATTAATCAGATTACAGCCGGATAGAATTCAATGTGAAATAATTCGCGAGGTGATTCCGGAAACGCCGTTAAATGAATTCTGGGAAACATGGAGACCAAACGATTTGATTGTAGCGAGTAGAAAGATAGTCAGGGACACACTTCAGCGGAGGTTGTTTACGTTGCATAAGGAAAAGTTTCCAACGCGTCCAGTGCCGTTATGTTATAGACCCGCGGATACACGGCGGCAGAACATTGAAGTTGAAATTCCGGCCCCGACAGCGTCGGGGACAAAAAAAACAAATTCTCGTGCTGAATGATATCGTGCTCGTTGATATCAGCGTCGTCGAGGACGCGCTACGTGCTGATAAATCCCCGTGGACGCTAGGATACGCAACAACAATACATTCCTCGCAGGGATTAACCATCACGGATACAATTGTTTGGATAGTTGATAATCGCATCGAATGGTCAAATCTAGTCTATCTTGCGGTGTCCGGAGTACGGAGGATAAATCAGCTTCGAAGAATTGTTGTTGACGGAGTCACTGACGAAGTCACCAACGACAACGACATCATCGATGCAAGCGTCATTGATAGAAAACTCTCGGGTTACCGCCAACAGGATAAAAAAAAAACAGCGGCGTTTTGATATTGATGCCGAATTAATAATTGCGTTACGACAACAACAGAATAATCACTGCGCGAGTTGTAATTGTGTAATGCGCTGGCGTTATTCGGATAAAGACGCTCGCCAATTTACCGTGGACAGGATCGATAACAGTCTCGGTCATGTCAAAAACAATGTAAGGTTGACCTGTCTTGAGTGCAATAGACGCAACGGCGCTAGTTAAGACCACGCGGGGGTAATTGAGTATCGTCAGGTATCACTTGTAGTTGCTCGCGTGTAAATCCGCGCTGAGGAGCAGTTGAATCCAGTCTATAGATCGGTGGTCTACCAGTTGATCGTGTTATCGTTGATATGTTATGCGTGGTAACACTCCAAATAGGATCAGTAGCTCTTTTTTTACCGCCTTCAAGCTCTCCTGGTTCATACAGATATCTAACAGTGACATCGCCGAGAATCGGCTTGGAAACGCTATCTATTTTTGATCTTCCGGGTATATACTCGTATTTAATCGCGTCGCTGGGCTTCATGTTGATTGCTCGGGTAATCTCGTTATTTAACGCTGCAATTACGCCTGGCAACCTTTTGACCCATTCACGAGATCGTTTTTCTTGGATGAATTCCTTCGCGTACTGATATCCAAATAACCGTTCAGCGAGAGTCCGATTGAATCGTTCAACAATTGCCTGATCACGATGTAGCGCAGTATGACCTCGTCGTACTGCGACGCTATGATGTTTTAGCGTTGATAAAACAGCGCCGCGAAATTCACTACCAGGATCAACTTGTAATAGATTTGGCCAGCGCAGAGGACCTCTTCGATAAATTCTTTCAAACGCAGCGGCTACTTCAGTTGCTGACTTTGTTTTTAACGGCTCCGCTTGTTTGTATCGACTCGCAACATCAACTACGGTTAGCGCGTATTTGTAGCCGTTGTCATGCGGCAGAAATAGTATATCAGCCTGATGAACTTCATTAGGTACGCTGACATCAAAGCGCGAGAAGTTGATTTGTTTAGGCGGTGGTAGATAGATTTGCCATATAGCCTGTTTGGATAACCAATTAGCCGCAGTGGCCTTTGTTACCTTTGCAGCGCTTGCAAGCTTACCAATTGCGGCCTTCCCCTTCCAGTATCCTCTCGGAGAATAATAGATGGATTCCATGTTGTTATTAATTACCAGCGCCCATCATTAATTTACCTTTCATAGCCGATTTTACCAACCATGAGGCCAATTTTTCTTTGACGGATTTATCAGGAATAGCATTTAACGCGTGAATTAATTTTACGTCCGCGATATGACGCTGTTGCAGATCGCTACTTTTGTAAGCAACATCATGAGCATGACACGCCTTATCGATAGCGTTTATTGGATACTCACCGGGTTTGGGCTGATTTTGATCATCGAGTCTGATATCTAATCGTGTTCCGGGGCCACAGTAGCTATATCCTGGGAGGTGTTTTTCTCCTGGATACTTTGCCCACGGGGTTCCGGGGAGTTTTGATAACTTGGCTGCGATGTCACCTCCTCGCTTTTTTTTAAAACATCCCCGGGTTTAATAGAAATAAATCTAAATTTCTTTGTACAGCATTGTACACACTTACCAGTAAGGGCCGATCTGTAATTTCTTGTTGTAACGGTTGTCATATCATTTGTGCCAGTACGCACTCTACACTTTACACAATATAGATCCATAATTTATGTATAGAGACATGAATATAATTGATTTTTCGGCGACTAAAACAAGAGAACCAGTTAAGCATGTTGCAGCGTTACCAAACTCGATCCGGATGATTATCATCGGACCATCTGGATCCGGCAAGACGCAATTGTTACTTAATTTAATAATGAGATGGATGAAGTGGGATAAGTTGTATTTGGTTGCTCCTAGCGTAGATGATCAACGATGCTACGAGGTGTTGAAAGATTTCAACGAGAATGCATCAGCGATCGCTAAAAAAAATGTCATCGAGTTTATTACAGATATCAATGATGCACCAGGTATCGATGATATTGATGGCGACGTTAACAATCTAGTCGTGTACGATGATGTTATGTTAGACAATCAAAAGAACCCAGCTAGGATATTTTCCAGAGGCAGGCATAAAAACACCGACGTGATATATGTCACTCAACGATACACTCAGATTCCAAAAGTAATCAGAGACAACTGTAATATTCTTGCTGTATTTAACGGTGTTGATACACACACGCTACGAAATATTTGGCAGACATGGTGCGGCGCTGACATGGACTTTAATGGTTTTCGAAACTTTTTTAGTCATGCTCAGTCGACCCCACATGGATTTGTAACGATAAATTTACATGACCCTCGGACACGATATCGTATCGGACTTGACCAAATATTCGGTTAAATTGTAAGCAGCAGGGGGGGCGATGACATCGACGCGGTCGTCGATGTGCTTACCGGACGCTGACGACGCTGGGGATCGACGCGCAGAAGGTGTTAATTAAACCAAATGACGATTGGACGATCCCCCGACGACGACGTCGTCTTTTTTTTTACCAGCGCTGACTACACCGGATCCGCTGAGTGCAGAAAGTATTAATTAAGCCAAATGACGTTTGGACAAAATGCCGTTTCCCCCCCCCCCCCTGCTGCTGTTGTTGTCACAAGAATAAGGGTTAAATGTATGTGACGGTTACTAGAAATACAGAAATACATTAAAAACCGAAAAACTCATAGAACGCTTATATATTTAGTTTGGAATTAGGTATACATTAGTAGTGAAAGGGGATACCGTAGCCTCAATGGGAATTAACATTACAGACCCCCCCCCCGGGACACTATAGCCTCAATGGAAATTTAACATGGAGAAAAATCGTGGGACACTATAGCCTCAATGGAAATTTGACATGGAGAAAAATCGTGGGACCATATAGCCTCAAGGGAATTTAACATGGACAAAAATTGTGGGACCATATAGCCTCAAGGGAATTTAACATGGAGAAAAAGGGGACTGTATAGCGTCAAAAGGAATTTAAACAGGGTGGGACTGTATAGCGTCAAGGGAAATTGAACATGGGATTTTTTTTAAAAAAATTAATAAAAAAATTTTTAAAAAAGGGGTAGGCAATCGAAAGTCATTCTCTTTTCGAGAAATGTGGGTGGCCCTGAAAAGGGCCTTTGGGTTTATGTTAATATTAATATTAACATAGATGGCATTTGTCACATCTTCTTCTTCTTCTTAAACTCCTTCTAACTGCAGGTCCATACACAAGTACCCTCTTGAGACATCCTTGTCTTTCTATGTAAACTCTTCTCATCCATAGACTAGTATCTGTCCTATCAACAACAGTCCACTTGGACCGGACATACATGATCATGTCCGTCCTAAACATCACTGAAGACACAAGGGTGGATGATTCGACTGTGGTCCACATCTTGAGGCGACGAGAACAGGTGAATCAATGCAGTGAACTGCGCTTATTTATAGGTAGAGGAAGGATTGAAACGGATTGAGTTCATTCACCAATCCGAACACGCGTGACAAAATTTAGTCAGCCCGCATCCAATCCGAAGAGAGCAGTCTGTGACGTCACGTGGTCTATATAGATTCGCTAGCGCCTGTGTGCAGTCAATCTATGCGACAGTGATTCAACATGACGGAAACTCAGAAAACGATCCATTGGGGTGCACCAGCAGTGGAGACCGCCCAAGGGAACTCGGACTTACTTTCAGAAGAGGTAAATTGGGATTTTGTGTATTTTCTTACCTCGCAAGAATTTGTTCCGGAACCTTCGTCACCTTCTTCATTACCGCAAGTGGAGAATTTTAGACAGAGACAGAAAGAAGAATTGGAGAAATTTATACAATGACAAAAGGAAGCGGAACAAGCTTTTCTCCTACAGCAACAACAACAGCAGCAAGAAGAAGAGGTAAGAAAAAAAACAAGAAGAAGAAGAAGTAGCAGCAAAGAAACAAGAGGGTGAAAATCAAACGGTCACGATACTGTTAGACATTTTAGCGGAGTTAAGAAGTCTGAAACAAATGTATCAGACTTCTTTATCACGACCGAAGAGAATACGACCTTCCCGAGCTAAACACGTCAACCCTGTGACTAAGCCTGTCTTACCACCCTTAGTGATTTCAACCAAATCATCATCATCATCAACATTACGCAGTCCAGAAGCAGGCCTTGGCCGTGGCAAAGGCTTAAGGCAGTTAAAGTTGATTGCTTAAACTCACCCCTACACCAAAAAAACCAAAGGCCCTTTTCAGGGCCACCCACGTCTCTCGAAAAGAAATACAATTTCAATTGCCAATAACTCCAAAAAAAAGAACAAAAAAAAAACATTTTACCCCTATAGTACGTTTAGATGAGTGCGTGAGTGTAGCTTCTTATTTTAAAATCATAACTCAAAGACACTTACCTTATATAATTAATTTATTCTTTTATCCATAGTTGCAATCCAATTCACAATTCACAACAGAACACTTTAAAAAGTTCATAGACTTCTTCTCTCTCCTTGTTTAGTCTCTCTGTTTTTTCAATTTCTTCACCGTCACAGTCTTTTCCTCCTCTTCCTCTTCACTTTCTTCCCTTCTTCTTTTCTTCTCCTCTTTCTTTTTCTTCACCTGTCTGCTTTCTTCCTCTGAAGAATCCCTCTCTTCTTCTGAAGAATCCCTCTTTTCTTCTGACTCCTCTTGTTTCTTTTTTGGGCAATCTGGAGACCAATGTCTTTTTTCTTGACAATAATAACAGGTATCTTGACTTTTGTCTTTTCTAGCCCCTTTCTTTCTTTTTTGACGGTCTGGACACTCTGAAGACCAATGCCCTTTCTTCTGACAGATATAGCTAATATCTTGACTTTTATCTCGAAAGGAAGGAGAGTAGTCCGTGGGCTGGTCTGAAGAGAATTTTCTAATGACCCCTCGCAAAGCTCTGATGAAACGTTCGATTTGGCTAGTCTCTTCCATCGTTGTGCTCGGTTAGAGAGTGAAATGAATAGTGAAAGGACAAGACACGCACCCTTTTATATACGCTGGTCTGCCATGACTATAAATTAGTCCATGGTGTTTAAACTTGAGTCATTTGACGTTTTTTACTCAAGATGAAACGATCCTATTCATTCGAGAAGAAAGAAGAAGAAGAAAGTAAGAGGCAGAAACGTGATCTGTCGCCTCGTACCAGGGCTGAAGTCTTGGCACAAATTCATGCCAGTGATTTTGAAGAGGACATGAGTGAACCAGAATTCAAACCCTCTAAACCAAGTTCGCCACCCTTAGTCAACCCTGAAAAATACTATTCCATTCGAGAGACGGAAAAGCGCTCCTCTAGAAAATTTAGAACCACGGCTTACAAATACACGGTGAAGTTTAAAGATTTCAAGGCTGAAGTTCCGTTATAGAAAGCAGAAGGGTTCATCACTGGGGTGTAGGATTCTTTGCTCACCACACTCAAGCGACAATGTCAACCCAAAGAAGACGATCGCTTGAGACTTTCCATACAACACGACGGTTTGAAATCCCCTGTTTGGATCGAGTTTAGCACCCCTGCAGAATTGACCACTTCCAAAGTCATGGACAAAATTCAACACGTGCAACAATCTAATGACCAGTTTGACATCACCGATGGAAAAGCCACACTGGACATGACCCACGTCTCTCTTCCTCAAGGTACTGGACGCAAAAAGATGTTATTGGTGAACGAGCTTCGCAGCATTAAGCGTAGCCTCGTCGAAATTCACAACCCTCAAGACCAGATGTGTTTAGCCCGAGCCATCGTGGTGGGACGAACCTATGCCAACAAGAACGACACGACAGAATGGAAAAGAGCCTGGAAAACTATTCGACAATCGGACCGAGCCAAACAACGAAACGAAGCAGAACTCCTGTTGCAACAAGCCGACTTGCCCAAAGACAAACCTTGTGGCATTCCTGAAATGCAAAAATTGCAAGATGTCCTAGCTCCACGATACACCTTGAAAGTGTACCCTCAAGAAATGCGTGGGCCTCTGTTGTTTCGAGGGAAAGACTTTAAGGACGGAAAAAACATTCATGTCTATTATCACGATGACCATTTCGATAACATTACCGGTATCACTTCATTCCTGGGATACGGTTATTACTGTGAGAAATGTGACCATGGTTATAATAATCGAGACCAACACAAACATTGCGGATTGAAATGCTCAGAATGTTTGGCCTCTTCACCCTGTCTGAGCGAAGGACCAGTGCCTTGTTCAACTTGTCTGCGCACGTTTGTCAGCCCTACCTGTTACCAACAACATTTGAAGACGCAAGGTTCACAGCAGAAATGTGCTTGTCAGCTGCTGAGATTGTGCCCTACGTGTGGACAAGGCCTACGTACCAATAATGTAAAGGCACACGTATGTTCAGGAGAGAAAAAATGTCACATTTGTCACCACATCGTGGACTTGGAACACCAATGCTACGTGCAAAAATACCAACCTCCACCAGAGAAAGAGGACGGTCACAAGAAGAAAGGCCATTTCATCTTTTTTGATTTCGAATGCATGCAAGAGACCGGCATTCACATTCCTAATTTCTGCGTGGCTCATCGAGCGTGCGAGAAGTGCATTCAAGAACCTATCTTCAGTCATTGCCCTCACTGCAGTAAGATTCCCGGAGGGCGTGAAAAAATCTTTCGAGGACCGAACACGTTAGCCGATTTTGCCAAATGGGTTTTAGACCCCATCGACAAGACGTGGAGCCAAGAGGACATCGAACGTTACGGAGATTGTCATTGTCATGCCACGGTGATGGCTCACAATTTCTCCGGATACGATGGACAGTTTCTTTTGAGGTACTACACGGAACAAGGCACCGAGCGTCCTAAAGTGACTTTGAACGGAGCTAAAATCATTTTCATGCAAGTGGGACAAGTACAGTTTAAAGATTCGATGAGTTACTTGGCCATGCCTTTGAGCCGAATGCCTAAAACGTTTGGAATGACAGAAATGGCTAAAGGGTACTTTCCACACTTTTTCAATACGGAAGCCAATCAACACGCCGTTCTACCCCATTTACCTAAGGCTCACTATTACGACCCCGACAACATGCGTACCGAACAACGAGAAGCTTTCTACGCTTGGTACCAGGCTCACGCCTTCGACCCTTTCGACTTTCAGGAAGAAATGTTAAAGTATTGTCGTTCCGACGTGGACATTTTACGACGTTGCTGTGGAAAGTTTCGAGAACTGTTCATGGAACACGGAGGGGTCGATCCTTTGAAAGAAGCTTGCACCATTGCCAAAGCGTATTCCTTAGTGTATCGACAACGATTCATGCCGGAAAAGACCGTGGCTGTCATCAGTCCTCAAACGACCCACTATGTCAAACGTCAATACTCGGTCAAAGCCCTACGTTGGTTACATTACTTGTGCGACAAGGAAGACAAATGGATTCAGCATGCCCGCAACGGAGGGGGCGAGAAGACCATCGGAACGCATTCGGTCGATGGCTGGGACTTAGAAAACCCCAAGATCGTGTACGAGTTTAACGGTTGTTTATTTCACGGATGTCCCGTCTGTTACCCTGACCGTGGCACTAAAAATCAGTTTTTACAACGAACCATGGAAGACTTGTACCAGGCTACTTGTCAGCGACGCCTAAAGTTAGAACAGGAAGGATACCAAGTGGTGGAAATGTGGGAACACGAGTACAATCACCGTTTGAAAACCGATCCCGAATTTAAACACCTCGTGGAAAGTTACCAGTTCATGGACCCGCTGAACCCGAGGGATAGTTTGAACACAAGTACCCTCTTGAGACATCCTTGTCTTTCTATGTAAACCAATGCCACCCGTTTGCTGTACCAAGCCGACGAAGAGAAAGGAGAAGAAATCAAATACTTGGACGTGTGTTCGCTGTATCCCTACGTGTGCAAATATTGTCGCTTTCCTGCAGGGCACCCACAATTGTTGACGGAACACATCGACCTGGAAAACATTCGACAATACGAAGGCTTGATCAAGTGCAAAGTTTTGCCTCCCACGAACCTATACCATCCCGTCTTACCTCACCATTGCCAAGGCAAAATGATGTTTCCTTTGTGTCGTACTTGCGCCGAAACGTGCAACCAAGACCAACCTTGTCAGCACAGCCAGGAAGAACGGGCCTTGACGGGAACCTGGGTCAGCGTAGAATTGTTCAAAGCTCTGGACATGGGATACCAACTGTTAGAAGTGTACGAAATTTGTCACTTTCCCAAGACACAACAATACCACAAGGGTGACCCCAGTCAGAAAGGCATTTTCGCTGACTACGTGGATGCCTTTTTGAACTGAAGCAAGAAGCCAGCGGCTATCCTTCCTGGTGTCACACTCCCGAAGACCAAATAAAATTCAAAGAGAAATACTATGAACAAGAAGGCATCTCTTTAGACCACATCGAGAAAAACGAAGGCAGGCGATCGTTTGCCAAAGTGATGTTAAATTGCTTGTGGGGTAAAATGGCACAACGTCCGTGTTTACCCAAGACGGAATATTTGACAGAACCTTCCCGCTACTTCCAGATGATTCACGACAAAACCAAATACATGAAACACGTGGACGTCGTTCGCGAGGATTTGATCTTGGTTAATTACGAAGAAGATCTGGACTTTGTACAAGACGACCCTTTTGGAAATGTCATCATTGCGGCTTACGTGACAGCTCATGCTCGCTTAAAATTGTACGAAGCCTTAGAACTGTTAGGGGAACGCGTCCTGTACTTTGACACGGACAGTTGCATTTACATCCATCACCCGAGTCAACAGCACCCTGACATCGAAGGAGACCGTTTAGGAGCCTGGACAGACGAGCATCCCGACGACAAGATTCTATGTTTCGTCAGTGGTGGTCCCAAAAATTACGGCTACGAATACCGGGACAAACAAGGAGAAGTGCACACGACGTGCAAAGTGAAAGGATTGACTCTGAATTATCGTACCAGTCGAGTGGTCAACTTTGGGGTATTGAAAGAAGCCTTGCAATCGGGAGAGGATGGAAACTTTAAAGTAACCACTCACCAACCCAACAAGATTGTACGTTTACCCACTCACCACATCGTCAGTCGACCCCTGGAAAAAATCTATCAAATCGTGTACCAGAAGCGAGTGAGACTTCCCAATCATTTAACTTTACCGTATGGACACGTCGGTATTGGTCTGTATATAAAAAGGAACTCTAGGCAAGATCGATAGTTCATTGTGACTACCAAGACCGAGCGAACAAGATGAATACTTTGAAAGAGACATCGTTCCAGTTTGGGGATTGTAAAAAAGTTGTATCTTCCTCTAGTGTGACTAATACTGGATGGATAAGACCCAGGCATTGCGACGGAAAATGTCCGGAAGGAAACTGCGATTGTCCATGTGGTTACCATTGTAATTGCGTAACGGAGTTTGCAGACGAGTGCGATTGTGAGCCTTGCGATGGGTACGATGCTGTACGTTGTGACCTTAGCGATGCCGTAAAGCATCATGGGAACTTTGTTCTCACTACCCTTATCATGGAAAGTGATGCTGTGCGTGTCAAACCTGAGGGGTGCGAAAGTGATGCCACTCGTCCTCTTGGACATTTTACTGGGTTTCGTTTTAAAGGGGAATGTCGACCTTCACGTTTACCCCCCTACGGATGTCATCCAGCCCTGAACAAACTCCTGTTCATGTCACCCAACCCTCATGGAAACGAACCTGTGAGAGACGAATATTCGTTTCCTGTGCGTTTGTCGGAATACTGCGACTTTGAAAATCGTCTTCAATCGTTCAAAGGAAAATGGCCTAAGTATCTGGGAGGACCGACCCCCGAAGAATTAGCCAGAGCCGGATTGTTCTACTTGGGCGAAGGAGATAAAGTCAAGTGCTTCAGTTGCGGTGTGTCACTTCACCACTGGGAACCGCAAGATTCGGCCTACGTAGAACATGCTCGATGGTCACCGAATTGTCATTACTTACCCTTAGTGGGACCGAGACACTGAAGTAACTTACCATAATCTGTTCATGGATACTTTATACGAGAACATTCGTGCTTTGCCTATGGAGTTGAGAGAACTCATTTAGCGAGAGCTGGTCAAAATACAAGTCAAACGTAACGAACAATTGCATCCGTTACGTCACCGGTGTTTGAACCACTGGTACCTGAATGCTATAAAAGGACTGATTCAGTTGAAAGTGTTCCATTGGACAGACATTGATCAACAACCCCCGGTTTTAAAAAGGATTGGTTTGCTATTGATGATTCTATCTTCTACAATGTAAACGTACTGCATCGAATTCCAGAGGAAGAGTTAACGAATTACCGACATCTTTTACACAATATCAACTTAGTGAAAGAGGAAACTTCTGAACGAATTGTAATGTGTAAATTAGTGACTAAACGATTTCGATTCGACAATGAATTAAAACTATATCTGTGCAAACAGTACATTTCTTGTGTCAGACAAAAGAGGATTTAGTATGACCTATTCATGGATACTTTGCTAGAGAACATTCGTGCTTTACCTGTGGAGTTGAGAGAACGCATTTACCGAGAGCTGGTCAAAATACAAGTCAAACGTAAAGAAGAGTTGCATCCGTTACGTCACCAGATCTTTAACCACTGGTACCTGAATGGTATAAGAGAACTGATTCGTCAGAAATTGTTTCAGTGGTCAGACCTTGTTCAATGCTTCCATGACCCCGATGATCCACGTGTTGATTATTTTGGTTACTTCGAGATTCACCTACAGCAATACATTGAGGAAGACAAGGTAAAGGATTACCGACATGTTTTACCTGGAATCTACTTAGTGGAAGAGAAAACTTCTAAACGATCTCTGACATTTCGGTTACAGTATGCAACATTTAAATTCCCCAATGGAAAACGAAGATCTCTGGCTAGAAAGTACTTACCACACCCCCATGGCCTTAAATGGTCACGAAAAACTCCTTTTGCTCAAAGCCTTACGGTTTCATCTGGATACTTCTCGACCTCAACAGGAAAAAAAGATTCGTCAACTTTTAGCTACCCAAGACGTGTATGACGATGTGTGTGTAGCGTGTGACTTACACCCCCATTGGACAGATGTCCGTGCCTGGAAAGAATGGGATTTTGAGGCTTGGACCCAAGAAGTGGCCCAGTATGCACGAGAGTTGTTCAAGGAAAAAAGTTACTTTTCAACCTGTGTTTAGTGATGGTGCCAGAAGAACCCGTCAACCAGGACAGGACTGTCGTGGACAGGCCTGAAAGACCCTTTCGGGAGGACACTTGTGTGACCTTACCCCCTACTATAGAACTGGTCAGAACTTTACCCAAAACATGTTGTACAGACACTTGTGTTTATTCCACGTTAATGGTTATCATGTGCCTTTTATCATTGTACTTAAGCCTTTGGCTTTTTATGTATTTTTGTCTTGCGTATTTATGTTTAAAACATTCAATAAACGTGTTCTGAAAAAAGTATATAAACTCTTGTCTTGTTTGTTTTCGTGTCACAAGTGACATTTCTGACACTATGGCTACCTCTGCTGTCTCTGCTCCCTCTTCCTCCACTGTCAAAGTCATCGACGAACACTTAGATCGTGCCAGTTGGGAGGCTTTGTATCTTCGCCATCCCTTTAACATGCTCATTGCTGGACCTAGCGGTTCAGGCAAAACCGAATTCGTCAAACGTTTGATCGAACATAAACATCATTTGATCGATCGACCACCTCAGCGGATCGTGTGGTGTTACAAAGAGTGGCAATCGGCGTACAGCCTCTTGCGAGAAAGTCAAGGCGATTCCATCGTGTTTGTGGAAGGCATTCTTAAAGAAGACGACGGCATCGTCTCTGACTCCCGTCAAACCCATTTGGTCATTTTCGACGACATGTTAGGAGAAGACGAAGAAGAAATTAAACTGTGGTTCACGCGCAAAGGGCATCACCGTAATGCCAGTGTCGTTTACATCACCCAAAATTTGTTTCAACAAAGTAAAGCCCATCGCACCATTAGTCTCAATGCGCATTACGTGGTCTAGTTTAAAAGCCCTCGAGATAAATCGCAAGTGCAAGTCTTAGCCAAACAGTTAGGAACGCCTTGGCTGACTCAGGCGTACGACGATGCCACTCAAACTCCACACGCCTATTTACTCGTCGATTTGAAACCTACGACCCCCGAGGATTTGCGATTTCGTACCCACTTGTTTCACCACTGGGGTCAAGACGGAGGGCCTGTCCTGTACACGTCTTCGTCCTCGACTTAACCGCACCAAAAAAATCTATAAAAACCTCAGACCCTTTTCGTCTGTCTCACACAGTGTGAACATGACGTCCCTTCAATCACATCTTCCCGTCAAATTGATTCGTGCCTTGTATGGCATCAGTCGAGAAAAAAATCCACAAACACGAGCTCGTGTCTTAGAAGCTAGTCTCAAAGAAGTCTTACGATGGTTCACGGTGACGGCACGTCAATTACTACAAGGGATCATTCAGATTCCTCATCAAACCAAACGCTTTTTTGATCGAAACAAAGTCGCTTTGACCGAACTAGCTGATCCCCGCATGGACACTTAAACCAAAAAACAAATCATTTTGAAACCTGGAGGGAGCGGTACTCTAGGAGGGGTCATCATTCGCTCACTCTTAAGATGGGATCCTAATGCCCCCAAACTTCTCCCCAAGAAAAAAGTCAAACGAAGCCCCAAGAAGAAGAAAAAGACCAGGTCCCCAAGGAGAACTTCTCCAGTGGCGGGACCCTCCTCTTACCAGACACCACCCCGGAAAAAGAAAAGAAGCCCCCAGAAAAAGAAACAGAGAAAAAGTCCCCAGAAAAAGAAAAGTCCACAGAAGAAAACTAGTCGCAAGAGAGGCACTTCGGCCAGGACGCAACCTTACACTCGCAAACCACCACCTGCCACGGCGGTGACTGCGTCTCCAGCAGCCTCACGTTCATCCACTTCTCCGTTGATGACACCAAGAACTGAAGAGTACTTGGAGACGTTGATCACACCAAGAACTTCTCCGTTGATGACCCCCAAAAGAACTTCCCCAGTGGCAGGACCCTCCAATTTAGTGGCAGTGGCTGCTGCTCACAAAGTACCTTCTCCCAAAATCAAAGTTCAAGAAAGATCGGGCATGTTACAAAGTTTACTGGATTTGTCCAAGCAAGAACTGGCTCAATTTAGTCCGTTGCGTACCCCTGCACGACGTGTCATGCCTGTCCTCAAACTGATACGACGTAAAGACAATCAGTGGCGACGCGTTCCAGTATAAAAAGGCCTGTGACCACGTCGGGGTATCAGTGTTTTTGGTGCTCCTGAAGACTCAAAGATGTCACCCTCCAGAAAACATCCCTCTTCTAAACAGCCCCAAGGAAAGAAAAGAAAAGGACTACCTCCTCGTTTAGTCAAACATGCGGACATGTTATCTGTCCTGTCCAAAGCTTCTCCACCTCTATGAAAAAAACTCATTCAATCGGCCTCCAAAGAGGTCATCGATACCGTGTGCGAATGTTGTTTGAACGTCTTGAAAGGCACGATCCCTTTGTCCAAACACCAGAAACAATGCTTAGGCAAACATCGTCACGTTCTTCGCCAAATGGTTCAAAAGAAAATTCCCCTTCGTCAAAAGAAGAATATGTTGGTTCAACGTGGAGGCATTTTACCCCTCTTGTTAGGGCCCTTACTGAAAGGAATCTTGGGAACCATGTTGGGAGGACTGGTGGGAGCAAGATAAAAAGACCCTCGGAAGTCCCAAGATCTCAGAATCGACCCCTGACAACCCCATGGAAGGACGAAAACTGGCTTTAGTGCCTTACAAACGATGGATGGAATACCATCGTTGGCAAGAAAAACGCACCCCGCATTTACCTCCCAATCCCCATTTGAGCGAGATGTCCCAGTTACGACACGAATTGCAGTCCTTGATGGATCGCAAAGATTTGTCCGAAAGAGAAAAATCGCAAAAGTACGGTCAACTCTTGCAACGACTGCAACTCTTTCACCAGAAAGCTTTAGACGAAACAGCTCTACCAACTCTGAAAGATTTTAAGACCTTGATGAAAAGTCCAGCAACATCACCAGTACCAGTACCAGTACCAGTACCAGTGACCAAGACAGAAAAAGGAAAAGAAGAAGAAGAAGGGTTTCAAACTCCACCAGAAAAAGTACGCAAGTTAACAACACCACCTACCTCCAGAATTGGATGGATTAAAAAGATGATGGCCACCCCTTCTTCATCACAAGAGAAAAAGAAAGTGAAGACAGAAGTGAAGACAGAAGTGAAACAAGAACCGATATCCCCTGTTCCCACACCCTCCTCCTCCTCGACACCTATTGCCGGTCGCACACGCAAAGCATTACAATCCAAAAAAATACCCCAAGAGAAAAAGAGTAGCATCTTCCAAGAGTGGATGCCTTATTAACACACAAACACAAAAAATGGAAAAAGACTTAACCAGCATTTACTACGAGCCCTCCCATCCTGCAGGTTACGCAGGAGTTCAAAAATTGTAACGTGCTGCCAAAACTCGACTGAAAAGTCTCCGTTTACCTCAAGTGCAACGATGGTTACAAGAACAAGCTACCTACACTTTACGCAAACCCATTCGACGCAAGTTTGCCAGAAGTCGCACCCGAGTGGAAGGCATCGATCATCAATGGCAAGCCGATTTAGCCGATGTCTCTCATTTGGCCAGCTACAATCGTGGCTACAAATATTTGTTTTGTGTCATCGACGTCTTTTCCAAATTTGCCTGGGTCGTACCCTTGACTTCCAAATCGAGCAGCGAGTTAGTGCGAGCCCTGCAACGAGTGTTGAAACAAAGCGGTCGTCACCCTCTTCGATGGCAAAAGGACAAAGGCACCGAATTTCTGAACCAAGCTTTCCAAAAAGAATTAAAGAAACGTGACATTCATTTTTTTACCACCGAGAATCCCGAAACCAAAGCCAGCATCGTGGAACGTTTTCAACGCACTTTGAAAGAACGCATGTGGAAATATTTTACGCATCACCACACTCTGAAGTACATCGACATCTTACCGTACCTGGTGCAAGCGTACAACCAATCTTACCATCAAAGCATCGGACGTGCCCCGCAAGAAGTGACTCCCGACAACGAAGTACTGGTGTTTGAGCGCCTGTTTGGTACGTCCCCGACGAGGGCTGTCCCCAAGAAAAGTGGAGAGTTGACCGTAGGAGATTGGGTGCGCATTGGCAAAACCAAACGCACTTTCGACAAAGGTTACTTACCTAACTGGACGACCGAATTGTTTCGTGTCACTGGACGAGTGCATGGCCGTCATCCTGCCGTCTATAAATTGGAAGACATGAACGGAGAAGTACTCAAAGGAACGTTTTATTTGCCCGAGTTACAACGTGTCACCAAAAAAGAAGACGACGTTTACGACATCGAAAGCATTCTCGAACGCAGAACCCGTAAAGTGGGCAAACGACGTGTCAAAGAAGTCAAAGTACGTTGGAAAGGATATCCACCCAGTTTTGATTCTTGGATCGACGCTTCGCAAGTCATCGACTATAAAAAGAAGTGACCATCATGCCCTTTCACACAGACGCAGCTACGTCGACCACTCCTTCACCTAGTTCTTCTCTGCAAGATTTACAAAAACAACCCTTGTGGGTGTGGTGTGGAGAACGTGTGCCTAAAACGCAAATCGTCTTTTTCTGCCAAATCTTCGTGGTGTATTGTGTCATCGGGGCAGCCATTGCCAATTTGAGTTTGCAACAAGGAGACAAACAATTGTGGACCATTTTATTGAGCAGTTGCATCGGTTACCTGCTTCCTAATCCCTCCCTGAAATTCTCCTCGAACGGGAACCACGGGAACCTTGTGTCCAGTGCCAGTGCCAGTCACCATTCCAACAACAACCACAACCAGAACCCCATTTTGGGCGGAGACACGCCTCTGACGTCAAGTAACCCCTCGGAGAGCCACAGAACTCTGGAATTATGAGTCACACTAACCAATTTTACTTAACCTTACCCAGTGACAGTTCCATGGAGGTGTTTCCCAAGAACACGTTGTGCTGTTACACGGCCAAATTACCTCAGGCCATCCCATTAGATCACGAAGCCCATTGGGAAGTGGCTTTGGTAGAAATCATTCACTCAAGTCCTCAATGTCCTTCCCAATCAAATTTTTTTTTCAGTGGAAGTTCATGACGAGCAAATGCAACAGTACTTGAATACCCACGTCAAATATGATCACAAAATATATAACCCAGAAACTCAAAAGACGACCTATCGCTTGATCATTCCCCCAGGCTATTATTTTAGTGGTCAACATTTGGTCAGTACTATAAGCTCTAGGTTTAATGTCGTGTTTCTGAAAGCTTTGGAGAGTGTCAGAAAAAGTGTCACCCTGGAGTACCACAAAGTAGTTCGTCGCTTCCTGATGAAATTTCCTGAGGGGCACAAAATGTTGTCCATTTTATTTTGTCCTGAATTGGTTGACATGTTGCGCGGGGACATGGACATGAGGATGGCCATGATGAAGAAAAACGAATTGCCAGTCATTTCCGACAACGATTCTTTTAGCAAGTTCTTTCGTACCCCAGTAGAACTGAAACAAGGACTGAATTTGACGTTTGTGTACTCCGATGTGGTGGAGTACAACGTGGTAGGACACACCTCCGTGCCGTTACTGCGTGTCATTCCTTTCAAAGTGGATTCTGCCACGCTCGCTGACGAGGAAGGTTGAAACACTTATCACGTCCACCGCGAATTTGTACATCCTCACTATTTGCCCGTCAGCAAATCTTATTTGGACACGGTCATCATTGCTATAAAAGGAGATCTGGGACAAAATATTCCATTCACCAAAGGGAAAGTCACAGTGAAACTCCATTTTCGAAAACGATTCTCTCACGACTCGTATGTCATGTATCCAGTATACCGAGGCGTTGCTCGACAGCGAGGACACGGTTTAGGAGATATGTTAAAATCAGCCTTTCGTTCGGTGGCCCCAGTCTTGAAACCGATGGTGACACGCGGATTGCACGCCTTGAAAGATGCGGCATTGACACACGGCAAAGAATTTCTCCAAAATGTCATCATCGACAAACAAAACCCCAAAGAAGCCTTCTTGAGGGCAGGCAAAAATGTCTTGTTGCAAACCGGCAAAGACCATTTGAGCCGACGAGAAACACCTATAAATGCCCTGCACGCTACCGAGTCAAGCATTCAGCAAGGACAAGGCAGAAAGAGACGACGAAGAAAACACCTTTTCACCAGACTTCACACGTCTAAAGCTAGAAAGGCAAGGAAAAAAAAAACGTTCGAGACTTAGACGTTTTCGATTATTGAGACACAAAAAAATGATGCACCTAGAGTCTTGCGCCTGTTCCAAGTCGGAACTGGATCTGTTTGCCATGCCACCCATTATGATGACCATGCAAGAATCCCAATGGGTGGAATTTCGCCCTGTCTCCTCTTTGACGGATTCCGCTCCCATCGAGTTTGAAATCAAAGGACAGCCCGAAGATTACATCGATTTGAATAGCAGTTACTTGTACCTGAAAGTCAAAGTTCTTGATAGAACAGGAGGTGTTATAGATGACGAGCCAGTAGCTCCCGTCAACAATTTCATGCATTCCTTGTTTAGCGGAGTGGATTTGTACTTGAATAACAAACTGGTCAGTAGCAGCATGGATACTTACCCTTATCGAGCGTACCTGGAAAATGTCTTGACGTACGGAATAGACGCCAAGAACACTCATCTCAATGCTTGTGTGGTATGGGAAGCTGACGATGCAGACAAGTTGGACCAAACCGAAATTGATGCAAAAAAAGACCACAATGAGGGCTTTGTAGAACGAAGAGACAAAATCATAAATGGACAGAGTTTAGAACTGATGGATCGTTTGCATTTGGACATGTGGTTACAAGAAAAGTATTTGCTGAATGGGGTGAATGTTCGCCTGAGACTGAATCGTAGCAGCGTCGCTTTTCATTTAGTGGCTGCTAGTGACAATTACAAAACCATCATCCAAGAAGCCAGACTCTACATACGACGTGTGGGAGTGTTACCTAAAGTGGGAAACGACATTAGTCAGACGTTGAGCAGAACGACCGCCAAGTATCCCATACGTCGCGTGGAAGTGAAAACCTTCACCATTCCTGCTGGACAGCGATCCATGATCGAAGATCATCTGTTCCAAGGGCAGTTACCTAAACGTTTAATCCTTGGTATGGTCGAGAATAGAGCCTTCAACGGAGTCCACGATCAAAATCCTTTTGAGTTCAAACATTACAAAGTGTCCAAGATTGAAGTCAGTCGCGATGGCAAAACCTTGTGTACCCGACCTTTCGAACCTGACTTTGAGAAGAAGAATTACTTGAGGTCGTACTTGTCCCTGTACGAAGCCACGGGGCAGTTAGGAACCAACACCACTCACGGTATTACGTACGAGGATTATGCAGGAGGCTATGCTTTGTGGGCTTTTGATTTCACTCCAGACCAAGGCAGCGACGAGGGACATTTCCACCCTATAAAATCTGGTCAGATTCGTGTGGAACTTCAGTTTGCAGAAGCTCTAACTGAGACGGTGAACGTCATCCTGTATGCAGAATTTGACAATACGATAGAAATCAACAGTTTGGAGAAGTCATTCTAGACTATTAGAAGCCATGGAAGACTGTTATCCCTCTTTACCTAGTGGAGAAACTTTAGAGATGAAATGTGAGGAGACTGTGGAAGAAGTGATCATGATGAAGTCAAGATGGCCAGAACAAGAAGCCCATTTAGTCTCCTGTTTTGCCAAACACTTGGTCGAAAAAATGACGGAATTGATCAAGAAAAATTGCTATGGATGTCAAAACGATCATCCCAGTCAAATTCAACACGATAAATGCCTGATGTTGAGTCAAGAAGAAAAATTGGACGAGTATCTGGACGAGGCTTGGAGTCTCATCTCGGACGAAGACGTGTTGCACCAGTGGTATAAAGACTTGCGTGAACATTCTTGTCCACCATTAACCACTCAAGAGATCCATCGTATCGAAGCTCTCCTGAATCAGAGTGAGGAAACAGAACGAATAACCGTTTATTCGTCAGACATTTTCAAGCAAAAAGTCAGGATCGAATTGACGACTTATTATTACCTGTGAAGAAGAAGAAGAAAAAAAAAGCACACACAAATCAATGGATACCTGGGAACTTTATTACCTTTTGAACCACAGTTCGTATACGTCTTCTTGGAATCCTGTCGTCTGTGCTAAAGATGAACTCCCTCATCGCAAACCTCAAAACCATCTAGCTTATGTGATCAACACGGACGACAGTCATCTCCCAGGAACCCAATGGGTAGCCGTCTACTTTCCTCAAGAAGGATGTGTGGAATATTTTGATTCGTATGGATTGCCCCCTTTGGAAGACGATATCATCGACTTTATGAGAAGAAATGCTCAGACCACCCGATTCAATAATGTGAAATTACAAGGCACAGATTCCTTGGTGTGTGGACAATATTGTGTGTATTTTCTGCATCATCGCAGCCTGGGCTATTCCTTAGAACATTTAGTGACTCATTTTGATCCTCGTTCTTCTTCTAGAAACGATGTGAAAGTAGATCGATGGTTTTGTGACCATTATGCTTATCTTTTGTCTCAAGCTAGGAAACGTAGTGTCCATCAATGGCCTAATGACTTCCAACAGTGGAAATCACAATTTCATTCACAACGTTGTCAGTCCTGTTTAAAGTAGACTGTAAATTGAAAAAATGTTTGTCATTTGAAAAAAATGTTTGATGTTATAATGTTGGATTATTGTTAAAAATGTTAGAGTTGTTGTTGGTTAGTGTTAAGTGATTTTGAATAAAAAAATGTTGTGTTTTGAAAAAATGTCTTTGTCTTTTGTTTGGCTATAAGAATGTTGATTCATGCTCTTTGACTTCTCTCTATCTCTCTCATGTCACTCATTGAACGTTCCGGCTCGAAAACCGTGGAGGGATGTTTTCCTTCACGTCCGCGCTTTGTCTTTAAGAACCGGGGCAGTTTTCCAGTCTAACCATCCATTGTCGACTCATCCTCCTAAGAAGATGTTTTCCAAACTAGCTAAACTCAACGAAGCCTACGTGAATTTGCATAGGGTCAGACACAGTCTGATACCGAAAGCTGAAGAGATAGAGAATGTGAGAATGCTAAAAGTCACTGAAGACCTGATAGAAGAGCTCTTCAGAGAAGAAGTGAACAGGGAGAAAGAAGAATGGACAGAGAAATACAGACTTCAGAGACAGCAGCAACAGCAACAACAACAACAACAGCAGCATCAGCATGAACCTGAACCTGACAGAGGCTTTGTCGATTGTCGTATCGACACCAAAGAGTTCTTCTTCTCTTTCCGAAGAAGCAGACCTATCGTCAGAAAGTCTATCCTCAGAGGACGACGCATTCTTAGAAACTAAACGATTGCCATAGCAAACAAAAAACAGCCCTTTTCAGGGCTACCCAATACTCTAGAAAAGAAATAGCCATCAATTTGCCAATGTGTGTAGGTAGAGTAGTGTGAATATAAACACTGACTCTTTTTTTCATAGTGTGAGTGTATGTGTTTGTGTATAAGATTGTGTGTTTGTAAGTGCTAACGTACGTTGGTGTGGATAGTAGATTAAGATCATGTCTTTTTTGTTGTTAGATGTGTGGGGAGAGTAGATTTGGGGGTTTGATTGGATTGCTTTGCGTATGTGAATAGTATATTGAAGTGCTTAATGAAAAATCTTTTAGAATAGGAATGGGTAGTATAAAAAAGTGAATGAGTGTTTCTTTTAGGTCCGCGCGTTGTTTGGTCATGATCTAGGTAAGATCAATTTTATGTTTTAGGGGGATGTTTTCCTTCACGTCCGCGCTTTCACTATAAATTGAAACTCGCTGGGCAGTCTAGCTACCCTTGTTGATTGATCAACACCAGAATGAATACCAGAATAAGCAAACTTCTTGAACTCCAGATACATCTGGAATATGTCAGGCGCCTGTTAAATGAACTGGCCGCGGAGGCTATAGTAGAAGAGGAAAGAATAAAGAAGGAAGAGGAGGAGAGAAGACAGAGGGAAGAGGAGGAAAAGAAAATAGGAGAGAGGATGGCTTACAAGATACCAGAGATAGAGGATTGGGGTGATGAAGCTAATCATCCTCCCTCTGCGCTCCCAGTCAAACGAGTCAACTGGAAAGATTGGAGTAGAAGATGCGTGTGTGGTGCCAGGCCAGGTAGGTGCCAACATTAGATAGGTGCATCTGGAGTTCAAAAACAAACAGCCCTTTTAAGGGCTACCCAATACTCTAGAAAAGAAATAACCATCAATTTGCCAGTGTGTGTAGGTAGAGTAGTGCGAATATAAACACTGACTCTTTTTTGTGTGAGGGTATGTGTTTGTGTGTTTGTGTTTGTAAGCACTCACGTACGTTTGTGTGAATAGTAGATTATGGGTTTGTTTATTGTTTCTTAGCGTATGTGGAGAGTATAGTTCGGGTTTTGTAAACGCTCACGTACGATTGTGTGGATAGTAGATTATGGATTTAGTTATAATGATTTGCGT
Source organism: Sinohyriopsis cumingii (assembly GCA_028554795.2). NCBI lineage: Eukaryota > Metazoa > Mollusca > Bivalvia > Unionida > Unionidae > Sinohyriopsis > Sinohyriopsis cumingii. Next base: position 1,034,653 of record JAPYKE020000094.1, on the reverse strand, counting down.
GTGTAAATAGTAGATTTGGGGTTTCTTTATTGATGGTTCACGTATGTGGATAGTAGATCATATGAAATGAGAAAAGTAGGGGATGTTTTCCTTCACGTCCGCGCGTTGTTTGGTCATGATCTAGGTAAGATCAATTGTATGTCTTAGGGGGATGCTTTCCATCACGTCCGCCCTTTTCGTATAAGAACCCACAGTATTCGTCGTTCAAACCATTCTACAGAGAAGATGGCTTCAAACCACCTGGATAAAATGCAAACATTGCAAGACGTCCTAGACAATTTGGGCATGATGGAACAAATGCTAGTGAGACTAAATGAAGACCACTATTCCTATAGTCCCCATCGAGTAAAGATGGAGATTAATAACTTAAGAAAAGCAAAGGACATGATAAGTGGTGTGATGAAAGAAATAAAAGAGGAGAAGGAGGATGAAGAGGAAAGGATAAGGATAAGAGAATGGAATAAAAAAATTGAAAAAGAAGAAGAAAATGAGAAGAGGAAGAAAGAAGAGGAGGAGAAGAAGAAAGAATAGGAGGAGAAAAAAAAGAAAGAAAAGAAGAGAAAGAGTGTAGGAGAGAAAATAAGACGTTGGTGGAGAAAAAGAAGAAATTAGAAGCAGAAGAAAACCAAAGGCCCTTTTCAGGGCCACCCACATTTCTCGAAAAGAGAATGACTTTCGATTGCCTACCCCTTTTTTTAAAAAAAATTAAAAAAAAAAAATCCTATGTTCAATTTCCCTTGACGGTATACAGTCCCACCCTGTTTAAATTCCTTTTGACGCTATACAGTCCCCTTTTTCTCCATGTTAAATTCCCTTGAGGCTATATGGTCCCACAATTTTTCTCCATGTTAAATTCCCTTGAGGCTATATGGTCCCACGATTTTTCTCCATGTTAAATTTCCATTGAGGCTATAGCGTCCCACGATTTTTCTCCATGTTAACTTTCCATTGAGGCTATAGTGTCCGGGGGGGGGGTCTGTAATGTTAATTCCCATTGAGGCTACGGTATCCCCTTTCACTACTTACATTCATTTACGTTGTTTCTTGTAGTGTACTTTGTTTCTATAATTAAGCCTTAGGTAGAATAAGAAAATGAGCATATAATGAAAAGGTTGCTGCATGTTTTATGGGAAAATATGAACTCGTTTTGTCGGACGGATATACTGCACTCCCAAGGTCGTCCAGTATTCCATCCAAAAAACTCGTTCATATTTTCCCATACAAATGCAGTAACCTATAATTATTATATGCTCATTTTTTCCCCCGTTAACTTTGCATTGTCAGAATCGTGGAATATTACCCGATACTGAACACGTGCGCCAATACACATATAGTATTCACGTGCATAAAGTTACTACTTTCTATTGTAAACAAACAATGGACGTAGACGCCAGCACTTTTGATTTGTAAACATGTCATGTACACTCGCGTAAGAGGCGTTTTATGTTGTGGTTGTTTAAATTTGTTTCTGAATGAACTAAAACAGATGTTTTGTGGACTGCCACATACCAGCTGCTTTGGCACATTCCGCGTTGATACACTGTTTCGGATTTAGGCTAGCTCCAGTATACAACAGACGCAAGAAAGGGTCCTTACAAATAACATACAAGTGACAAGTCATATACTGTCTTCTTTAACTGATAATAAGAATGACCAAAAAAATATACTTACAGTTTTACATCCTGAATTTCCTCAAAATGTACTTTCTTAGTTCTGCAAATCGGAATTACATGAGCCATGTCATAGGTTCTCAATCTTGATTACACATTTCGAAATTGTATTGTAATTTCTATTATAAGTGCAATTACATCCTCCTTACTGCACTCAAAATGAAATAAGCATTAAATTCCATAGCGTCTTTTTGATAACTGCAATTGAAAAACTTCATATTTTCCCCACATTATGATTTCAAACATTCAATGACAAAAACAGAAACACATTTGCAGATGCTAGCACGCTTCTTCCTAGCTTCTTCAATCCCTTGTATTTCATGTGGAATTGTCGCATTCAAATCCAGTCCATAATCACAAAATTTTGTAGAATCGAAAAAATACCAAAATCTATTCATTCCAGATCAAATGGAAACGTTGTCGCAATGCACATTCATTCACAATATCACTCCAAATTTCAATTTTAACTAGACACGCCATTTTCTTTCAAAAGTTCTTTCGAGCGCGTGATTAAGTTCAAACTTATCTAGGCGGAGTTATGTGCGCAGTAATAATGTTGTTGTTGTGTAATGATGAATATGTGCTTGTGTATTTAGTTTGGAATGCGGCACACATTCAGCTACTTGTTTCGTGTAGTGTATTTTGTTAATATAATTAAGCATTAGGTAGAATTAAAATAATATAGTATAGAGTTAAAAGGTTATTGCATTTCTATGGGAAAATATGAACTCGTTTTGTCGGATGGATATACTTCACTCCCAAGGTCGTGCAGTATTTCCATTCGAAAAACTCATATTTTCCCATACAAATGCAGTAACCTATAAATACACTATTGGGCATACGTGTCCTGCGCGTAAGTGCAATATGAAAGTGTGCAATCTCGTAAAATACTTAACGATTCTGACAATGTAAAGTTAACGGAGAAAAAGAATAAAATGAGCATATAATTGATAAATAAACCAGAGAAAATATTTTTTGCGGGGTCCTCACTTTAAGTGAAACGTGTAGGTCACGCATACGGAAACCCCACGTGACCACAAAAACGGACACATCATCTTCGTCCAGTGGGTGGGTTATGAGTGACGTGGTTTTAATTTAAAAAGCTAATATAAATAAAGATGGCGGACGCACGTGATAGTCAACAACGTAAAGGCCGCCCTCGCTTCTAGCTTTCCGAGAAGAAACGTCAAAAACTGTCAGAGAACATATCAAGGATTCGTGTTGGTGTCCAGTTTGTTCGATGGAGAGCATTGATGAAAGAGTAAGGACTATAATCAGACAATGAAATGGTGAAGTTGTTGTTGGCCAGGTAGGCCGATGTCTTTGAATACAATGTCTCCAATTTTCAATATCTTGTCCCTATCTTTGAAATCACTGTTTTATTATTACTATCTTTGCACAAGGATTTCATTTGCGTTGTAAGATTCTAGAGTATTGGGTAGCCCTGAAAAGGGCTGTTGTTGAAGACAATGAGTTATGGCAATCTCTTATTGTCTAAGATCGCGTCCCCGTTTGGTAATAGGCTTTCCTACATGACAGGGTCTGCTTCTTCGGAAAGAGAAGGAGAACTCTTTGGTGTCTACACGGCAGTAAACAAAACCTCTGTCTGGTTCCTGCTTCTGTTGCTGTTGCTGCTGTTCTCTTTGCTCTCTCTCTCTCTCTCTCTCTCTCTCTCTCTCTCTCTCTCTCTCTCTCTGCTTCTCATGTCTGTATTTTTCCGTTCATTCTTCCCTTTCTTTCTTGAGATCCTATATGAAGAGTTATATCAGATCTTCAGTCACTTTCAACATTCTGACATTCTCTATCTCTTCATGTTTATTTATCAGGCTTTTTGCCCGACACGATGTAAATTCACGTAAGCTTCGTTCAACTTGGCTGGTCTTGAGCACATCTTCATAGGAGGATGAGTCAACAATGGATAGTCAGACTGAAGACTACATCGTTTTATATAGGTCAAGCGCCGACGCGATAAAAAAATATCCAAGGACAGTTGATTTGAGGGTGAGGGATAGAGAGAAGTCAAAGAGCATGGTTCATCATAAAAATGAGAAACAAACGACAGACGCCTTTTTTCAAAACACAAAATTTTGTATTCAAATAACTAACAACCAACAATTTACAATTAACAATAAATCAACAAACATTTTTCAAATAACAAACTATTTTGGACAAGGTTGACAATGTTATGAAGTGAAGCTAGACTTCCACTGTTGGAAGTTCATTGGGCCATTGACTTGCACTACGTTTCCTAGCTAAAGACAAAAGAAAACCAAAATGGTCACAAAACCATCGATCTACTTTGTCATCGTTTATAGAAGAGTGACGATCAAAATAAGTCGCTAAATGTTCTAAAGAATATTCAAGACTGCGTTGATGAAGAAAATACACACAATACTGCCCGCATACCATGGAGTCTGTACCCTGTAATTTCACATTATTTAATCGTGTCGTATGGGCATTTCTTCTCATAAAGTCGATGATATCGTCTTCCAAAGGTGGCAATCTATACGAATCAAAATACTTCACACAACGTTCTTTAGGAAAGTATAGGGCTATCCAGTGGGTTCCTGGGAGATGAATGTCATCCTTGTTGATGACATAAGCTTGATGGTCTTGATGTTTACCATGAGGGAGTTCATCTTTACCACACACGACATGATTCCAAAAAGCCGTGTACGAACTGTGGTTCAAAGGATAATACAGTTCCCTAGTATTCCTTTTTGTGTTGGTTTGTTTTTCTGGTTTTTTTGTTTCTTCGCAGGTAATGATAAATTCAATCCTGACCTTTGGCTTGAGAATGTTTTACAAGTAACCATTTCGTCGCTTCATCTCTGCACTTTGAGCCAAAAGAGCTTCGATGTGATGGATTTCTGGAGTAATCAGTGAAAGAGAGGAATGATCACGCAAGTCTTCATGCCACTGATGCAACACGGTTTCTTCCGAGATGAGACTCCAGGCTTCGTCTATATACTCGTCCAATATTTTTCTTCTTGACTCAGCATCAGATATTTATCGTGTTGAATTTGACTGGGATGATCGTTTTGACATCCATAGCAATATTTCTTGATCAATTCTGTAATTGTTTCTGCCATGTGTTTGGCAAAACAAGAGACTAAATTTCATTCTTGCTCTGGCCATCTGGACTTCATCACTATGTCCTTTTCGTCTTTGTCTTGGGGTTCTGCTTCCACGCTAACCTTCCATTCCAGTTCCACTGAGTATTCACTATTCAAAGAGGGATTACAGACTTCCATAGTTTCTAATAGTCTAGAATGACTTCTCTCAAACTATTGATTTCTATCGTATTATCAAATTTAGCATACAGGAGTAGTTAAGTGGGATACTATACGTACAATTGGAATTAGCATTACGGAGACCCCTGGGACAATATACGTACAATGGAAATTTAACATGGCGAAAAATCGTGGGTCAATATACGTACAAGGGGATTTAACATGGAGAAAAATCGTGGGACAATATACGTACAATGGAAATTTAACATGGAGAAAAACGCTGGGCCACTTTAGGGACAATGGGAATTTAACATAGAGTTTGGGTCTGTCTAGGGACAAGGGAAATTAACATGGGAATAGAGTTTGGGCTTGTCTAGGGACAAGGGGAATTTAACATGGGAATAAATCGTGGGACTGTCTAGCGTCAAGGGGAATTGAATATGGAGAAAAATCGTGGGACTGTCTAGCGTCAAGGGAAATTGAACATGGTGGGATTGTCTAGGGACAATGATGGTAGAGGGTCAAACACAACAGAGACAGAGACATACATACACTAGTACAAGCGTGAGATTTATATATAAAGCGTTACCAAGACCTGAAATCTTGCTGGGGTGTTCAAAAATTTGCATAATTGTAATGATGCTATAAATAGCTATAATCAAGGAAATGCTCAACGACAAAATGGATGTGACTAAAAGTAACGCTAAAATGACGAAATTGTCCCAGAATTTAAAGGAAAATAAACATATCCCCGAAAATTAAGTTACAATGGTTTAGACTAAAATGGATAAAATTAGTAACTACTTACAATATCAACTTCTGTGACGATCGTGAATAAATACCTATCTATCTATAATCAGCTGAAATTCCTATGAAATCCCACTATCTATTTATAGCTCCAACTTGTGGGTTTTTCCTTTGGAAAATCCCACTATCTTTTTATAGCCTCAGCTTGAGTGACGTTCCTGTTTATGAATTCTAGTATATATGTATAGCTACAAAATGTGGAAATCCCCAAGTCGATATTTATAGTCTCAAAATTTCCAGCGTCAGTGACGTCACTGTACTGAACACTAGGGGATAAATGTCAACAGTGTTGCAAGTGGCTGACCTGAATACACGCTACTGCAGGTAGGTAGGTAGAGTGTATCTGATAGGGATAAAGTGAGTTTTTATAGGGACAAACAGAGACCAATACACACACACACACAGAGGGAAGAGGAAAAAACAAACCCCAAATATACTATCAATACAGAAGGGAAATAACACAAACCCCTCTACCATCATTGTCCCTAGACAATCCCACCATGTTCAATTTCCCTTGACGCTAGACAGTCCCACGATTTTTCTCCATATTCAATTCCCCTTGACGCTAGACAGTCCCACGATTTATTCCCATGTTAAATTCCCCTTGTCCCTAGACAAGCCCAAACTCTATTCCCATGTTAATTTCCCTTGTCCCTAGACAGACCCAAACTCTATGTTAAATTCCCATTGTCCCTAAAGTGGCCCAGCGTTTTTCTCCATGTTAAATTTCCATTGTACGTATATTGTCCCACGATTTTTCTCCATGTTAAATCCCCTTGTACGTATATTGACCCACGATTTTTCGCCATGTTAAATTTCCATTGTACGTATATTGTCCCAGGGGTCTCCGTAATGCTAATTCCCATTGTACGTATAGTATCCCACTTAACTACTTACAGGATTACGTTCACTGTCTCCTTCAGTTGACCTTTAAACTAAAGTTCTACACGAATCTGGCCAGATTTTATAAGGTGGACATGTCCCTCATCGCTGCCTTGGTCTGGAGTGAAAATCAAAAGCCCACAATGCGTAACCTCCTTCATAATCCTTGTACGAAATGCCGTGACTGGTGTTGGTCCCTAGGTATCCGGTGGCTTCGTACAGGGAAAAGTACGACCTCAAGTAACTGTTCTTGCCAAAGTCAGGTTCAAAGGGTCTGGTACACAGAGTCTTGCCATCTCGACGGACTTCGATTTTGGACACATGGAAGTGATGAAACTCGAAAGGAGTTTCCTCGTAGGTTTCGTTGAAGGCTGAATTCTCGACCATACCAAGGATTAGACGTCTGGGTAACTGTCCTTGGAACAGATGATCTTTGATCATGGATGATCTTTGACCATGGATCACTGTGCAACTGAAACGGTGAAGGCTTTCACTTTCACGCGTCGTATCGGATATTTGGCAATCGTTTTGCTCAAGGTGTGACGTATGCTCTTTTCGAGAGAAGTGGGTGGCCATGAAAAGAACCGTTGGGTATTTGTTTAAACAACAAACTCAGGAATGGGACGTAATCATCTTTAACTGCCTTAAGCTTTTGCCACAGCCAAGGCCTATTTCTGGACCGGCTCCTGTCGATGATGAATTGGTAGAAACCACTAGGGGTGATATCGCTGGCGTAGTAACAGTGATGGGTTGTTCGGCTCGGGAAAATCTATTTCTCTGGGGTCATAATACAGAAGTCTGATACATTTGTTTCAGGCTCCTTAACTCTGCTAAAATGTCTAAGAGTACCGATACCGTTTTCCTTTCAATATTCTCTTTGTCTCCTAGACATTGTTTCTTCTTTGCTGCTTCTTCTTCGTGTCGTTTCTTTTTTGCCTCTTCTTCTTCTCGCTGTTACTGTTGAAGGACGGCCGGTGCACCCCAAATCATTGTCTTCTTAGTTTCCGTCATGTTTGAAAACTGTGTCGCATGGATTGATTGCGCACAGACGCTAGCTAATCTATATAGGGAATGTGACGTCAATGTCCGCTTTCTTCGGATTAGAAGACCTACTCCGTGTTGTGACTGAATTTTGTAACGCATGTTTGGATTGGCTCAATCCGTTTCGATCCGCACTTCTAATATAAATAACTGCCGTTCACTGCATTCCCTTCACCTGTTCACGTCACAAGATGTGGACAAACATATAATCTTCTACTACAAAATCCAACTTTCACTCGAAACGCTACAACTTGACAAAAATCAAGCTATCTCAACAACATATCAATAGACTTTTCTTCTCAAGACACAGTGCAGATGTATCAGAAAACTCCAATCATCTGTCTGCTCACGACAATAACAAACACTCATTTCACATTGTAGGAGGCTTCGGGTCACATAAAAATATACGTACCACCTTTATTTAAATGGTATGAAAACAATTCCCAGGTGTTACCAAGATCGTGGACAAATAGTTACTTCATGGCTAACCCTAAACCAAAACCCTAACACAACACCTCTACCGATTTTCATGAAACAAGTACCTATCTACGTAGACAAACAAGTTGTTCTCCACCTTTTTTTTTTGTTTGTTTAACTGGCAGACAGTCAAACAAAAAAAGGTGGAGAACAACTTGCTGGTCTACTATCCACCGAGCTCCATAAGACACCTATTGAAATGGAAAGAGCATCAAAACCACCCTGTCTGTTTGTATGTTATTACCAGAAAACCATAACCCTAACCTATGATAAACCATTGAGAAATCACAAGAATCCAAATTTTTCTCCTAACCACTTTACCGACTTTATGAACGAAATTCCTATCGGGACACGTATTGCAGTGAAAAGTGGATCAAAATGTCCATTCATTTGTTACCAGAAAACCCTAACCCTAACCCTAATTGATGAGATACATAAGGGAAATCACAAAAATTCAATTTTCTCCCAAACCACTTGATTGATTTTCATCGATAAATACCTATAAAACAGGTTGCACGAGTTACGTATTACAGTGAAAATGGCATCCAAATCACACTATCCATTCATACATTATTACCAGAAAACCCTAACTCTAACCGTCACATATGGGAAAACACAACAAAACATTTTTCTCACAAACTACTATACCGACTTTCATGAATGAAATATCTATCTATCGGACTCCAAAAGTCACTTATTGCAGGGAAAACAGTATCTAAGCTGAACTATAACTGTCCTGTCTGTTAGTAAGTTATTACCAGAAAACCATAACTCTAACCCTAACATCTAATAAACTTATGGGAAATCAAAAGAATTCAATTTTTTCCATACCGCTTGATCGATTTTCATGAAGAAAATACCTATCTGTTGGGCTTTACAATAGACATATTGCAGTGAAAGCGGCATGTAAATCACACTATCCGTTTGTATGTTATTACCAGAAAACCCTAACCCATGATAATCCTGTGGGAAATCAGAAAAATCCAGTTTTCAACCCAAACGATTTTGCCAACTGTCATGAAAAAGGTACCTATCTATCGACCTCCAAGAGCCATGCATTTCAGTGCAAATGGCATCCAAAATTGTACTAAAATCTACCCATCTGTTTGTACATTATTACCAGAAAACCATAACCCTAAACCCCACGACAAATATATGGGAAATCACAAGAATTCAATTTTTTCCAAACCACTTGACTAATTTTCATGAATGAAATACCTATCTATTGGACTCCACAATAACGTATTGCAGTGAATGCGGCATCTAAAGCACACTCTCCATTCATGCATTATTAACAGAAAACCCTAACCCCAACATATGATAAACCTGTGGGAAATCACAAGAACGAAGTTTTCTCCCAAACCACTTTACCGACTTTCATGAACGAAATATCTATCCTTTGAGATCCATGAACCACATATTGTAGTGAAAAACGCATCAAATTGCCCTGTCAGTTTGTACCTTATTACCAGAAAACCTTAACCCTAACAAGAACCTAATGTTCTCCCAAACCATTTGACCAATTTTCATGAATGAAAGCTCTTTATCTGGTACCATGACATACGTATAGCAGTGAAAAAGGCATTTAAATCACACTAACCTTTCGTACATTAATATCAGAAAACTGTAACCCGAACCCTAAGTCACAAGAATAAAATGTCCTCACAAATACCTCAACCAGTTTTCACTAACAAGGTATCGTCGGATTCATCTCCTCAAGATGCATGTCTACATTTTAATTTCCAGACTTGTTTATTACAATTCCAGTCTCTCATTTTTACCTCAGTACATACTGCAAAAAACTAGAAAAGGTGCAAACTGCTCCTTCTTAATTTGTCAATGAATTCTTATCAGTGAGTACTCATCATCTATGCATGGTACCCTTCACAGGCTTCTGGTTACTTCCATATACAAAGTATCTGCTCTGTTTTACAACTCTTTCCACACGTCAAACCCTAAATACATTGTTGGGTTCATAGTGTATACACTCTTTCCATACATCAAACCCTAAATACATTGTTGGGTTCATAGTGTATACACTCTTTCCATACATCAAACCCTAAATACATTGTTGGGTTCATAGTATTTAAACTCTTTCCATGCATCAAACCCTAAATACATTGCTGGGTTCATAGTGTATACACTCTTTCCATATGCCAAACCCTAAATACATTGTTGGGTTCATAGTGTATACATTCTTTCCATATGCCAAACCCTAAATACATTGTTGGGTTCATAGTGTATACACTCTTTCCATATGCCAAACACTAAATACATTGTTTGGTTCATATTGTATACACTCTTTCCAGGTGCTTGCACTCATCTCCCGATATTCATACCATCATTCCTCCAAATCATAGATTAAAATGCTTTGGGGAACATTCTTTTGCTATCAGGGCCCAACTCTCTGGAATATCAGCCTCTGAAACTTAATAAATAGTGAAAATGACATCTGTCAAAAAAGCTCAGAAACTCACCTTTTCTGCAGTGGACTGACTTGTGCTATTTTTCACCCGTATTTATTTCCTAAGCATTTTGTCTCAGTATTTGCCATTTATCAAGATTATGATCATAATACTTGGATTTCTATTGTTAGTATATGTAGTAGAATTATTACTTGTGCATACATTTCTGCTTTCACTGCATGTGTCCCGTACATGTAGTCTTATTTTGTACATAAATGTATTGTTTTTGTTTTTATTTAACATTTTAATGAAAGTGATTGTCATCTAGTTTCTGTTACATTTCACTTTAGATTAAAAGAGCTTTTCATTATAGGAAATTGATTTCTGTACCCTTCAAAACTTCTCCATTTAACCACTGACATCATTATTTGTGGAGTGGTAGCTCACCATGCATTGTATTAAGTATTTTTAGGGAGAGATGTGGGTCTTTTTATTTAAGTCAATTCAAACACTGATGGAACTGAACTTTGACTGCATGTGTCCTAGTTAAATATTAATGTTTTAAGCAGATGCCATAAGAATTCCTCAACCATCTGTCTTTGCTGAAACATGTGGATGTGATTGGCAACTTTTTCCCATTAGATGTATTGCATCAATTAAAACCCACATAGAGATGAACATAAAATTTAGGATTTACTACAATATACATATACATTTAGTTTCTTCCATAAATCCTCAAGATTCTCTCAGTTAACAAGTAAACCGCAATGCTTGTTCTATAAAAGTGATACTAATGTCATTTTAATTCACTTAGTCAACAAATAATATTTTCAGTCGTAAATCTGTTAGCATGCACTGCTTTTATATGTTGATTGCCTTTTATGTTTCAGTCATTCTCCTGTTCTCACCATGAAAGTAAGTCAGCATATATACATCGTATAAAGCTGCTGAAATAGAAAAAACATTTTCCTGCATACAGGACCCACAGTTGGGAGAAGTAGGCAGTTAAGGTTTGAAGTTGCAAGTTGGGGGTGAAAGGAGTGTGTAGTTCTTTTAGCCATTTCTACTTTTTTAATTACTGAATTAGAGAGGAAAAAAACATAAATTCATAGATAGTCTGTGAATTTAGCATGGGCAAAATTCCAATCATCCTGACTGACAATTACCAAGCCAACATAGTGCAACAATTTTTTTATAAAAAGACTTTCTGTGAAGCGGGGGGGGGGGGGGGGGAATAGAGAAATTAATAGTAGAATGATACATATAGATGTATAGAAATCAGTCATGGTTCTCACTCCAATAATTCAGAGCCCTTTAATCGCGATCATTCCTATGATGCAAATGTAGGAATTGAATAGCAATCGAATATAACTACCAAATTATTTGGGTCTCTGTCCAAGTTATTCGGGTTCTGTAGAGGGTGCAGAATTATGTAGTGAAGATTAACATTGTGATTCAGCAAAACATCTGAGAAGCCTCAAGTGAATTGAATACTGTCTATAAACTTGTAGCTTGCTCAATAGTAAATCATACTTTTAAAATGATGTATCCCTAAGCATTAATTTTATTCCTACTAAATGCTTTCCAGCCGCTTTAACCCCCTCCCCACCCACCCTTCCCCAAAAAAACTCAATGGTTTTGTATGATTTGGAACATTGACCAGTGTGGACATTCTGAAAATGGAACTTACATCATATGACAAAAGAACTTTCACAGATGCATACAGGAAATTCTGTATTAAAAAGCAGGAGTGGGATGAAGTGTGCTCACTTTTTACAACTAGAATAACAAGAGACTTGCATGACACTAATCACACTTATCATCTTGAGATCTTAAAAACAAAATGCTTCAAGCTAGTCTTCTATAAGTGATAAGTGGTACATAATAGTAAACCAAGGAGTACATCTTTTAGAAATTCAATATGTCAGAGTTCTGAAGAATATTGTCGATGGTGGAAATAAAGAAAGCTTTTAATGTGTTTATAGGTTATGATTCTGGTTAGCAAGACAATCTGTTTCATACAAAGTAGTATACATGTGCTGCCAAGAAACTAAGTAGCCCAGGCTATCTTTAGGCCAGTTTTAATTATTATAATTTAGCCATTTGGACACTGGTGGCCTGCTTATAGTGGTATCTAACACTATAGCATCAATATGCAGAATATGGAATGATATCCCACTCAATTACATTATCCTGACACCGGGCAACCAGGCCATCATAGCATCTGAGAAAATAGTAGTCTTGCAATATATATATACCACCATGTTGGCCAATCCTGTGAGTCAGGTAATTCTGCACAGTGATATGTCATTTCTGTAAACAATGGATCATGTGTTGTTTTGAGTCAAAAATCCATTTTATATCAAGAAAGAATGATGGTACTTTAATTAAGAAAAGTGATAGTCATAAAGTGTACAAAAAAATGGAAATGTGATTTCTAAATGTCAACATGAAGACCCACTCTATGAACTTCTTGACCCTGTAACCCAGAATCCTGTTTACTATGTATCTTTTAGACTCATACAAATAAATACATTGTTTAAAAAATGGAAATGTATTACTTAAAAAAATGTGCATCTTAATCCAAGTTTCTAATTTTGAAAGAAGTTGTCCCACACATACAAATTCGTCTGCAACGTCTCAACAGAATTCTATAGAAATTCCCAGACGTATAGTCTGTTTCTAAATTCTTGAAAGTTTTCCCCATAAACAAGCTGTTGTAAACAACAACATTAATTGTTGTTTCTCTTCCACATAATAGCTTATATTTTATAAAATACTGAACTTTACTAATTTTTGTACAAGATCGGCTTAGTTTGCTTAATATCTCTTGCCATTTATTGGCATTGTTACATTGAATTTTTTAAAACTAGATATAAACCTGACCTAATTACTCGAATGAACTGCTGATAGAAACAGTCCAAAGTACACTCCCTTGATAACTCGTGCCCTGATAACTCGCGAACCTGCTTATAAAGTGGGGTCAGGTGTGGATCCCATTTTTAAAACCAGAAAATACCAGAAAAATTGATCCCTATTTGTTGAACTTATTGCATTCAAAATTGGTAACAGCAACTTTGATATATCGCTGGAAATTTTAAATCTTATTTTGAAATATCAAATTGAAGAATATATCATAAATATTTTTAAAATTTTCCTTCCAAACAACATTCCTAGTACACTGCAATTAACGATATGTAAGGAAATTTAAATAAATGAAAGTGTCACTTACGCTGAATGTAGGCAGTAATTTAATAAATAAATATAAATTAAATAAAAAATTGTATCAATTGAAATTTGTGTTATAGTTCTATCTTTTTAAGTGCAATCGTCATAATGGCAATGTGTCTTGTAATTAAATATAAAATTTGTTAATCTACCGCAACAGCTATGTCCGCGAGCATTTCTCTGAGAACCTAATTAAGTACCAACCATATTTTGATAACTGACTTGCAGAATTATTTGCTGTATTGTCACACTGAATTGAAAGCTGGCCTCCTTTGTATTATCACGTTAATTGTCTTTTGAATCAAATCAAGGAGGTGGAATAAAAGAAAAGTTAAGAGGCATGAAAATCCGACAAACTTAAAATCTAGCGGCCACAGTCGCATGTCGGGTGAACTCACTTCATTTCCTCTATCGAACACTGTTAAAAATGTTATTGTGTATGCAACATAAACTACCTTAAATTAACAGACTCTTTCATAACTGTGATAAAAGATAACAAGGCAGTCAAGCAAAATGAATACTTCATAACACAAAGAGCTTAATTTCACAGATACGTTCCATTGTAGGCAAGCAAGTTTCAGAGAATTCTTGAACTGGCACTTAGAGATATCCTCAAGGGTGATAAGAAGTTTCATTATTACTTCCAATGAAATTACGACATCAATATTGTACTAACTGAACAATAAAAAAATTGAGTTTTCACATAGACGTTTTTCTCACGAAATAAATGTTTTTGAAAAAAGGAATCTTGTTTGGTGGGGTATCAACAGTTAGTCTAGTTCCTTGCTTTGGGGACTTCCGATCTGGCTATCAAACACCACTACAGAAACCAGACTCATAAAGAAAACAAAAAGCAGATTTTTCACGTACACATGATGGTTATTGAAACCAGTTGGAACGATCTTTCATATGTAGGACATCTTGAAAATACATTTAAACTAAATAACGAACAACTTCATCAGAAAAAGCACGTTATTAAAATAGTATTATTGACGTGATTGTAACATGAGAATTCTGTAATTAAACAGACCAATTCCCAAACACCGTCCCCACCTCACATGGTTTTCTCGATGTCAAAGCGATTTTTTTCAATTTTTGGAGGTCCCCATTGTGCGTGAGTTATCGAGGGAGAGGTGTAATGTATTTCATTTCTATAGCCCGAAGGATAAGCATTACATCTTTTCAAAGCTGAACAGAATAGGCTGACATATCACAAGTCATGAAAACACGGAGTTGGTATCCTGTGTTTCCAAAATTAATATTATTTTGAACAGAATATTCTGGTGACAATTGCCTCTTTTCAAATGGTAAGCATTGCAGTATTTTATTTTCGTCCATCTGTCAAATTTGGTATGCGTTTTGCTTCCATATTGGAGACAGAAACCTTACCTGGGCAGAAATGCCCAATAGCATTGTGTGTATATATGTATTGTATGTCTGTATGTATACACACAGACACACACACAAACCTCTTGAAATGGGAAATAATTTAACAACAACAAATTATTTTGTTTTAATTATCATTTTCCATTATTAATTTTATGTCTACTAAGACTGTTGTGCACTCTACATATAGTGACTAATATGGATCTTAATTTTGATGATACACCTACTTTTTATACTTCTGGGAAGATAGTAGAGATAAAATTATGATTGGAAACTGATAATTAAAAGAAAATAATTTCTTCTGGTTCAATTTTATTTCACTATTTTAAGAAACATATGTCTTGGAGGATTAGAATGATGACAATGTCTGGCCTACAAATATGGTCCTTTGTACATGGAAGTACTAAAAGAAATAATGGATAATGTTAAATGTTTTATTGATTTTTGTATTAAACAGAAACAGTAAAATACCACAATATCTGAATACAACTGAATTTGAAACCAAGCGATGAAAACGATTTCTAATATAACTATGACAGCCATTACTATTAGCTATATTTCACTTTTTCCTTAATACATACAAGACCTATTAACATGCAAAATAAGTCTTAATTTAAATGTACAACTTCAAGCACCAAAAATGCAATTTCTTAGTATATAAATTTTAATTATGGTTACATTGAAATTAATGGTGTTTACAAATCACAATATAAATCATACACTCATCAGAGGCTGTCCAGGTGTGTAGGATGGAGTGGTGGTGAAAAAGTCTTGAAAAAACTTTGGGGCACTATGGGGGTAATGGAGGTGGGGGATTGGTAAATAATTCTTGAAAATCAGGACAACTTTTGTGGACTGTATCTTATCTATTTGAAATGGGATACCTCACAGTTAAAACATTATTAAGCACATACTGAATAAAATGGTGGCACATTATGGAGAACACGGTAAACATGCCATTCATTTAAATCACCATGCCAACCCAAAGGACAAATATGGTATGCAACTGTAGGCTGGGACAAAGCCTTTTACAGGGTGTGCTGCAAAGCCATGTTCTGGTGGCTGTGACAAAAAGCCATACCTGAGTATTTCTAATGATAAAATTGGAATACAGTTACTGCATTTGTTGGTCTAAATTGTTAAGCTTAATTTCTCAAATATTCTTTTGCAAACATTCAATTAATGTAACTTTCACTACATTACTGTGTACAGAATCAAAGTCTATAAAGCAATTTGAAGCTAAATACTGTATACATACTGAAAATTTGTTTACACCTACAAGGAATGTATCGCAATATTTATAATGTGCACCCACATAGTTTTTATCATGGGTGCCTTGCACCATTATTTAAAAAGTTCAGGTGAAACACTTAACACATATTGTACTCTTACATTAAGGAGCAGTCAAATTTGCAATTGCAAAATGGCCTGCAGCCATGGTTAGAAAATCTCAAAGGCAATGTTTAGGCTGAATATTGAAAATATATGCATTTCAAAACATGTTAAACCAGTTAAGTCATGAAACTACAGTAATTTTTTTTTACACAATGGATATTTCTTGCCAAATAAATAATTTTTCTCGAAATTCATCAGACTTAATTTTCACTAAACCATGAAAAGTGTCATTTTGATGGCATTTTTTCTAGAAAATCAATACATAAAATTTATGGTTTCCAGAAGTGGTTTACAGTTGCAAAGGCAACATTCTGACATGCCTGTACATATTGTTCACTTTGTTACTTGGTACGAGGAACACATCCAATACCCTATGTTTTCTGCCCACAGCTACCTATTTGCTACCCAGCAAGCCACCAACATATTTTATGTGAGTATTCTTTGGACAACAATTATTGTCCATTCTTGGATGCCTGTTCATGTTTCATATATTTATCAACATACAGATTTAGTGCTTTAAGCAAATTACTGACACAAGTACAACATACAAAGCATGCACATATGATAATCTAATTTTTTAAACAGTGGAACTCTTTCTACAAGATCCTATCAAATTGAGTTTATTCATTATACATTCCATATTTGTATGCTTTGCTTTTAATCTGGCTGCCATCACTGAAATTTAATCAGCAATCAGAAAACATCTGTATTATTATGCTTTTCACATTTCCTTTTTTATAAAAGCTGACATAATTAAGCAACATACACCGCTCCCTCGATAACTCGCACCCGGATAACCCGCGATCCTGCTTATAACTTGGTGTCCGTCTTGGCTCCCGATTTTTTCCAGAGACAATGTATTTAAAATATCTTTAAAATATGCTGGACATGAAAAAATTACGATAAGAATTGATAAATTAAACCTTGATACATTGCTCGTTTTATCATCGAAAATGGTGATTAATGCCTGTAAAAATATAATCCATATTTTGAAATTTGCAAGTTCTAAAGAAGAATTAATTTCAGAGATCTCGAAAACACTTAATTACGCGTATTTGGATGCCAATTTCTGATCTGGGACGCAGAAAATCACTGAGGCAGGAGTTCTCCATACGCATGTAATAGGTGCGCGGGAAAATTCAAAGATTTGCCGGTCCTGTTTCAGCCACCTGCTTTGTGGGAAAATGTGTTGATCAGTTAACTGTGCTGATATTTACAATGACAGAATTCAGTGACTGAAAGACTCTTTGATGTACTGTTGCCATTTCATAAGAGTACATTAAAAACATGATGCAATGGCTAGGCGGCTAGTTCAAAGGCTTTGACTAGCGGCCGAGTGAGAAAATGTACTGACATTTAGTAATTGACTTCAGAGGCAGAAAGACCCAGTTTTAAAATCCTAGCGAGACCTCTGTTTAAAGATATCATATATTATGTAAGTTTTTATGATAAATAGTTGTCAGTATACTGTCAATAAACAGTCTGGTGAAATAGCGATCAATGAAAACTTCTGGTAAATGCTAACAGGTGGCAACAGAGAATGAAATAAACACCAATTAAACGTCCTCCTGTGTGAAAGTCACGTTCTATTCCTTTAATTCCGTTTCAGTGTAAACATTATAATCACAACATATTCTGTTCATTGAAAACATGAAAAGAGTCAATCGACCATTATATCGAAACCCGTGAGTACTTCTGTGAGAACCTAATTACATGTACATACTGGCTTTGTTTTGATCAACAACTTGGGGAAGTGTTTGTTGCATTAAAAAAAAAATCAATTACAAGAGACCTCGGGTGCTGGATTAAGGGTCTTGGAGCTGCCTTTGACGTAAAGCAAAACAGTAACAGAGACAACGACAATGATAGTGTCTTTGAATGTTTCAGTGAAACTGATGTCATTAATGCCGAGGCTGTTTGGGAGAAATTCATACAGACTCATGGTCCTGAGATGGGCGTTTCTCTTGATGATATGGAGGAGTGGATTTGTGCTGACAATGATTGCCCCACAGCCGAATACATGTCAGATGAAACTACAATTATTTCTACAGCGAACAAATTTGCAGCAGAAGACGATTCTAAGTGGAGTAACACAAGTGTTGCAAGTGATGCAGACGCAGATGTTGCACCCCCCACCCCTCTGCACAGGAAGCAATCAGATATTTTGATATTGCCATACGGTGGCTGGAGACCCAAAATGTTGACTACGTAAAGCTCATGCAGTTGAGAAATCTGAGGGATTTTGCTCGGTGGCAGAGAAACCAAGGAGTAACACACACACAAAAAAATAACTGATTTTTTCAAAAAGTGAATTGATATTTGTCAAGTGTGGCACAAACGGCAAGTATTAACTTGTTCTAATTTACGCTGTTTTAAATTTGTAGACCAGTTAAATATGTCTGTACTGATTAACCCTTGTTTTTTTTGTTTTTCATTTTACTTCTATCACATTCAAAAATATTTATCTCTCTATCGTTCGATCGACACTGTTTCTCGAAAAGAGTCGATCTTTTGTATATAAAAAAACGTCTAATTTGGATCAAACAATAAAACTAGAATGTATCCAATTCAACATAAAAATTAGTGACGTAGTACACAATGTGTGAAGTGGTACACATGTTAAGCGAACGGAAACCACGTGGAATAATGTTTTCGATGATCGCCTCAATATACTGTAATTTACCCTGAAATTAATGTTGTCCTACGAGGAAATAATAAAGTACACCGTTATGAAGAGATATTTATTAACATTTAATCTCAGAATGATTATAAAGTGAGTATTCAACAGTATAATCTGCCTACCTCCCCCTTATTTCTCCGTTATGTCATCAATCACTTTATTGGTTTTGGGCTTATTTTATAGGTCCCTCGATAACTCATGCCTCACTTATAGTGCGGTCGATGTTTCTGGACCCCGATGTGCGCAAGTTATCGAGGGAGTGGTGTATTAACAATTACTCAATAACAGTCACATAAAATATGGTTGTAGCAGATGCTGTTGCTACACAAGATAAACTAGAATGATAAATGGAGCTCTGATAATTACTCGTACAATAAAGTAACATTATAACATTAGTAAACCAGTACTGCTTTGTTAAAAGTGAAAGCATGGAAACAACAGCAAGCATGATCAGAAATGTACACTCCTTTCACTATTACTGTGTAATGAATTAGCAATACAAATAACATGTCTAGTACTAATAATTGGTGATTCTTGAAAATTAATGCTGTTCAGGACTGCAGAATTTTGCTTGTGCTCTGAAGGCTTTGTGGAAGTAACATTCTCTGTGTAAATCTGCAATCTGTAGCAGGTACATAGCTATCAATGGAGCATAACCTTGTTCCTCTCAATCAGATGATGAAATTCCATACTGGATCTGAAAGATATTAAAAACACTTTCAGTCAGGAATTAACTAAAAGGAAAAACTGATTTATTACAGAATTTCTCTTCAATTTACTAAAGTTACTAAAAAGATCTACAATCATACAAATCTGTGGTTCCCAACCTAAAACTCCATTTTGAAGGATTGTATTATGCTGTTCTGATTAACCAATTACTTCTTGGTTTTTCTCCCAACTGTCAGCATCATGTCAAAGAGGTATAAGTGAGAATGAAATTTGACAAGAAAAATTTGTTTAATGAAATGGTTAATGTTTCTTCTTAATATTATTTCTTACATTTCGGGTTCAAATTTGACAGAAACTTTTGAAACACTGAAAACAGCATGCAGACCAATACTACCTGCAAAGACCTTCTGGGTTTGCATATGTCTGGTTGGGGGGAAAAAATTTGATTTAATCATCTGCTGTGGAGCTTTGGAAACTAGATGGTATCAGCTCCATGTAAATTATGAATTTTTAACCCCCAAAAGTGTCAACAGGAGTAAAGTTAATTGTTTTTGCTTTCTATGATGACGGAACATTTTCATCTTTAAATATCTGAAAGATCATTAACACCATAAAAGTCAACACATGACATTAATTGCAACTTAATGTCAAGCTGCCAGTCTGTGACTTTGTATGTTTTTTGTCTTCTAAAAAATAATGATATCTGTGTATTTACTTACAACAGCAGAAATCTGAGCAAGTCAACAGTAAATTTTATCCTTGGAACTGCTTTTCTTCAAATAAATTTCTAAATCCCAGCTGAATATCTGACCTATTCTAAACCAACTGAAAGAAATCAAAGCAATAATTTCCAATATGTTATACTTCCCTACAAAAAATAATGGATTTCCTTGTGGACACTTCCATGGAAGATATTTCATTGCCCCCCACCCCCCTTACAGTTGGACATGACTTAAAACCAAACAATATATTTAAATTCTGTTTCCCATATTTAAGTCCTAAAAACTAGAAATTGGTCTTCATAAAACATATCTCTCCCCAGCCACTTTTGTAGTAGGTACTGAGATCATGTGTAAGGCTGTAACAGTTCAATCGGGACTAACAAGGCATAATGAGGTCAATTCGGACCATGGAAATGTGTGATCTTGAACATGTTCACATAAGTAATTCCAACAAACAGTTTTCAAAACGTACAAGTTATTCAAAAGTTACAGCCTGGATAATACTGCATTAAGCCACTCTGAAAAGCAGCTGTGACAATGACCTTCAGGGTTTCTGGATGGGAGTCTATGCAACCCATGACCTTATTCATGTGAATAATGCCACAAAATATTTTTGAAAACCCACACCTCATTGAAACGTTACCGCTTGGACACACCTGTGGCAAGCTTGATTTGACCTTTCACATAATGGGACTTGGATATCCAAAGCTCAGAATTGAATGTGACATACCACCATGCTGATACAAATAATTCCATCAAATATTATTGCAAACCCATGAGAAAAGTGTCTTCTTTTTACTTGTGACCTTCTCTGTGTCATCAAGGAAAGAAAGGTAGTTGACACTATGACTTTGAGATGAATATCCATAACAAATTATGTTGAAGACCATTGAAGCATTTTGGAGCTATGGCCTGGATAGGTAAGTGTGACAACTGGACAGATGGAATAAGACAAAATAATGTCTTTCCCAGAAAGGAGGAATGGACGGGTGAAAATAATGGCAATGATTTAAGAAAGATTTTATTTAGCAACCAGAACATAAATTTCTTGTCTTTGAATTTCTACAAAGGAATCTTTCTCAGATCATTCAAGAACAGTATACCTTTTAAACATATAATAGTAAACGAAATAGTTATGGCATTTAAGATGAAATGTTAATAAATTTTGTGTGGCTCTCATCAAGATAGGCAATGGTGAATATTTTCGTTCTGCAGTATAACTGCAGCACGTTTTTCACTTTTGGAGACATTTTGGTGAAATTAAGAACAGTTATAGAGCTAAGTGAACTACGTCAAAGAGTATTGTAAAATCAGTTTTATGCTGCCAAATACTAACATAAAGTATATGAAAAATACTCAAATATATCTTTCTTTAATTTGTAGAAAGTAATTCATATAGTAACAATAATACTGACATTTGTGTGTAAGATCATGGAAGCATTATGGTAATTTCATTGACTGTAATTCAGCTAGGTAACTCATTTTTAATCAGCATAAACAGTTTGCCATATCAAGTTAAATCTATTATAGTTATTAAAGCTGTTAAAGTCAAGCAGCACTAGTTTATAGTACTCTTGATAAAAAATGAAACAGATGAAATACCAGTAATCGTAAAAATTTTCTGTGTTTATGTTTAGAATAGATCATCCATTACTCAGAACCACTCCCATTTTTCTCTCTAAATTGCAGAGAAAGGTAGATTTTTCATATCTTAGTTTGATTTTTCAATTATGTTATACAGAGATACAAACAGCCTCCATTAAATATATACCTTGTAATAAAGCAAAATTGAACACTATCACTTCATAAAGTGGACTTAATTTTTATCAACAATTTAAACTATACAAATTGATGTTAAAAAAGTAAACTAAAATCAAAGCGCTGTCAACAATGCTCATTACATTGCTATTGGAAGAGACAATACCTCTAACCTGCATAATCTAAATTCAGACCAAAACTTGCTTTAACTGCATTCAAATACATTGGAGTGTTATCCATTGAACTGAACCTGAATGACTGCAGTGAAAGTGTGCAATATCCAGTATGTTAAGGAAACACAGAAACTTAACATCCATATGAACCTTCATCATTCTGATTAACTTACCCAAAAAATAAACTGTACTCTAGTAGCACAGCATTTCTCTTGGCCTTTGATGATGTAATCCTTCTGAAAATGCCCACTGCCTTTAATGGACCACTGAACAAACAAAAGAAGAAATGTATTCCATTAGATGTCTGCACACCTTGCATCCCATTGGTTGAAACAAAAAGGAATCAAAACATACCCATCTCACACAATTTACTTCACTGACAAAAGCAAATGCCACATTTAAATGCATCAGAGGTATCAGGCCTATTTGTAACTATTAGAAATAATAGGTAACCACTATTTATATCAGAGTTCACTTGAAGTCAGTACTCAGAAATTAGTCCTTTTCTTCTTAATACATAAATCCCTCCTACTGGCTCAACGGCGTAATCATATTGTTTGTTTATTGACTGGAGGAATTTTATTTACTCTTTATAGCAGTGTCGCTTTGGGACAGCTGTCTGTAAGTTGTCAGTAATGCAGTCAGTGAAAAGGCACCTTTCTAAATCAAAATTGTATTGTCACAGTACTGTGTGCTTTGATTTCATCTAAGACATACCCCAATATTGTCTATTTCTAAGTTTTGGAGATTTGAAATCACATGGAATGGAATACAAAGGTCAGCTGTTACACACAACCTGTACACTTCATTGCCAATCTATCTACGATATAGACAGCATTAACTTCAGAATTTTCCCCAAGTTTTAAGCATATGTGTGTGTGTGTGTGCATCTACATTGGACTGTTCTATGTTTTTATTGACCCTCTAATCAAGTTTGTTTATAATTTCATTGGGTTTTTCTGCACATAAATTGGCACTGAAACTTGAGCTTCTGTCAAAATAAATCCCCAAAGAAGGGTTCTTACCCTAAAGGCTTGCGATAGTTTTGTGTAAATATAAAAAAATAACTGTGCATTAACAGTTAAATATATAATTAATTTTCCAATTCTGTATTAAATCTCCACATAACTGTTAGCCTGATTTATTAAGTTCGTTTGTTGCATCAGTATTATGGATGAGGGATATCTATGTAAAATTTCTTGCTCACCCTTAGCATAATGCTTTCTATACATTTCTGATGTTATTGTACATACATACTGAACCATACAATTTTGATACAGGCAGAGATATGGATTAGAATAAAAACATGCCATGGAAATAAATAAAAAAATACACATAAATGTAATTTGTTTGAGTACCTGATAGGTAACCCATATGTGTCACTGCCTTCAAGTGTCTCTTTAATCATAAATTTACTTCCACAGTTATTTTGTGGAAATACAATCAAAACACAGTATATGTATGCATTACGTAGTAAATATTCTGGAAGAATCAATATATCCAAGCTCAGTGTGGTCGAAATAAGTTAGAGAACCACTCTAAACATATGAAGCAACAACGTGTACATATTATGCTGACATGAATCTATGTGCAAATATTTTTTTTTTACAGTTTGCAACATACCACTAAGTTCAAATTATTCAGACCTGGGATTTATTTTCATTTACTTTTTCACAACCATTGTTAGAGAACTTTCTTTCAATTTTATTTTGAAATTCTGCTTCTGGAAAATACGCTTGCAGAGAAATATCGCAAATTAGGTCTTTTAAAATGATATCTGAACAATGGATCATATCTGGAACAAGCGATCAGAACTAGCATTACCAAATTTTTCCATACTGTTTCTCATTTATTTTATTTTTTCTTCTTTCTTTATTTTCTTCTTTTTGCCTAATATTTGAAAACTAGCCAGATATAGGACTGGAGAGTTCCCAGCCTCTGGCAAAATTAATGTATACTTGCATATTTTTGCAGATTCTTTGCTAGACTGTAAACTTCTGTGATACTTTAAAATTGTACAGTATAAAATTTTCAAAGAAGCTACATCATAGTGTAGTTTACAGCATACATCATAGTGTTGTTTACAGTATACATCACAGTGTAGTTTAGAGAGTACATCATAGTGTAGTTAACAGTGTACATCATAGTAAGTTGCTTCCCTGTTTGGCCAGAGTCTGTGAACTCTCTATGTATTTATTACCAACAAAGTAAACTTGCTTTCACTCCCAACTTTAGATAAGACATTAAAGTTTGTTGTAACTGTTATAAAAAGGCCATCAATACACTAGAACTGCAGCTGTAAAAAAATCAGCAGATCATAAACATTCAAACTCATTTGCATAACCAGTATGTAAAGCTGAAAATGAAATGATATTAAATCATCGCTATGAATAATAAAAAATAAAAAATAAAATTATTACTGCGCTTAATAATAAAATATGTCTGCAATAACTTATATTGACATGCAAACAATTTAAACTGAAACATCTAGGACATATTACCTGAATTAATGCATTTAATCATGAAACACTGCACTTGTTGCATGTAGTGTTTAAAGGAAAAACTAATAACTGGCTCACTGGGGGTTAAATGATTGAGTGTATTGTAAAATGGAGCAATCACAAAGATATTGCATTTCTCTTGTTAATGTTACAAAATAATATACAAGTAAAAGATGCACATCCATAGCTTAAGGAAAAGAAAATTTACCTTTCTTTATGACAAATTAAATTTTCTCATTCTATTACAAAATGAACAATATTTCCCCTTACAAACATCAATGTATAGCATATATGTTAAGACATATGGCAGACAACTTCAGATAGCTTTCTTTTGTCTCAAGCAGAGTATGTGATAGTCAAGTAGAGTATGGGATAGTCAAGCAGAGTATGGGATAGTCAACAGTGTATGGGATAGTCAAGCAGAGTATGGGATAGTGAAGCAGTGTATGGGATAGTCAAACAGAGTATGGGATAGTGAAGCAGTGTATGGGATAGTCAAGCAGTGTATGGGATAGTCAAGCAGTGTATGGGTTAGTCAAGCAGTGTATGGGATAGTCAAGCAGTGTATGGGATAGTCAAGCAGTGTATGGGATAGTCAAACAGTGTGGAATAGTCAACAGTGTATGGGATAGTCAACAATGTATGGGATAGTCAACAGAGTATGGGATAGTCAAGCAGTGTATGGGATAGTCAATAGTGTATGGGATAGTCAACAGTGTATGGGATAGTCAGCAGTGTATGGGATAGTCAAACAATGTATGGGCTAGTCAAGCAGTGTATGGGATAGTCAAGCAGTATATGGAATAGTCAAGCAGAGTATGGGATAGTCAACAGTGTATGGGATAGTCAAGTAGATTATGGGACAGAGAAGCAGTGTATGGGATAGTCAAGCAGTGTATGGGATAGTCAAGTAGTGTATGGGATAGTCAAGCAGTGTATGGGATAGTCCAGCAGTGTATGGAATAGTCAAAATTGTATGGGATAGTCAAGCAGTGTATGGAATAGTCAAGTAGTGTATGGAATAGTCAACAGTGTATGGGCTAGTCAAGCAGAGTATTGGATAGTCAAGCAGTGTATGGGATAGTCAAGCTGTGTATGGGATAGTCAAGCTGTGTATGGGATAGTCAAGCAGTGTATGGGATAGTCAAGCAGTGTATGGAATAGTCAAGCAGTGTACGGGATAGTCAACAGTGTATGGGATAGTCAACAGTGTATGGAATAGTCAAGCAGTGTATGGGATAGTCAACAGTGTATGAAATAGTCGAACAGTGTATGGGATAGTCAACTGTGTATGGGATAGTCAACAGTGTATGGAATAGTCAAGCAGTGTATGGGATAGTCAAGCAGTGTATGGGATAGTCAAGCAGTGTATGAAATAGTCAACAGTATGGGATAGTCAACAGTGTATGGAATAGTCAAGCAGTGTATGGGATAGTCAAGCAGTGTATGGGATAGTCAACAGTGTATGGGATAGTCAAGCAGTGTATGGGATAGTCAAAGTCAGGATCATATTATTCTAGAATGACACTGATACCTACTACAGATATCCTTGATATATTAAATGGAATATATACCTTTGCTGCATCACATTTCTCAGCTTGTCCTTAGTCTCTGACTCATCTGCAAACCTTTACTGAGGAATGATGTCATGTGAACATCTTTCGACTATCAGGTGACAAGGCCCATTTGTAAAGGTCCATGAAATAAGCCAAATCAGCCAAAATCTACAGTACTCTGCAAACAAAGTTAACAAAAAGGAGAGAAAATAGTTATAATTTTGACTGATATTTCATGCACATATAAACTATAACATTATGGTCAGCTGGTAAATCATGATAACATTAACATTTAATTAATCTAATAACTTTAACTAAGAACAGTGTGTGTGTGTGTTATTAGGATTTTTAACGTAGCTTTAAAACATTTTCAGTCATATCGCTACAATGTCTGAAGTGTGGCAGTTTGTAGTGATGTCTAGCACTGATGCATCATGCCACAGACATGTAGCATCATGTCCCACCCAGTCACATTATCCTGGCACCAGGCTGATAAGTCCTAACACAAACCTCTTAATGCTGTGTGCCTAGCGAGGCAGCTGTTAGTACCATTTTTGTAAGTCTTTGGTATGACTCGTTCCAGGATCGAACCCACGACCTCCTGCTTCCGAGGTGGATGCCCTAACCACTAGGCCACCAAAGCAGTTAACTAAGAACAGTAACTTTGGTGATTCCAATTCAATCGTTATGGTGATAAAGATGTTAGGGGTCATCCATAAGATGAAGTTATTAATGCATTCATTAAAAATAAGCACAAATTTCAATTAATACTATGTAATAAAGCTTCTTAACCAAAATCATTTTTAACAATTGAAAATGAAATTAGGAAAGTATTAATATCAACTATAATATGTACCTTGAATATTACACAAAACTGTAACTAATGGTTTTCTAAGGCCACAAATGTAAATACTTAGCTCTAATAGTAGTACAAAAAGTGTCAGCAGCTAATATTTAGTAGAATTTAACATGGTACAAAACTTTAATAGTCAAATATCAAACAGTAACAACAATTCTGATTTCAACCCATCAAACTGCGGTTAACTAGAGTTTTATCCGCCTTGTCAACATTTGGAATGACTGGATTCCAGTTTATATCCTTAGCTTTGATATCCATCATGATCAACAGTTCCTTTCTTGGGTGACAATTTTTCAAAGTTGTGTGTGATCATGCAACATTTCATGCTGGCATGAGACAGGTGATACATTCCTATGTATGACAAATGTTCTGCTGGTCAGGGGCTGAATTGGTTTCCTGTTAAGGTGAACTAACTATCTCTGTGGGAACTGACTGGGGGTTTCTAAATCTGATAACCTGGGGCTTGGGATTAGGTCAATAATCAGGCATGGGTAGGAAACTGGTATACATTTCCGACTCAGAATCTGAGTGTTCTGGACTGGGGATCTGGGGCCTGCTAGGACTGATTGGGGTTCAATGTTCTGGGACTTTTTTGGACCAGGAGAGCTAGGGAAAGATGGAAGGAAGTTAAAAGGGAGCAAGAGGTTCCTATGAAGAGTTTTCTAGTTTCCTTTACATCTTCTCTCTGTACAATGTAGGCTGGTATGTCAGGGTTCAAAAACCAGGGAATCTGCTTGACTATGTAAGGGTGGTGTTCCCAGCGGTTGGTCAGCTTATGCTTTCCCTGGAATGGCAGCTCAAACCTCTCGGTTGTCAACATCACTGTTATGTGCAGCCTGTTTCCTGGCCTCTTCAGCAGCAATCTGTAAGCATACTGCAAGTAACCGGCCAGATCTTTGGCAACATCATTTCCAGGATGGGTATCCAAATAAGGCATCGACAGACAGCCTGGGATGCCAGCATTAAAAAATGGGGGGAATATCCAGTGGCATCATATTTGGTGGCATTGTAGGCCCAGAGATCTTGGAAACGCTTAATTACGTGAATCTGGATGCCAGTTTTTGATCTGGGATGCAGAAAATCCCTGAGGCGGGAGTCCTCCAAATGCATGTTATAGGTGTGCAGCAAATTTCAAAGACTTGCCAGTCCTGGTTCAGCCACCTGCTTTGTGGGAAAATGTGTTGATCAATTAGCTGTGCTGATATTTACAATGACAGAATTCAGTGACTGAAAGACCCTTTAATGTACATACATGTTGCCATTATAAGAGTACATCAAAAAGAACATGATGCAATAGCTGGGTGGCAGATCAAAGGCTTTGACTGGCCAGATGCGAAAATGTACTGATATTTACAGTGATTGAATTCAGAGTCAGAAAGACCCAGAGATGTACATGTGGTCATTTATAAAAGTACATCAAATAAACAACTTTAGCTTTTGTTATTATGTTCATTTCTGAATGTATCAGAATAAGTAGTGCACGAGAATCAAGACATGTTGAGACTTGGACAAAATGCCATTCATAAATTTGGATAAGTATTTTGGGGTTAAATGGCAAACTTACGAAGATTGTAACAAGATTCAGAAGAGTGTTAAGCTGCTAGAATTGATAATTTGGATAGGACAGTAGCTAAGTGTAAGAAAGTGTGTGATGCCTAGCTTAGTATTTGGAATAAGTCCTGACTTGGATTGAAAAAATTCAGTATCACTCTGATGGACGAACAAGAGCTATTTAAGATGTACGTTGACTGACCATACTTTTTTTAAAATGCAGCTTGCCTTAGCCCGGTTATTTCTAGTGTTGTAGCAAAGTGTATTCATCAAGACATCAGTAGCTAGGCCTAGTTTTGATATCAATTATGTTGATAAACAAACTCTTGCCCATTCACAAGCATATATTTTGATAGCTGACTGACCATTAACCCTATTCCGAGTAAGGTAGCAACTATCCATTTCCTGCATGATACCCTTTAATGATAAAATATACAAACATGTGTTTTAAGAACAGAATCGGTGATTATTAACTTCCTCCTGTACACTATTTCATCATAAAATTAGTTTGAAACTCTAAGTGAACCAGTAGGCCTAATGGGAAATAATGGCACTGACTTTGCTAAGTCTGGGATGTACCAGTTTATTAGATTGTCTGTTTTCGTAAATCATCGGGCAAATATTTTCAGAACAATATACAGATCATTGAAAGCAAAACCAAGGTATTATTTTATTAAAGATTTAACTTTAAAATGCAAATTATGTAGGTCAGAAACGTATGGGACAATACTATGTCGTGGAATTCGCGAGATGCGCTTTAAGGTCTAATCTGTTTTCCGACCTGACACATATTTGCAAAAATATGGGAAAAAACAGCAAGTAAGATACAATTTAACCATTGCCTAAAATTACAACAAGGACGTAGACAAATAAATAAACCATAAATTTGCAATCCTGTCAATGGATTGTTGTAATGAAGCTATATTAAAGTGAGTGATTACATTACGAAAACCTCTCCATCTAAAAATAGATGCACTCACGTCTGTGTTGATTCTGTAGGAAAGAACGGACTGCAACTTTTGATGGTGGGACTTCTATTTTTACGAAAATGGGAGTCCTGGACTCCTAGTTTTAAAATCCTAGCGAGACCTCTGAGGCCTGGGCGATTGTCTTATGTACGATTCCAGTCTAATTTCTGGTCAGCTTCCAGTATACCAAGCATTTTTAACATGGTTTGGTTGAAACGTTCAGATGAACTCCCCATAGTGTGATATGGGTAATATGCGATTTGGCTACTCCAGTTAAGCTGCATATAAGCCTTTCAAAAACATGTGCTATGTCTTACATTGTAGGACTAGGCCGTCTGGCTGCCGCAGGGAACAACTTGAGCATACCTGGTAATACGATATGTGATCAACACAATACGATCTAAACCACCCTTAGACCTTTCAAGTGATATGAAGTCCACGCAAACCAACACCCAAATAAAACGTAAATGAATTCTTACTAATGGTTTCAGTATACACACTACTATCAGTAATACCATGCTGGTAAATGCGATCTTTTTACTAAACCACGAAAACTGATAACAGTCACAAATGTGTATGGCGTGTATACTGTATGGTTTTATTTCAATTCAAACTTCCGTGAGAAGCGACAAATTGTAAGAAATCACATCTTTATATTCTTCTGCTTGCATTTTTGACACTTTGTGTAACAAACCTTCTACAGAACTGTAAAACACATGAGTGACATGCAGAGTCCATATTAATAACGGAAGTCTCCCCACTTTCAACACGTGAACAGAATATTCTAATATAAACGCGGATGAGAGTACCGGTTTTAATTCGAGTCTTATCTCTTGTATATAATTTGAATCAGGCCGTGACAATCAGGGTGTGTATGACATAGACAATGGTACACAAGTATGGAATTGTTACAACTTTATCAAATGTAAAAGCAATATCCAGTTATTTTCTGAACCCCAGACTGAGTAGCTACGATGTTGTAGCCTCAACTTGATTTGAGGTAGGAGTAGGTATACTAATATTAGTACTACAAACTGAGTAGTCCTACAATGTAAGACATAGCACATTTTGGTTTTGTTTTAGTATCAGCGTCTAGGTCCTACATGTAGGACTACAGACTGAGGAGAGCAAGCGATATTTTTTATACAATTATAAGAGCTTGACGATTGACCTACATGAAGACGTTGACGTATCACCCCATTGTAGGATTCGGATCCGGCTTATTCCATAATTCCGACCATTTTTATATTTGAATTTATATGTATGGTATATGCAGTCTCATATAAACAATACGCATCTCTTGCTGGTTGATTCGGACAAAAAGCCAGGCTGATTCGGACCCTATTACGAATTTACTAGCTGATTCGGACCCTATTACGAATTTACTGGCTGATTTACTGGCTGATTCGGACCCTATTACGAATTTACTGGCTGAATCGAACCAAGTGAAGTTTTATTAGTTTTCGTTCGAGATTTAAATGTAACAGTTGCAAATATTTCAAATACCACATTTCTCATTATTCTCAGATACTTTGAATAGTTCAAAACTGTGTGTAAGCAAAAAAAAAAAAAAAAACCAACAAAAAACCATTGTTATGTAAACATATAAAATGAAACAATGTAAAATAGTTCATATTGCATTTCCAACTTAATAGTGAAATAATTTTAATGATCTGCTCATTAAACATTGTGCAAAATTGAGAAATACATGTAACAGTTAACAACACTGAAAAGAACTGAAAACAGGGCCAATACAGTTTTAAAAAATTGTCTTTATATATTGGTCTTTGTTAGTGCATTGGATTGATTTATGTGCAATTTATCTTTATCATATACTATATACTAATAGTGTTAAATAAAACGTACTTATTTTATTCTCATTTTTTTCTCCGTTAACTTTACATTGTCAGAATCATTCAGTATTTTATGATATTGAACTCACGTAAATAAAGGAACTACTTTCGATTGTAAACAAACAATGGACACAGATGCCAGCTTTTTTAATTTTATTTGTCTGTGGATGAAGTAAACCAACTGAATGAACTAAAGCAGATGTTTCATGGACTGCCACAAATGTGTTGCTTTTCCACATTTGGCATTAACTTTTCTCATACAATGTTTAGGATTTAGGCTAGCTATAGATGCCAGACAGGGTCCTTACAAATAACATATTGCAAGTGACAAGGCATAAACTGTCTTCTTTAGCTGGTAATATGAATGACAGAGAGTATACTTAGTTCAACATCCTGAATTTACTCAAAATGTCCTTAGTTCTGCAAATCCAAATTACATGGGCTGTGTCGTGGAATCTCAAGCTTGATTACACATTTCAAAATTGCACTGTAATTTTGACTATATTCCAAATGCAATTACGTCCTCCTTACTGCATTCAAAATGAAATAAACATTATATTCCATAGCATCTTTTTGATTATTGCAACTGAAAGACTTCATATTTTACCCACATTATGATTTCAAATATTCAGTAACAGAACAGAAACACACTTGCAGATGTCAACACACTGTTGAAATCTGATGTACTTCATTTAGAATTGGCACAGATAAATCCAGTCCATAATCATGAAATTTCGTAGAATCAACAAATATACCAAAATCTTAGTTCATTCCAGATCAAATGGAAAAGTTGTTGCAGTGCGCATTCACATTATAACTCCAAATTTCAATTTTAAGTAGAGCAAAACACCATTTTCTTTTGAAAGTTATGTTTAACGTGCAACTAAGTTCAGATTTATCTGGGCAGAGTTATGTGTGCATTAATATTGTTGTTGTGTAATGATAAATCTGCGCTTGTGTATTTAGTTTTGAAATATGGCATACATTCTATTACTTTATTACTTGTAGTGTATTTTTGTTTGTATAAATAAGCCTTAGGTAGAATAAGAAATGAGCATATAATAAAAAGATTACTGCATATGTATTGGAAAATATAAACTAATTTTGTTTGATGGATATAATGCACTTCCAAGGTCGTTCAGTATATCATCTGAAAAACTTGTTCATATTTTCCCATGCAAATGGCCGGTAACCTATAAATACTAACAATGAAACTTGATTGCTGTAAAGTTTATGATCTAATTTAATACAGTATCAGCTGTCAGTATTATATGCATATGCTGCTATTCTTGTGAATATTATGCTAAGTATAATAAAGAAAATGATAATGTAATCAAAATGGCTGCTTTCTCTTCAGAAGGATTAAATATATTTTACTTATTTTTGTTTAAGACACCATAGGTTATTTGATTACTCTGAATTTATATTGTATTATTTAAGATTTTTTGCAAATTACTAACACTAAAAAATGATCATGTAAGGAGCACATGCAGTTAACAGTATTTGTTAATCAGTATATTCTTGTCTATTTATGTTAAGGCTTTTGTTAAATAAAAATTGATGCAGAATTTATCTTTATGCTAAATATTGCACCACAGTGTGTGTGTGTGTATGTGTGTGTGTATATATATATATATATATATATATATATATATATATATATATATATATATATATGGTAATATATAAACTTGAGTGCTAAATATGGAAGTTGGGTTCCATGGCAGTGTGAGAGGGTTGTTGCCCCTAGGTGCCAGGTGAAGGGGTGCTGTCTGGAGTGTTTGTTTTTTGGGTGTTTTTTTGCAGTTAAATTTTCTTAGTGTTTCACCTTTGCTTTATTGAACCAGGGAAGTTCTTCACAAAACTTATGGGGGGGGGGTAGAGAGTGGCAACTGACACTAAATTTGTTCTCTGTTGCAAAGTAGGGGCACCACTAAAACTATTACTTCCAGACACCTCAAACCCATGGTCTTGTCAGATCAATACAATATAATTTTATTCTACTAATCTTATAGACCTCATTATAATTATGATGCAGAAAATAATGTAATAAAAATGTTGGTGTTATCTATTTAGAAAGATGAAATGTATTTTACTAATCTTTGTGAAAAGAAATGTAGGTTATTTTTAACTTCAATTCATAATGTATCGTTGTTTGCAAATTGCTAGCACTGAATTGATTGATGCAGGTATAATTAAACATCATATTATCACCTTCTGTTCAATAATTTGTTTGGTTAGAATGTCATTTATTTAATTGCAACAATAGTAACATCTATCAATTTGCAAAACCTATGGATCAATGAAATTACTTTTGTTATCAATTTCCAATTTACTTAATTTGATACTAATCAAGAACTTGACAAATAATGATTATTTTAAATGCTTTGTAATTTTGAGTTACATGGAATCACTATGATATGTGTGTTAATATGATAATATAATATATATGTTTGATATGTATGTTAATATAATAATATATATGTGATATATATGTGTGTTAATATAATACTATCTCTATTCAGAAATAAAGCATTAATAAGCATTAATAAATGTAATATGTGTTTTTTAATGAAATATTTAAATTCAATAATATTTGGAATGTTTTCAAAGGTTAGAATGAAAGTTAAATATTTAAGTAGGTTTACTAGTTTAAGGAGTTACTTACAACAGTACATTTTAATATTGTGTTGTTGATAAATAACTCCTTACACAATATTTACTTGGCAAATATAATACAAAGCCAACACAGTTTGCATAAAAAAGCCATGGTTTAGTTTATATACTTTGCTGTTTCATACTGTTGAAAGTTGGCCATAATGATCCGATTTATTAAACGTTTCAAAACATGTTTCAAAGATATCATTGAAATAATAATTTTTTGTTTCCTTTATTGTAAACATTAAGATATTTGGGGTATTAACAAATTCTAAATATGATAGCTCATGTGTAACTTGTTCTGATTAAAGCAGGAAATTTATGAAGAACTAAACGTAAGAGCTGAAAATCAGTCATTTTCTTATGATGTTTGTAAAAGCAGTAAAATCTACTAAAACAAATAGGTATGTGTGTTCCATTCTTTTCTTCTACAATTTCACATGGTCCAGATCAGCTTGTAAATGTATTCTGTAAAACTAGACATTAGATAATATTTTTTAACATTATTGTTTATTGTGCCCAGTATATGTATGTCTTAGGACTTTTATTCATACTGTTTTTTTAACCATACAGCTTATCATTGTTACTTTAGAAGATTTTGCTTTATAGCATGCATCCATTTATCACTAGATAATGTACTGGATTTTCCCTAAATAAGTAGAAATCCTAAATATCATAATACTGTATGTTGTTGAATGCCTTGAACTGTAAGGAACTGTTTGTGTTTTCTTGTAAGAGAGACTTGGGGGATCTCAGTTTGACTGATGCTACTTTGTAACGCTCTAAGTACATTGGAGTCAGACTCAGGTAAATTAAAGTCAAAGATTAAATCTTGTAACTGGTATTGTTCAGTATGGTCGGATTTTGTTTTAAAACATGGAAACTTTTACCAAGCATAAAATGTGAAAAATTTACATAAATTTGTATGCACAGTTTATAATGAAATTAAATTAGCTATTTATATTGTATTACCTTAATTTATATACTCTCATTTGATATTCAGCCTTATCATTTGTCATATCAAACCATTCCATTTCATAAATAATTTTTTTTTGTATTGTGATTATTTTGTTTATATCATACATTATCATTATAATGTAAAATCTTTATTGCACAATGTTATTTTAAGTTTGATTGATTGATTGATTGATTTTTCAAAGTATTTGAGGTCTTTGGCCCATATTACAATCAAATCTTAATCAACAATTTACTTAGAACAGAGTACTCTGCCTGTTGGTAATAGATTGATATTTGCAGTTTTTGCATCTTTAAAACATTTGCTTTGTATCTGCTTATAGTTGAAAGTTATACCATTCTCTTAAAAGTACATTTAAAGAATATGCATATTCTGCCTTTTCTTTGTGGAAAGTATGCACTACATTGTGCAAAGTGTGTACTACATTTGCAAAGTGTGTACTACATTGTGCAAAGTGTGTACTACATTGTGCAAAGTATGTACTACATTGTGCAAAGTGTGTACTACATTGTGCAAAGTATGTACTACATTGTGCAAAGTGTGTACTACTACACTGCAAAGTATGTACTATATTGTGCAAAGTGTGTACTACATTGTGTAAAGTATGTACTACATTGTGCAAAGTGTGTACTATATTGTGCAAAGTGTGTACTACATTGTGCAAAGTATGTACTACATTGTGCAAAGTGTGTAGTACATTGTGCAAAGTATGTACTACATTGTGCAAAGTGTGTACTACATTGTCAAAGTGTGTACTACATTGTGGGCAAAGTGTGTACTACATTGTGGGCAAAGTGTGTACTACATTGTGAAAAGTATGTACTACATTGTGCAAAGTGTGTACTACATTGTGCAAAGTATGTACTACACTGTACAAAGTGTGTAATACATTGTGAAAAGTATGTCCTACATTGTGCAAAGTGTGTACTACATTGTGCAAAGTGTGTAGTACATTGTGCAAAGTATGTGCTACATTGTGCAAAGTGTGTACTACACTGTGCAAAGTATGTACTACATTGTGCAAAGTATGTACTACATTGTGAAAAATATGTACTACATTGTGCAAAGTATGTACTACATTGTGCAAATATTTGTACAATGCAAAGTATGTACTACATTGTGCAAAGTATGTACTACATTGTGAAAAATATGTACTACATTGCGCAAAGTATGTACTACATTGTGCAAATATTTGTACAATGCAAAGTATGTACTACATTGTGAAAAGTATGTAGTACATTGTGCAAGTATGTACTACATTGTGCAAAGTATGTACTACATTGTGCAAAGTATCTACTTCATTGTGCAAAGTATGTACTTGATTGTTTAAAGTGTACTGCATTGTGCAAAGTATGTACTTCATTGTGCAAAGTATGTACTGCATTGTGCAAAGTATGTACTACATTGTGCAAAGTATGTACTACATTGTGCAAAGTATATACTACATTGTGCAAAGAATGTACTACATTGTGCAAAGTATGTACTACATAGTGCAAAGAATGTACTACATTGTGCAAAGTATGTACTACATTGTGCAAAGTATGTACTACATTGTGCAAAGTATGTACTACATTGTGCAAAGTATGTACTTCATTGTGTAAAGTGTACTACATTGTGCAAAGTATGTACTACATTGTGCAAAGTATGTGCTATGCAAAGTATGTACTACATTGTGAAAAGTATGTACTACATTGTGCAAAGTATGTAATATATAGTGCAAAGAATGTACTACATTGTGAAAAGTATGTACTACATTGTGCAAAGTATGTACTACATTGATCAAAGTGGGTACTACATTGTGCAAAGTATGTACTACATTGTGCAAAGTATGTACTTCATTGTGCAAAGTATGTACTTCATTGTGTAGAGTGTTTACTCCCCTTTATCAGTCTCCAGATGATTAATTTTAACTTAATAAAAGCTATTCTCAGTTATTTATTGTTAATAAATATCAATTTTTGTGGTTCTATTAAAGTTTTAACTGTCCAGTAAAGAGAAAGCATAGAAGCTGATATGATGGAAGAACACCAGTTTGAGTACATATATATTTATTCTTGTAATAAATAAAGAAACCCTTTGTTATCTATATTTTGATAAAATTGCACTTAATGAAATCCATACATACATCAGAGATTTATGCTAATAGTATCCCATGATTTTTTCTGTCAGGATATCTATTGCTATGCATCAGCAAAATATGCAGCCAGTATTTTATACCATACATAACTGTGCACTACTTAAGTCCAACTGCAAACTGCACAAAGCCAGAGCTGTATTTATTATAAATTTTCTCTAATTCCTGTATCTGTTTCTAAAGATTTAAAATGATGTCAGCTAGGTTTGCCATATCATCTTCCAACAATAACTGCATTAAATTTGGCATTCATCAATAAAAATGCCCTTACAATTAGCTGTTTCTTTTAGTTCCATAACTTCAACAATTGAATGTTTACACAAATCTTTTGTTACATAAATATTGTATTTTTGTACCATCATCTATATTTCAGACAATGTATCGATACGCCTACTTTGAACCTGGAGGCCCTGAAAAACTGGAGATCCGATCACAAGAACTGCCAACAATCCTAAAGGA
This sequence comes from Sinohyriopsis cumingii, assembly GCA_028554795.2. NCBI lineage: Eukaryota > Metazoa > Mollusca > Bivalvia > Unionida > Unionidae > Sinohyriopsis > Sinohyriopsis cumingii. Next base: position 996,612 of record JAPYKE020000094.1, on the reverse strand, counting down.
TAAACATGTGCTTATGAAAGTCTTCTCAACAGCAGTCAACAGGGCTGATACATTACAGGTGCTCTCAGCAATCTTGCATTTTCATTTTGGTAACTCAATTGAGGTTTGGAACAAAATCGTTTTTTTGCTTCCAAATTAATGATGAAATGGTTTGATAGAAACTATTTTGTTGAAATAGATACTTTCATACAAGTTTAAATACATACAGCAAAACTTGTAAAAAATTGACACCTTTTAAGGATGGACAACTGCCCATAACATACATATTTTCATTGTTCTGCCTCTTCTCTCCTTGACAAGCATATGTAAAACAAATTATTATTTTTATCATAGTGTTTTCATTGTTTGTATGTCAAGTTTTGCATTTAGCTTTGTTTCCCTGACAATGTTGTATGTACAGTCATGAAATTTGATGGGCTCATTCATCTTGGAGTGTGCTGCTGATCACAGGCAAAAGGAGCTTACAGTGACCTATCATTCATGCTGAAGTGATTACATTAAAATTTGCATTTTGGTCACATTCTTGGACAGTTTATTCCAAAGTCATGCAACTATTCATGAATGAGTTGACACTTATTTTTATAAAAATATATCTCAGTCCCTTGGATGTCAGCTAAATATAGTTTTTACTTTTATTGGTCATTAATTTTAGCAAAATTTATGATGCAGACATGATGAATTCCTAATTGCAGTAAAATAAATGAAGCAGACATGATGTATTTCTAATTGCAGTAAAATAAATGAAGCAGACATGATGCATTTCTAATTGCAGTAAAATAAATGAAGCAGAAATATTGCGATTTATCACATTGGGTTTGCAATTTGATAACTCGTGTTGGCAATTTTCCCATACTATGGTGGGGGCAGGGCACATATGGAAAAGGGCAGGGCAGAATCTTTGACAGAGCATGCAGATAGTGCTGTCTTTATTTTAGAGATCACATATTTTGAAGCAGTAAAAATCATGAAACAGGATACTAGTCACCATTATATGATGGAAAAGAAGAATGACCAAGGGAAAGTCTTATTCAGGTTAACTGAGGGCAGCAGGAAATAAAGTGCAGAAAAGGGAACATAGTGCCCATTGAAGGGTTTATTGCCCTTCAAATTGCTCAGGGAAATAATAAATATTATGCTGTACACTGTTCAGTACTTTATACATCAAAATGTTCTACACCCACTCAGGATAGTTAAAAATAAAAGTACGTAGTAACACACATGCATATGCAACTCTAGGTTCTCATTAACAAATTTCCAGTACAAGCCAAACTTTTGTCAATTTTGTTTGGTAATCACATGTCTCTTTTAAAAATGAAAAGAAAAAGATAAAAGGTTGTGTCAAAAATAGATTTGTTCTTGGTGTTTTGGGTTGTGACTAATGGGAACATACACACCTATATATGCGTGCACATTCACTTGTAGCTAAACAACTCTATTTTATCTTCCAAAATCAATGTTATAATTTAGATACTTTGTCATTTTTCGAAGAATATTTTCATTTGCCAAAAAACAATTTAAAATTTGTGAAAGTCCAGAACTTATTTGCAGAAATAAAGTTAAATGCAGTTATTTTGCATTGAAATCTATTTCTTACACAAGTTTAAATTTTTTAAATAGAATTGCATACATTACTGCAGCATTTGAAAAATGGAACAATAAACAGTCAATTGTACATGCATGTACTGATCTATTATCAAAAGTACTACATCAGGCAGACCACTACAAATTGAAAATACCCATACCCAATTTTATTATTTATTTTTATTATTTACCTCCAGAGGAAGGGTTTGTATTCCCCTCCGCCAGGGGAGAGCGAGATCCTGGGTCTAGAAGCTGCTGGAGTTGTGGACCAAATGGGACCAAACTGCTCAGACAGGTGGAAGAAAGGAGATAGAGTAATGGCCCTTCTTGCAGGTATGAACATATATCTCAAAAAGAGCAATAATTGACAAGACTAATTGATCAGGCTGGCCACTAATCAATGAATGTTTCATTGCCTTTGAGAAAATAGTATCATTTACCTAAACATCGAAACCTTCCAATTTTATGGGTGCCACATTTTCTAAATTTGCTATAAGCTACAATAGTACAAAGAAATTCCAGACACCAAGCATGTTTTTTAAAGTTGAAAAAAACATGAAACAATTCAAACTATAACTTAAACAAAGAAATGTTTGACCACTAATTAAAAAACAACATCAGACTATGAAACCACTTTCACTATCCATGATATTTTGTGGATTAGCTGAAGGTGTTGTAAATAGACAGCAACTCATTGTGATATATCTGAGGACTAGAAGTAATGATTTACATTCCCAGTAATAAACTTAAGCGATAAACTTGTGTTATATAAAGTGTTTCAACATGTGTGTTGCTTATTTTTATTTTTCTTCTCCTTTACCAGTAAACTAAACTGGCGTAATATTTATTGTGGTAAAGTGGTCAACATATCTGTCACATGATTTTCAAACGCATTTGTTGTCTACTTTTATTCAGTGCAGATTTTCTGTTGATAACTTCTTATTGGATGTATTCATTCAGTCTTCATATTTATTGAAGCATTATAAGTAATGATTTTCACTAATTATATTTATGAATCAGTCCAAGTGATTTGGCTTAGTTACATATTTAGGTAACTAATTGTCATACTTGGGGTTGGTATTACTGAAACTGATTCAGGCATATATATATATATATATATATATATAGAGAGAGAGAGAGAGAGAGAGAGAGAGAGAGAGAGAGAGAGAGAGCAAAGTTCTCAAGCTACCATAAAATTCAGGAAAAGGTCAGGAGAAAGAAAATAGAGTTGTTACTGACCAGGAAAAGCCCAAAAATTTTGCAGCTCTTATACTTTTTGTTTTTAAATTCATGTCAGAATGCTAAGATTCCAGTAACTAAAAGTATTACAAGTTCGACAATGCCTGGATATCAGAGTTTAGGAGTGTGCAAGCAAGTTGCAAAGGTCATCATTTTGCATTTTGTTTCATGCAGTATGGATTCTAAGATAGTGATGGCGGAATAAATGATATCATCTGGCATATGCAGGTAACATGAAATAAGAGCAATGATTGCTTATAAAAATACACCTACTTTGAAGGCTTTATCTGAGACTGGATCAAAAGTAGATCAGGTGGCACTTGCAGAGACACTGTTTGCAAATTTTATAGCATTTCTCATAGCAGATCAATTTACTAAACTGGTGGAAGTAATGTTTTCAGACTGAGATTTGACAATAAGTTTCGTGCCCGCATACAAATACAACACACATTGTCACTCAGACCCCAGACCCCAACTGGGACAGAAAAGTGAAAGATATGTGCAGTAGTTAGACATTTAATGTCATGATTGATGAATCAAATGATGAAGGAATGATAAAATGTTGAATGTTCCAGTCAGTGTGAATGATCAGAGAGTTCAGCATATTTCTTGGTATTCCAGCCACAACATAGGCACAAGCAACTACCATTTTAAATTTAAATTTTATTTTTGTTTTATATTTAGAGAAATTCTGGACCAGAAAACTCTATAGAGCCAGTTAAGTGTGAAGGTTAATAATCAAAATGAATGTCATCAGTGGTCACCAGACTGTGGTCTGAAATGGTGAGGATTTTATGAAATGGTTGTGGATTTTATGAAATGGTTGTGGATTTTATGAAAAAACTAGTAAAAAATATATAAAATTTCCACAGAACCAAAATATATACAACTGTTCCTTTTTCCTTGAATTGTTAGTATACTGAATTATATTAATTAATAATAATTCTAACATTTTCCATCGGAATGTGAATCTGATTCAAAAGTTGTTGTTTATTATAGTATGTAAAGTATACATATAGTGGCATTTGATGCACTTGTTTTGTTTTCATCCCAAGGTTTCTCCTTCCCCATGCCTATCTAATGTTATGATTGTCTTCCTGCTCCCAACACCCAATAACATCTTGCAGGTTTGCATGAGATTCCATCATTTTTAGGCCCCAAGGATCAACCTCTTTTCTGAAAATAAATGCCTGATCCAAGTTGTTTCAGAGGTCTTCAGTCTTCAGTTATCCACCCCCTCCCTATTTGACTTCCCTTTCCATGATGGACTTTTCCAGAAAAATATCAGAATGTTGCTCACAAGAGTAGGTGGTGGGGATAGTTTACAAATCAAACTCGATAGGGATTTACCCCAGGCTGTTTCTAGTGCTCAAGGCCAATGGAAATCTCAAGTCAAACAGACAACTGCAAGTTCAACAAGTACATCACCACATATTTAAAACAGAGACGGCAAGTCAGCCTTTCATACATGGATAAATTTGCAGTTAGTTTAGACCTTTCTATATACACATCTTCACACAAGTTCCTTCGGTTCATATTCTCAGGAACTGTATGCCAAACACTCTCCAATTCAGTCTCAATATCAGCTTATTGGCATTCATCAAGTTATCAGATGTGTTGTATCATCGCTCTTGCAGTCATCCTTGTCAGCAGTGACTTTTGCACATCTTACATCTTCCAGAGGCACAAGTTTATTTTTGGTAATAGTTAAAACAACCTTGCATACCATTTGAGTCAATTAGGGATTTTCTTTAATTTTTCTGTGAAGGACACAGGCCAATATTGAGACACACAGACTGCAGACACTTAAAAGGAAAAAAATCTACCTGCAAATACTGTACCAAGCATGGAGAAAAAAGACGTAAAGAAACCAAATTTGGCTGTGTCGTTTGCAACGTCTATCTATGCTTTTTAGAATGTCACAGCCTGTTTCATCAAAGTATGGCCATGGTAGAGGAGTAGCTGTGATGTGCTCCAATACAATTATAGTTTTTTCTTATTCTCATGTTTGTTTTGTTCATCAACGTGAAAGTCTGAGAACAAGTGATTTGCTAAATAGTTCATATTTATATTTTAAATCATCTCTTTAATGAAATGAAATAATAGCTAATTAAGTTTTTTTCCTCCTCTCACAGCAGATATAATTACATTTCCTTGACCACATCACTAATGACAAATAACAAGAACTCACTATGAAATATTTTTAATAACCTTTAATAAGGCCATGTATGGAAAGCAGGCCAAGTCAATGATAAACTTTATAAAACATTTTTCTGTGAAGGACGTTGAAAAAAATCTAAAATATTAGTCACACTTAAAGTACGAATAATTTCAAGCTCCAAAGATGTAATAAAATCAAAAATGTGATGCTGAAGTTCATTGTTTCCGACAAAACAGTACCTGAGTTTTTCATCGATGATGAAATGAATCATTAAAGTACATCCTTGCATGAAATATATTCCTATATCCGACTGAATCACATTACGACCAAGAGTAAAATGGCGCCACGCATGCCATGTGGGTGCATCTATTTTTAGAAACGAGGATTTTCTTAATATGACCTCTCACATTTTTAATTATGTTTTAAAAAAACTATTGATAATTATAGGTTGGAATAATTAGTATGTACTGGTAATATTATTTTCTATTTGTTAGATATGATTTTCTTGGCTGTGTTATGTTATTATCATTACAAAATGAGTGATATGAAAAGATAACCTTGACCTTCTATACCACATTGATTTATCCAACGTCGCATTGTGTAATATATTTCAGACTATTATTTTTTAAAGAGCTAAATATTTAATCAGTGAATGTTTATATCATGTTTCTTATGAATTTTATATATTCCTTAATGTATATGCCAAATGAATTATAATTACAGTCTGTCTAATGAACAGGCACTGCCTAGATAATGCGATGTCCACCATTATTACGTTTCTGCCTCTTCTCAGATTCACTTGTGACTTCTAACTGATATTACGAAGAATATAGTGCGAACACGGCAGTGAAATATTTTAGTTAAATATTTTCAACAATAATTTCACCAAGTATGCTGATTAAATACATGTTTGTATTTACATATTAATGTTTAAAGATTCGAAGCACAAGTTGCAGTGATTAAAACAAAACAAGTTGTGCTTCGATAGTTGTTTTTATCACGAAATGATGACAAATAATAACTTACAGTAATCAGGCATTAATAACAAATGCAGACTTTCGGTAGAAATGACTTAGGTTATTTTGAGGCTATTCCAGGAATGCGAGAATAATTTTTTTTTAAGATGACGTTGATTTACGGTTTATGTGGGTTTTTTTTATGGGGAGCAAGAGTATGACGTCGCGAACGTCATATGGGACGCACAGGTAAGAGGGTTAGAATTTTATATGGGAAGTAAAGGGTTAAATATTCTCGTTCAATTGTACGTAAAAAATTTTGTTCTTGTAAACGCATCTATCATATCTCTGATTTGCCTATAATGGGTTGTTCCACTTCCTGATCCTTCCTATGCAAATTAACACAATGGGCTCACCCACTACAACTTTTAAACATATCACTAGCTATTGTAAGTCAATTAATATGAGAAAAAGTGGTATATACCTGACCTCATTTCCTTTAATTGGTGCTATTTCAATTGCTCAAGGGATAGTTTTTCATCATCTCCAGTCATGACTATTTACTGTTTATACATGCTGCATGAAACGGGCTTATAATGAAAGTGTTGTTCTTTATTTTGAAGATTTCTGAAAATTGTGTTTTCTTGAAACAAGACCATATCAGGCTGCTTGGGTGTACAAAGTTGTATTTTTAGCATTTCAAGAGCATTCATCGATCTGATTTAAATCAGATCTCCGTTTCACGTAGGACAGTAGTGATCTTATTTAGATTGTGCCGTGTTATGACATGTATGTCAACATCTTGAAAATACATTTGCACATTTCATCTGCATGATCAAAGTTTCCTCAGGCAAATTATATTTTTGTTGACAAGCCCAATGGGCACCTCATTTTGATACAAGACGGGCCTGATCTAAAATTAGAGGGGCCCTGGGCATTGGACTATCAAATTATTTGAGCACTGCATCCATGATCTCAGACATACTCAGGCATCATGGTAGAGCTAATATTGATCATGGTAAGGATTTAACAGATGACCTATTAACCAATTATGACTTGAAAAATATGCCAGAATCTTTCCCAGTTTCCTTTATGGAATCTGTTATGGGTAATAACATTGCTCAGTTCACATAATTTTGAACCTTCAGCGAGAACCTCATTAAAGCTGCTATCAGGTAAAACATGTTTTCTCAGATAGCTATCACTTCAGCATACAGGGTGAGTTGCATGCCCTTTCAGTGAACCCAAACTCCAGTCCTGATTAGATGGTCCTCTGGTCCTAATGACACCACATAGTTTTAGCAGGCATTCCTACAATGACCTCTGTCAATAAGTTTAGATAGGCAGGACAAACACTACTTAAAGCAAATGGAGAAGTGCCATCGGACTTGACAGATGTCCTTTTTCCTTTTTCTGGTGAAGACAGGGAAAGAGAATATAACTACACAAATCCTTGCATCATGGCTTATGTGGGTGATATATTTGGTGAACTCTTAGATCAGATATCCTTCATGAAGATAAAGTAATAAATCATAGTCATGCATTTGAATGGAATATTTTGATCTGAGACATAATAGAAGCCATTGGCTGGCAGTCAGCCTTCTCAATCGTATATCCATATGGTTTAGTTTCACAGAGACATGAATTGAATTCAGTAGGTGCATTGGCTGCATCCTTGTTGATGAATAACTTGAAGTAAAACTAAGTCAGGATAGATAATGGGTAAGAGATTCTTCCCTTTCTCTATTATATAGACAGAAAAGACTACATTTTTGATTATTTTGTAATTTCTACATTAGAGAGGAATTTCTTTCCTAACATTGATGTGATCAGATTAGTACTCTTGTCCTCTTCATATTATGGGTTAGGGTTAGGGTTTACCCTAACCCTAACCCTGTCTTTAAGAGTTTTGTTGCTTTTAAAACTAGCTTGGCTTTAATCTATTAAAATGGGCTGGTGTTTGGCTCTAGAATCAAAGTTTGGTGATTTTCTGTGTGTGTGTGTGTGTGTGTGTGTGTGTGTGTGTGTGTGTGTTGGATTTTTAATGTAGCTTTAACAGTTTTTCAGTCATATCGCTACGATGTCTGCAGTGTGACAGTTTATAGTGATGTTTAGCACAGGGGCTTTGTACTTCAGACATGTAGCATCATGTCCCACCCAGTCACATTATCTTGACACCAGGCCAACCATTCCTAACATTAACCTCTTAATGTAGAGTACCAAGCAGTGTGGCAGTTCATAGTGATGTCTAGCACTGGGGCATTGTGCTTCAGACATGTAGCATCATGTTATACTCTCCTTAGGAGGGCCTCAAGGGAGAAGAGTCCTTGACTAATGAGTCATCCTCTATAAATAAAGCATTATTATTATTATTATTGTCCCACCCAGTCACATTATCCTGACACTGGGCTGACCAGTCCTAACACTAACCTCTTAATGTAGTTGTTGTTGTTGTTGTTTTAGGGTTTAACGCCATTTTTCAGCACAAGATAGGCTATACATGGCGGCCAGTATTAATGGTGGAGGAAGAACCCGGGAAAACCCTGGAAAGAACCACCGACCCACGAGAAGCTACTGGCAAGCTTTCTCACATATCCACATTGACTGAGCCCAAGACTCAAACCTATGCAGACAGAGGTGAGATGACAGTGATCCGTGACGGAGAGCACTTTAGACCACTCGGCCACTCGGGGCCCCTCTTAATGTAGAGCACCAAGCAAGGCAGCAGCTAGTACCATTTCTTTAAGTCTTTGGTATGATTCTGCTGGGGTTCAAACCCATAACTTCCACATCCAAGGCAGATGCTCTAACCAATTAGGCCACCAGAGGCGTCTTTTTTGTTTGTTTGTTTTTTGTTATGTCCACTATAAACTTTTGCTTATAGGTAGCTCAGTTCAAAACTAGAGATAATTATGTTCCAGCATTTAAGTCAACTTTGGTCATAATTGGACAGATGACCCCTGCAAAGAAGTTCATGAAAAATTCATGTTTAACAGCAAACAATCACTTCAGGGGTCAGAAAGAGAACTATATGCAGCCAGCCAGGACAGACCACCACACAGTATAGTATATTAATGTCCAATCATATTTTTAGGTTTGCTCCAGAGGGAGGATCTACATCCCCACCATGATGGAATAGTGAGATCTGTATGCATATGACCCCATCCATTACAAATTTACTCTAATAAGTGACCACATAAATTGTATATTTAAGGAGACTAAAAGAACTAATGATGTTTTCCATTTCAGGGGGAGGTTATGCAGAATATGTAACTGTCCATGAGGATTTATTATTGCATGTTCCAAGCAATCTAAATATGACTGAAGCAGGAGGAATTCCTGAGGTGTGGCTCACTGCATATCAGCTCCTTTTCTTTGTTGGTATGTAACCATTTTTTCATAAAATGTATAGCTATCTGAGAATAATTGAATCTGTCTTGTGGTTGGTATGGGGACAAGAAAATCCCAGTCTTGATGTTATGTTATTTGTCCTCTGTGAGACTGAAATTTTCTTGTGCTTGACAGTGGGATACATGTGTGACATTATTCCAATTTATACCTGGTTAATTGACAGTCAGATTCATTCATGACATTTATACCTGGTGAATTAACAGTGGGATACATTCATGACATTATTCCAATTTATACCTGGTTAATTGACAGTGGGATTCATTCATGACATTTATGCCTGGTGAATTGACAGTGGGATACATTCATGACATTTATACCTGGTTAATTGACAGTGAGATTCATTCATGACATTTAAACCTGGTGAATTGATAGTGGGATACATTGGTGCCATTATTGTAGTTTAGACCTGGTTGATTGACATTGGTATACATTGATGACATTAGTTTAGACCTGGTGGATTGACAGTGGGATACATTGATGACATTAGTTTAGACCTGGTGGATTGACAGTGGGATACATTCAAGACAATATAATGTGTAATTGGTAGATTGACAGTGGGATATATAGCAATTGCAATTATTGTTAAATAAGCTAATTTTGTACAGCACCCTTTTTCAGAAGCTTGACATGGTGATCATTATGGCCCCAAGTTGTGTGTATATCTGTACTTCCATCTGTCTGTATGTCTGTCCATGTCATAGATTAAGGTGAATGTTACAGTTTTAGATCTAGTTCAGTGTTGAATCTATTTTTCTATTTTCTAGCTATATAAAGCAGTTTTGACAAAAACAGGGTCTGTTGCATTCAAATGAAAAACTTAATATTGACAATGGGCAGGAACGGAAGTAAAACATTGAAAGGAAAGAATGCAAAAATCTGTTTTTAGACAGCAGTTATCACATGTGAGGTTGATTGATATTGAATAATTGATGGTAAGATAATGAATGGACACTATTGTTAAATTCAAATAACTTTTCAGTAAAGATTTTTTATAACACTTCAGAGGTGACTGGGATTTTAGAATGTTATAACCAAATTCATTTTTTTAAAAATGTTTATGTACTTGTCCATGTTGATGATGTTCGGCATACATGTAGTACACAATTTACACTGGCACGATTAGTGTCAGAATTCTTATGTAATGGTTAATCAATTTTCAGAAACCAACATACATTTGTATAAATACACGTTATATTGAAGAAAATAAAAATGATAAATCAGTATGTTTTGCCTTCTGAAGAAAGTACCAGAATACATTTACATAATTATGTCAACCGGCGAATCATAACAATCACTTTTATTTGAAAATGTCTTTGTTAAATAACATAATGAGCAGTAAATCTGGATGGAAACAAATTGTCAGTAGGCATCTGCTTTCTGTTATTCTTCAAATACTTACTCAAGTGTTTCTGCCAAAATAATTTTGTACTGGTCACTCCTTTTTATCTCAACTATTCCAAAGAATGGCAGATTTCTAATGAAAGACTCAAAAACCATCATGGACCATTTTTGATTATTTATAAGACCTCAAATAACCAACCTGCATTTAGCCTAAACCCTCCTGATTACAAAAAGAAGGTAATCAGTTAACAACTTGTTGTACACACTTATTAGCCTTAATCCAATTACTCAGCCACGCATCATTCCACCGGTGCAACAACTGTGGGAAAAGTTCCATTAGCTGGTTTCTGTAATGTATGGATAGAACATATGAAAATAACATTATTTTGTAAATTTTGTTTTAAATATCTGTTAATTTTCAAAAGCAGTAGATTTCATCTATAAAAATAGGTGCAGTAGACATCCTAAAAATGGTGTTTTTGTCCCATGTGTAGTAGAGTTTATGTAAGTCAAAGCCGAGTGAACACTAATTATAGGTAACCCAGGAAATATGTCACATGCTTGGCTTTTTGAACACAAAGTTTACAGCTTTTGATTGAAGTATAGTAATTAGGGTCAGCTGCATAAATGGGGATACATTTTAATAATTTGCCAGTCTTTCAACAACTTGAAAATAAAATGCCACATTTCATCAGCGCAATCAGACTTTTCTCAGGCAAAGTTTTTTTACTTCATTAAACCCAATGGGCACTTTGATCTGAAATTAGAGGGGCCCTGGACATTGGGCTGTCAGAATGTTTGAACAGTGACTGCAGATGTTTATAAAAAAATTTATAATTGAGCCAATTTTCTCCGGCAGACCACACAAGTCAAATGCTATAATCAATTAAACACTGTAGTAGTGGAATGTTATAACAAAGTCTTTGTAATACATATAAGTTAGAAATGTATCCAGAGAATTTAAACTCTGAAGTGATAACAAAGAAAACATTGAATCCAGGAATGTAATAAGCAATCTTTACTGTATATTGAAAGTTCCTTAAACTGGAAACAGATTTTTTACCAATGGCCAGTAGAGAGATGTTTGTTTAGTTTTATAAGAACTTTATTGCACTATCCATGCTGTACCTACTTAATATCAAATTTTAATTGCTTTTTTTCTGGACTAATTGATTGAATACATGTCTATTTTTGACCAGGCAATGTCCAACCAGGTGACATTGTTCTTATTCATGCTGGTGCCAGTGGGGTGGGTACAGCTGCCATTCAGTTGACTCGTCATGCAGGTGCCACACCACTTATCACTGCTGGCTCCAGTGCCAAGATCCAAACAGCTTTAGACCTCGGAGCTTCCAAAGGGTTTAACTATAAAGAAGGGGACTTCAGCAAAGCTGTTCTTGAAGCAACAAATGGTAATTTGCTGTTAAGCAGATTCTGTGTTTTTTTGTGCAAATCTATATGCATGGTTTGGTAGAAAAAGTGGCATTTTGATTGGTACATAAATGTTTGGATTGAGGAAGGGACCTAATATTCCTGCAGAAGGATCATTGTTCATTGGGTTTTTAAATTCATAGTACGTATCACCTGCAAAATCTATGAAGTTTATTTGGTACCCCACAACAAATATTGAATTAATGATTATGTTCCAAACTTTTATATATTCTAACACAGCAGTGTTAAACTTTTCTGTCCATTTGTCTGTCCATCCATCGGTCAAAGCTTGGTTAAGTTTTCTTGTTTTTAAAGTTTAAGATAGACATTTCGTGTATGATGCTTCTGACGTTTATGTGTGTGTGATTCATAAAAGATAGAGACAACTATACTTAATATGCAAATCATTTTAACTATAATAATCTGTCTCTTTCTTGAAATTGTGAAAATGTATAGGTGTTGCATAAATGGGAAAAATTGCTAGGTGAGAAAATTGCAAGAAGAGCTGGTCTATGACATATTTCTTACCAATTCATAAGTTCATATAGATGTACCCTGTGATGATGGAAGTCACCTTGATCATACTTGAGCATCATTATTTACATCAAATAGATCTGTGTTTATGCTGAGATGAAGGAGCTTAAAAGTTTTTATGAGAAAATCATTCATTAGAAGAATATGCATCATTGATACTGTGATAAAATTTATGCATCTAAAACTGAGAGAAAACCATTTTAGAAACTATAAATCAGAACACAAATTACATTCTTTGTATGTATATTTCAGGTCGAGGAGTGGATGTAATATTGGACTGTGTTGGTGCCTCTTTTTATGAACAAAATATCGATATTATTGCCACTGATGGGCGATGGGTTCTTTATGGTCTACTGGGTAAGAAGTGATTTTGCACATCATAAAAAAACATAAAAGGTCCCCATCAAAAGAAATTAAAAATGATGACTTTTATTTAGAAATTCTAAAGAGTGACTATGAGTTTAATGACTATTATTTGCAATTTATTCTTGTTTTGCATGTTTAGTTTTGCTGATCAAAATCTGGAATTGCTTATTTGATCCATTATCGGTCACACTGCTATTTGCCTGCTTCTGGTCCTTGACATTCCATTTTAAGTGACCTCTGGCTATATGACTGTGAGCTTATTGTATGGACATGCATCTTTTGTGTCATCCATTACCTCTCTGGATTTAAATATTTCTGATTTAGTTTTAATCAGACCTGGAATATGTGCCATGTCATCAGAATCATGATTAATGTCAGTAATGAGCACGATTCATATACATACATATATATATATATATATATATATATATATATATATATATATATATATATATATATATGACGTGATCTTCCATCTGATTGGCTGAACTTATTAACCACTCTGATGGACATATTCTGAATTGAATTTGATCAAACTTGGAATATGTGCCTAACTTGGAGTATGTGCCTGTATCAATAATATCTCAGAGTTCAGCAGTGAGATAGATATTAATGAGGTGATCTTAGATCTGATTGGCTAACATTTGTGCCACTCTGGAGACTCAGACCTGCCATGATTTAACTGTCATGGTTGCTGAAGTGATCCTTAAATTAATTACACGCAGCAATAGCAGAAATTAAGAATTTCAAAATATGACTGATTTGATCATATCCAGATGTGTTTGCCCATTTGTGGTCTGGAACTTGGTTTTAGACTCGGTGGAGTTTTCTGGAAATCAGACAAATGCATAAACTCCTGTACTATCAAGTTTTGCATAGTCTGGAAATGCCATCCTTCACAAGATAACACCTGTAGGCAAATTCAGCTATCATCTTCTTAAAGGGTCAGATGTATAAAAGACATTATTCAGATACTAGGCCATGCTTTGAAAACAGCAGGAAAGGTGACAATTACAGTTATTGGACACAATGGCTTATCAGTCTCAATTATTGGACACAATGTCTTATCAGTCTCAATTATTGGACACAATGTCCTATCAGTCTCAATTAATGGATTTAATGTCTTGTCAGTCTCAATTTTTGAACATAATATATATTATTGGACATGATGTCTTATCAGTCTCAATTATTGGATGTAATGTCCTATCTGATTCAATTATTGGGCATAATGTCATATCAGTCTCAGTTATTGGACACAGTGTATTATCAGTCTCAATTGTTAGACTTAATGTCTTGTCAATCTCAGTTATTGGACACAATGCCTTATCAATCTCATTTACTGGACATAATGTCTTATCAGTCTCAATTATTGGTCAGTTATTGGTCTTAATGTCTTATCAGTCTCAGTTATTGAGCCTAATGTTGTGTCATTCTCAGTTATTGGAGATAATGCAGTCTCAATCTCAATTATTGGACATAATGTCTTGTCGGGCTCAGTATTGCTCAGAGCAGGAGAGATGATTGTTCTTGCTAAATGAATAAAAAAAACCCCAAAGATTATGTTAAGGGTTCAGGCCTAGCAAAAAGCCATTAAACTCCATGGGAGTTGCAGTTTCTGCAAGTGAACTATAAACTGTTAAGGATGAAGTGTACTTTTCAAATGCATGTTTTTCAAATCAAAAGTATTTAGTTACTTCATACTGAAACACAGTAAACTTACAAAAAAATATAGACTGCATTACTATATAGTTGCCAGGTCAGAGGTCTGTATTTTTGATCCAGTTTGGATAAGACTTTGAATAAAATACTGATATCGTCAAGATCACAGGCAAGTTTGATAATAATTGAGATATATGCATACTTTAATAAGGGGATTTCGCATGCGATTTGTCCTGCTTGCAATTATTCTTGAGTCTGTATTTTTATTTCTGATTTTAATAAAACTTGGAATATATACTTACATCATCAAGATCTCAGGTTACAGTTGATAATAAACGAGATCCACATAATTATAAGAATGGGGTTATAATAAGAATGAATCTGATTGGCTGAGCATGTTACGGCACTGGTGGCCATATTTCTGATTCAACTTTTGATTAGACTCGAAACATATGGTTATATTATTAAATTCTTGGACAAGATTGCTAATGAGCAAGAGTCATGCATATTAATGAGACAATGTTTTATCTGATTGACTAGGCTTGTTACCACTCTGAATGCTAAATTTCTGACCCAACTTTTGATCAAGCTTGGAATATGTGCTTAAATGATCAAGATCTCACCCAATTACATCCATGTTAAGGAGGTAGTCTGCATCTTAGAGACTGAACTTCTTAGAGAGCAAATATTATAATCAAACACAACATGTGAGGTGATCTAACATTTGATTGGCTGAGCTTGTCAACATTTTAGTGACTATTTCTGAAAAGATTTTATCAAATTTAGAAATTAGGCTATCCAATGAACTTTATTATATTTAAAACAAGATCTCTGTATATTAATGTTAAGCAGTTATAATTCTGAAGAAGCCCCAAAATTGTTAACATCTTTTTCTAGCTTGAGATGCTGAATTTTTTAGGTAATTTTTGTTCAACGTGCACTATATTATGATTAGGTTAGTATTATTGAAGACTCAAAAAATTGTTATTGCTAAAGCATTTCATATAATACGTAGTTGGTTCTAAATGTAAATTATACTGATATGAACTCCAACATGGTCATCACCATGTCCATTTTGACAATCTTGTTATCCTATTACTTACTAGAGTCACATCAACATGAGGTTTTAAAAAAAAAACTTTTAGTGACATATAGTTTGTCCTTAATGAAATTGGTGTCAATCTGTCCTTCAACATGGCTGCCATGGTGGCCTTCTTGAAATCTTGTTAAAGCTAGTCATCCAGAATGGATATCAATAATAATAATAAAAATAATAATAATAATAATAATTAACACTTTTTTTATTGAGGGTAACAAAGTTAGTATAGACTTTTCTTCCTTGTGGCTTTCTGATTTATACTAATATAACAAAAAATCAGCTGTTGAGACACATCCAGAATGTGTCATCTGTGACAAATGACATTAATTCATAGTCATAATTATATTATTGACTTCAATTAAAAGGTTTGTGTCTATAATGGCATATGTGCAAAATTATGCCAAAAATATTGACATTCATTAAAACATTATTTTTTTAGTTGGTTGTTAGCGAAAATAATGAAATTCTGATCACCATTGTTACAGTTTTGAAAATCTGGATGTTTTGTTTCTTCTAAATTATTTCCAATATGGCTCCCATGGTGGTTATCTAAAATTTTTATTTTCTTTTTTTACTAAAAGATTTCTAAGTAGTTAGTTAAATCAGACTGATGCCAGTCTGACCTTGAACATGGTTCTCATGGAAATCATCTTATCAGTTAATGGTCCTGAATTAATGGTTATGGTGATGAGGTGTTATTTAAACACTTCCTCTAGGACATTGCATGTTTTAAATGAAATACTTGGTTGTCTAGCCATCTTTAAAATATTTTTATACATATATGTTACTCATTATGAAGAGCTTATCATCCTGTAATTTTCATTAAAGATTCAATACAACCTGAAATTGGTAATAAATGAAAAATCATCATGGGAATTCAACACATACAAATGGATTTTGACCAGACTTTTCGTATTTAGTTGCACTTGAAACAATAAGACAACAGACAGAACCATGACATAAATTTCAAAGTCAGCTAAGTTCCTCAACCATTTCTTAGCACTTGCCACAACTACGGCATGAAGAGAAAGTTTATTGGAGTTAATTACCTTTTGTAAATATGTAAAAGCTGCATAGGATTTCTAAAATGAAAACATGATTTTTGCTAGCTTTATTACAAAGCTTGACTCACTCGTTTGTTTAGTTTCTAACAGGCAACTAAATTCAAAATCATAATTTCCCTTGTGCCAGAAACTTATGATTATGAGCAATCTGGAATCCTATAAAATTTTATATCATCATCGACGATAACACTAACAGTGAGCATCCAAAAAAGAAATGGTCAAAGGTCAGTGTTTTGTGTTTAGATTTTCTTGCTCCTAAATCTTCAGTCTAATTTCTGTGTCAGTACTCCATCAAAGAGGAACAGCCAATAACAGTTGCTTCTGAACTGGATCAAGTTGAACAGGCACTAATATCAACTTGCTGTTTGAATGTTTATATATAAACCCAGGGAAATATATTTGTTTTTCTGTGTTTGAGAGTATAGGTATTGTTGATGCTAGTTTGTGCATTCCATTACTTAGAAAGAACACTGCTGTTCTTGCATCTGAATTTATTATAATAATGTATTCATCAATACTGTGCATGTCTAATTGCAGGTGGAGGCAGCATCAATGCAGACATTTTCAGCAAATTACTTAGAAAAAGAGTTTCTCTGCTAGCTACATTACTCAGGTCACGATCAAGAGAGGTGAGTTATTGTCATGATGGAGTACTAAATCAAACTAATTGTTAAAATACTTACAATCTAAGGTATCCACCTTTTCAAAATGAAGCAACATTTACTTCAGTTTGGGTCCACATTTAAAGATTTTAATTGAAATGTCTCACTCATTGAAAGATTGAAATTCTTGAAAAAAAAGTAAATCTGATTAACTATTGATTCTAGCACTTTTTTCGAGGTGAAATAAATGTTTTAAATTAGACACACACACACCCATACTGGAATCATCTTCCAAAATCAGTCAGACTTGAGGCATTACAAAGATGTGTGATTCCAGTTTCTAGTTCATTTCATTGTGGAGTTGTTTTTCATTAACCATACCTGTGAAGAAATCATTCAAGATTTATCTTCGAGAAAATTAATGATAAATTTTAACAATTGTTTAAGTATTTGTTTGCATCAAATTTGTTTACAGAAGAATTTTAAAACTCTTGTATGATTCATAGTTCTGTATTTTTTTCAGTACAAAAAGAAGTTGATAAACTCTTTCACAGAACGAATTTTGCCACTGTTTGAGAGGGGTGAACTGAAACTTACCATAGATAGGGTATTGCCTTTTGACGAAATAGCAGAGGCTCATAGATTAATGGAATCCAACACAAATACAGGAAAAATAATCCTGAGAGTCCATGAAGAAAACCAGTCCACTGTGACACAGCATGAAGAACTTTGATAGCATATATATATATATATATAGAGAGGGAGAGAGAGAGAGAGAGAGAGAGAGAGAGAAACTCTGTAAATGATGGATTTTAATATGTAAAATGGGGTATACAAAATTTCTGGGTTTCCAAGCAGACAGGTTAGAATTAGCAAGGGAGGTAACCCATCATATTGTAGATTCCTGTCCTTCAACTAAGTGATTATTTAGTGTGTGGAAGAAAGAATAAAAGACATCTACTAGATTTCAAACTTTGATTTTCATGCTTATCTCATTTTGCTTGCACCAATGCCAATATTCAGTTTAGTGTAAGAGGAACAAATGTATGTCCACTGTATTTGTCAATTTGAATCTAATTACATGTAATCAGTTATACATTTAAAAAATAGTCCCATTAGTTTAACATTGTTGATATGGGTCAATACCCATTGGTATTGAATAGAGTTAAATAAAATTAATAACTGCTTTCTTACATGGTAATTACATGCACGCATTCGAAGAACTACTTCTGTCTACATCAAAATATAAAGGAACGCTGCCTGCATCCAGAATTTTTTACGTTTCCAATGTATTGCTAAAGTCAAGACCAGAAGAGTTTTTTATTTTTTATTTAACCATTTGAGGAAGAAATAAAGGTGGAGGCATGAGATCTAAGCATAAATCCAGCTGATGTGGAAAATTTCATTGAAAATCAGAAAAAGCACAACAACAAAGCGGTGATGCAGCAGAAGTAAAAAAAAATGTTCAGTGATGGTTATGGGCTGTGGAGAGCTGTGGTTATAGGATGTGAAGAGAGAGCCTTAGACAATGGAAAACATCCACCCACATCTATTGCATGACTGTCTTAATGAATGTTTTGTTTCTATACACAAATGTGATGGCACGATATAGGTCTCATCCAAAATGAAATTTTAAAACATATTACTGTGGTCACCACCAAAATTAAATAAAAATATAAATAGGTCTACATCCAAAGACTTAAATTTGCAAGAAGAAATACAAACAGAAAGAGATAAAACATGTCTTCCTTCAGTATTGTAATAGAGAATTATGGCACACAACAACTTTCTCTTCCAAAATGTCATCATGTGAACCTCAGATACAATGCACCAGTCACCAGGTGCATGAGCATATTCTGTTTCACATAAATGGTGCAATAAGTTTCATTTTATATTATTTCTTCTTGTTTATTTTCATTCAAAATACATTGAAATCTTTGCACATTCTAACAGTTCAATATTCACCCCACCTCATTGAAGTCCTAATCTTAAGGTATTTAGATCATTCTGGCTTATTAATGTTTATTAGCTTTGAAATGTAAAATGTGCTCAGTGCCTTTCCTTCTTTGAATTGTCATATTTTGATTGCACTGTCATCTAAGGATTATGTATGATCATCATTAAATGGTTAAGAGTATCAATATTCAGAGGATGCCTTAGACTTGTCTTTTTTAAAGTTCTACTTTAAAAAACCTCTTTATTACATGAATAAATTAATTTCATGCTCATTTCATTTGTCTGTTTTAATTTTTTTTAAACTCCAGTGAACTTTATGTACACTTTTCAGAGTTCATGTCAACCTCATCTACAGTTCTAATCACAAATATCTGAATTAATATTTCTCAGTTTTAAAAAAACATTCAAGCCCATGATGCTTCTGCTCAATTGACACTGCCATCTTGCTTTCCATCATTGGATTGCGATCTTCAAGACTAATTTATTTTGGATGATTGATGACTTTTTCCAAACTTGATCACTATGAACAGGTGGATTGAAAGTATCCTTTTACTTAAAACCATTAGTGACCAAGTCTCGTGTCAAATTTATGGTTGTCATGCTCCTCATGCCCAAAAGATTTGTAAATCTTTATGATTGTCATACCTCCCCATGTCCAAAATGATCAGAAATCCCTCTTATTGCCATACCTTGGAAGCTTGTGGAGGTTTTTGAATGCTCTTTGTAAAGTCCTTAAATAAACACATTCTGTGGCTTTATGAACTCTGTCAAAGAGTCTGTTAGGAAATCTTCCCTTAGTATTGTCAGAGAATTTTGGTACACTTAACAGCTTTCTCTTCCAATATGCCATCATATAAAGCTCATTTGAACTCCATTCCATTGTACTGGTCACTGTTGTTTGCTGCCTTGAGAAATTCATTTCATTCCATTAGGGTCCAAACGTTTTATTCAGGAATTAGGTAAGAAAAAGAAACTTGTAGGTTGCCAGTACTCTAATACAAGGTGCTTGTCATATTCTCCATACCCAACTCAGACTGTCTACATCATATGCATTAGTGAGATAAAGATATCTGTTAATTGCAGCAAATATGTCGAGTCCTTGTTGTACATGGTGAACTTCAACAGGACTCTACTCAAAATCATCTGTAATTTTCAGCCAGGATCCCTGAGCTGATATGAAGGTTGCTCATTTTCTTCAAATGCATGTGAAGGGAATTAAAAATGCATTCATAGTGGCTTATTGCCAAGATGGGTTATGTGGCATCCAAACACAACAATAGAAAGGTGGTGGCCAACACATTTCATTTCAATCACATCTGTTGTTTGGACCTTGAGACAGTTTGAGACAAATCCCTATCATAACTGTACCTCCTTCTAAGTACCCTTACCACAAATTTTCTGCACAGAAATCAAGTTTTAATGCTGATCTGCCACTAGCTCATTTTATGTTGCGTTGTTTTAAAACAGGTATTTGATATAATGACCAGAATAGTACTAATTAATCAATCAAGATGCTGTATGATGAATGTCTGGTGGGGGTTTTGCAAATAGACATTTGATCAAATCAAATGGCCATGAGTGGCATCATTCAGGGTTTTAAAAGCTTTGATAAATATTGAACATAGAACTAGTTTTTTCTCCTGGCTTTTTGTTTTTGTAAGTTGTTTCTTCCCCTGACAAAGATTAACTCAAAATGTTGGTAGTGTTTTGTAACTGATTTTTTACACTTTGAGATAGTAGGGCCATGGCCACTGGAGAAAATGGTAGAGTGGATTTTGTGATTGGACCAGAACCTCTTGAAAATTCCACTGAAATATCATACTGACAGGCGATTCTTATCAGGTTATACCCATGCTTGCCTGTGTAATATACATCAAAGTTTTGCTTCTGCTTAGTAACTACTAAAGGATTTTATAGCTTAGAACAATATTTGATGTTGGGCTGAATCTGTACAGCTTGCATCTGGTTCTAACTTTTAACACTTTTGCATCAAAATTAAACATAGTGATGGCACCTGTTTGACTTTGCCATTTTCTCTTACATCACCAATTTTGTTTCCATAGAGAATTTTTTAAGGGCTTCATGGACTAAGATCATATCTGGCATGAAACTAAATTGAAGTACAATCTCAGTCAAGTTTTATTCAGTTTAAACCTTTTTCCATTTAAATTTAACAGCTACTGCACCATTTTAAGAAAATGTTTGCCCTTGCATCAGAAACTTTATTTATACTTGATACCTTTAGAAGAAATTCTCCATTTTGCAACAAAATATTGGGTTATCACCCTTGTTTGATTTGCTGGTCTAATTCATGCTCACCGATTTATTTTATGCTTGAAATCCTGTGATGGTCTCAATGATTTGGGAGGAAAGAAATTGGTATGCAGCTTATCAAGAGGACTGAAGTCATGTTTTACCATATAAATTTTAATTCTAGCCCATATTTCTTTCTTATGTTTAGCCCCAACATCTCGAACCGAAGTTTCTTCTTCATTGGACAGGGTTGATACAGAATTCTGAATGATAAATTCAGACTTTTCCCAAACTTTCAAAGACTACAAATATAGATTTCCAAGACCTATTTTCGCTAATGTTTAGTATACAAGTTATGTTATATGAGAAAACAATGAATGCAAAATCCTACAATATTGTTTAAAGGCAAGAACAAAGATGGCATAACATGACAAATGTTGACCTGCCATCATATTTGTCTTCCATCATAAGCTCAAGTTGGTACAGCAAGCACAATTAAAAAAAGAGAACCAATGAAAACATGTTTTTTGGTGCTCAAAGTAAATCCCTGGACTGGTTACTCAAAGGTGGCCTTGATGTAAATGTTATATACTAACCTTTCACAGCATTTTAACGTATTTATCTTCAGTCTTTTATCTTGTTATAGTCTGAATATACCTCCCCGTTTGTTTGCACCCCCATACCAATTTAAGAGACGAAAAGTACAAGTTCGATAAAAGATGCACAGAACTTAGTTCATTTATTGATTTACAATTTCAAACCCGATTATGCCAAGATGGGACCCTATCATCATTATCGTCTGCCTGTTACATTCCAAACATACATTTTTCAGTGTAAAAGACAACCTGTTCAACAGTCATTTCCAGTTCCTGGACAAGTCTGTTTTCAGCCAAGGGGTATATGCATGACTACACATATATATGTAGAAGAAAAATACTATGTTGTCTGCTTCCAATATTTATAATGTCAAATCAATTAAAGGAAAAAGTAACAATTAGTAATTTACCTTTCATGTGGATATAATATGTGGTTAATTTCTATGTACATGTGTGCAAAGGATATAAGCTCTCAACATTATGGTAATTTATGGAATTATCCAGCAATTACTGAATAGGATGAAGTATGTCACAATGTTGTCTGAGGAAATCAACTTGCCCATGATTACACATGGCACTCTGTTAACATGGAAAGTCTGTCAAGAATGAAAGGTGCAGAGAATGCCAGTATTAGAGCCTCTCTGGTTATATTCAGGTTAGAAATTATAATTCAGTGAATAAATTCACTAAGTTCTGTCCACTTTTTATCACATTAAAGATTTCCATTATTGAAAGCAGTAGGGGGGTTGCAAATAAAGGGGAGGCATAGTCAGACTATAGTATTTAAAGTTTATTTTGAAGGATATATCTTGATGAAAATTGTTTGAGATTCATTTTAGTAATTGCACTTGCTTCACACTCTGAATTATAAATTTAAAGACATTTCCCAAACTTTCAAAGACCACAAACAGATTTCCAACACCAATTTTCGCTAACATTTTGGATACAATTTATGCTATATGAGAAAACAACAAATGCAAAATACTACAATATTGTTTAATGATGAAATTCAAACTATAATTAATCGAAAGAAAGAAACCTGGAAAACCTGATTACATCCAATTCTAACAACTTTGTGATTATTTAAAGAAATTAAATAGTTTGGGTTTATTTCAATTTTCAAAGACTTTTAAAGACCTCAGGGTAGTCTGCTCGATGTTCCCAAACTTTCAAGGCCTTGAAAATGCTTTCTCATTTTTCCAAAACTGTCAAAGACCGTAAGAACCCTGTTGCAGTCTGAGGAAAGATCCACCAATCAAACCCACTTGTACTATTTCCACTGTGCCCAAAACCCAACAGTATGACAATTGTGAAGCTATTTTGTTACATCAGTTTTACAAATTCTTTTGGTTATCCACTTAAGATTCACTGTTGTCACAAAAATAAACCCGACATTTTCAATGACACTACTGACAATGTCCTAGTCACCATCTGAATAAGAAAGTTTCTGCTGTAATATTATATGCAACAATGAAACAAAACACTCATTAGGGCCCATCCTATCAAATTTCTGCTATGTATATATTTATTTATCAATCAGATAGTTTTCTGCAAATAGAATCTGACTTTCTTTATGTTTAATGATAACACCTGCTATATGGCTTTCTTTATGTGTAATGATAACACCTGCTATATGGCTTTCTTTATGTTTAATGATAACACCTGCTATATGGCTTTCTTTATGTGTAATGACAACACCTGCTATATGACTTTCTTTATGTTTAATGATAACACTTGCTATATGGCTTTCTTTATGTGTAATGATAACACCTGCTATATGGCTTTCTTTATGTTTAATGATAACACCTGCTATATGGCTTTCTTTATGTTTAATGATAACACCTGCTATATGGCTTTCTTTATGTTTAATGATAACACCTGCTATATGGCTTTCTTTATGTGTAATGATAACACCTGCTATATGGCTTTCTTTATGTGTAATGATAACACCTGCTATATGGCTTTCTTTATGTGTAATGATAACACCTGCTATATGGCTTTCTTTATGTGTAATGATAACACCTGCCATATGGCTTTCTTTATGTGTAATGATAACACCTGCTATATGGCTTTCTTTATGTTTAATGATAACACCTGCTATATGGCTTTCTTTACGTGTAATGATAACACCTGCTATATGGCTGATCTTACATTCAGAATCCCAAAACCTGTATACTGGCTCATAAGATCACAAGTAAATGACCTCCACTGGGTGTCTGTCTGATTTTCATGTAATGTATGTCTAGGATAATTTAATCAAATTGTATAAAACAGTTTAAACTGAATGAAGGATTAATTTAAAATGAAAAGACAAATTATGCCTTCAAATACTGAAAAAAGAAAAGCTAAGAAATTAGTTATCTTTATTGACTACAATATGTATGCATATGAATAATAATAAATAATGTGGAACAAATAAATAAATATCAAAACATGATCCTCGGTGCACCAATTACCAGGAAAAAATCTGTTCTTATCAAAGATGCTGATGAAATAGTTCACGCTATAATTGCAATCGTATATCAAATATGCAATTCTCATCGCCAGAATGAAACAAAATGATCAAGAGTTTGGCAAACATCTTAGTGGCAGATTTTCTTGTGACTGAAATTAAAAATCAATTTTTGCACATTATTCTATTAAAAATAAATTCAGCTAAAATTTTCAAAATAGACTGATCATATACAGAAAATTAAAATGAAAATAACATTGAATGAAATCATATTTCTTCCTGGTCAATGTAAGTAGGAGTAACCAAGATCGTTTTTACATTTTGTCACATAAATGAATGCAAAAGACACCATTAAATATTTGATGAAAGAAAATACTCTCTTCATATCAAGGAGTCTAACATAAACTTTTGAACAAAATGGTTTTAAAAAATGTTACCACTATAAAACTCCTACAGGAAAATTAACTATTTCATCACAAACAACAGACCACACATGCATTTATATTGGCAGTATCAAATCTACGAACATTATTCTGAGGAAAATTACAGAAATTTACAAAGACAGAATATCTTCCTAATGATGAGTCAGTCAAGTATACAGGGAGGAAAACACTCTTACAAAATCAACAAAAACTCTCTGTCAGTATAACAGTCCATACGTGAATGACAATGTCAATAAACAAGAGGCCCAGTATCGCTTGGCTCATATAAGTGAAGTATCGCCTGGCTTATATAAGTGAACAGTTGACTGCACTTAACAAAGTAGCATTATGTAACAGTTAGAACACAACCCTGCATAAACCATCAACCAACATATGCATCATGTCCTTATTCCTTATATTACTAAAGCCCCCCAAAAATATTTCCAAAAGATAAAGGCTAATATGTTTTGCTAAGCTTGCAATCATCCAAGCAATATCAAAATCAATAAGAGAAATATTGTCTTAAGTATAAAATTCTCACAGCCAATCAGATGCAAGATTGCCTCATGAATATGCATTGACCTCATATTATCAAACTCGTCTGGTTATCATGATCATATAAGACCATATTTTTAAAAAAAATTCAATACAAGATAAAAATATATTACTTATGGCAGTTAACATAGAAATCTAAATCAATATAATAAAATTCACAACATTCAATCTTAAGTTGTATAGTTTGTTAAATTTTCTATTCAAAAATATTCTCAGTACACTAACAACATAAGATGAAATATAAAGCAATTAAAACATCAGCAATATGTATTGTTGGCAACACTTTAAGAAATAAATACCAATTAAAATGAGTCCTGGCAAGCAAAATTAATTTTCACTGTAATCATCATAAATGTGGTATGCCCTCTTGTACTCAAATATGAAAGGTCACAACTGATAACATGCATTTCCATGAGAACCTAATTAAGTGCCTACAGAGTTTTGATCTGCAACTTTTGGAAGTGTTTGTTACATTTCTACAATCGATCAAAATTAGATCTGCTTTGTGTTATTATGCTACCAATCAAATGTTGTATTAAATATTAAATATGCAAGTAACATAATTAACGTATGTAATATTAATCAGTGGTTTATCTAACTCATTCACAAATGTGATCAAGAATGGCAAAAATACATGAAAGGCTTGTATTACTGAACAGGGTTCATTATCAAATTATGAAGATTCCACAGTTTGTGGTAAACCTGAAATTCCAAAATTGGCAATCAAAGTCTTGCAAAGGCATTATCAGATATTTAACTATTACTAGCAATGCAATTACAATACATCTCGATAACTTGGGCACAACAGAGTCCAACAATACAAGTAGGCATTAATGACATTTCCACTAATCAAAATTTTATAAAAAATTGTTATGTTCTGTGTACTGAGAATCTTTTGAGACTAAAATGTATGGACTGTTCCATCAAAACATACGGGCTGTTCCATTAAAGCATACATGGGACTAAGGGAAGGCATTTATAAAGTGGGGTACTCACCAATAGATGCAATTTTGAATTGTCATTTTAATATGAACTCTGTGAAACTGAACTATCCTGGCATATATTGTTTTTTAAAGCTGCCTTCCCTGGGTAACATGTATGTTAAAATGAAACAGCCCAAACAAAATCAAGGACTTCTTATTACAAGTTAAGAAATTCATGATATGGATCCACACCTGCTCTTATGTCATAAATAGGTTTGCAAGTTATGCGAGCAAGAATAATCAAAAGTCTCAATATTTTATTACAGTATTGATGAGTTTTTATGTCACTGCTCAAAATAAATGAACACCTTGTTAATCAATAAAAATAAACAACTTGTTCTGAGTCACCAATAATTCTAGAACATATCTACATTCATATTCAAAACCAGTAATGTAATATACAATGTTATAAATATGTTGAAACCTCTTGAGGTAATGTTTTTTTTTACTTTTCAGAGACTGTTCTCTTGAAAATAAAGGTAATTTATACAGCAATGTAAACTACGTCATTAGAAAAGCTACTGAATGAGAATTATTTCCAATGCAATTATAAAACTAGTTTTCAACCATTTCCTCCACCCATCTTTCTCCTCAAGGTAACTGGTAACTTGGGCCCTTTCTTAAGCTGCAGTCTTTGTTTTTGGACCCAAATGTGCAAGCATTACTGAAGGAGTGATGTATATATGGTACAAATCTGGAGTTGTTGAACAACTGATGAACATACTGTTGTACAAACACAATGTTGTAGCAATACATTAGTGACTGAGTAAGCAAAATGTTATGCTCAATCTGAATCTCAGTGGTAGTACATGTCAATAATACATGTCTATAGTAATACATGTCAATAGTAATACATGTCTATAGTAATACACATCATTCAGAGACCATCTGAATCTCAATAGTAATACATGTCATTCAGAGACCATCTGAATCTCAATAGTAATACATGTCATTCAGAGACCATCTGAATCTAGTAATACATGTCATTCAGAGACCATCTGAATCTCAACAGTAATACACATCATTCAGAGACCATCTGAATCTCAATAGTAATGCATGTCATTCAGAGACCATCTGAATCTCAATAGTAATGCATGTCATTCAGAGACCATCTGAATCTAGTAATACATGTCATTCAGAGACCATCTGAATCTCAACAGTAATACACATCATTCAGAGACCATCTGAATCTCAATAGTAATGCACGTCATTCAGAGACCATCTGAATCTCAATAGTAATACACATCATTCAGAGACCATCTGAATCTCAATAGTAATACATGTCATTCAGAGACCATCTGAATCTCAATAGTATTACATGTCATTCAGAGACCATCTGAATCTAGTTATACATGTCATTCAGAGACCATCTGAATCTCAATAGCAATAAACGTCATTCAGAGACCATCTGAATCCCAATAGTAATACACATCATTCAGAGACCATATGAATCCCAACAGTAATACATGTCATTTAGAGATCATCTGAATCTCAATAGTAATACACGTCAGAGACCATCTGAATCCCAGTAGTAATACATGTCATTCAGAGACCATCTGAATCTCAATAGTAATACATGTCATTCAGAGACCATCTGAATCCCAACAGTAATATGTCATTCAGAGACCATCTGAATCCCAATAGTAATACACGTCATTCAGAGACCATCTGAATCCCAATAGTAATACACGTCATTCAGAGACCATCTGAATCCCAATAGTAATACATGTCATTTAGAGACCAAAGGAATATTTTGTCACATGTTTAGACTCAAAAGAAATACAAATGTTACAAACAACTTGAATATTCCTGTAAAGAAAAAAAAACTTGTTAAAACATATTGAATAAAATATAAATACTAAATTATGCGAGTTGTATTTTGTGATTACTAAATCCTCTCTTTCAGTTTGTATTTGGTCTGTAGGATATCCACTGTTGACTTCAATGCACTGAAAAAAATAAAGACTTTTGAAAGTATTTGTATACTAATTATGAATAAAAAAAGAAATTAAAATTAAAGAAAATAAGTTTGGCCTGTACAAGATACACACTGCTCTATTCCATCAGTAAACAGTGTAATTAAAAAAATCCTAGTCAATAACACTCTAGGATTAAAGGTAATTTGCTATCAATTTCCTTAACAATACTAACAGCTAATCCATGGTGACCAAAAATGATTACTGTTGAATTTTTACATGAA
The DNA here is from genome assembly GCA_028554795.2 of Sinohyriopsis cumingii. NCBI lineage: Eukaryota > Metazoa > Mollusca > Bivalvia > Unionida > Unionidae > Sinohyriopsis > Sinohyriopsis cumingii. The sequence goes on along the minus strand of JAPYKE020000094.1, from coordinate 967,751 downwards.
GCTGTCCAACATCACATGTATATCCACCTAAACCGTTCCATTCACAACAGGGCAATTAAAGCTTGATTGGTCAATGCATTCTGTTTCAAGACACTTCATGTGAAAAACAAGAACATCTGATTAAATGAAAATTACCATTGCAGCATTTCCTTGTTATTTTTATCATCTCTTCCATCATTTCATGAACTTGTACATATTTGAATAAATGTGATTAAAAACTGATGTATGCAATATCCAGTGGCAAATTTCAAAGTCAGCTGTACAAACAGGTGGCATGCATATATATATATATATATATATATATATATATATATATATGCATGCATGCACAGTCATACACATTGGATGATGCCTTGGATTGAAATAAATATTGCCACTGATATCAACAATTTCTTTTCTTCTATCCAAATTAGTCTGAGAGCAAAGTTCTATTTGATTAGGTCCCCAAACAGGTAAGGAAGGATGATGTCAGAGGTTAGTATTGTTGTTGATAACAAAAAGTCATGTGTTTCATGTATAGCATAGTCTAGATTTATGTTGCTGTAAAGGTCTGACATCTGCCACACAATAATTATGTATTACATAGTGTGAGGGACTTGTAGTACTGTAGGCTTACTGTTCCTGGGGTCAATCACTCAATTCTATCATTCTGATAAGTCATGGAGATGAGTTCTCACACCTCTGTTGCCTTATGCTATGTCAGTATATTCTGTTTAAACAACTGGGAAAATGTAAAGAGTATCACTGTATGTCAACTGTTTAACATGAAAAGTTAGCAGCTGGTCAGTTTTCTTCTTTTGGTCGTTGATAACTTGGTGTGGTGTAATAATAATATAGTGAACCAGCCTATGTGTGGTGTAATATTAATAATACTGTGAACCAGCCTATGTGTGGTGTATTATTAATAATACTTTGAACCAGCCTATGTGTGGTGTAATATTAATAATATAGTGAACCAGCCTATGTGTGGTGTAATATTAATAATATAGTGAACCAGCCTATGTGTGGTGTAATATTAATAATATTGTGAACCAGCCTATGTGTGGTGTAATATTAATAATATTGTGAACCAGCCTATGTGTGATGTAATATTAATAACACTGTGAACCATCCCATGTGTGGTGTATTATTAACACTGTGAACCTGCCTATGTGTGGTGTATTATTAATAATACTGTGAAACAGCCTATGTGTGGTGTAATATTAATAATACTGCAAACCAGCCTACGTGTGGTGTAATATTAATAACACTGTGAACCATTCTATGTGTGGTGTATTGTTAATAATACTGTGAACCATCCTATGTGTGGTGTATTATTAATAATACTGTAAACCAGCCTATGTGTGGTGTAATTTTAATAATACTGTGAACCAGCCTATGTGTGGTATAATATTAATAACACTGAATGAGCCTATGTGTGGTATAATATTAATAACACTGTGAACCAGCCTATGTGTGGTGTATTATTAATAATACTCTGAACCAGCCTATGTGTGGTGTACCAGCCTATGTGTGGTGTAATATTAATAATAATGTGAACCAGCCTATGTTTGGTGTAATATTAATAATATTGTGAACCAGCCTATGTGTGGTGTAATATTAATAATACTGTGAACCAGCCTATGTGTGGTGTAATATTAATAATACTGTGAACCAGCCTATGTGTGGTGTAATATTAATAATACTGTGAACCAGCCTATGTGTGGTGTATTATTAATAATACTCTGAACCAGCCCATGTGTGGTGTAATATTAACAGTATTTACTGATTAGCTGAAAATAATTACCGGAAAAAATTAACGTAAGCCTGCATATGGGTAAATTGTATGCCAGCAGTACGGCTTCAAACCAAACCATTTGTTTTTATTTATCACTGCTGCTTAAAAAGTTTTAATGGATTTAAATAGAATGATCTCTATATGACCCAATTTTCATAGTAGTCTCTTTGAGAAAATTTGTCTTAAAAATGAGGCACACATCACATCACTCATAATTTTGAACTTTTTCTTGAATAGGCATGTATTCTCCTGGTCCTACCATTTACTGTATAGTTATGTTACACAAATTTTAACATCATAGTCTATGGGAAGTTAATAAGAATTAACCTATTGAAAAAGAACCAAACTAAATATGACTAACTGTTAAAGAACAAAGAAATGTAAAACAATTGCTCTAAATAATGTAATGAATGGTTTGTTTTTGTGGGATCTAAAGGCATGGCAGCCAGGATATTTGGTTGAAGAAGAATGCAGAAAAACCGTGTGAAGAACCAATGATCCATAGGAAGCTACTGGCATGCTTTCATGCATATCCAAATTGGTTAAGCCAAGACTCAAACCCACACAAACTGAGGTGAGATATCCATGATCTGCAAAGGTGACCACTCAGCAAGCCAGAGCCCCATCATGATCTGCATATAACACTATATACAGGGTGCAAAAAAGCCAATTTGGTCATGAGCTAATTTAAAAACTCAACCTAAGCCAGTAAAATATAAAATTTAAGTCAATTTCTTGTGAAGTGTGGGGGATTAATAGACGCAGACAATCATCTAGTTTGATGATTCTAGCATGAACTGGGCTTGAAAAAATAAACTGAAAACACAAAATATACCCTCTGTCATGAAAGTATGACACAGGTTTGTTATGAGGATGAGTACTCAAGATGCATCCCCTCACCAAGTTGCAGAACTCCAGGTTAACAGTATAAATAGAGTGCACAAAAATCTGAGCAAAGCACAAATATTTAACAAAGAATATACAAGTAATATATATATATATATATATATAGCCCCCCACTCCAAAATGTAGCTCCCCAACTCCTGTAGGCAGGTGCTACAAAACCCACTCCAAAATGTAGCCCAACAACTCCTGGAGATAGGTGCTATAAAACCCACTCCAAAATGTAGCCTCCCCACTCCTGGAGGCAGGTGCTATAAAGCCCACTCCAAAATGTAGCTCCGCAACTCCTGGAGGCAGGTGCTATAAAAACCACTCCAAAATGTAGCCCAACAACTAATGGAGGCAGGTGTTATAATACACACTCCAAAATGTAGCCCCCCCAACTCCTGGAGGCAGGTGCTATAAAACCCACTCCAAAATGTAGCCCCCCCACCAACTCCTGGAGGCAGGTGCTATAAAACCCACTCCAAAATGTAGCCAACAACTCCTGGAGATAGGTGCTATAAAACCCACTCCAAAATGTAGCCTCCCCACTCCTGGAGGCAGGTGCTATAAGCCCACTCCAAAATGTAGTTCCCCAACTCCTGGAGACAGGTGCTATAAAACCCACTCCAAAATGTAGCCTCCCCACTCCTGGAGACAGGTGCTATAAAACCCACTCCAAAATGTAGCCTCCCCACTCCTGGAGACAGGTGCTATAAAACCCACTCCAAAATGTAGCCCCCCCAACTCATGGAGGCAGGTGCTATAAAACCCACTCCAAAATGTTGCATAATAATAATAATAATAATAATAATAATGACCTTATTTAAAGAGGGTAACACAATTAGCTAAAAACTAATCTACCTTGAGGCCCTCATACAAAGGAATTTATTTATTTAAGCTGCATCTCTGAAGCCACTGAATATATTGGGTTTGGAAGAAGGAAATAGAGTGGGCATTTCTAATCTCAGCTGGAATACTATTCCAGAGCAGAGTTCCAGAGTATTGGAAACTTTTTTTAAATAACTCCTTATTTGGTTTGGGAATTTTATACTGTTTGGTAGACATGGATCGCAGGTGGGGAGTATTACCAGGTAGCCTATACTGGAATAGTGATTGTAAATATTCAGGAGCACTATTCTGAGATATCCTGTACATTAATTTGGCTTTTCTCAAACAGATTCGGTCTTTAATAGGTAATATTTTTAACCTACCAGCTAAACTTTCCTTGCTTTCTTTCTGGATTGATATTAGACCAAATGCTCTTTTTTGAAGATGTGCCAGCTTTGCTATGTTTTTATCATTTGAATTACCCCATACTGTACTACAGTAGTCCAAATAGGGTTGTATGTAACTGTTATAAAATAGTTTCCTGTGCCTTTCAGGGAGAAAATGTCTTATCCTACTGAGAAGCCATAAACTTGAATTGACTTTTTTACTGGTATATGAGGGAGAAGGTATTTTATCAAGGACTCCATGACCCATACACTAGGCATATGACCTAGGATGAATAAATGTATAACCAGCTTGAAGCCTGCCTGCGCTATGTATCCAGGATTATGCTGATGTGTTTATGCACACAATTTTGAACCTACACATTATCACCCACCTTCCCTCTCTAATAATCTTGTATTCTCCTTGGATGGATAGGTCCACCACAGTTGATCCCTGCCGTGCACTGGTTGTGTTTCCCAGGGGACCACCATCACAGATCAAATCTAGCTTGTGCCAGATATTCTCAAATTCCTGCATTTAGATCAAAAGCAATCATAATTAGGGTGTACATGTATATACTGCATGTTGCATTGATTTTTCAAATTTTATCACATAATTTTAATTTTATTAACGATGACCAAAGGAATGTTCCCCATGTCACACTATTTTATATACAACTATTGGCTATCCCAAAATTAAAAGGGGATGGGGTGAGGGAGAAGGTATTTTATCAAGGACTCCATGACCCATATTAATTGGACATGTCAGGATAAATCACCTATAATTACCCTCAATTACCCCAACTGCCAACATTTTTACAACAAAAACCATCCAATACCTCTGCAATTCATAAATGGTCCTTACAAATAGGTGACAAAAGCTAATAATCAAGTCAGCCATTTTGACATGCTTGCAACATTTGTTTCACTTACTATTACTAAGACATAAATAGGCGCTTGAAGCACCTAGCTGCACAGTTTATTTAATGATATAAATTTTGACCCATTTATGTTACTGATTAAAAACACATTAAAAAGGACAAGAAATATTTGTAAATTTATTAAAAAGATGGGTTAAAATCAGCAAAATTCAACTTGCAGTGAACTTTTGTCCACAGTGTGGAACATTTGCTAAAATATGTTCAAAAATCATGCTAGAGGAGAAAACATAAATTTGTCTAACCTTCTTTCATGCACTGAGCATGAAAGAAGGTTAGACAAATTTATGTTTTCTCCTCTAGCATGATTTTTCCCAAACACTATCCCTACTGAACATAGTTCAAATAGTAATCAACAGATGCAACTGAGAGAAGTATTCAATTAAAAAAGGTAATGTCCACACCATGTGATTGATGGAGTACAAATAATTACAATCTCATCATATGTCACCCAAACTCTAAGATGTACTGCAGTATCATCAATTGTCACAGGGGACAAATTATCATAGTTTTCTTTGTTGCCCTGAACCACAAATTTAAATCCCTAACGAAAAATGAACAAATAGGATGATGACCCCTCCCCGTTTTCTTACAGTGTTTCATTCCTAGAGAATAACACAGCTACTAGTATTTGATAAATCATGGTCAAGACTGTAATCTGGTAATTAAATATTAGCTTTACATGTGTTTGTTTTATTTTTTATTCTAACCTTTTGAAACAAGAATTATAAATCATTTAATAATGTTTCAATGCACATGTTCGATAAGGCATGATAGCTGTAATTTTACACTCATGCCTTAGATTGATATGCGAGGTTAAGTAAGGATAGAGAGAAAATACAGAAAAAGTATAAGGTATTCAAACAATAATCATACTGAAAATGAAACAAAAAATAATACAAAATAACAGTATATGAAAATTAAATTTAATACTTATTCAATTCAAACCTTCATTTGAGTACAACTGTTGTTCAAACATTTAAATCTTCTGAAAGCACATTTTATTTTATCCATGCATTTTTAATCTAAAAGAACAACAATCCTGTAAATACTATAAGTATTTCTTGATACACTATGCATATACACTAATTACAGCAGAGTATTAAAGCTCACACTTCAAAGATGTTTGGACAAAACCACTATATCGACATTGTGTCAATCAAATCTTATGGTACTCACAAAAGCTTCTCGGGTAAATAATCCCCAAATTGCTAATTAAACAAGTCCAGCTTTCTAAAAACCACTGATAATTAGGTCTGATCTTTCACGCACCGTCACATGAGCTGCAATTATCAATTCAGCGTGAATTGGCTTGATTAGACATCTTTTTCTGTAATGGCGTCCATGACCTGTTTAGAATACTACTCGTGGAAGTGTGACTTTAATTCTTCTTTAATAACCGATTGGCCTAGGGTTGATGGCTGCGTTGGCTTCCCTTGATGTTGTGCACTCAAACATAAACATAGCGAAAGTGATTAATCTTGACAGGTGTTTTAGTTGTGCTCACAGAGATGGAAGAATTGTTTTAGTGTTCTTGGCTGCGTCGTCTTCGATTGATGTTATTCACTTGGTCATAAACTCCGTGTCAGTACTGAACATGCCAGGTCTTTGATTTGTGCTCATACATCTGATAGTATTGCTTTAAACATTAAAGTGACCAGCATTTGCGTTGGCATAGTTTTATTCTTTTGTATTCATTTTTTGTTATATTTGTAGAGGTTAAACCATGAAATTAAATACCTACTATTATGAAAACATTGAGAGGCAAACTACAAAATTAAGTACCCACCAAAATGACTTTTTTTTAATACAAAACCACAAAAATTAAGTACCCACCAACATGATTTTTTTAAATACAAAACCACGAAAATTAAGTACCCACCAAAATGACCTTTTTTTAATACAAAACCATGAAAATTAAGCCCAATGAAAATAAATGATACTTCAGTACTAAAACCAACAGACCACTAACCAGTACTACAGACCACTAACCAGTACTACTACTGTCAAAGCATAACATGATTTACTGGCACACTGCCAGGTTGTTAGATTTTCTGGTCTAATATCCATCACCTGTCTGACTGCCATTATAAAAATCATATACCGTATGTACTCGCTTATAAGTTGAGTCCAACTGCAAACTGCACAGACCCAGATCTGCACTAGCAGCTCTGAGTCTGTGCAGTTTGCTAGGAGTAATCATTAGAACAAACAGCAAAGACCCTGATCCACAGGCGCATTATAATGGCAGATTCAGATCATTGTTGTTTGCAATTTGACTTGACTTATAAGTGAGTATATACAGTATTTAATTGTGCAACTTAAACACTAAATTATCTTGATTTTATATGATGTGCGATGCTAATGAGTTAAGTGAGCTTATCTGAGATCTGGCAATTGTTCAATTGGTTACAGTAATATGAAAGATAACAGTTTATAATTCAGAGGTGACATTCCAGGTTTCAACATCAAAAAAATTCCTCACTGGTATGACTTTAATATTTATTACATCAAATCCTGTGACATATTTTTTTACTATAAGATCAGGTGAAACAAGCAATCAGAGCTTTGATTAAATCATTATGTGTGTTTCAAAAATGGAGCCAAGTCCAAATGGTAAAAAATGACTTCAGTATATTAAAGACACAAAAAATATTGAACCAGTCACTGTGCATGCTAAATTAAATTTGTCTGGGTCTAAACGTCATAAGGTACTTACAGTTTTTTCAAAAGTTTTAAAAGCTATATAAAAAAATAACAAACTAATGGAATGAAAATTTAAAAGATCATTTGCATCAAATTTTTTTGTGTAATTGTGTCAAAGAGCTAGCATAATATGGACAGACGAACAGGCAAGATGAGATACCCATGCTGCAATAACTGCAGCGAGAACAATAAAAAAAATGAGCAGCAAAGGCATAAACCACCCAATTTGCTGAGAGAGAGGGAGGGAGAAAAGTAAATCATATGGGAAGCTACCAAGTTTGCAACAGATTGTGATATTCACCTTAATGTTTAGAGGACTTAAAGTTCCACTGATATTTGCACTTGTTAGAGCTAGTGGTCCCCGACAAACTCTGGCCAGCTCACGTATAAAGGTATGGTCTGGAATGCGGATTCCAACCAAAGATGTGTCAGGATTGAGGTCTGGATTTAGGTCATCGCTTCTCTCTACCACCACAGTGACAGGTCCAGGAAGTAAATCACAAAGGAGTTTGTTAGGGACATGAATTTTACCCCACCTAAAAATGAAAATGCATAAAGTGAAGCCTGTCTATGAGGATATATTTATATTAAAAATACTTGTCTTTATGAGATACTTTAATGAAAATCTAAAAAAAAGCCCACTACATAAAAGACAACTGTCTAATGTGGACAGAATGCTTTTCTGTTTCTCAAACAACTTCCAACTTCACTGTAAATAATGGTACACATGAATTTCCTCATACGAGATGATAAAGCACAACTTCCATAACTTAAACATCATTCACTCAAGCAAATTCCATAATTCAAACATCATACAAATTATTTGTTCAATCCTGACATAAAGCCTTCCCTTTTCTCACTTTTTTCTCCAAATTTTCACTTATTTTGCTTGAATTTTTTTAATTAGCATTAGGAATATGAGGAATATTAAAGACCAATAGTCAGTTTAGAACCAATCAAACTTTTTTTCAGCTGGATATATATTTTCTAAATTTTTCATAGAAAATATTATTTTACTCTCTTTGATATACTGCTTATGTCCCTGGATGTATCTATTTATGCTTTGTGATGGCCTGTGCATATTAATAATGTATCATTAAGTCATAATTTGATTGGCTAATTGATTAGAAAGAAAATGTAAATGCCACACAATTCTATCAATAAACATACCACATACTACATATAAAAGATGCTATGATTAAAAGTGTCAACTTCGTTGCATCTGTCCTTCAAATCAAATCCAACTGCAAACTGCACAGACCCAGATCTGCCATCTACGTCTAGACAGTTTGTTAGAAATAATCAGTATAACCTTATGCTGAGTCTTAAAGACCAGTTCAAGCAATCCTTGTTGAAGTAGTAATACACATTTTGCAAGGCTTTAGGACACAAGAGTGACATAAAATTGAAACTAATAAACTAATGAGATCATTTACAACAGCATTTTTCAAATACTGAGGAAAGCAATGTTTAGATAAATGAATACCATGTGAACAGTTCTTATTGCATCTGTAATTCAAAGGTGTCCAATGTGAATATAAGGCATTTTGTATTAGGATGATAGAAGACTGAAGCAATTTGTTATCTGGATCGTGGGAATAGTAGCTGTGTTAACACAGTAGAAATGGAAGTCACCTTTCGTGAAAGTTTGCTAGCTATAGTTACATATCTTCATCTATTTGCCTCTAAATTGGAGACATCTCTGAAGAAAAATGCTCATCTTGGACAAAAAATATGAGTTACATCCCTTTTCATTGGTAGACTGGGGTCATTCAATATTTAAATTTTTGTCTGCAAAGGCAGGTAAAGTTTCAGTTCATGAGTCACAAAAAAAAGCCACATACAGCTTTTCTTGATTTCATATTCATCAAAGGCTTCAAACATAAGCCGACTATCTTTTGATCTCAGGAAGATGAGCTACTGGCTAATCTAGATATTGTTTCTTAAAGTGTGGACATGGGAGAAACCAAAGTGTACAATGGCATGCTCCTCTAACATTATAGTCATTAGTCTTTCAAAAGTTTCAACTTTCGGTCAGTTTATTGCAGGCATGATAATGATTTTTTTTTTTATTACATCAATGTAGAATCCAATATTTTATTATAAGTTTCACCTTTTGTTTGACTCCATCTTAGTATTTGTGGTTTTTACCATTAGAGCCATCATATCTGTAGCAATCACTTTCAAAATCTGAGTGTGATGCTGGACATCATTAAGAAATCATTTATCCATCATTCCATATCTACTTCTTAGCAAAACTGTGCAGAGCTTACAAATGATAAATGGTGATACAAACCATCTTTACAAGAATTGCAGAGACTCTGTATTTCTTTTTGATAAAAAAACAGGATTAAAAAAGTTACATCAATATGTTACCCGAGTCTTTGCAAATTTTTTCAGCAAGTCTATAGCAAGCCAGCCACATGCCAATGTTTTTCTTAACTTTGCAACCCAGACATATTATCAGATATATAGAGCATACAACTACATGTATTTCTCAAGAATCCTGAGCTTTGGGATATCTGGGATTACGAGAAATGTGGATAAATGTAGAACCATAGCAACCAGAACAATTGAAAAAGATCAAATTATAGATTTTGTACATGTGCATGAAAATAAAAATTGAGCCATTTTGACATTTATTGCTTGCTTGGCTTTTATTTGATTCATGTTGATAGCAAAAATGCTTTTCATTTATCCTTCACCACTTCTAGCATATTGAATCGCTCTTTTCAGCACTGTGTGTCTTTATTTTGTGGTGATACCACAAAGGTGCATATTAGCTGAAACACTGCTGGGTGTTCTTTTTTGTCAAAATGTATGCTGATATACTCTAAGGAGAAAAAAAAAATGGAAGAAAAATCTTGTAGCAGTGTTTTTTGGAACTGTGATATGAATGCAAGTAAATAAGTTGTTCATATCAACTTCAGCCCTTATGTTTGGCAGCAGCAATTGCCCAAACAATCGCTAAAGCCTAAAAGGCAAAATTTCAAAGACAATTAATTTCAATTAAAATAATATTTGTCAATGGATATATTTATGCTCAGTTCAGTTGTATGTTGAGATTCAGTGATAAGTCAGCAATGTCCAACGATGAAACCTGTTTTCATGGCTGAAAACATGACTAAAAAGATTCAGTTTCAAAAGGAAGAAAGCTGTAGAAATACATAATATGGCATTTAATCAACAAATTAAAGTACTGACTTAACAAGAAATGTGTTCATAAATCATATGTGCTCTCATCAAGAAATATGCAATGACATGGTAATGTTTTAAGTCAGACTTAGTCATAATTCCATAATAACTAAGCAGAAAATGTAAAAGACAAAATGTTGACATAGCTGCTATTACCAGTAAATATAAAGCCTGATATAAAAATTGGTTTCAATCCAGGAACTCCTTCAAATGTTATCATGTGCAAATTGCAGGGTGTAGTTCTGAATCAAAGGGGGTACACATCTTCCAAATGAAGGTAAAAATTACACTAAAGCCTTCATGCTAAATTTTATTTCAATGATTCAGTCCTTCAAAAGTAAGTTGCAACAAAAGTGAAAGGCCAAGTTCTAAATAAAATAGAAGTGCTAACATAAACTCAGTGTCATTTGCCAGAAAACTGAATATCAGACATCTAATCACATCTATATGTACATGTATCTGTTCTGTAGTACTGGCTACCCAGTATTCAGTAGCTGTATAGAGTCCAAAGCTGTAGCTGTATAGAGTCCTAAGCTGTAGCTGTATAGAGTCCAAAGCTTTAGCTGTATAGAGTCCTAAGGTGTAATGAAGTTAAAGGAAGCTTTAATGGCGCTAGACAAAATAATTTGACTGTTATTAATATTTCTAATTTCAATGTCAGACATTTCTTCAAAGTTTTCTTATCAAAACAATTTAATGTATGTATGGAAACAATGAGGCACAGTCGTCAAATAGTCCAACAGAGAAGTAAACCAAAAATTCAACCACAATGGCTCACTTATATGTATTTTATTTAAAATAAAAACGACTTTAAAAATCACAAAACTGATCAGAACATATAACCTTCAAAATATGTTACTTTTTTCACTTTTCAGGATTATGCAATTACTTACATGAAAATTTCAGAATACCAACATGTATCACTGTGTAATATTACTAACCAGAATGTCACACCTTCATAATCACTGTGTAATATTACTAACCAGAATGTCATACCTTCATAATCACTGTGTGATATTACTGACCAGAATGTCACACCTTCATAATCACTGTGTAATATTACTAACCAGAATGTCACACCTTCATAATCACTGTGTAATTTTACTAACCAGAATGTCACACCTTCATAATCACTGTGTAATATTCCTGACCAGAATGTCACAGATTCAGAATCACTGTGTAATTTTACTAACCAGAATGTCACACCTTCATAATCACTGTGTAATATTACTAACCAGAATGTCACACCTTCACAATCACTGTGTAATTTTACTAACCAGAATGTCACACCTTCATAATCACTGTGTAATATTCCTGACCAGAATGTCACAGATTCAGAATCACTGTGTAATTTTACTAACCAGAATGTCACACCTTCATAATCACTGTGTAATATTACTGACCAGAATGTCACAGATTCAGAATCACTGTGTAATATTACTAATCAGAATGTCACACATTGATATATCACTGTGTAATATTACTAACCAGAATGTCAAACCTTCAGAATACCAACATATATCACTGTGTAATATTATTAACCAGAATGTCACACCTTCAGAATACCAACATATATCACTGTGTAATATTACTAACCAGAATGTCACACCTTCAGAATAATAACATATTTCACTGTGTAATATTACTAACCAGAATGTCACACCTTCAGAATACCAACATATTTCACTGTGTAATATTACTAACCAGAATGTCACACCTTCAGAATCATTGTGAAATATAACTAACCAGAATGTCACACCTTCAGAAAACTAATATCACTGTGTAATATTACTAACCAGAATGTCACACCTTCAGCATCAGTGTAATATTACTGACCAGAATGTCACACCTTTATAATCACCGTGTAATATTACTGACCAGAATGTCACACCTTAGAATCACTGTGTAATATTACTGACCAGAATGTCACACCTTCATAATCACTGTGTAATATTACTAGCCAGAATGTCACACCTTCATAATCACTGTGTAATATTACTAGCCAGAATGTCACACCTTCATAATCACTGTGTAATATTACTGACCAGAATGTCACACCTTCATAATCACTGTGTAATATTACTGACCAGAATGTCACACCTTCATAATCACTGTGTAATATTACTGACCAGAATGTCACACCAACATAATCACTGTGTAATATTACCAGCCAGAATGTCACACCTTCATAATCACTGTGTAATATTACTAGCCAAAATGTCACACCTTCATAATCACTGTGTAATATTACTAGCCAGAATGTCACACCTTCATAATCACTGTGTAATATTACTGACCAGAATGTCCCACCTTCATAATTACTGTGTAATATTACTAACCAGAATGTCACACCTTCAGAATCACTGTGTAATATTACTAATCAGAATGTCACACCTTCAGAATCACTCTGTAATATTACTGACCAGAATGTCACACCTTCAGAATATGTTCTAGAATATAAAGCACTAATTACACTTGTTTTTTTTCCAAGTACTAAATTATGGTCTGTAAAAGACAGCATAAATGTCACAATTAACTCTAAAGTATTTATTTAAAAGGACATTTTTATTATTTTCTTTCATTTACAGATAGAATCTTCATAAAGCAGAACACTCTTGAACTTTCTTGGCCTTCTTGACCAGATGTGCTGTCATAGTAACAGCTGAGGTCATTCATGTCAATTATTTAAGTTGTAAATTAGTAATCCAACTACTCAGTGTGACTATGGCAGACATATTTCAGGGTAGGGTTGAGGACTACTACTGTTTCTATCTTGTCCTCTGAATCAAGGAAAGAACTCTTTTCCCTTGATGCCAAAGCTGCAACTCCAATTTTTGTGATCTTTTGAAAATGCTCAACAGCACGTTCTGGCGTTTTTTGTTTTTAGGATACAAATTCTATACAAGATCGAACAAATCAGTCCAATTTTGTAATCCTTCTAATTATATTTATTTAAAAACATTTTCCATTTTTCTTTTTCCACTTCATCAGATTGACCAAAAATGTCACCCGACTAAATGAATGCTCAGCCAACACCGAGAAGAATGATTCATTGGATGATCCATCTTGATTAGACATTTTACTTTGCTTTAGTTAGTTATTATTAAATACAGTTCTTATATAATCAAGATCAAGCTGTTTAAAGTGCAGATTACATAATAAATATGCATTCTGCATTTTTTGTGTGCAAAAATCAACAAAATGGGGCTAAATTGTGACCAAATATGGGCTAGGGTGTAGTGAATTAGTTGGGTTATGGCAAACTAAAGATTTTGTACTTTTAGCCCAAAGCACACAAGATTATCTCATTTCCTATTACTAAGAATACTGTTATGTGTATTTAATTTAATTGTTTGTCTGCTAGTTTTAATTTTTTTATTTCATTACATGTTATTATAATGTAACATTATTTGCTGGACTTGACAGTGTCTAAAATTGAGTTCAATTTTGCTTGACCTGGTTGACTATTTTATTTCATTTATGTAAACAACTAATAATAGCTTCATTATTCTCTATGCGTATGAGCTTATTAGCAGGATTACTATTCAGGTAAAGAAGAAGGCATAAATATGTTGATCTGGGTCAGGGTTTGGGAGATTCCTAAGTGAATTTTGAAGGCTACTGTGTTGTAAATAAACAAGGCTTATTTTCATTAGGCTATCGTTGTTTTTAGAAAATGCTAATTGTGACCTGAGGTCAAGCAGAGAACTATATTATCTTGTAATTGTAAGGATTTTACCAGTCATGCTTCAATATCTAGCACTCTAGGTTATATTATGTTGTGACCAGTTTGGGCTGAATGTTATTTTCTCCAAATTATTGAATTCAAGTGATTATTTTCTCTGGAAATACAAAATCGCTCTGATAAAATTCTTTGATAAAGACATTCATTGGAATTTATACTGAATACAAACCTGGAATAATATTTCTGTGATTCAACAAGAGACTGTTGATACATCAGCACTTTGCAGGCTATAAGAGAAACATCATCACATTCAATATGGGATCTCTTTGGGACTTGAACTGAGTTTAATGAGGACTTTTTATTACTACGACTAGTGTCTTTAATTCTTGAATATTTTTGGATTTAATTTGCAATGCCCTAAGTTCTTTTTATCTCATTATTCACTTTGTATTCTAGGGAAATAAATTATTTGTTAAATTTTACAAAGCTTGCTGTATTGACTCTTTACTGTTACTTATTTTAAGAACACAGACTCATAACAATACCTTAAATATTATTTAATAATTTTTCTTTGTCCCTTTCAAATCTTGTGTGTCCCCCAGATTTAGAAGACATGGTGGACATGGTATCCTTGGTGCAACACTCTGGATCATATTGTTTTGCCTGTAAGAAACATAGTCATTTACTTATAGAGATCCTCTATATCGGCAACACTGATAGCAATGGGTTTTGACAGATCCCTGCTCTTGATGTCGTATATCCTTCTGGCTGCATCACTGTTCTGAGCTAATCCTGCTACACCATAAATAGTGTCTGTAGGCACAGCTATTATGTGTCCCCTCATCAGACTCTCACAGGCTTTATCAATTGTGGACTGAAAGTCTGGAAAAGATTATAAAACAGACCTAAAATTATCTTCTGGGTATACAAAAATTAAAAAAAGCAAATAGCTCAGCTATGAAATATATTGTGTATTTTAACATATTAAAGCGGAGAAAACACAGGGTGTAATGAGGTTGACATTTTGAGAAAACATTAATCTTGATCGCCAGTGCCCTCTAGCGGCATCCCCTGTTGCTACCATATATTATGGTGCGCATGGTTGATGTACCAATTATACTGTGCCCTATCGGTGTATATACTATATTTCCAACAGCAGAGGTTGCTTTTAAATCATGACAGTTGTCATGTATGCAATCCGTGCTGTATGTGCGTATATATCTGTACTTATCCGTTGTGTATGTGGTCTGTTTACACTTACACTTGTGTATTCTATTTGTCATATAAGGGTAATCTCTGAAGCATGAATCGTATTATAACTGTGGTTTTGTTGGTTACTTAATAGCCCGAGTTTCCTCTGACCCTTGCCGTCCCATTTTTGATATTTTGACATTTATGTTGGGGTGTAGGGTCAGAGTCCATTCATCTGGTGTCGACATATGGTAGTCACTTACTAGTTGGCCCAACAAACTTGAACAACCTTTCATCGAGATATACTTGCATGAAATCGATAGGAATATGATCTATTTTCTCAGAAATTGCAATCATAGCATTCGTTATGTCTTTAATCCGCTGAAGGATGAGACAGTAAATCGTTGCAAAAATTTTACCTGGATTTGGCCATTTGTATTCCTAGTCAAATGACAACACAACTCTCGCAACCTACATGTCGATGACATCAGAGGTCATACAGTCACGTGATATCAAGAATAAACCATTTCTAGATTGCTGTAGGAAAACAAATCGAATATATAAATGAAAGTCACGTAATTTCATGTAAAAATTAAAAGAAAAAAACAGAAAAAACAATGACCGAAAATCTGTAAATGTTGAAGCAGTTTGAAGAAAACCAGATTCACTGCGCAGAGAGCATGTCAATGTGGTAGTCACTGATACAAACAAAAACATCGCTGACACGAGCTCGGTACTTCTTTAAAACACGTTTCTCAGCCCTGCTGCGATACCGACAAGTTTCTGGTTGTTGTTCTCAGAATAAATATATTGAGAATTAAGTGTGCATTATAATTACTTACAAACATTAAAGGCAAAATAGTGCAGAGTGTCTGTAATTTTGTGAATGTTACAGATCATGTAACTAGTGAAATGTGTCGACTTATAAGCTGAAATAATTCAAAATAACCTAGAGTTTGAGAAGATTAAATTGGGCAATTGATAAATAAACGAGAGAAAATGATTTTTTGTGGGGGCCAGCTTTAATTGAAACTTGTAGGTCACGAAATGTTACGGAAGCCTCACGTGACCACAAAAACGTATACGTCATCTTCGTCCAGTGGGCGGGTTATGAGTCACGTGGTAGTAATTTAAATATCTACTATAAACAAAAATGGCGGACACACGTGAGAGTCAAAAACGAAAAGGTTGCCCGTGCTTGTCGCTTTCCGAGAAGAAACGTCGAAAAACTGTCTGAGAAACCGAACGGGACTTATCAAGGACTTGTCTTGGGGACCAGTTTGTTCAATGGAGAGCATTGATGTAAGAGTTCGGACTGGCATCAGACACTGAAATGGCGAAGTTGTTGTTGGACAGGTAAGCCAATGTGTGTTACATGGTGATACACATTAGTTTCCCTAGAATCAAGTGACTGTGTTGTCTGTGTATAAGTGTTCTCCATTTTTCAATATCTTGTTCCTACTGTATGTTTGAAAGCACAGTTTTATTAATACAATGTTTGCACAAGGACTTGCTTTGTAATATGCCCAAAATAGATGTGATCGGCTGATCAGTATTTCACTCGGTGACTGCATTGTGTGTCTTGTATGTTGGGGTGGAATATATTATTTATTTTTTTATAACAGCGTGCTCATAAAGGTCATTTTGTACACCTGTCAATTATCTTCGTCAGACAGGTGTTTTCGAATTCGGCGAGGGAACTTAGATACATTTACAAGCGTTATCATTATTTATATCATATCTACCCCCCCCTCACACACACACCCCTTAGGTTAATGTGACATGCACATTAATTGCATAAAAGATTAATAACCTTATCATGTAAACGCGATGGAACAAATAATAAGATTTTATTGTACATCTTTCAACTACTAGTAAATCTGTTATAAAGCACTGTATTGACTACAATTACAAAAGGATCTCTAGTCATGATAGGAAAGGATGTTGTAGTGCTACCAGAATATATGGCTGGCAGATTGTTATCAGTTAAAGTTTTGAGCTGCAGTCAAGTTAGTTTTAGTGATGTGAACTTTTTTTTTATAGATTTATTATTATGTATTCTTGCTTAAATGAAGTATTTCAGTTCTAAGTGTTTAACACAGTACACAAAGAAACAGATTTAAAACATAACTTATAATACAAATGAATATTTAATTCATATTTTAAGTTACAAAGAATATAGCAAAAGATGAACCCAAGTATACAGAACTGATGGCCAGTACATTTTCATGCTTCACATCAACATCTGGCCAAGTGCTTTTGCAACATACTGAGAGAATGAAGACACCTTCAGTATCTATAGTATTTGCTACTGAATCAGGAAGGTAAAAATGACAAATTTCTTGCAGATTTTTTTGTGTGTAGGTGGGGTTGTCTTACAATTGTCATTCTGCTGAAAACAATGATGTAACAAATGCAATGCAGATAAAGGACATTATTATAACTGCCAGCAGGTTGAGTTCCCACTTCATGCTTTTCTTAGTTTGAGTTTGAAAAAAAAACTTGAATTTCGCTTTCTCAGAAGTGGGGTTGGGTATTTCAACTGTGCCACTTCATGCATAGAAAAAAGCATAATTTGAACTGTCATTGTTTTGGTTATGCAAAAAAGTTCCAGTATACTGTGCTGGCTAACCCAATAATCACAGCTGTTTTTTTTCCCCACTCAATACTTAGAGGACCAGTGATTGTATATTGAAATTGTGTCTACATGCCTCATATGCTTTTTTTATGCCGTTTCCCATTTGTACATTATCTATGTCCCACATGCAGTTCTTGCTAACACCTTCTTCTTATCTATCCACTTAGCTCATGATGAATGCACATAAGACATATTTAATTTAAAAACAAAATAGTGAGATAACGGTTGAAGTTTGATTTTGGAAACCACTGGCAGTTCATTAGAACTTTATTCATTAGGACTGGTGATATAACTATTTACAATAGTGTAAGTTCATTTTTAATTTAAATTTTTATTCTTGGGAATTAAATGACTTGTTGGTTTTCACTCTTTACTGTTATAGAACTTTTGGAATTGAAAAGCTGTTACTGTTTTGATGATTGCTCTTCATGCATTTTTAACTTTATTTTATCTACCTACTTTTCAAGGTTGCCAAACAAAGGGATAATATGGCTTTATTACAATGGTCCCAAGACATGAACCAGTTTTGGTTTTCATGCAAGACTGCTAGCAGCTGTGGACAATTTTTTGTGAGTTTTCAGTCCTTTTATTTGAAACATATATGTAAACATTTGCTATTGTATACTTTTGTATGAAATAAAAATTATCAAAATTACAGTGCATAATCCTTATCTTCTGATTTCTTTTAATGTATTTTTTATCCATATATATTCATCACCAAATCTTCTAGGTATGTAGTTTATTAAAAGTAATTTATTTGAAATGTCAGAGTAATGTGGAATATTGAAGGAACAATGATCTGAGGAAAATTTGAATCCTGCTACGCTAACTATTAGCCAGTTCTACAATGTAGCTTTTGCTTTATGATATAAATCACGTTGTCTTATCAATATGGGGTCACCATGACAAAAGAGACCAGCTTTAGGTGCTAAGATAATGATTGTGGCATTCTTTCAGAGTATCTTGAGGAGTGTCCTAAATCACATCACCAATACACATGAGTAGATCCTCTCACATGGCCAAGGCATTCATAAATGTCTTCATGAACCTTACCTGGAGAATGAAGAGCTGACAAAGCCTTGGCTTGATGAAGATGATCCCAAGAAGGAAGCCAAAGTGCTGAAAACCTTGGCACAGGTGCTCTTGGACCAAAGGTTCCAAAACAGTGGAGTATTACTTAAATTTCATGTATTCCATTTCAGGACTGCAACAATTGCATGGTATTTAAAAGAAAAATGTGAAGACCACTTTAAATATTTTTTATTCTCAACTAAATAATAATTTACTGTATATATTTACCATTTGAAGATCTGAATAAGTTAGAATTCATAAGCTGTGTGCACATGATACATGTATAGTGACTCTCCTTCTCAAGTCTTTGGTAATTTCAGGTATAATACATGCACATCAGGTATAAACAATTCCATGACACTCAAAGATTTTATTATGCAAAAATTACCAACAGTAATGATTATTTAATAACTGTATTAATCTGTTAGCAGATTACAAATAACACATGTTACAGGATATGTGTTTTTGATAATTGCAGAAGCACTGCTGAGCTTGAAGTTTTTCATTAGTAGATCATGATGTACAGTGCCAAGAGATTTTCGTACATCCCTCCTGTGTACAGGATTAGGAATGAGCTAGCTGCTTTGGATCACAATATCCATAGTGGCTGAGGTAGTGTAAGCTTGTTTCACTACAGGACATTATAAATAATTTTATATATTGATTGTGCATTATGATCCCTGCCTGGAGATCAGACGAATGGAGTATTATTCATATGTACAAGTCATGAAAACTTTGTATTAGATACAAGTCATTTTGCAACAATTGGCACACATTTATATTTGTGGTAAGGAATCTTAATATTTTCATGCATACAGATCTTGTAATTAGTATTGTTATCATTCTAGTGGATATTTATTTTGATTTGAGCAATGCAAGTCTAATAATTAGATCCAGTGATATGTACAGCACTTTCCCAGGGGACTGACACACTTTATTAAGGATATATGGGGTTTCTGGAATATCCTCAGGACGTTTGGGGTAGATGCTATCATCATGATGATTGCTAGCTAATACCTGTTCATGAAAACATGTTGCTTTCTGAAGGAATGGGCAAAAATGCATCCTGTCTCACATAGTATTTTGTGGATAGAACAAAAACCCCCCTCAACAACTCCTTCTTGGGAAATGATCATGAGGCTCTAATACTGGGTAAAAAGTTAATATGGGTTAGCATGGGGGATGCTTGTCACACATGTTAAGAAAATAAAATTTTCTTTAAAACAGGCATCAATGTTACAACAAAAAAAGCAGCAGATGGTCCGTCTACCCTTGCAAGGAAAAGAAAACATCCCCACATCAGGGAGCTTATAAAGAAAGCCCTCATTTGTCAACTTGAGGGAAAGCAGGGTATGCAGAGGAGAAGAGAACTAAAGGATGATCCCAGGAGAATTTGTAGAAACCTGGCACCTCAAGAACCACCATCAACTCTAGTTTTGGTGTGGTGAAGGAGATCTCTCAATTTTAGTTATGTAAAATATGAAACAGTGTCTAATATATGGACGTGTCATCTAAGGCAGGTTACACTTTATATAATATCCTGAAATATCAGTAGTTGAGAATAAAATAATGTATAATATTGTATCTGCAGTTGCTGAAAACTTTTTATATTGATTATTTATGATCTTTGTGCCCACACTGTTTATAGGCAGAAATAGACTGGTGTTAAAAAAAAATCTGAAAGCATTATTGTTTGATGCAATATTATGTGCATTTATAAGAAAACAATGAATAAAATCAATTGTATTCATATATATACAAACTCATACATGTAAGAAAGTGTTTAAATTCATGCAAGCCTAGAGGGGATGAAGCCAGTGTATTGTCCATCTGGATAATTGTCATGTATCTGCCAGAAACAGCAAGAGGGAATTACATGTCTCTGTCCAGACCCCAGCCTTCCATGATGACGTAGTATGAACTGCCTATAGGTAGCATGACTGTTGGCACTCATCAAGTCAACTTTATTGTTGAGGACAAAAACATTTCGTCTGTACATCCTGGACAAGGCAAGTACAGCCTCATCAAGGTATAGATCGTGAAAAATCTGAAAAATTATTCCGATTGTAATATGCTATTTCTAAAATGTAAAAAAATATATTTTAAGAACTAATAGGAATATGCGCTTATTCAAATGTTTTTCATCTTCGATCAGCAAATTCCACTGTGAAATACATGTGGATCAAAACTGCACATGGTTTTTATTTTGACATGAACACTGAGAGTTCCATCACAACTAGAACTGATAGTTTATGTTAAGATGGACAGCTCAAAGTTTTTGGGGAGCATTTCTAGAAGTCAGAGACTCCTGCATTGGGATCAAATAGGAATGGCTGTTTGCAGCTTAGATTTGTTTAGTATAGTGAGGTACCCACATTGAAATCAGGTAATGAAAAGAATCTACTGAGTATCAATTGTAAACTAAAACAAAGTCCTTATCATTTGCATATGTATGCATGTCTGTTTTTGGATGGCTTACAATTTTAAAATTCTTTCACAGTGGTTGCAAAGAAATAACATTTACAACAATCATGTATGTACATCAATTATCAATCTTTGAGAGTCCACCTTGGAAATGGAATTCATTGTAAATGTTGTATTGTAAGAGTAACTATCAAAGTTTTAATTCTCTTTGTAAATTGATGCAGTATTTTGATTTTATTGGTACAAAGTGCAAGTTGTACATAGGCATGTGCTACACATATCCTGTATACAGAAGGAGGTTTTCTGTAATGTAGCCAACATACCTGTCAAGTTATTCATACCTTTTGTGATATACATTTTGTACATAAAAATTTTAAGCTTTGGCAATAACACGCTCAAGGAACATGTAAAAGTTATGAAAGAATTAAAGAAATTTCAAAATTGCCATTGAATCGAGTAAATTTGTTATACAAAAATCATTTGCAGTAATCACCAGTTCAAAGGTGGAAACATTGAATGCCAAGCAGACTGGGCAATTAAAATTCTTACCCAAAAATGTTAGATCGGATATGAAAAAAAAAAGTTTCTTGCAAGCCTTAATGTCAGTCTAAATTCTGGATAAATAAAACAATTTAGGATTATTAAGTCCTTATCATGATACTGCATATATAGTATTATCTTAACATATTTTGGGCTTTAGAAATACACATTAAGGCATGCATCATATTTAAAACAGAAGAATAAAAGTGTAGTATTTATTTCACAAAACATAAATGGCTATATGAATTCTGTACATGTCTAATTTTAAAAAAAAACTGCAATCTAGTCAGGTCTAATTGCTGAACTCCAAAGTAAGATTGCATAGACTTTTTGTTACCAATTGAACCTTGTGGTACTCCATATCTAATTGTTCCAGGTTCTGACAGAACATTATTTATATAAACATGTTGTGTTCTCTCACTTAAGTTTGAAGTAAACTATCTAATTTGTGCTTTCGTCACATTGGTTGATTTTCAGTTTCTTAAAATAATTTCATGTACACCAACCCATAAACTTTCCTGAAATCTACAAATAGAGATCCTATTATTCAACTTTGATCAAGTGACTGAAGCCATTTATCAGTTAGAGAGATCAAGTCAGTCTCACGTGAATGTTTCTGTCTAAAGCCTGATTGAATAGGGTGTAACAGCAACTGTTTCGTTAAATATGACATGAACGAGTCATGGACATGCTTTTCAATCAATTTTGACAAGTTTTGGTTGTATTGAAATTGGCTGGTAGTTATCAGCATCATTCTTAGAACCAGACTTGTGCATAGGCATTACTTTTGCAGTTTTCCATATTTTGGGGACAGATGAGGTTGCAATATTTAAATTGATTATGAATGTTATGCTATCTGAAATAGCTGAGGCAGAAGTTTTAATGAGTGGTGGACCAATCTGATAAGTCCTGTAGCTTTCTTGATATCAAGTTTACTGAGACATTTTTTTAGCAGTTTTTTTTGTACCTGTGGGATAGAGAAACATACCTCCTTAGGGATTTTTCAGTTCATTATAGTTGTTTTCTATCACTGGTTCTTTTAACTTAGTGGTAACGTTAGTGAAAAAAAAATCACTCAAAACATTTGCAATGTCAGTGTCATCAGTGACTTTTGCGTCATTTACCAGAAGTGAGTGAATTTTATTTGTCTTATCTTTGTGTGTTATCCCAATGATTTCACTGAAGACTTTCCAAATGGAGTCTGTGTCGCTCTTTGTGTTTTCAAGCAGTGATTGATAAAAAGTTTTTTTATAGCCTTTTCAATCATACTTGCTATGTTATTTCCCCATACTTGATATTGTGCATGGTTTCCCATAGCCTTCAATTGGTCTCGTGTCTTCATAGTATCTAGAATTTCAGTAGTAAATCAGTTAGGTTGGATTTCATACTTTACTCAATGTACTTTAGTGGTGCATGCTTAGAGACTACATTCATAAATCAGTCCACACTTTTAGAGCTTCACATGTGTCATCAAAATCTTGGATAATATTCCATGGAACTTTATATAGGTCATCTTGAAATTGTTATTTACTTCCAATTTTGGAAAGATCTGTAAGTGATAGTTTTGTGTGTATTTTTCCTATTTCTGTTGCATTTAACCTTTGTTGTCAAAAAAGTAGGATAGTGGTCACTAAGACCAACATCTGGTACATTAACATAAGCCACATTATTTGGTAGGTTGGTATAAATGTGGTCAATAAGAGTGCTTGATATTTCTGTTACACTTGCGGGCTCATTTACTAGCTGGACTAGGCCTAATGACTCAATAAATTCCATCCAGTTACTCCTTATTTGAGTATTGAGAAGGTCCTTATTTATACTGCTGAGTATATATGTTTCTTTCTCCTGTGCATGAACATTTTCTATTTGTTTCAAAGAGTTATCATTCCAAATTGCTTTGGAGGAAGGTGACCTATAAATGACACCAACTAGGAATGATTCTGCATTATTTTGAGAAATTTCCACCCAAATACTCTCAATTTCATGTGACCCCAAGTCAGGTTGCCCTTCTGCATTTACATCTTGTAATGTATACAAGATACCCCCTGCTGTCTCGCTGTCCCTGCATAATGGTTTATTGTAGCCTTGACAGTGAAATAGATTATCATTGTGGCTAGCATTTAATTTGGTTTCAGTGAGTCCTAAAACATGCATATTATTTTCCTTGGAAGACAACTTTAACTTAATCTGTTCTATTTTTTCCACTATACCTTGTACATTTAAGTGACCCATGTTAAAACCTTTTGTATTTAGTTTCATATCAATCATATGTATTTCATCATGCAATGGGGTACTCTATGAGACTGTCTCCATAATACTTTTACCATTTTGGTATTATATAAGGTGGCCATATAAATGAGGTGGCCTCTGTATTTTCTATGGTATCTGTGCATAGTCTTCCTTTATCAAATCATATTGGGGTAGGGTGTTGAGTAGCAAGAAAAAGTAAAGCAGTTTAAACATACATTGTTTGGTAAAATAACTAATCCTTTAATACAAGTATGTATTTTCTAAGTTGTGCAAAACACTACTGACATAGATATTAGAGTCTTTGTCAAGTTACTTAGTACCAAACATTTTTCAATATCTATCAATACTTGTTTTGCAAGATATAAATAAACAATTACCCTCATTCTTGTCTGCCTTGTCTGAACTATGTGTAGAGCTTGGTCAGCTCAGTTTTTAGGCTGCACAGCATGTCTTCCTCCTCTCCCCCATCTGGTTTTTCAACTTCTTGCTCCATGCCTCATCCTTCCTCTCCCTCTTCCTCTTAAAGATCGCTCTAGAATTGAGCTTGAAAGTGAGCTGATTTAAGTCTATCTAATGAATTTTAATATGTAAATGCATTTCATAATTTGACAACTAATATATTCATGATTACTTATCAAACTTATAGGAATATAGTGCTAACTTTGGATCAGAAATTAATACATGAGAGGTTGTGATTTGATGGAAGTTTTTTTGGGCTGGATCAGGTCAAGTGTTGGATGGGGTGGGGATCCAAATTTAAAAAGGGCCCCTACTTTCCTCGAATGGGCACCAAAGCAAAGTCTATGTGTCTATTTACTCAGTGTGCACAATACCCAATAAACATGTGCAAGAATAAAGCTGTGGTCAAACTTCAGCTGACAAGTGACTGTACGTTTGTGTGTGTGTACTTTTTATGATCTGGCCCCGAGTTTTGAACCTGGATTCCATATTCTAGTCGCAGATTCAAAAAAAAAAAGCTTATTTAAAACCTTGTGTATGTAAAGTATTAACTTGGAGAAGCACACAAATTCTTTTCCGCTTTGTTTGAAACGTCAGAAAGATGGGTGTTAGGGGTCCACTGGTGACAATCTGGTTAGAATTTATAAATTAATTAATCAAATTACTCAATTCTGAGCATTTTTAAATATCCCCGATGCTTTTCATATATAAAATTGAGTGGTGGGGACGTGAGGGAGTACGAATTCTACTGGGCAAGAAATAGAGTGAGTACCTGTGGGTTTTTGCAATACTGTACAGAGCACGTCGATTTAAATTATTCTCGTACCACAAAAACTTTGAAATATAACTATAAAAGTAGTTCTACATACATTTCATTGTTTCCTCTCAAAATTAAAATTAGAAAGGAAAAGGATAAGAAGAAAAGAACGAGATCAGAGGAAGATCGTACTCACCGTTGTTGACATTTTGAGCGGTCTTGTAGCGTGGTTGTGTTTTACGTCATCATCTTCAGTGTTTACAATGTGCCCTATAATTATGCAAATTTCGGTCACCGGAATTATGTGTGTTATTCATTCGGTATCTGCCGATCACTGCCGAGCGGGATTTCAACATGGAGACGATAGATTCGTTACTCTACGTACGAAGATTTCAGAGAGCTCGTATTTCATAACGAGAACCCCTACGTACTTGATATTACCCCAGAAATGCCTTTTAAATAATATTTAATCAGTTGATATACATAAATGTCCCAACATTTTTGCAAGAAAATTCACCCTCAGCTGCACTATTGTGCCTTTATGTGACATATCAAATATGTCCAAATTCTCTGTACAACAACTTTGGATTTGTTTATTGTTGGTAGCACGTGACTATATGACCTCTGATGTCACTGACATGTAGGTTGCGAGATTTGTAAAGTCATGTATCTCGGAATGCGAATGGCCAGATCCAGGTCAAACTTCTGCAACGACGTACTTTCGCCTCGTCTGTCAGCGAATTAAAGATATGAATGCAATGCTGGCGATTTTTGAGAAAATAAATCATATTCCTATAGATTTCATGCAGACATATCTCGATGAAAGATCGTTAAAATTTGCTGGACCGACTAGTAAGCACAGGTGCTCGACGCGAGTTTGATGTTAAGAAAAAAAAACCAATCATCTAAAGGAGAAAAAAACATACAAAGTGACAAAAATACCTTAGATTACCACCATGACCCGTTCTGACATAGGACCCTCTCTATCATAATATATCAATATCTCTTATCTATTATGATAGAATCTAAGCTACTTTTGTCACTATGTATGATTTTCTTTTCCTTCAGATTATTGTTTTTCTTCTCAACATCAAGCTCGCGTCGAGCACCTGTAGCTAGTCTATGTTCACATCTTCTATACCACAATTATTATCCACTAGCATGGTTGCGTGCGTCATATTTGCTTAACTTGTGTTCGCAAAGAAAGTCTTATGGCAGATTTAAAAAAAAGGCTGACAGATCAGTAACAAAAACACAATACCGTTATTATCATATGACTATCTACCTAGAGACTGTGTGTACTACGTGTGTATCCCCTCGGATATTCTGCCAGATCGTACTACATTGACATAATTTCAAAGAGCAGTGAACTGTCGTATATGTTACCGAAATCTCACCTCGATTCGTTTGCCCAACTATCAAGGAAAACACCGCTTACAAATTAGCCTATTTTAGTGTTGCTATCTGTCAGCTTTTTCCCGTAAATGTCATTCTATTCGGTTGTTAAATCTCCGAAAACAATGATACTGATAAACCTACTCCCCGGTGTGTCCTTCTTCTGGAAAGTTCAAATATGGTAACCCCTGTATATTTATTCTGAATTAGTCTTCTTTTCTTACATGTGCTATTTGGATCATGTTTTGAACGTTCGTTTCATTTACCGATTGTATTTCATTGAGTTATGTACGGTATAATGTAATACCAGGTATTTTGAAGGTACACGTTATGGAACAAAATCGAAAGAAGCCATTTCCTTGAACTTATGTCACATAGCAAATACAGATCAAAGGCTGTTTTAAAGCTAGGAATTGTATATGCACGTATTGACAGTCAATGGTTGAAATGGAGACGACTTGCAGAGAATTTACAACCTTCTAAATAATCATTCTTGAGATAAATACCAGTTGATGTTTATATAGCTATAAATATACTGAATATTGATATATAAATTATAGATCTTTAGACCAAAGGAGTAGGGAGTGGAATTATTTATTCATACAGACAGATCAGCTGTTGCCTGGTGAGTAAATATTACATTTAAGCACAAGCTGATGATTTTTGTATACATTCGTATACATTAGTACATGTAGTACCAATGAATGATTTCTCTGCAAAAAAAAAAAATAATTGTTCAATATGTAATAACAGTTTCATTTCTTCCAAACTGCAATAAAACCAGGGCCTAGGGGTCTCAAACTCTCAAACTGGCTCTGACCTCTCAACTTCTGAATGGGCATGCAGAGTTGTGTATGACCACCCACCCCAAATTTTAAATAGCACAAATGACACACAAGGAGTATTTTCTTCAGAACTTGCCTTGCTTGCCTATAGCACAGTACAGTTCATTACACAATACAGTTCATTGCAAAATGGTGTTCTGCGAACCCAGATCAACCTGCTCTGACTGCCAAACATGAACTTCCAAAACTCCACACCAACAGTACACCAAACTCCACACCAACAGTACAGCTTTCCATCTTTGTTTAATGATGAATTAACGCATGACAGTAAGAGACACAGCTTTATTGTCATAAGGCGGACAAGAAAGAGCGAGTTGTCCATCTATGCATAAATGTTCTAGAATGATCACATGATACTAAGTATATAGTGTGTGTGCATGTGACGAATGAAATGAAATCTAAACGTTGGAGGGGAAAGCTGCCAGTCTGTTAATACCTACTCCTGCAGCTTGATTGCCCCATAACAGAGCCAACATAGAGACCAATGAGAAAAGATGTTGCTCAAGCAACTAGATTTTCCAGTGACAATTATAAATCTAAGTGTGGGCCATGTAACTTAAAAGTTAAAGAATTTTGAACAGCCCCCATTCCAATGGAGAACCTGTGTCAATATACTGGTTTTCCTCTATATGGTAATTAGGGATAATAATATACCTTGAAATTTTTAAATCTTTGAACACAAGAATGTAATATCCATGATTCTGAAAGTAGAGATACTGTCGAAAAATATATAGCAGAACGATCTATAATTGATAAGTTTCGGAAGTCTAACTTTGTGAGAGTTACCATTATAGACTTAACAACAAATGAAATAATGTGTATGCAGAAACCGACAAATATGCTGCAAAAGAAATCTCTCATCACTGCTGAATACCTCTCTCAACCAGTGCACTAATGCCAAATCATCTGGACCATAAAAAACAGGCCCCAGATCCATTCTGAATCATCACAGAAAACTCCCTTTAATATAAGTCAAGTTCAAGGCTTCAGTCTCAGATTAAATGTTAGATTTCTGCGTAGAATTATTAGAATGATATCATTGTCACCCAAATCGCATTTAAATATGCATCAATTCTGATATGTACACAACAAAAGTCTCTCAGAGATGCTGGTACTGTAGACTTCCTTTGTTAATGTAATTCTACAATGTAAGACAGATGTCCCAATGTTTAAGTAGTTTGGGTCACTCTCAATAACATAAATATCGTGGTGAACATTTTACATTGTATGGCCTGTGGTAACATTTTCAAGTATAATATTTGCACCCAAAACATTAAATATCCAAATGGACTGTTACCCACATGTCATATTGCACCCTAAACATTAAATATCCAAATGGTGTGTTACCCCCAGTCATCAAATGTACCCAAAACATTAAATATCCAAATGGTTTGTTAACCACATGTCATTTTGTACCCAAAACATTAAATATCCAAATGGTTTGTTACCCACACGTCATTTTGTACCCAAAACATTAAATATCCAAATGGTGTTACCCACACGTCAGTTTGTACCCTAAACATTAAATATCCAAATGGTGTTACCCACACGTCATTTGTACCCAAAACATTAAATATCCAAATGGTGTTACCCACACGTCATTTTGTACCCTAAACATTAAATATCCAAATGGTGTGTTACCCACACATCAAATGTACCCTAAACATTAAATATCCAAATGGTTTGTTACCCACACGTCATTTTGTACCCAAAGCAAAGACATTTCATACTCATTAGCTGAAGGACTCGTACTGCTTAGTGGGAGTTTTTTTTTTTTCATTTTAGATATGAAAAGTGGACAACAACTGGATTAAACCACAGCAAATTTGATGTGCTGCTCTTACTGTAATGGAAGGCAATAACAGTTGAGATCACAACACAATGTAGACAGCTTATCCATGTAAGATGCAATGTTATGGTCACATTAGAACAAAATTGTATCAAAACAAAATCCCATTAGAACAAAATCATATCAAAACAAAATCCCATAAGAACAAAATCATATCAGAACAAAATCCCAGTAGAACAAAAAGAAAAAGAAAACAACAAAAGAAACAATATTCATCCAGTCAGAAAGAATGCATGCTAGAGTCTGATTAGCATGCATCCCCAAACCCCATTTAACTCTAGTCCTGTCTCTTCACCCCATTTAACTTCAGTCCTGTGTCTTTACCCCATTTAACTTCAGTCCTGTGTTTTTACCGTATTTAACTCCAGTCCTGTGTCTTTACCCCATTTAACTCCAGTCCTGTGTCTTTACCCCATTTAACTTCAGTCCTGTGTCTTTACCCCATTTAACTTCAGTCCTGTGTCTATACCCCATTTAACTTCAGTCCTGTCTTTACCCCATTTAACTTCAGTCCTGTGTTTTTACCGTATTTAACTCCAGTCCTGTGTCTTTACCCCATTTAACTCCAGTCCTGTGTCTTTACCCCATTTAACTTCAGTCCTGTGTCTTTACCCCATTTAACTTCAGTCCTGTGTCTATACCCCATTTAACTTCAGTCCTGTGTCTTCACCCCATTTAACTTCAGTCCTGTGTTTTTACCCCATTTAACTCCAGTCCTGTGTCTTTACCCCATTTAACTTCAGTCCTGTGTCTTTACCCAGACATAAACTTCAGTCTTGTATTTTTTTTTCCCCCGATGTAATTTAAATCTTGAATCTCCCCATATAAATGATAAATGTCATAAAAAACATTTAAATGCTTAAGTTTTTATTTTGTGACATAATTTAGAAATCTTAAAACATTAGTAATTTTGCTACATTTAAATCTAGGTTTGCATTGGTTCACACCAGTTGTATGCTGATGTTCATCAGTTTTGTTTCAAAAAGTCTGTTTTTCTCATGACCGACAATTCTTTTATCCAGTGCAATTTTAAAAGATGTATATATATATATATATATATATATATATATATATATATATATATATATATATATTAAACTACATTAGTATATATTATTTCATTAGACTGCTTAGTTACTATTATCTCACTTGCATAAGTGGGCTGGAAGACAAACTTCAATCACTGTGAAGTACATGTTGCTAATTGTAAAGAATTTGGAAATTATTAATTCAGTTATTCAGAGATACACATCGGTCATGAGCAATTATCACTGACAGTATGGAACTGTGGTAAGCAAATGTTTTACAACCAGTTATCTGCAGCTGAGCTCCATCTTAATATATTTTCATTTTGACTAATGTGCTGAATTCATAAAAGGAAGCACTCCAGTGGTCAACCAGCTGTCAAGCCTGAGCAACCTATGGGATTCAATCTATAAAATGCCATAAAATTCAGCAAACTTGCCAAAAAGAAGAATGGACAGCTTTGTGGTTCATATCATATGACCATGTCAACAGGCACTCCGTGTCATGCATGCAAAAGGTGGCAACACGGCATATGTGGGACTCATAATTCTCTATATTATGACTATTATTCTAATCGTTATTATCATTATTTTCTTTGTAGACATATTCCAAATGCTGTATCAGCAGTTATGTTGCAGGGATGAGGTACTGAACGAATGTCATTGCAAAATTTTATACTGCCTCCTCCACTTCTGATGTCATTAGATGAAAATGTTGATGATACTCTGCCCACAGCTGAGCGTATACAACTGACTGCTGATGAAACACACAATGTAACCAGGCCATTAATCATCCAGATGAGGCAAACAAGGTTGGTGTCAGCATCACCACATGACTGACATGCCGTGCAGCAATTTTTCAGCCCAGTGAGTATATTATTCAGGGGCTCTCAATTTATTTTACTATTTCTAACTATATATTATTGTGTAATTCGTCAATAATGTCAGGTAATTATGTTAATTATGCTTTTTTTATTTTCCCAGCTTGCCACCAGATCTCAGGTGTGACATCTTGTTCACAACCATAGATACACAAGAGACAAACTCTTTAAACATCGAGGCTTCATTCCAAATCACAGATTATCCTAAACTGTAGATTTCATGATAACTTTTCTAAAAGACCTTTATTTTCTTTCAATGTTGCTACAACTATATATTAGGTCCATACAGGAGGGGCCTTCAGTAAGTGGTCTATGGTGACTGACGTTAAAGATCACACAACTCACATCTGTGTGGGTTTGAGTCTCAGCTCAGTCAATGTATGTGAATAAGTTCACCAGTAGTTTGCCATGTGTTGGTGGTTCTTCTCTGGGGTTTACCAGGCTCTTCGTATCCTATGCTGAAAAATGGCATAAAACTCACACAGCCAAAACCATAAAGGAGGTGCTGCTTCCATGTGAAGTCAGACACATACAGCTTCCAGCCTTTGAGATTATTGCTGATGGTTCAAAGACATCTAGTCCAAAGATCACAGAAACATATGGATATAGTTGCACAATCGTGGTTAACAATAGTAGTAGTATCGATTAGAATTAATGTTGTCATCGAAGCATAATATTTGTTGTATTTTTTGTATCCTTTAGCATGAAACATCAGCTTAAACATACTGGTGGTGATCTATCCATGCCAGAATTGTGATACTCTGTCACTGTCAAAGGAAATAAATATTTTCATAATATAATGGCTATATTTTTGTATCCCAGGATCATCATTCCTTTTTTTTTAATTAGGTGTTCAAAGTGATAAAGCATCTCATCCCCTTACCCCTGGTGGTCACTGAGATTGTTGCACTTTTAAACAGGTTGGTACCTTATTATTATTGTTACCATGGTTATGTGCTGGGCTGTCCAACATGTGTACCCTGGAATTCTGATCTACAAATGTCCTTACCCCTTTATGGGAATGCCATGTGGCAAAAATTGCAGGGACTTGGCTTGAACACTGCATATATTCATCAAACAAGCATATATAAGTTCTGCCGGAAGGTAATGGTAAGTTCTCTATTTTTATTTACTATATTTTTATTTTGACTGCATTAATAGTATTAATAATTATTTTAATTAATAATTCTTTGCTTCTTTTATCTTATGTTATTTTTTGTATATTATCTCAATTCTGCATGAGGGAACCCGAGTGGCCGAGTGGTCTAAAGTGCCCACTGTTACGAATCACTGCCATCTCAACTCTGTCTGTGTGGGTTCCAGTCGTGGTTTCAGCCAATGTGGATAATGTGAGAAAGCTTACCAGTAGCTTCTCGTGGGTTGGTGGTTCTTTCTGGGGGTTTTCCGGGTTCTTCCTCCACTGTTTATACTGGCCGCCATGTATAATAATAATACCTTATTTAAAGAGGGTAACACAATTAGCTAAGAACTAATCTACCTTGAGGCCCTGATACAAGGGAATTTATTTATTATAGCTGCCTCTCTGAAGCCACTGGATATATTGGGTTTGGAAGAAGGAAATATTGTGGGCATTTCTAATCTCAACTGGAATACTATTCCAGAGCAGAGTTCCAGAATAACGGAAACTTATTTTTAAATAACTCCTTATTTGGTTTGGGAATTTTATACTGTTTGGTAGATATGGATCGCAGGTGGAGTATTACCAGGTAGCCTATACTGGAATAGTGATTGTAAATAATCACAAGCACTATTATGGGATATCCTATACATTAATTTGGCTATTGTGGTCTAAGGTTGACACTGCCCGGGGTGGGAGTGGGAGACAAGCGCCCCAATCCTCCAAAATGCCCCATACGGCCTGCGTCTCTTACTGCCTCTGTCAACTAAAATCCAGCTCCTGGCCTTCGCGAGTGGCTTAGATTTGAAGCCCGGCAGACCATGTTTTCTACTAACAGGAGAAGGGGTGAAAGCGGCCCACTGGTGCCTTAAAACCAGTTGCTTCGGGTAGATGGGACTCGTAAACCTTGGATGGTAGCTCATCTAGGAGAAGGAAAACTCCGATTCCAAACCTCTGCTGCCTTGTGGCTATACCCACTCATGGGAAAGGCTAAGGGAGTAAACCCCGACAGAAAATCCGGAGATGGAGTCCCTAAGGCGGTATGACATTGACTTCAACGTCATTCCGGCAACTCCTGCGACGCCGTTGGTGCCAAGCTGTATCGGCATTCGTCGTTCCCTTGGGCACACCAGCTGCGTGGAGAGGGGGATCTGCTGCACGGGCAACAGCTGATTCTCCATACCACCCTGCCCAGGCTCCATAGCTCCACTGGAGAGGACACTCCAGCGTCGTCGTACGACGTCGGCACAACACGAGAAGTAGCAGTTTACCGGTTCTAAGTCAAAGCTCAATTGGCGTAGAGCTTGGCGCCAGGGGTTACTTCTGACGGTGGGAGAGATCATCAGGTCTCACTGGACAGCTACCGCCCGCCTCAAGCTGGGCAGCCCCCAGTCAGTAAGGTGCTGCCCGCCATGGCCTGCCTGCTTCACTGGGTGCGTGGAGCTTAGAGAACCATCTCGACAAGTGGGCCACAAAACTCTGCACCAGGAAAGACTAAAAGAAGAAATAAAAAGACTCCAACTCTTCGTTTTGCAACCTGGAACATCAGGACCATGTGTCCTGGATTGACCACTGACCTACAGCAGATCGACGATGCACGGAAGACTGCCGTCATTGACAGAGAACTCTCCCGACTGAACATCGACATTGCCTGCCTCCAGGAGACCCGACTGGCTGACAGCGGCACCATCAGGGAAGCCAATTACACATTCTTTTGGCAGGGGAAGCCCTTGGATGAACCTAGGCAGCATGGTGTAGGCTTTGCCGTCAAGAACATGCTAATCGCCTTCATTGAACCTCCATCATCAGTTACTGAGAGAATCCTTGCCCTCCGGCTGTCAACATCCTTAGGCCCGGTCAACATCTTCAGTGTGTACGCCCCAACCCTCTACTCCACCTACGAGGAGAAAGACAAGTTTTATGAGGCTCTGGATCAGGCAATATCCAGTATCCCCAACAATGAAAGCCTTTACTTACTAGGAGACTTCAATGCTAGAGTGGGAGCTGACCATGAGGCCTGGTCCACCTGTCTCGGCTTTTACGGAAGGGGCAAGATCAACGAGAATGGTCAGCGACTGCTGGAGATGTGCTGCTCCCACAGCCTATGTGTGACAAACACTTTCTTCAAATGCAAGGAGATCCACCAGGTGTCGTGGAGACACCCACGTTCACGCCACTGGCACCAGCTAGACCTCGTCATCACCAGGCGTGCAGAACTGGCCAGTGTCCTCCTTACCCGCAGCTACCACAGTGCCGATTGTGACACGGACCATTCCCTCGTGGCCAGCAAGGTGCGAATATTACCCAAGAAGCTGCACCACGCCAAGAAGAAGGGTCACCCACGTATCAACACCTGCTGTGCAAGCAACCCAGAGAAAACACAGCAGTTCATCAGCAAACTGAAGGAAGCCATCACCAAAGTGACACCTGATGACACCATTGATTCCAAGTGGTCCAATATCCGTGACTCTGTGTACAATTCAGCCATCACAGCTTACGGGAAGAGGGAGCGAAAGAATGTCGACTGGTATGAGGCAAACTGGGAGGAGATGGAGCCCGTGACTGAGGCAAAGAGGAAAGCCCTCCTGGCATACAAGGCTGCACCTAGCCCCAGAACACTATAAGCCCTCAGGATTGCAAGGAATAACGCCCAGAAGACCGCCCGCCGCTGTGCCAACACCTACTGGCTGAACCTTTGCAACAGTATACAGACAGCTGCTGACACCGGGGATACAAGAGGAATGTATGAGGGTATCAAAAAAGCGACAGGCCCCCCCAGCTACAAGACCGCCCCCCTCAAGTCCAAGACAGGCGAAGTCATCACAGACCAGGGGAAACAACTGCAGCGATGGGTTGAGCACTATCTCGAGCTATATGCAACCCAAAACAATGTCACTGGAACTGCCCTGGACGCCATTCCAGACCTGCCTGTCATGGAGGAGCTAGACACACAGCCCACCCTGGAAGAGCTCGGAAAAGCCATTGATTGCCTTGCCTGTGGGAAGGCTCCTGGAAGCGACGGCATCCCACCTGAAGTCCTCAAGAGCGGAAAACCAGCACTGCTCCAGCCCCTACACACACTCCTCTGCCTTTGCTGGGAACAGGGATACATCCCACAGGACATGTGTGATGCCAACATCGTCACTTTGTACAAAAACAAAGGAGACCGTAGCGACTGCAACAACTATCGGGGCATCTCCCTCCTCAGCATCATCGGAAAGGCCTTCGCCCGTGTTGCCTTGGCACGCTTGCAGATCCTAACCTCCCGTGTCTACCCAGAATCCCAGTGTGGATTTCGAGCCGGCAGGTCAACTGTAGACATGATCTTCTCACTACGTCAGCTGCAGGAGAAGTGTCGCGAGCAGCGGATGCCCCTCTACATTGCCTTCATAGACCTGACGAAGGCGTTTGACATGGTTAGTCGGAGTGGACTCTTCAGACTCCTGCAGAAGATCGGCTGCCCCCCACGTCTGCTTGCTGTCATTATGTCGTTCCACGAGAACATGCACAGCACAGTGTGCTTCAATGGCGCAACATCTGAAGCATTCCCAGTCGTTAGCGGAGTCAAACAAGGCTGTGTCCTTGCACCGACGCTCTTTGCCATCTTCTTCTCCATGCTTCTCCGGTACGCATTCAAGGACTGCAGCGAGGGAGTGTACATCCATACCAGGGCTGACGGCAAGCTGTTCAACATCGCCCGTCTCCGTGCTAAGACTAAAGTCACAGAGGTACTCATCCGTGAATTGCTCTTTGCCGACGATACAGCCTTGACATCACACACTGAAGATGGACTTCAGCAGCTGGTATGCTGCCTCTCCCATGCATGTAAGGAATTTGGACTGATCATCAGTTTGAAGAAAACAAATGTCATGGCACAGGACACAGACTCCCCTCCCTCTGTCTCCATCAATGGGTACAATTTGGAAGTTGTCGAGAACTTCACATACCTCGGGTCTAACATCTCCAGCTCACTCTCCATTGATTCTGAGGTGGGCGGCAGGATTGCCAAGGCAGCAGCAGTGATGGCCAGACTTAACCAGAGGGTCTGGAACAACCCCAACCTCACAGAGAAGACCAAACTGCGTGTCTACCAAGCGTGCATGCTCAGCTCACTTCTCTACAGCAGCGAAACATGGACCACCTATGCAAGACACGAGAGGAAACTCAACAGCTTCCACCTGAGATGTCTGCAGCGCATTCTGCACATCCAGTGGCAGGACAAAGTACCCAACACAGAGGTTCTAGAACGCGCCAACATGAACAGCATGTTCTCCATACTCAGCGAGAGGCGCCTTCGCTGGCTCGGCCATGTCAAGAGAATGGACCCAGGTCGCATTCCCAAGGACCTGTTATATGGGGAGTTAGCAGAAGGTGCATGACCAACTGGACGACCACATCTGCGCTACAAAGATGTTTGCAAGAAGGATATGAAGACAGCAAACATCAATGTCAACGACTGGGAGAGCTGTGCAAACAACCGTTCCAGCTGGCGTCTAGCTGTCAGGCAGGGAGTTCAAAACGCAGAGGAAAAGAGAAGAATAAAGCAAGCTGAAAAGAGAGCTAAAAAGAAGGATAAGCAAAAGCGTACTTTGGAGCTATGCCATCGTCTCTCGTAGACGGACGGATGCCAAGAGTGAATTTGGCTATTCTCAAACAGATTTGGTCTTTAATAGGTAATATTTTTAACTTACCAGCTAAATTTTCCTTGCTTTCTTTTTGGACTGATATTAGCCCTAATGCTCTTTTTTGAAGATGTGCCAGCTTTGCTGTTTTTACCATTTGAATTACCCCATACTGTATTACAGTAGTCTAAATAGGGTTGTATGTAACTGTTATAAAATAGTTTTCTGTGCCTTTAAGGGAGAAAATTGTCCTATCCTACTGAGAAGCCATAAACTTGAATTGACTTTTTTACTGATATGTTTGATATGTTCAGTCCATGATAGGTTATTATCAACCAGAACACCAAGTAGTCTATCATGACTGTGACGTTTGCACGTATTGGGGTGGGTTCTTCCAACATAATTTAATTAAATTATGATGAAAGTTCCACCCTGGCTTGTGAGGTTAGAAAGTTAAATTAGTGACGAGGTAGATTTACAGCTCTGAGCCCCCAGTCAGCAATGCCGATGGTTAAATTATAGAGAACACGAAGATGAAATTCAATCAATAACAATTTAATGTGATAATTTAAAAACAATAACTTCCAATCACTCGTCTTTCCCTCGACCAAGTGACAGCCTAATTCATCCCGTGATTTACAGTGTGAGTTCGATTTTCCCCCTGTCCTTGCATCTACTCATCTCTTTCTTTCCCGCTAATTCCTTCCTTCTTTCCGTTCCTCTAACTCCTCCTTCGTCTCCATTTCCCCCTCTATCTCCTCCTCCAATTTCGCTTCCAGACTTCAACTTCTCCTTTCTTCTCCTTTCCCCCTCTACTATCTCCTCCTCCAATTTCGCTCCCAGACTTCAACTTCTCCTGACTTCTCTCCTTTCTTCTCCTTTCCTCCATCTCTCTATCTGAGACTACGGGACCAAACTGTAACTGGTCTGTCCCTCAAAGCTTCCTTATTTGAAGCTCTCTACCTAGAATTTCCTGCTCTAAGATTTTCCCGCCAATAACGAATGGCTATTCGGAGTTACGCTAACCTCTTCTCTGGGTAATTTCTCTCAGCGAACTAACTCTTGCCGGAAGATGCGGAGATATCATTCTACCCAAATCAAGGTCTCTCCCCTATCTCGATTCTGATTGGGTGGCGCTGTGACCCTGTCCAATCGTCTTAGCGGCCAGTTCAACCTGTCTGTCTGTTTGCAGGGAAAAGAAGTTAAGACACTCCCACTTCTTCAGGTAACTTCTTTTGATCTTGGACAACATTTCCACACCTAGGTGATAATTGGCTATCTGTGGCTTCGCAACTCCTATGTCCTGCTCTCCACTTCTAACTACGGCAATCTTATGTAACGGATTAGTGCTAGCCTTCGGCAATGTTTAACATCAAACAATGGCTTGTCAGAATTACCTTGATTATACATGTTTCAAACTGGGGTTACTCTGGGTTGGGGTAAACATGACACACCCCCACGCTTCAGAATAAAATCGGGATTTTATTCCCTCAAAATTACTTCAAATGCAAAGGCATTAATACAGGAAATAAAGAACAAAATTACTGCGACACTACACACTGAGTACGAACATGAATATATATATATACACAACGATCTATACCATTAAAGCGCTCCTGCTCATGAAATCAGCGCCTACGTTCTCAGTTCCTTTCACGTATCTGATCTGCATCTGGTACTGCTGTAAGAACAGCGACCATTGCATCAATCGTCCATTCGACAATTTCGCCTGCGCAAGATACGCGAGTGGTTGGTGGTCGGTCTCCAATATGAACTTCCGCCCGTATAAGTACCGCTCGAACCGTGATATCCCGAACACGATTCCGAGGCTTGTCAGAATTACCTTGATTATACATGTTTCAGACTGGGACTACTCTGGGTCGGGGTAAACATGACACCGACAGACTACAGTATTTGCAAAGTTTTATCCTTCCATGTCAGACACAGTTACTATATTATGTTCTGCATTTACTAAACTGGTGGTGAGATTATAATATTAATTTTAATTGCCATATTGTTTTATCATGTTTACTTCTGTAAAGCCTATCTTGTGCTGAAAAATGGCGTTAAACACTACAACAATTCTGCATGACGATAATAATAAGTACTGGTACTATATTATGTTTTGCATTTACTATACTGGTAATAAGATTATAATGTTATTTTTAACTGCCATCTTGTTTTATCATCTGTTTGCTTCTGTTGTATAATGACCGGGATTTCTGCAAGCTGAGCAAATTGCTCCTATCTTCATTCTCATGAAAGAATTAGCCCTAGATATCCAAAACTGAACAACTGGCTGGAGTATGCGGAAACTGTTATATTTAATTTGTTTTATTTTGTTAGGTTATTCCTATCATTATGTGTTATCTGTAACTTATTTTGGACTTGACCTTGTCCAAAATCAAGTTTATGTTGTTCCTGACTAGAGACACTAATGTTTTTTGTTTTTTGTTGGTTAAATATTAAGATCAGTATCAACTGAGGTAACAAATATTTGGATCTGGGTCTGGGTCTAGGTTATTGGAAATCCTCCCATAAAAATACCTAGTCCACCTGATATTTACCACATTCTATTTTATAATGTATATAGTAGAGGGCTTTATAATCTTATTTATCTAGAAATTATTCATTTGTGCAGTAAGATCTTGAAGAAAAATCATTTGTATTGTTTTCAGTGTCTGATTTTGCTGGAGTTGTTGATTCAAATTACTATTTTTCTCTAGAAATACAAAGTGCTCATGAATAATATTCTTGGGCAAGAGACAACTGAAAATTAAGGGAATTCAAACAAGGACATCTTTGATTATATTACTGTGATTAATTGGAAGACTTAGCACATCATCACACTTCAGGCCATGGGTACATTTTAGTCTAAAGGCCATGGGTACATTCAAGTCTACAGGCCATGGGTACATTTAAGTCTACAGGCCATGGGTACAGTCAAGACTACAGGCCCATCAACAGCTTCAGCACTGGATCTTATTTTGAACACCATTGGGATTGAATTAGATCTTTATTCACTAAGACTGGTTATAGAACATTTTGGACTATGTTAGGATTTAATTCACATTACTGTAAGTTGTTTTTAAATTTTCACTTTGTATTCTACAGAAATAAATTATTTGTTGAATTTTACAAAACTTGTTGGTTTTCAAACAAAATGTTCACCTCCCCAGTGAGTTTGTTGGTGGCAATGGTGCCTTATGAAACTCTGACAGGAATTCTGAAGACTGTGCAAACTTGAATGATGATGACCCAGATAACCAATAATGGATGCAGCTCGGTAACCACAAATAATTGTAGTTCATTGTCCTAAAACAATTTCAAATATTATTTGGTGTAAAAATGGGATTTCCTTTACATATTAAACCTTACAAAAAAACATTATTTTATCACCACTATATCATTAATTTACTTTAGAAATTGTCTAAATTATGAAAACTTATAAATGGGAGCTCCATGTGGGACAACTATCGTTAGCTCAGTGTGCTATACGATTTTTAGTTTCACGCAGAGTATTTCAAATTATTGGTTTCTGTTAACCAAAATACAGTGCAAATAGTAAGTTTTAGAGCTAATCAACTTACAATTTTATTCAGTTATATAGCCTTTCTTTAATACATTTTACTTAAGACAATTTATCTTTGGAAAGCATAGTTGGCTTTTTCGTAAGAAAATTTACAACATGGCATTTAAACAAACAAGCTATATTATCGATGAAAACAACCAATATGGTATTTGTACAATAATTTGGATGTAAACTCTGTTCACATAAATCAATTGCTGGCTGCTACTAATGAACCTGAAGCATACCAGATCTAACATTTCATGAAAGAAAAAGATTATTTTTTTGCACAGACAATAAGATGGTTTCCAGTACATGGAAAAATACTTCACATCTAAAATTTTATTTTATGACTTAAGCAGTAGATGGAATATTAGATCCATTACGTCTAGTTACATCAGATACTTCTATAGGACTATAAATAATGTTAGTTGGTGTTGTCAGTATTAGATCCATTACATCTAGTTACATCAGATACTTCTATAGGACTATAAATAATGTTAGTTGGTGTTGTCAGTATTAGATCCATTACATCTAGTTACATCAGATACTTCTATAGGACTATAAATAATGTTAGTTGGTGTTGTCAGTATTAGATCCATTACATCTAGTTACATCAGATACTTCTATAGGACTATAAATAATGTTAGTTGGTGTTGTCAGTATTAGATCCATTACATCAAGTCACATCAGATACTTCTATAGGACTATAAATAATGTTAGTTGGTGTTGTCAGTATTAGATCCATTACATCTAGTCACATCAGATACTTCTATAGGACTATAAATAATGTTAGTTGGTGTTGTCAGTATTAGATCCATTACATCTAGTCACATCAGATACTTCTATAGGACTATAAATAATGTTAGTTGGTGTTGTCAGTATTAGATCCATTACATCAAGTTACATCAGATACTTCTATAGGACTATAAATAATGCTAATTGACACTGTCAGTAAAAAGAAACTAAAGAAAAATTTAATACACAAAGAAAAAAAAGAGAAATGAAAGACAGATTCACCACAAGTTATACTTCTGAAATAAAACAATAATAATTAAAATAGAAACAAAAATAGTAACCATTTTGTCAATTATGAAAAATATACTACCCTTGGCAGGGGGAACTCAATTTTTTAAATTGTTTTTACACATTTTTAGAAGATACATTTGTTTTCTTGCACATCTCGTTAACTTCTTTAAAAAAAATTTATAATAAATTATACCTTCATGTAATTAGCACCAATGCCTTCTAAGAAAATTTTATTCTTGGAAATATAGAAGAAAAAGAATATGTGTGTGTGTGTGTGTGTGATATGGATTTTTAACATAGCTTTAAAAAAAAAAAAATCAGTCATAGGGCATGCTGTCAGCAGTTTGGCTATTGATAGTGATGTCTAGTACTGGGGCATCATATGTAAACATGTTGCATGATATCACACCATGTAACATTATCCTGACACCAGGCCGACCAGTCCTAACACTAGCCTCATAATGCTGAGCGCCAAGCAAGGTAGCTGTTAGACCAATTTTTTATAAGTCTTTGGTAATATGAAACCAGTTTTCGAACTCAAGACCTCCTGCATCTGAGGCAGACACTCTAACCACTAGGCCACTGGAATGGTTGAAGAAAAATGTAAACATATATATTATTGGTCCAACAGAATTTTGGCCACTTTGGCATTAGCTAGCACTTAGGAAAGGCCTTCAGCTTGGTCCAGGTATCATAACAATCACCTATATAAATCATGTTCTTTTTCAATCAATAGTCTCTTTTTGTTTTTTTTTTAATCCTGAATCTGTTGGCTTCCTTCTTGGGCCATGCTTCATTCGATGCACACTGGACATTTTTCTTTGCAACAATTGGTATAGGCACATGCACTGATTTCCCTGAATGTAAGGGTACATATCTACCATCCAGCTACAAAGAAACTTGGGTAGAAAAATGCTTGTCATCTGGACATTTGTTTATACCCAATTATACCAAATTATATCCAACCATACTACAAAAACTATCCAGAACTAGTTCATGTTGTGCACATTTTTTATTCTCTGTGCAGCTGAAACCACATTCATAAAAAACGCTATCATTTAAAATATGAGACATATATGCCAGTATTAAGTTAAGCAGTGT
This sequence comes from Sinohyriopsis cumingii, assembly GCA_028554795.2. Classification (NCBI taxonomy): domain Eukaryota; kingdom Metazoa; phylum Mollusca; class Bivalvia; order Unionida; family Unionidae; genus Sinohyriopsis; species Sinohyriopsis cumingii. The sequence goes on along the minus strand of JAPYKE020000094.1, from coordinate 924,568 downwards.
TTCATCTACCCATGCGTCATGCATCAGATACACCAACTGTTCCAATTTGACGCACAAAAATCATTGCCGGTACAGAAATTGATGCACCCCAATATTATGTTTTGCTGATGAACAAAAAAAAACAACAAAAAAGGTTTGGTCTAAAAGTTGTCGTTGGTACATAAATTGATGCACCCCAATATTATCTTTTGCTGATGAACAAAAAACAAAGGTATAAAAGTCATCACCAGTACATAAATTGATGCACCCCAATATTATGTTTTGCTGATTTAACACAAAATTAAGGTTTGGTCTAACTATTTTAATGGCTAGATTACAACTCTCCCAAACAGAAAACACACGCATGTCAGTTTCTTACACGAATGCTATCATAATACATAGGGTTACAAGTTACAACTGATTGTGGAGCCTGGAGCTGACCTTATGTGACCTGTAACTGTCACATCATTTGTAGCAACAGGATGTTAGAACCACCCCATACCCAACAAAGAGGCGGAAAAGAAACATATGATTTAAAGTGATTCTCACGAGAAACTATTATTTTATGCACACCTTTGTCATGCATCGAAGCAACAATTTCCATTCGCTCAATTGTACACATTGTGTTGTTCCAAGATACTGTCTGCATTCAACTGAAAATGGTGTCCACGGCAAAAAAATTAAAATAGATCCAAAACAAACAAAATTATTTTTTGGACCACATTTATAACTGACCAATGATAACAGTATTGTTATTGAACCAGTCATACCTTCATCATCCAAAGATGAGGTAATGGTTACTTGTAAGATAAAAAGTATTTTGTGCAGCAATGGTTGAAAACACAGCTGGCTACGTTTTAAAAAAAGAAGTGAAGCACATGACAGCGAAGACACCTATTTTTTTTACTTATATGTACAGAGGCTAAAACAAACCCCATCAACAAATGTGCAAAAAACAATAACTTTCAAAACAGGATACTGGCAAGGCATGCTGGGTTGCCAGAACACAAATTGCTGATTGAAGGTCCACAACATCAGGCAGATTTGAATGCTGGTTTGCAAAAACATTCTTCCAAATAAGACATAGCAAAGAAAGTATAACTTAAATGTGTGTATTGGCTGAGTGTAGAAGACATCCCTTTTTATAAAATACAAATCTCTTCTTAATTTAATACACGACTTAGCGGCTGAAGAAATTGATGCCATAATGTCATTTTGAAGAATTCTGCTAATCAGTATGACTGTGCTACTACCTGTTCAGAGTTACTGGAGTGCCTATCAAACGTTGAGGATAGTCTTATATGTAACCTGCAAAGTTCGTCATTTGTGTCAGCAATGGCAGATTGACACAGCCAACAATAAATGCCTTGTCACATATGCTCAGATTATTTCTGATGACATGAAACCATCAACAATGTTTTTAACAAATATAGAATGTTCAGATGCTTCTGGCAAGGAAATTGCCTTATTGGCTTTAGTCACATTATATAACTAATATTTTCATTGTGTATCTAAACAATATGATTATTTTTTTTAAAAACTACTGAAAACTGATCATTGGCTTGAATAAGGCTCATAGGTTTGGATTATTTCTGTTGTTTTGCCTTGATGAGTCAAATGACTTACATAAAGCCATTTGTAGATAAAACACTGGTTAAGTGTTGATTCATTAAAAAAGCGCTATGCTTTGCAATGGAAGCTACATTTCTAACTCACCTGTTTCTGCACTCAATTATATCAATGTTGTATGAAACTATACTGTCAAAGCAGACCTCTTTTCACGGCAGCAAGAGAAATTATTTTTTATACCACAGCCTACTGCATGGAAGTTTATTTTGTTGTGGTATAAAAAATAATTTTTAGTACAACTGAAAATTTCACAATTTTCTTTTTCTACATATAAAGTGGAGGTAATCATAAACAAAGCAGGTCTTAAGCTGCAAACATATTAGAATTTATTAATGCTTGTTTCTTCTTTCTGAGTACTTCCATTTACCATATGATGCCTCAATTAATTAGTCCTACTTTGTCATTTCAGGTAAATGGAAATAACTGGTGCATAGGCCAAGCAATCCCTTAAATATTTTGGACATTGTCAGTTATTGTGTGACACTGGATTTAGTAAGCTAATTTCCACCAAGATTTTACATGCTGATTTTCTTGAAAATAAAGAAATACTGGACAGGTTTCTTCTCTGGAAATTAATGAATTCAATTTGTTTAACTGAAATGGTGGTATGGCAAGATTATACCTTTATGAAATTACTCCTCTATTCAAAATTATTGAATGATCTAAAAAATGCCTTCCTTTTAGAATTAGATGTCAACAAACACAAATCCAACTGATCAATTCAATATTTATTTTAATCTGATGGTACCACTTTTAATACAAGGAAAGTGCAACTGACATGTCATGTGACAGAAAGTTCTTGAAAAAACAGTTTTTCCCACAAAAATATTAAGTATTCAACAATCTTTTCTTATCTTTTTATTTCAGAACTAAATATGCATTTTGTTGCATGGCATTCTATTACAAGTACATAACAATAGTAATGGCTGTACATCTGGGTATCAAACAACTGTTTAAGCACATTGGATTTAAACGATTAATATTAGAATAAATATGTTGAATAAGATAAGATCTAATAGACCCAGATACTGACATATAAGATTTTATTATCTTTTCAGTGCAGGTTTTCTCTGAATATATTCAACTAAATTTCATTGCAGAACATGATCAGAGCCTCTCTTTAAACTCGGTATCAGAAATGTTTCACATTAGCATGTCATGACATAATAGCTGCAATATACACCACACACATACAGTGCTTGTGTGTGTGTGTGTGTGTATATATATATATATATACACATACATACACACACTATTACATTTAGTACAAGGTGGTTTAGGTATGTTCTACTTTGTGTTACAAAATAGTCTATGAGATTGTGTGAAGTGTGGACAAGTTTAGAAAGACCGTTTAGCTATATTTGCCATTATTTTTATTTTATTAAATCATTGGTAATAGAAAGGTCCATTGAGTTATCTCCACCTTATTATGGTGACTCTACAAATATATTTCTTTTCAATTTATTTATGGAGTTTAGTGAAACATAAACATGGATAGACTCTGTAGAAATTAGTTCAAAAAGACATGAAACAGTTTTAATGAAGGTCTAAAATTACTGCTAGATATCATGAAAATGAACATGGAGTAGGGCAATGTGTATTTGTATTCTTCCAATGTCAGACAATAAATGTGGCTTACTAAATCTTTCATTTTTTGCCTAATTTTCCACAGATAGAGTTTTGGACCCAATTAATTTCCATGAAATTATCTGGGACCATGTTTTTCTGAAAAATGATAAAATATATTTCTGGAATTGCACATACCACTTATTTCAGTTAAAGTAGGATGTAAAAACAGTTCAGACTTTATTTTTTTATAATTCTCCATGGAAAAACAGCCTGGTTCAGTGGGAAAAGCTTATATTTCATTATTCACGTCCTTATCCAACTATAATATTCGCTTACCCTCCAGTCTGTTTATACCCCACCCCAATTTAAAAAAATGAATAATACTTAGTAATTTCAATCATCGATTTATGATTTCTAACCTGATTGTTACCAGAAGGTCCCTGCATTTAACACTGGCTTTTCAAACCAAATGAAAGTATTCAATGTACTGTATTGCTGACCAATAAGCTGATGCAGTCAAAATCTTTAATTTTGTAAACTTTCCATTCTTCATCCATATACACGTCGATGAGGAGAATAAGACAAGGCCAGATAAATACCTTGGCTTCATCTTTTTCACTAGTAACTTCTGGTTAAATGAATATTATATGTATGACTGTATGTTGTTCCAAATTGCCAGTTATTGAATCACTGATGCCAACATTCTTTTTCCATAGTCTTCTTTTTAAAGAGAGACAGACAGAGAGAGAGACAGATATGGGTATCACATTTCATTTATCGTATTGCACCTCATGATCAAAATTAAATATGTCCCGAAATGAGGGAGATTTCTGTCCTTCTTTCAACCTTATTGACCCTGTTTAACTGAAGCTTTTGTCAAAGAAAGAATCCGAAAAAATAGGAAAATGGACAAAATTAATATACATATTTTGTTCCTTCAGTTTCAGAGATATATAACTTATATTTAAATATTCACAACATATATAAACATACTGACTCCATAAAGGTTAGATCTTAAAAATATACATTTAGCATGCTGTTATTTTCTTTACAAGTACAAAAGAATTCTCCATTTGCAACAATCAAGATTAGATTACTTTAAATCAGTAAGTAGTTAGGTGGCATTTGGTTTGATCTTTGCTCATGCTAGTTGTTACCCTGAATTGCTCTGATATTTCTGTCAGCGAAAACAAAAGGTGTCATTGTTTGGGAAAGTTACACAAGTAAGCACTTGGCATTTCTTATTATTACACAGTACCATATTCAAAATATCTGTAGCATCAATTTGCAATCAGTAACCTCACTAACTGAAACCTCTGATCTCCAAATTCTTGCCTTCAAACAGCTGGAATGATCTGGTCAGAGCTGTTGCATATTTAGCTAGCATGTAAATAACACTGCCAAGCCACTTAGATCTTTGACAATGGATTTGTAATTACAATTAGAAGGAAGTGTTTATTTGGAGATATTAATTGACATTGGAATATAGTACTACCCTTGTACATGAGTAAGATACCAATCATCAGGTAACTTAAAAATATAGATAACAATCTACATGAAAATTAGCTAGCTCTCTCTCTCATATCAGGGTATATTTGACTTTCATCATGAGGTGCAAGTTAAAAATGTGATAGAATATTTAGGTCTTTGTCATAGCTATTCATTTTCTAACTTGTCTTTTCTACTACACATATATCTAATCAAAGTTAAACAAAATATATTACTATTGCATTCTGCTTTAGCCCAATTACATCTGATGTATGTGAATATACCGCTGACGATCATGTTATGATTTTAAGATCCTTCTCAATGTCGGGTGTTATATTTTTTCATATATGATCTCTTTTCCAAACTTTTTTTTTATCGTTTACACATCATTTTCATACTTTGGGGAAAAATATGTTTTACATAGGAAAAGTTATATAACATTAAGCCCAACAAGTATAGATTTAATGCCTGGCAAATATTGTAAACAGACAGACAGGCTGCTCACTGTCATTTTCTGGTTTCTAACACAGTCCATTTCAGTCAAGCCTGTTGGCATATAATATTTGCAATGTCAAGTTATAACATTTCCCAAAAACTTTAAAAAACAGAAGGCAGGGACACTTGTATAACAAAAATGGTGAACTACATGACATTTGTTGCCTGAAAACAAAGATATGCCCATGTAAATATGTCGTGTACTAAAGAAAAATGTTGTTCATCTTGAAATACCAAAAAGTTTAGAGTCTGGGACTATTTTTTTAGTAAACTACCAGATAAAGCATTGCAAATTTGTTAGGGAGAATTATCACTGATAATGTTATATTCCATATGATGTGCATCACTTTAAAAAATTTTAAAGTTTTGATTTGAAAGGTGAACCCAAATATCAACAGAACATTTTATTGGTGCCCATCTAATCTCAAAGTAGGACTGTGGAGATCTGATTTAAATCAGACTGGACAGAACTTGATAATTGATTAATGAAATGACCAAGTTCTGTGTATTTTTTTTTTCTTCCATGATGTTTCTACTTTCTAAAATTTGGTTGCCAGTAAAAACAAATGGAATGGTAAGCAAATACAATCTGATTGGTTAATATAAATTAACATCTGAAAAAGGCTCAAAGCTTCAAAATACCTTTTTTCCTTTAAAAATAAATTACAAAGAAAGGCATTTCTGAAAATTACCGATGAATGACTTTAACATAATATATAGCTTACGCATGTTGATTTTTTTTTTTTGTAAATCATGTAGCATTCCTATATTATGGTGATGAAGTTTATCCTCAAGTCATTAGTACTGATGCAGTTAAGTATTTACTTTCACCTTTCCAGAAGTATACTCCTTTCATAGTAATACTTGTCATTTAATTTGAGACATTAGTTCTTTTAGTAAAGCATCCATCATAGCCCTACTGGCATGCTTTCAACCAAACAACCACTTGTCATAAAGTTTGTGTATTATGTCACTTATGTACATATGCTCCAGTAAAACTATTTCACTGCAAAGAAAGAACAATAGCACATAGATAACTCAAGTTTATAAGAAAAAATTCAAATCAAGAAACTTAGTAAGCATTCCTAAAGATTTTCTTACATTTATCAGTTTTGGTTTTAGGACAGACTTCGTCTTAAAAGCTGAATAAAAATGGACAAAATCATCATGGTATTGTCACAAAACTGTTTAATTGTTTACTGCACAAATCAGATTTAGTGTATGACCTGCTTTTTTTAAAACTTAAATGGCAGTGTGAACATGCAGAACCTTAATCCTTGAATGTACATGTACTGTTTTTGGAAATTTAAACCTGTTTTGCATCCTTCCTAACTTCCAAACTTACTTCTCACAAAGTGCAAATAATCAGAGTACAGATATTTGTAGCTATAGGTGTCATTTTGGAGAATCTGGATTACACATACATTTAAATGACATTTATTCACTTTCTTTCACGCCTTGTCCATCAAAATTCCAAAGAAGATTACTGTATAAATTCCTTGAATAATGCAACAGGCAAATTCTGTGCTAATGTCCTGCAACATTTTTAGGTACAGTCAAGCAAGAGGGGTGGTTCCATTTAAGATGGTTTTTGTCACGCGCTATGATGCAAGAGGGAATGTGCCTGCAGTTGGGAAGAAGTAGTACTACAAACATAAACAGAGATATGATAATGTCATCATTTATAAACTGTGCCCTGGAAAACACTGGCAGGGTAAAAAAATGGTACACAAGACAAATGAATTGGAGGCAATTATGTAACTTTTTATATATCTTCTGTATGTTATGTCATTTCTTTTATGTCAATTCGTACATAATACCTATTTTTCCCATATAAATATGTTCTTTCATACACATAAAAACAGTAGAAACAAGAATGTAAATTCAGATTTATTTTTAGTTAAATTTGACATCATGCTAAATTATCATTTTGAAGAAATGTCATATGTATAAATTATGAATAAATTACATTGTACATAACTCCTTTATCCCATTCATAGCTGAACATCCATACAGGAGATTTTGTTACGACAATTAATGTGCCGATCACTAAAAATTCATGAATGAATAAACTTTGTTTTAACTTTATTATGCTTAAATTTTAAATCTAAAATTAGTTTTTAAACTTACATTACTAAATGTATATACATGACCCATGTGACTATCTTTATAGACCTTTTTCGGGAAGTTGAATTTGGGTTTTTCCACTCCAATATTTAACGCATGCACTAGTCATTAACATAGTGTATGTTCATGAAGAAAGTTTCAAACAAATTTATAAAGGTTTGACATCTGTACACCCTTCACAGGAATAGTGTGTTTAAAAATCGTGAGTGAATAGCTCAGTAATCTGCCTAAAAAATAAAAGTAGATATGAGCATAAGATTCAAGAAGTATCAGAGAGGACCAGAACTGCTGACAGAATTTGTGGGCCATATGAAATATTATCCAGTAGGCCCCAATGAATCACAAACTGAAACAATGGTGGACCCCCTGACCGTTGTGGTCCCCCGGAATTTGTTCTACCCTGTCCGCGGTCCTGGATAGGACTTACAAAGTTGGATGATCCATTTCTGAAAGGGGTGGGTGGACGATTTTCCTGCAACCAGAATTACAAATTGTACAAATCTATGTGTATTTAGATGACTCTTCAAGACTATATACTTGTGAAAACATAAGGACTAACATATCTCTTTGTTGCATATAATTAATTTCAGTGGATGGATGCATACAGGTGAACACAGCATTATCAATGCCAATGTAATCAGATCCCAAGCACAATCCGAGAAGCCACACGAGTTACACATAGCTGATAGTACTGTAGCAACTGGCCGTTACCAATGTATCACAGGATGAGTTAACTCATCATTATTATCCATATTTGTTCAAGGAGTTAGCAAACTAAGGGGAGAGAGTAAATTCCTTAGCCAATCCAATGTCTCACAAGCAGTTCTGTGATTCATTCATTCCCATTTAATTTATTAACTTAATGGCAAATCTTTGTTGTAGTAGGGTTTAATGCCATTTTTCAGCACACGTTAGGCTATACATGGCAGCCAGTATTAATGGTGGAGGAAGAACCCAGGAAATCCCCGGAAAGAACCACCAACCATCGAGAAGCTACTGGCAAGCTTTCTCACATACCTACATTGGCTGAATCCGAGACTCGAACCCACGCAGACAGGGGTGAGATGGCAGTGATCCGTAACAGACAGCGCTTTAGACCACTCGGCCACTCGGGGCCCTGGCAAATCTTTGAGAAATCTGCCTAATACATGATGTGCCGCCTTTGGTGCTCATTATTTGCTGCTAATTAGACATGTTAACTTGTTCATTTTCGGATTATTCATTACCATGCAGTCATAAGAGGGGGGTTGGGGGGGGGTTAAGATGAGAGTCACGATGCAGTAACATAAAGAAACATATACTCATTTATTGTTAAAAATACTTGATGAAAACGTACAGTTCAACTCTTATAATTGTGGGCTGGCATATTATTGCTTACTACTATCTACGGCCAGCTGAAATAACAAATGTTCTATTCATGTATGAAGTGTAGGTCTCTAAGAGTTGCCCTACGTCAAATGCGCATGACCGTACCGGATGCGGCTATGGGATGGGTTTGGCCAGCTAAAAATAGTATCTGAAAATGATCTATAGACACCAAAAAAAGTAGTGAGCAGTCTGTCAGCTTGTTTACATCGAGAGCTTTCGTTTCTTTTGGCGATATTAGGTTAGAAATTGTAAACTAACAAATAGTATAACCTAGTTGTGTGCATTTCTTTGATGCTTTTCATATTTAAAATCGGTTTGTGGGAGGGGGACAAGCAAACGCGAATACTCTACTGTACTGTGATTATCATTTAATTAACATCGGATATTTTATGAAACATACCTGACCAAAGATTGACCGTTCTCACCATGGCCCTATTGTATCGAATGCCTCTTGAAAATGGAAGTAATTTTGCATAATTATAAAATGACTGCATGCGAAAATATATTTAACACTGCTGCTTACAGGCACGTTGCATCAGCTAGCCTCCTGATGTTCGCTTGTGCAACAACCGGTTCTACTTAAACTTGCAACGACGCCCAAGACGGACAAAGACGATCCTGAAACGTAAATGTAAATGCACAACTCAGCCAATTATTTACTGTTGATAAAATAATTATTCAGATAAATATATAAGAAATCGAAATGTCTGCTTTTTCCTATCTGCTGCTCGTTCTTTCTTTGAAATTACCCATTTGCATTAAATATTGTAACGAATTATGTTAAACGTTCAATATTGTTGTTGTTGTAGGGTTTAACGCCTTTTTTCAGCACACGATAGGCAATGCATGGCGGCCAGTATTAATGGTGGAGGAAGAAATCTGGAAAACCCCGGGAAGAACCACCGACCCACGAGAAGGCAGTGATCCGTAACGGAGAACGCTTTAGACCACTCGGCCACTCGGGGCCCCCATTCAATAATCCATTTCAGCGATTTTATTGCGCCTTATACGTATTTATAAAAGGTTCTGAAGTAAACACAATTCTTTATTCGTACTTTAAGTTAAATTTCTTAAATGGTTGTTAGTTGTTCTGTAAAGCCATATGAGAGCAATCTTTCAAATGAATTCTTCATTTGAAATACAAAGTGCTCATTGTTATATTAGACTAAACCTCTAATCTGGGATTATGCTGAATTCATTTAAAGACATTCTGAATTACTTCATTATATACATCAAGACTGTTGGTACCTCAGTTCATACAAGACTGTTGGCACATCTGCACATTCAGTACTGGAATTCGACTTGTTGTGGAACTTTGATAATTATGGGGGATGTTTTATTCACAATACTGTAATTTCCATGTCAATTTTTCACTTTTGTATATTAGGGGAATTAATTATTTGTTAAATGATACTAAATTTCTTATTTTTGCTTTTCTGTTAATCAGTTTAATACCATTTAGTCGTATCAGAAATTATGGGTCGTCCAACATCTGCGGGTTGTGTGTGTGTGTGTGTGTGTGTGTGTGTGTGTGTGTGTGTGTTTATATATAAATATTTCAGAGAAATTAAAGTTGCCTTCGAAATTTAAAATGACTTTATTTTGGAATTTTCATTGTCCGTGGTAAATATTTTGATTTTACATATTTGAGAAATCGTTAGTGAAACCAACGCATTCTCACAATGTCATTTAAAGTGGCAAAATTTGTTTTCAATCCGACGCTTTAACTATTTAAGTCCTTGAAAAAGGACTAGTTGCTTGAGCTTAAAGTCATTGAAAAAGGACTAGTTGTTTGAGCTTATCAGACATTCTGATATATTTCTAGCGATTGGCTTTTTTAACGCAGCAAGAGATAGAAAATGTTTTGATTCAATATTTGGTGGAAACGAATTTTTTTTAAAAAATAAAAGTGCCTTGTGTTTGATTAGTTAGTATGGATTTTTACAAGCCAGTGGTCTTTACTCGACCGAGCAGTGTCAAACCCTGGCGCGATTCCCGCCAGATATCATAAGTTTACCCCAAATTTCCTAAGACTTCCATACAACTTCAGTTGTAAATTAGAAAGCCCGACGTGTCCGTTCTATACTTCAATTTTACTCTAATCAATACAAGACCACAGATCTCACAACCTATGCAATATATATCAACCGCACCTCAGCGTGGTTTCTCTTCGTTAAGTTTCCGTACCGCAAGCAGTTCACGCCATAGAAACTATACGACTGTCCCTTAACAAATGGAACTATGCCACCTTAGGCCAGTCAAACTGTGGCTTCCAGGTAAATTGCGCTACTACAACTGCGTCACATTTGCCACCATGTCGACATAACCGGTACCAGCCGACTCCCTTCTTATTGGTTCTATTGTGTAATATACCGGTTTCCTACCGTAAATATTGATACTGCAGTCACGCTACCAATGTACCCGACTAGATTTTAGTAAGGACTTTATTATTCGTAGGAAATTAAAAGAATTGTAATTTTAAATAAAACAGATGGATTTGGAGTTAAGAAAGTTTCAGAAAGAAATGTTGGAAAGACAAATTCAGAAAGACGAAAAGTGGAGAAAATTATAACTGCAGAGAGAGAAAAGGGAGAAACAGAGATAAAAGTAAGTTCGAGTGCAGCAGAGAGGGCGAACAGACCTTTTGCTGAAACGTTATTTTGAAAACCAAGACCACATACGAAAAAAAATAAAAATAAGGTCACTAACGCTAAACTAAAGCCTCTATTTTTACCGATAGTTTCTCTAACTAGGTTAGTTTATTTTGTTACCTTATCGTTGTCGTTAGTGGTTACCCACCGGACGTTTCACCGAGGTCAGGCCCTCTCTGCTGCTATAATAAGATCATTATTTATATATCAACAATGACACCAGGTACGGAATCTTATACAAATAGATTAGCTACAGAAAGATTGAAAGCAATCAAAAAGTTTTTGTCTGTTCGTGATTCACTTAGGCAAAAACTTCAATAACATCAAGAATCTCAAGTTAATACGCAGAAGGTACAGAAAAATTATTTAAACATATTACAAAGGTTACAGAAAGAGTCGCAGAGGCTACTGAAGGTCTTCTTCCAACATTTAAACAAACTGCTGAGCAGACTGAAAAGATAGCAAAAAGAATTAAACAAACAAAAAAGATTTTAAGAGATCTTCCAACTGATCTAGCTGCTGCTCAACATCTTCTTGTAGGTGAATAAATACTTGAAGGTATTAGCGAAATAAAAAAAGATCTTGCACCCAAACCAAAATAAAATATTGAATTGATTAAAAAATTAAGAGATGATTTTATTGAGGAACTTAAAAATTATAAAGAAAAAGATTTACCTCGTGTGCCATTAACGGGTATTTTTAATAAGTCTAAAATTTTAAAACCTGGTTATGATGCTGTAAATGATAATTTCGTGAAGTGGGTATCTCGCATATATTACAACAAAAAAACAAGCTAGAGATAGTGATCTAAAATATAAAAGTTTTGTTAGTGAAATAAAAAGACTTTATAGTGAGGCACTGAAACAATCAGAACCACAACCTCCTGAGCAAGAACCTAGTTCTCATAGAAACATATTTAAAATTGGAAGTCATTCATTACTTAATAATCGAGCATCATCAGCAGGTATTATTGCTGCTTTTTTTGGAGATAGAAAAAATTATTTAAATAAAGATTTTTTTGAACAGATAGGACCTGAAAAATGGATTGCTACAGTAAATGCCGCCCATAAATATCGAGATTCTTTAGATACTACTAGTCAGGATTTTATTGACTTTAAACAAAACGTAATGACACCTAGAGAGGGAATATGTAACATAAGTAGTGTAGTGAGACCTAGAGAGGATATATACAAAAGACTAGCTAAAGAAACAAATAAGGCTGTTGAAGAAGTTAAACAGCGATATAATGACCCTGATGAAATTTACGAACCTAAGTCAGACGCTGCTGGAAGTGGTTTTTACTCAGCTACGTCAGGAGGAAGCGGTCGTATTGTTTGTCCTAACAATATTCTCTCTGACGTAGATAGATTAAAAATTGTGATTGGAGAAAAAATTGCTGGAAATAATTCGCCGGAAATTATTAATGAAATATCTGATACATGTCGAAGATTATTTACTGGCGGTATTATGGATCACAACATTTATCATTCTCTCATTAATACAATTGTTGATGAATACTACAGTATTTAGATAAATAAGTAATAAATACAATAATTATACTGATCAACGTTGACCAACCATAGTTAGAGTAGTAAATTCGCGATTACCAACTTACAGAGCGATTTATGGAGATGGGCTCGGTGATGTTGTTCATGGTTTATTGAGAAGGATAGCCCCAAAAGCAATACCGATTGTAAAACAATTAGGGATGAAGGCTATTGAGGCTGTTCATGAAAAATATTCCTAGCGCTGTTGATGAGCTTGCTGGTAAAGGGTTCTTGACAATCAAAAATAAACTAGCACGGTTAATTAGACGAAAACCGCAGCAAGTAAAATTACCCAGAACTGAAGTTACGCCTGCAAATGTCAGTAAAATAATAAATCAAGCCACAAATAAAAAACTATCAGAGTTGGCTGGTGAAGCAGGAAAAATATATAGCTGCTAGTCTGATAGCATAAAGTGGTATTCGTGTTAGACGATAATGATTATAATAAAATGTTCAAACGTGTATCCAATCCAGCGTTTGACATAGACACGCGGGTCTTAAAGATGAATGTATCACGATTATCAGTTTTATTCTTATGACACACGTGTACCAAATCAACGGGGTCGAATCGAATTACAACCTCAAGATACAAGCAGATATATCTTACCCGCTGAAGCATTTATTGAGGTTGAAAGTGAAATTATAAAAGCAGATGATACTTAATACGCAGCTGATGTTAGAATTGGTTTTGTCAACAACGGCATCATGGCGTTGTTTGACAGTGCCACGTAAATCATCGACAGAAGAAATATTCAATCAATTCAGAAGGACGTCGACGTTGCCACGACAGTAATAGGTCTAGCAAGATATTCAGATGATTATACAAGATCAGCCGTTCCGTCAATGATGTTTAAAAAAGACACTCATGACCACCCTGACAAAAGACATTATGATTTAAGACGACCAATAAATGTTGCCGACAACGCCGACGCTGATATATGGCCGATGGTTAATAATGCTAAACCATAATTTAACTTAGGATTTTTATCACGCGATCAATGTTGAAAGGTAATCATCGAAGATTTTCATGCGCAATTTCACTGTCACATATTTTTGGATTTTGCAGATATGTTAGAAAGGTTATTTTTGGAGCCATGCATATACTTGTACTTGTAAGAAAGGTTACTGACGATGATGCGCTCTGGCGCTCTATCGATGATGCCGGTAAAGTAATACTGACAAAACTTTCGTTGTGGATGCCAGTAATGACTCAAACAATTAACGAAGAACAAAATTACTTTCTTTTATGGATCAAGGTGGTAAATCGATAGAATCATGGTCGACGATGACCACAGATGGTGTTCAAGGTGCTATTAATGGTTTATTTACATGACAAATATCATCACAGCAAGGTGTTTCTGCACCATGGCATATATTTATTGCCTTCCAGGATACTGCACGAGTAAATTCACAAACACGTTGTCACATGATATTTGACAAACTTGCAGTTAGTGAAGTCTCTTTAAGAATAAATGGACAGCAACAACCAACTGAAGATATATTGTTAAAGTTTGATCAAAATTATGTAGCACGTGCATATCATCGTTTGATGACATTTATGGGATGTGATCAAAATATAGATAATGGCCTACAATTATCACAACTAGATTTTACAACATTATATCCGATTTATTACTTTTCACTGGAACATCTTGATTTAGCTAGACAATCTGACGTTGATATTCACTTTCGCGCTCGAGTAAACGTATTACACGCTGGTGGTAATTACAGAGCAATTGCAGTTATTCTTTCAAATAAATCAATCTTACTTGATTGTGCTGGTGGAAGAATGAGAGTTGTTGATGCACCAGTAGAAAACATGTAATTAAATCACTTATCATATTATAAAAATGTCGTATAGTCACGTTAAGGTTATTATGATTTCAAATCAGGTGAAAAAAAGTACAATAAAACTTGCAAGTAAATGCGGAACAAAAATATTATTAAAAAAGATGAAGTTTCTAGTGATGGTCTCAGCAAATTATCATTACCAAGACTCAACTCAAACATTTCAATATGGCTTTAGAATCAAAAACCAGAGTTCAACTTCATCTTTCTCCGAGTTCCATTAAAGACTCAATTAAAACAGGTGATATATTTCCACTTCTTGCAGCTATACCAGCGTTATTAGCCGCTAAAGCCTCAGCTGTAGCAAAAACAGCTGCACTTGGTACTGTTGGGACAGCCGCTGGAATTGCATTAAAGAAAGCAACAGGTTCTGGTCCAGGAACTCACTGGGTTGCATACGCGATTGATCCACATGGAATTGTTTATTTTGATTCGAATGGGCTAGCGCCACCAATTGAATTTCTAAAATATACAAACACAGTAAAAAATATTCCAGTCTGGTATTCAACATTACCAACGCAAACAATAACAGATCCACCGATATGTGGTCATGAAGTAATTAATGTACTCAATGCTATATCATAATCAACATTACCACCTCATAAAGTCGTGCATGATTATACAAGTAACCGCGTCGTTTTAAACAGATCTTAAAGTATGAGGGTTGATATTTACTGAAGATCTTCTCTTTGTGGTACCACTAAGGGCAAGAAGGAAAAAGATGATCTTTCTCATTCACATCCTTTACCTCAAACAATAAATATCAGAAATACCAACATTAAATTCACACAATCAGTACGAAACCTAAGTGTTACTTTAGACAGTACTCTCACATTGCACCAACATGTCATGAACATATGCAAGGCTGCATATCTTGAGCTGAGACGCATCAGCTCCATTCGCAAATATCTTTCAGTTGATGCCACTATAACACTTGTGTGTTCATTAGTACTTTCAAGACGACTATTGTAACTCAATTCTGTCTGGCTTATCTCAATATCTGCTCCAGAAACTTCAAAAAGTTAAAAACACAGCTGCTCAGATCATACTAAGAGTACCACGATAAGAGCACACCTCCCCGCTGCTTTGTATCCTACACTGGCTATCCATTCGATCCAGAATCAAACACAAAATTTGTTCTCTGTGCTACTTTTCACTGTCTGACTCTAGTCCAACATACCTACCCTTCCTCACCCATGTGTATACACCAGCAAGATACTTACGCTCCTCTTCTAAAAATCGTAGACTCATTATTCCAAGCATGAAACCAGTCATATGGACAACGTTCTTTTGCATACCAGGGCCCAGCAACGTGGAATGAAGTTCCCACTGAACTTAGACAGAAAGACACAGTCATCACATTCAAGAGGGCTCTCAAAACTTACTTATTTCGACTGGAAGAACAAACTTAAAGACCTAATAATGTTTCCTACCTTAAATATTCTCATCATGTTTTTATGTTTTCTAATTTCATGGTGTTTGTTTTTGTAATCATATAATTATGTTTTTTTATCATATAGGTGATGTCTAATGTTGCAAAGCGCGTATAGCTTCTAAAGATTAGGCACTATACAAAGTCTTCATTATTATTATTATTATTATTATTATTATTATTATTTATCAAATTACGCGACTAAAGATGAACTTGCCGATATTATGAACATCTCTGGAGTTCACCGAGATGAAGTTGTTATTGTTCAGGATAAATACGGTATTTCTAAGACGAGCAACATCAAATGGAATGATATAGTTCGTAGAGTTCTTGGTGCTACTACGGATAACATTCCAGTATTTACCGACGGCAACACAGAGACTCAAATATATCATTCTCCACTATTATAAACGAAATTGCAAGAAAAGCTGATAATCGTTTGCAGAACACCGGTGATATAATGACGGACGAACTCAGCATGGACAGAAATAAGATAGACGTTTTAAGAGATCCAATGATGAAAATGCTGCAACAAAAGTTATGTAGACACAGTAGATACTAAATTATCCACGCTACGAGATGAGTATGATTCTCACTTAAGTGCGTTTACAAGACTTCGCAGAAACGTTTAAAAATTGAATGCAATCGCAGATTATTTCTTTGGCACTCCGTTGACTGTTGACATAAAACTGTGATATTAACACAAAACTTGGCGATATTAAAACAGCTATATTAGATATTGAAACGATTAGAAAAAACTAGAAGATGTTATAAGTGGGATTCCTGAGATCTTTAAAAAGTATACACAGTGTCATCAGGATTCTCAACATTGTCTCAGCAAAATAACACTATCAAACATAAGGGGCCCCGAGTGGCCGAGTGGTCTAAAGCGCTCACCGTTCCGGATCACTGCCATCTCACCTCTGTCTGCGTGGGTTCGAGTCCAAGGCTCGGCTAGCGTGGGTACTTGGGAAAGCCTGCCAGTAGCTTCTCGTGGGTCGATGGTTCTTCCCTGGGTTTTCCCGGGTTCTTCCTCCACCATTTATACTGGCCGCCATGTATAGTCTATATTGTGCTGAAAAATGGCGTTAAACCCTAGAACAGCAACAACAACTATCAAACATACCGCAGAAGTCACTGGTGTGTACAGGCTGTCCGTGTTCAGCGCTGTCCGTGTTCAGCGCTGCAAAATTGAAGATATTTACTACGTATCCCTGGCGTCATTCAACCGATGTTTTTTTTTTTTTCTGGAGTTGTGTCTATTGTTTTTAATAGCGGAGACGAAGAAATATTTATTCTGGAAATATCTGATAAGAAATTAACCGCAACGTCTTGCTGGTAGTGTCTGGAATTTGTGGCTGAAACACCTCAGTTGATTACTAAATAAAATATAACGAGCCTTCCGATTAATGTTCAACTTGATGTTGCAGCGCAACGTTATAAATATAATCAAGTACGTGAATGGAAAAAAGTTTGAAAAATATCGTTGACGAGATTTTAGTCAAAATAAAGAAATCTCGCAGACGTGTAGTTATTGTTGATATAACTGTTTATTCAGCGTCTGCTGTTATTGCCGGAACCGACGTGTTATTATCAACAATAACAATGATGACATCAGTAGTTGTAACAATTTGTGCTTCAACTGCAACAACGATTGCCGGTATTCTCAATATCGGTGCAAAAACAATATGCACGTGCACAAATGCAAAATGACATGATTATATAATAAAATTACGCACAACGACGTTAGCATACTTCAAATTAGCCTAGTTATTATCGGCAAGTCTTAGTGATGGAAAAATATCAGATTGTGAGTTCACGGAGATGATCAAAATCTACAAAGAAGCAATGCCCGTGATTGATTTAGAAAATCAGGATTTAAATAACAATGTCAACTCCACTGACATCGCCAAGCGAGCTTCTTCAACAAATCGTAACGAACACAACTCACTCATAAACAACAACGCTATCAGTGAGCTCAACTAATCCAGAATTTAGTGTTAACATTCAAACTGCAATTCCAGTGAAAGAAATCGCACTAGCACAATTACGAGTATATTACAGCTGGCCAAAGATAAGACTAAATTCATTTGTTGGATTGCAGGCGAATAATTCGGTTGTATTTGCAGATAAAATAAAGATGATGGAACACCTGATTGGCAGGTTGTTTCTATTCCTACAGGCAATTATCAGATCGAACAAATCAATGATGAATTTCAACGCAGACTAAAAGCTATAACTGGAAGAGAAGCAAACATAGCTATAACAGTTCACGAACCAACATTACCGGCTGCGATTGAGATAAATTCGCAAGATTACGTTGTAGATATTTATCATTCGTCAATCAGATCTATTTTAGGTTGGCCTGAAATTCCACCAGAGTATAATGGACCACTAGAACCGAAACAAGATAATTTTAATACAGACAGAAACATATTTATACAACTTCCAGAATATCGGAAACAATATCCGTGGGCATATATGGATGAAAATCTAAACGTGAAATTTTTTATTTTACAGCGTCTGACGACACAACACTTCCTATAATGGAAAGAACTATATATAGTATTCAATATCCCAGCGGAGAACCATATATCGAGGAAGAATTTATTAACAGTTTTCCGAATCAAATTAAGTCCGAACACTCTAAATCACTTATAGATTTACGAAATTTACTTTCCGGCATCATACAATATTACATCAGTGATGTACTTCAACAGATCATTGAAACAATAGAGCATTTAAAACAGGTTGAATCAGATTTCAAGTTTGTCAATAAAGTTATTGTTGAAAAACTAATTCTCGAAGCTGATGAAATAGTTAGGAACGACGTCTTCATTGACAAGAGAGGACGTAGATATGAAAAACAGATACTACTTAAAAATTATTTATTGATCATTGCAAAATAACTGAAGCAGATATACTAAAATTTATACTTTCCAGATTTAATATCGACGAACTAAAGAAATCAGTCAACGATCTTACCAAAGAAAACGTTCCTAAAATACTCGAGTCATGGAGAAAAATAGCCCCACCAGCATTTCTTCTAAGACATAACAATATTTCGTATGGTGAAGGTCGTCATATTTCACCAGCAATCGTTAATATAACTTCAACTATTGCAGTCAATCTTGTAGGTGATGGAATTGATGACAGCTATCAAATAGATCTTGCAAAGTCAAATCAAGCTCAAGAAGAATATATTCTTTATACATTTACTCCACAATTACCTCCTGGATATTTGATTGTACCAGAATCTAATAATCATGTTTATCAACGACGTCATAATACGCTATTTTCAAGAATAAATTGCAAACTTATTAACCAATTCGGACACTTAAGACGTAAGATCTTAACGATTTTCAACCTCAGCGTGATGCCAGATTTATTTTATTGATGACAAAATTATCTTTTTGTATACAATTGTCGAAGAAAAACTATCAGATTTCGTAATTCTTGAGGGTGATAACCCAAACGATTCTCTAATTGATTTATCGATAAATCGATAATTTTGCCATAAATTCTTGTATAAGACACCTAAAAATAACGCGTTACATGTGGCTTTTTTGGTCAGTTATTTGACAGACGTTCGAGTAAAAAAGAGAATTTATCGAAAAATGGTCAAAACCAATTAGAGAACCGCTGAAGTTTTATACCTCAAACATTACGAAATCTGACATATTTTCCTTGACTAAAATGACTAAAATGGCTGAAAACAAGATGAATTTGACTAATTTTCATGAAAAAATAAGAAATTTTAACAAAATTCAGAAAAAATGAAATATTTCTGCAAAAATAAGAAATTATTATAATAAAATATTGTCCGTAGATTATTTGATCATGGAGATATTTTTGCAGAGTGTTTTATATTATATAATGTACCAACATCTGAGAGTTCCTACACGACATGGAGGATGTACTTGAAAACGCCATCAGAACAATAATGACACAGTCTCCAGTCAACACAGAACAATTTAGTGTTAATATAGTTATTGACGAATACGGCAACGAATACCTTTTGTTGAAACAGAAACAATAAGATGAACTGCTGCGAGAACATATTTCTATGATCACGTGTGATATAGATCAGATTATGAATTACGCACATTCCTGTATTAAATTTTATCTGCTTAAAAGATATTGTTTAACGCTGAATAAAAAATCTAATTTGGTATATTCTAAAAAATAAATATAAATTACAAAATATATTATAACAGAACATTTTTTTTACTGATTCTCGCTCAGATTTTAGATAAATCAGTCTGATTTTATATTTTGATTGGGTGAAAACCCCAATCTGTAAATTTTCCTTTTTTTCTGCTAAAAAAATCAAAATCAGATAAATTTCAGTACAAATAAAAACACATTACTTTTCACTGTTTCATGACAATTTAACGATTTATCGATAAATCATTTAGAGAATCGCTGGGGTTTTTACCCTAAAAAATCTGCAATTTCACTGAATTTGTACTGAAAAAATCGACCAAAATCGATGCAAAAGCGATGAATTTTGACCAGATTTCACCAAAATCTCGGAAAATCAACATAAATTTCTCGCTAATCACTCTCCCTAGAGAGGTTGATACTACAATCACTTTCATAAGTGACAGCGTTTTCGTTTTCACGATCTGATATGATCTATTTCAATTTTCTTACGTGTGTATTGATTTGTTTTGTTTCGTATTCGTTGGATAATTTTGATCTGATGTTCTCAAATTCCGATCGAAAGAGGGATGAATTTTTCAACTACTATATTATTCATCGTTGACAAAGATTGCAACATTATTTGATCAATGGTTTTAATCAACCGGTATATCCACCTTCAAATTTATGATTTTGCAATGATTCAAAATCAGAAATAATTTTCTCTGGATCAGTTTGAATTTTTATGCCATCATGTTTTAATTTTTTAATTGCAAAAGTAATAATAATAGAATTAGTATTTTCAAATTTCATATTATTGTATAGAGATATATTAAGTCATCGTTGACCGTTTTTGAGGAAGTATATTTACAGCGCATTGTATATAAGCATACATTTACGGCATTGTATAGGCATATTTACAGATTAGATACTTAATTCTAAGGACGTCGAATTGACTTTTTAGATATATACATTCTTAATTCTAAGGACGGCACAACCTATATGAGAGCCTTCTTTACGTTCAAAATTTTTTGCAACCCCCATCATCAACCCCGAGAGAGTGCAAAAGATCACCCACCACGTGGTGATATGTTGGGAAGGGTGTGTTTTTTTCTGTTGAAGTTCGAGCTTGGAGTGGACCAAATCGCGAAATATTGCAACCGTCAACAGTTGTCAGTCACGGGTATCGATCGCCAGAACTCGAGTATAAGAGTTCTATGCTTTAGAAATGAGTTATATAGACATCTTACAGATATACGTTTCAGAAATTATTATTAAGATTGATGCATACAGTACTGAGTAAAATAACAGTGTGTAAATATTTTCTTTTTTCCAAGACTTTATAAAATAATTGTATATATATTTCTGCCTTGACAAAATCAAGTTTGGAAAATAGAGATTTCTTCGTAACAGATATATTATATTGTACAGTACCGCGTGTTTTTCTGCCTTGATTTCGTTTATAAGCTAGAAACCGTAAATATCCTTTTACTAATTTGAACTATTATACAAATAGGTTACTTCACTATATTAATTATGACATAGTTAATTAAATTAATCACGATGAAAAATGAATTACGATCTACGGACAAATTTATACTACAGAGTTATCTCTCTTCCTTCAGGTCATTGACTTTAAGAAAGGGAGAAGTAGTATACAAAAAAGAGTTATGAGGGCATTTTCATACTTTCCATCGAGCAACCTTCATTTTCGCCTGCAAACCCATGATGTTTTAGTGTAATACCAACAACCGGTCATCAGTCAGTTTCAAATGATAAATTGACAGTTGTATCATGATTAATTAATTACTGAATGATGACAAAAACATTAGATAAATTAAATAAATAGTTAACAATATAATGGAGATAACTATTTAATTAACTTTTGCGAAAGAGACAGAGGCTCCCTTCAAGAATACCGAAATATAAATTTTTTGTTCATATTTGTTTTTGAAAATGTTGATCTGTTTATATTATTTGCGACTGAATCTATGGAATGCGAGTTAATATCAAATTATCTGCCAGCTGCATGTATCGATGGAAATATTATTTCTTCGCCAGTCTCTACATTTATAGATACAACTGATCTTGCAATTTTTGAATGTTTGCCAGTATTTCCAAATCTACTGTTCTGGCTTTATTGATAGCTCTCAGATTAGATAAATTATTATCGATTTTTATTCTGTTGATAATATCGATTCTAAAATCGTCTTCGATTAATCCGTAATAACACTCGTATATAAATTTATGGCAATGATACATTTTATTTTTTCCTGTATTGAATATGAGATAACCAGTATTAATGGCATTTCCGACTGGTTTGTTTAGTCGACAGTGCCTGATAACCGAATAGATTTTGTACGAATCAAAGTATAAATCAAAAGGAGATTCGATTGAAATTATTGATCATAATGCGCATGCGTGGACTAAGGCAGTAACACTATTTCCACGAACTCGAACTGTTAAATTTTATAATGATGATAAATTTGATTTTATTAACGAAATAAGTAAAAATAATCCTGTATCAATATAGTTATTTCAATGTTTTTATGATGAAAACTATGATCAGTTTGTACGGCTAATGGAGATATTTATTCTACATTAAGAAATGAAAGCTCTATTTTTAAAATATACCGATGATGCTGAACAGTTACTTTATGATTGTTTTACGATTCTGTCAGTTGCGGCTTATTTTGCTAGAAGAAAAAAAGAAACTCGTGGAAACCACCTCGGTTCGATTTTCTCAATGATATAATATCGAGTTGTGTCGAATACGGACTTGGTGGATTATGGAATAGTAAATACGATAATAGGGATGTTATTTCGGTTGATCTGGTTGCAAGCTATCCTGGAAGTTTTCTAGGAATGGGAGAGTGTTCTAAGTATTTTGAGAGATTTGGTTATCCCACACACGAAATGACTAGAGTATCAATGAACGTACCATTGCCAGAGTTTGATTTGACTGGATTTGCCTGTATCGAGTCATTTAAGTTTGCCGAAAATCTTCATCCGATTTGTTTTGTCTGGTTTGGCAAACATTTTTCAGAAAAACATTGGGTACCAACAGTATTATTACGGTTTATGCTCAATGTAAAAATATTGATATTTCTGACAGTAAGTGAAGCAATTATATCATATCGTCCGCAAAAAGAAGTTTGGTTACCACAACAAAAGAAATATTATAATGATGAAAATCCTGATATAACCGATTACTAAAATAAAATTGCAAAAGATCTCGGCAGAAAAATAATCGATACATTTACCAAATTAGGATCATACGATCATAAACGACATTGTACAAGATTGATTATAGATCATGCTGAACTAGATTTTATAATTTCTGATGCAACGAAAAAAATACGTTTATAAGAGGAAGCAATGTTAACTTATCGGATGGAACTAACTTAGGTACAATTGTGGCTTATATTGATGGCGAGTCACCGCAGTTTACTTTTTTAAGATCTTCAATGCTCGCGTACGTTTCGATAAATCTGTTGTCGATAATAAATAGACTTCCTGTTGTTGCGGTTGGAGTCGCTACGGATTAGTTTTATATCAATACAAAATATTCAGGATTGTTGGAAAAATTAAATATCGGCAATTATGCATCATTGGGCGAATAATGAATAAAACAAGAAAATATACTTGATTTTCTGAATCCACCGACTTTGAAATCAAAGATATTTATTACAAAAATAATCAAATATCTCATATGTTATCGACAATGATAGAGTAAGAAAAAATTTAATTAGTTATAAACAGTTTGACAACAAAAAAAAATAAGCGCGATTTTTATATTGATGCTGAATTTATCATGATATTATGAAAACAACAGAATAATCATTGTGCGAGCTGTTAAACAGTCATGTTGTGTCAGTATTCAAAATAACAATCCAAGACAATTTGATGTTGACAGAATTAATAGTAATTTTGGTCATACACATAAAAATGTGATGCTGACCTGTCTTGAATATAATCATCGTCGAGGTGCTAGTGTACAAACGTGAATGCGGTGGTAATTGTGTGTCTTCAGGAATTACTTGTAATTGCTTGCGTACATATCCACGTTGAGGAGCAGTTGAATCTAATCTGTAGATTGCAGGTCTACCCGTGGAACTTACCACGCTGGAAATTTGTGTCGTAAAGCACCAAATAGGTTCATATAAATATCTTGCATTAAAATTACTTAATACTGGTTGCATTGAAAAGTCATGTCGTTGTATTGGTATGTGTGTTTTTCTAATCTCATTAACGGGTTTCATAGAAGTTGCACGAGTAATTTCATTATTTAATGCATCTATGGCACTTGGTAATCTTGCAACCCATTCACGAGACCTCGTATCTTTCCTTTGCATATTGATATCTAAATAATCGCTCAGCAAGTGTTCGATTAAATCGTTCAACGATTGCCTGATCACTTTGAATTGCGGTTTGTCCTTGTCTGATTTCGACATTATATTTTTTCATTAGAAATGATACTACACCAAAAAATTCTTTGCCATGATTAACCTGTAATAATTGTGGTCATCTTAAGGGTCCTCGTTGATAAATTCGTTCAACAGCAGATATAACTTCAACAGCTGTTTTAGTTGATAACGGTTCTGCTTCTTTATACCTACTTGCAACATCAACGACAGTTAACACGTATTTGTATGTCAATTGACGCCTTCCAATTTTGATAGTATCTTGTGGTAAAAATAAAATATCAGCCTGATGAACTTCATTAGGAGTGCTGATATCAAAATGTGCATGCTGAATATTTTTAGGTGGTGGTATATAACTTTGCCAGATTACATGTCGTGCTAACCATTTTCCATCAGCAGAACGTGTAACATTTGCGGTATCAGCTAGTTTACTAATTGCTGCTCTACTTTTCCAATGTACTTGAAGATTTTAAAGAAAAAGCAAAATTGTTAAATGAGGATGGTGACGACATTATTAATTTTATAACTGATATTGATGAAGCACCGTCCGTAGATGAGTTAGATGGATTTATTAATAATCTCGTAGTATACGACGAGTTATGCTGGACAAACAAACAAATCCAGCAAGAATATTTTCTCGAGGTAGGCATACACATTCTGATGTGATTTATGTTAGTTACTCAACGATATACACAAATGCCTAAAATGATCAGAGATAGCTGTACTATTTTAGTTGTGTTTAATGGAGTTCATACGCATAATGTGCCAAATATTCATCAGACTTCGTGTAGTGGGGATATGGATATGATTAAATTCAAAAACTACTTTTCAAAAGCACTTTCTATTCCACTCGGATTTATAGCGATAAATATGCACGATCCTAGAACAAGATATCATGTAGGACTTGATAGCATATCTGGTTGAACTAATTATAGCAGAGCAGCAGAGAGGGCGCCACCTAAGGAAACGTCCGGTGGGTAAACGATAACACACATACTTTTTATAAAAACACAAACGACAGCGATAAAGTAACAAAATAAACTAACCCAGTTAGATAGAAACTCTCGGTAAAGTTAGAGCCTTTGGTTTAGCGTTAGGGACCTTAATTTTTATCTTCGTATGAGGCCTTAGTTTTCAAAATAACGTTTCAGCAAAAGGTCTGTTCGCCCTTTTTTACTGCTTCAAAAAATACCAATTCAAAAAGACCAAAATGTGAATCAGATAGAAAAAGATGAAAAAGAAACACATTCTCCCCTCCCCCTTTATCCACAATTTCAAAATTTTGATGTATCATAAACATAACTTTAGTATCACCACTTCAAGAAAAAGAGTTCATAAAGTAGCTAGTTAAAGGGGGTTTCTATGCCAAACCCCCTTTTGTATGTATTATGACGAGAGCATGATTACCCCTCCACCAAATGTTGATATAAACAAAATAAGAAAAGAACTTTGTTGAGGCAACAGCGTCTTATCTATTATTGATTAATTGTCAAGGAACCATCACTGAATCATCATTGTCGTCATACAAAGTAAGATTGGCTTAGATATGCCCCCCTTTAAGCTGACTAATGTGCTTTTTAATACTTGAAATCGTTAGCGATTTATATTTATATTTCACACAAAATTACTATAACTAACAATCACATAAAATTTCAATCCACTATTAATAACTCGCTGAAATTTAAAAACAAAATAATAATTGTATATTTCACAATACACACTCTAAGGATGGTCTCGTATACATTTTAGGTCATTAGCGATCTTATGATTTCACAATGGAAGCTCGGACGATTATTTTTACAGACCTAATTACCGAGATATTTTTAAAATTTCAGTTCTCGTTATTATATAACTTTCATCATCCTGGCTGAACAAGTACAGATTAATCTTACCAGCAATGAGAGAGCCAGGTTCTAGCATTTTGATAAAATTTCCGAGTTAGACTATTGATTTATCGGCGTAAGGCTTTTTCAGTTTTTTTTTTAAAATTTATTGCTGATGATACAATAGTAGTAAGGTGGGGCACTAGAGCCTCAATGGGAATTAGCATTACAGAGACCCCTGGGCAAATATAGCCTCAATGGAAATTTAACATGGAGAAAAATCGTGGGCAAATATAGCCTCAAGGGGAATTTAACATGGGAAATAGTCTTGGGCCACTATAGCCTCAAGGGAAATTGAATATGGGAAAAAAGTCTTGGGCCACTATAGCCTCAAGGGAATTGAACATGGGATTTTTTATTTTTTATTTTTTTAAATTTTTTAAAATTTAAATTTAAATTTAAAAAAGGGGTAAGCAATTGAAAGGCTATCTCTTTTCTAGAAATATGGCTGGCCCTGAAAAGGGCCTTTGGGTTTATGTTAATATTAATATTAACATAGATGGCATCTGTCACATCTTCTTCTTCTTAAACTCCTTCTAACTGCCGGTCCATACACAAGTACCCTCTTGAGACATCCTTGTCTTTCTATGTAAACTCTCCTCATCCATTGACTAGTATCTGTCCTATCAACAACAGTCCACTTGGACCTGACATACATGAGCATGTCCGTCCTAAACATCATGGAAGACACAAGGGTGGATGACTCAACTGTGGTCCACATCTTGAAGCGACGAGAATAGGTGAATCAATGCAGTGAACTGCGTTTATTTATAGGTACAGGAAGGATTGAAACGGATTCAATTCATTCACCAATCCGAACACGCGTTACAAAATTCAGTCAGCTCGCATCCAATCCGAAGAGAGCAGTCTGTAACGTCACGTGGTCTATATAGATTCGTTAGCGCTTATGTGCAGTCAATCTATGCGACAGTGATTCAACATGACGGAAACTCAGAAAACGATCCATTGGGGTGCACCAGCAGGGGAGACTGCCCAAGGGAACCCGGACTTACTTTCAGAAGAGGTACATTGGGATTTTGTGGATTTTCTTACCTCGCAAGAATTTGTTCCGGAACCTTCGTTACCTTCTTCATTACAGCAAGTGGAGAATTTTAGACAGAGACAGAAAGAAGAATTGGAGAAATTTATGCAACGACAAAAGGAAGCGGAACAAGCTTTTCTCCTACAGCAACAGCAACAGCAACAAGAAGAGGTAAAAAAAAAAAACAACAGCAACAACAGCAAGAAGAAGTAGCAGCAAAGAAACAAGAGGGTGAAAATCAAACGGCTACGGTACTGTTGGACATTTTAGCGGAGTTAAGAAGTCTGAAACAAATGTATCAGACTTCTTTATCACGACCGAAGAGAATACGACCTTCCCGAGCTAAACACGCCAACGCTGTGACTAAGCCTATCGTACCACCCTTAGTGATTTCAACCCAATCATCAGAAGTAGGCCTCGGCCACCCACTTCTCTCGAAAAGAGATAGCCTTTCAATTTGCCAATAACTCAAAAATCAACAAAAAAACCCCAAACCATTTTACCCTTATAGTACATGTCTGTGTATGAGTGCGTGAGTGTAGCTTATTTTAAAATCAAAAACTCAAAGACACTTACCTTATATCATTCATGTATTCTTTTATCCATTTTTTACAATCCAATTCACAATTCACCACAGAACACTTTAATTAAAAGTTCATTGACTTCTTCTTTCTCCTTGTTTAGTCTCTCTGTTTTTTGAATTTCTTCACCGTTTTTTCCTCATTTTCTTCCCTTCTTCTTTTCTTCTCCTGTTTCTTTGCTTCTTTTAAATAGAATTGTCTTCTTTCTTCCTCTTCGTCCTCTGAAGAATCCCTCTCTTCTTTCGAAGAATCCCTCTCTTCTTCCGAAGAATCTCTCTCTTCTTCTGAAGAATCCTTCTTTTCTTCTGACTCCTCTTGTTTCTTTTTTGGGCAATCTGGAGACCAATGTCCTTTTTCTTTACAATAATAACAGGTATCTTGACTTTTGTCTTTTTTAGCCCCTGTTTTTTTTCTTTTGTGACGGTCTGGACACTCTGAAGACCAATGCCCTTTCTTCTGACAGATATAGCAAGTATCTTGACTTTTATCTCGAAAGGAAGGAGAGTAGTCCGTCGGCTGGTCTGAAGAGAATTTTCTAATGACCCCTCGCAAAGCTCTGACGAAACGTTCCATCTGGGTAGTCTCTTCCATCGTTGTGCTCGGCTTCAGAGTGAAATGAATAGTGAAAGGACAAGACACACACCCTTTTATATACGCTGGTCTGCCATGACTATAAATTAGTCTATGGTGTTTGAACTTGAGTCATTTGACGTTTTGCACTCAAGATGAAACGATCCCATTCATTCGAGAAGAAAGAAGAAGAAGAAAGTAAGAGGCAGAAACGTGATCTATCGCCTCGTTCCAGAGCTGAAATCTTGGCACAAATTCATGCCAGTGATTTTGAAGAGGACATGAGTGAACCAGAATTTGAAACCTCTAAACCAAGTTCGTCACCCTTAGTCAACCCTGAAAAATACTATTCCATTCGAGAGACGGAAAAGCGCTCCTCTAGAAAATTTAGAACCACGGCTTACACCTACACGGTGAAGTTTAAAGATTTCAAGGCCGACGTACCATTGGAGAAAGCAGAAGGGTTTATCACCGAGATGTGGGATTCTTTGCTCACCGCACTCAAGCGACAATGTCAACCCAAAGAAGACGATCGCTTGACACTATCCATAGATCACGACGGTTTGAAATCCCCTGTTTGGATCGAGTTTAGCAGACCGGCAGAACTAACCCCTTCCAAAGTCATGGACAAGATTCAACACGTACAACAATCTAATGACCAGTTTGACATCACCGATGGTAAAGCCACACTGAAAATGGCTCACGTCTCTCTTCCTCAAGGGACTGGACGCAAAAAGATGTTATTGGTGAACGAGCTTCGCAGCATTAAGCGTAGCCTTGTCCAAATTCACAATCCTCAAGACCAGATGTGTTTAGCTCGAGCCATCGTGGTGGGACGAACCTATGCCAACAAGAACGACACGGCAGAATGGAAAAGAGCCTGGAAAACTATTCGACAATCGGACCGAGCCAAACAACGAAACGAAGCAGAACTCCTGTTGCAACAAGCCGGACTGTCCAAAGACACACCCTGTGGCATTCCTGAGATGCAAAAATTGCAAGATGCCCTAGCTCCACGCTACACCTTGAAAGTGCACCCTCAAGAAGTGCGCGGACCTCTGTTGTTTCGAGGCCAAGACTTTAAGGACGGAAAATACATTCATGTCTATCATCACGATGACCATTTCGATACCTTTACCAGTATCACCGGATTCCTGGGATACAGTTATTACTGTGAGAAATGTGACTATGGCCATAATAATCGAGAGCAACACAAGCATTGTGGATGGAAATGCCCAGGATGTTTGGCCTCTCCACCCTGTCTGAGCGAAGGACCATTGCCTTGTTCGACTTGTCTGCGCACGTTTGTCAGCCCTACCTGTTACCAACAACATTTGAAAACACAAGGTTCACAGCAGAAATGTGCTTGTCAACTGCTGAGATTGTGCCCTACGTGTGGACAAGGCATACTTACCAATAATGCCAAGGCACACGTATGTCGAGGAAAGAAAAAATGTCACATTTGTCACCACATCGTGGACTTGGAACACGAATGCTACGTGCAAAAATACCAACCCCCACCAGAGAAAGAGGACGGTCACAAGAAGAAAGGCAATTTCATCTTTTTCGATTTCGAATGCATGCAAGAGACTGGCATTCACATTCCAAATTTCTGCGTGGCTCATCGAGCGTGCGAGAAGTGCATTCAAGAACCTATCTTCAGTCATTGCCATCACTGCAGCAAGATTCCTGGAAGACGTGAAAAAATCTTTCGGGGACCGAACACGTTAGCCGATTTTGCCCAATGGGTCTTAGATCCCATCGACAAGACGTGGAGCCAAGAGGACATCGAACGTTACGGAGATTGTCATCGTCATGCCACGGTGATGGCTCACAATTTCTCCGGATACGATGGACAGTTTCTTCTCAGATACTATACGGAACAAGGCACCGAACGTCCTAAAGTGACTTTGAACGGAGCCAAAATCATTTTCATGCAAGTGGGACAAGGGCAGTTTAAAGATTCGATGAGCTATTTGGCCATGCCTTTGAGTCGAATGCCTAAAACGTTTGGAATGACAGAAATGGCTAAAGGGTACTTTCCACACTTTTTCAATACGGAAGCCAATCAACACGCCGTTCTACCCCATTTGCCTGAGGCTCACTATTACGACCCCGACAACATGCGTACCGAACAACGAGAAGCTTTCTACGCTTGGTACCAGGCTCACGCCTCGGACCCTTTCGACTTTCAGGAAGAAATGCTAAAGTATTGTCGTTCCGACGTGGACATTTTACGACGTTGCTGTGGAAAATTTCGAGAACTGTTCATGGAACATGGAGAGGTCGATCCTTTGAAAGAAGCTTGCACCATTGCCAAAGCGTGTTCCTTAGTGTACCGACAACGATTCATGCCAGAAAACACCGTAGCTGTCATCAGCCCTCAAACGACCCACTATGTCAAGCGTCAATACTCGGTCAAAGCCCTACGCTGGTTACATTACTTGTGCGACAAGGAAGACAAATGGATTCAGCATGCCCGCAACGGAGGGGGTGAAAGACCATCGGAACGTATTCGGTAGATGGCTGGGACTTAGAAAACCCCAAGATCGTGTACGAGTTTAACGGCTGCTTATTTCACGGATGTCCCGTCTGTTACCCTGACCGTAGCACTAAAAATCAGTTTTTACAACGAACCATGGAAGACTTGTACCAGGACACTTGTCAGCGGCGCCTAAAGTTAGAACAGCAAGGATACCAAGTGGTGGAAAGTGGGAACACGAGTACGATCACCGTTTGAAAACCGATCCCGAGTTTAAACGCCTCGTGGAAAGTTACCAGTTCATGGACCCGTGGAACCCGAGGGATAGTTTGTACGGAGGAAGGACCAATGCCACCTGTTTGCTGTACCAAGCCGACGAAGAGAAAGGAGAAGAAATCAAATACTTGGACGTGTGTTCGCTGTATCCCTACGTGTGCAAATATTGTCGCTTTCCCGTAGGGCACCCGCAATTGCTGACGGAACACATCGACCTGAAAAACGTTCGACAATACGAAGGCTTGATCAAGTGTAAAGTTTTGCCTCCCACGAACCTATACCATCCCGTCTTACCTCACCATTGTCAAGGCTAACTGATGTTTCCCTTGTGCCGTACTTGTGCCGAAACGTGCAACCAGGACCAACCTTGCCATCACAGCCAGGAAGAACGTGCCTTGACGGGAACCTGGGTCAGCGTGGAATTGTTCAAAGCTCTGGACATGGGATACCAACTGTTAGAAGTGTACGAAATTTGCCACTTTCTCAAGACACAACAGTACCACAAGGGTGACCATACTCAGAAAGGTATTTTCGCCGACTACGTGGATGCCTTTTTGAAACTGAAACAAGAAGCCAGCGGCTATCCTTCCTGGTGTCACACTCCCGAAGACCAAATACAATTCAAAGAGAAATACTACGCACAAGAAGGCATCTCTTTAGACCACATCGAAAAAAACGAAGGCAGGCGATCGTTTGCCAAAGTGATGTTAAATTGCTTGTGGGGTAAAATGGCACAACGACCGTGTTTACCCAAGACGGAATATTTGACAGAACCTTCCCGCTACTTCCAGATGATTCACGACAAAACCAAATACATGAAACACGTGGACGTCGTTCGAGAGGATTTGATCTTGGTCAATTACGAAGAAGATCTGGACTTTGTACAAGATGACCCTTTTGGAAATGTCATCATTGCGGCTTACGTGACAGCCCATGCTCGCTTAAAATTGTACGAAGCTTTAGAACTGTTAGGGGAACGCGTCCTGTACTTTGACACGGACAGTTGCATTTACATCAGTCACCCGATTCAACATCACCCTGACATCGAAGGAGACCGTTTAGGAGCCTGGACAGACGAGCATCCCGACGACAAGATTCTAAGTTTCGTCAGTGGCGGTCCCAAAAATTACGGCTACGAATACCGGGACAAACAAGGAGAAGTGCACACGACGTGCAAAGTGAAAGGACTGACTCTGAATCATCGTACCAGTCGAGTGGTCAACTTTGGGGTATTGAAAGAAGCCTTGCAATCGGGAGAGGATGGAAACTTTAAAGTGACCACCTATCAACCGAACAAGATCGTACGCTTACCCACTCACCACATCGTCAGTCGACCCTTGGAAAAAGTCTATCAAATTGTATACCAGAAGCGAGTGCGACTTCCCAATCACTTTACGTTGCCGTACGGTCACGTCGGTATTGGTCTGTATATAAAAAGGAATCCTAGGCAAGGTCGATAGTTCATTGTTCATTGAAGTAACTTACCATGTCGTTGACGAAGAAGAAACCAGATTGGTTTGGCTTGGACCCAAGAGGTGGCCCAGTATGCACGAGAGTTATTCAAGGAAAAAAGTTACTTTTCAACCCGTGTTAGTGACGGCGCCAGAAGAACCCGTCACCCAGGACGGGACTATCGTGGACAGGCCTGAAAGACCCTTTCGGGAGGACACTTGTGTGACCTTACACCCTACTATAGAACTGGTTAGAACATTACCCAAAACATGTTGTTGTACAGACACTTGTGTTTATTCCACGTTAATAGTTATCATGTGCCTTTTATCCTTGTACTTAAGCCTTTGGCTTTTATGTATTTTTGTCTTTCGTATTCATGTTTGAAAAAAACATTCAATAAACGTGTTCTGAAAAAGTATATAAACTCTTGTCTTGTTTGTTTTCGTGTCACAAGTGACATTTCTCACACAATGGCTACCTCTGCTGTCTCTGCTCCCTCTTCCTCTACTGTCAAAGTCATCGACGAACACTTAGATCGTGCCAGTTGGGAGGCTTTGTATCTTCGCCATCCCTTTAACATGCTCATTGCTGGACCTAGCGGTTCAGGCAAAACCGAATTCGTCAAACGTTTGATCGAACATAAACATCATTTGATCGATCGGCCACCTCAACGGATCGTGTGGTGTTACAAAGAGTGGCAATCGGCGTACAGCCTCTTGCGAGAAAGTCAAGTGAATTCCATCGTGTTTGTGGAAGGCATTCCTAAAGAAGACGACGGTATCGTCTCTGACTCCCGTCAAACCCATTTGGTCATTTTCGACGACATGTTAGGAGAAGACGAAGAAGAAATTAAACTGTGGTTCACGCGCAAAGGGCATCACCGTAATGCCAGTGTCGTTTACATCACCCAAAATTTGTTTCAACAAAGTAAAGCCCATCGCACCATCAGTCTCAATGCGCATTACGTGGTCTTGTTTAAAAGCCCTCGAGATAAATCGCAAGTGCAAGTCTTAGCCAAACAGTTAGGAACGCCTTGGTTGACTCAGGCGTACGACGATGCCACTCAAACTCCACACGCCTATTTACTCGTCGATTTGAAACCTACGACTCCCGAGGATTTGCGATTTCGTACCCACTTGTTTCACCACTGGTGCCAAGACGGAGGGCCTGTCCTGTACACGTCTCCGTCCTCGACTTCATTTCACTCCCCATAAAAAAATCTATAAAAACCTCAGACCTTTATCGTCTGTCTCACACAGTGTGAACATGACGTCCCTTCAGTCGCATCTTCCCGTCAAATTGATTCGTGCCTTGTATGGCATCAGTCGAGAAAAAAATCCACAAACACGAGCTCGTGTCTTAGAAGCTAGTCTCAAAGAAGTCTTTCGATGGTTCACGGTGACGGCACGTCAATTACTCCAAGGACTCATTCAGATTCCTCATCAAACCAAACGCTTTTTCGATCGAAACAAAGTCGCTTTGGTCCAACTGGCCGATCCCCGCATCGACACTCAAACCAAAAAACAAATCATTTTGAAACCTGGAGGGAGCGGTACTCTGGGGGGGGGGGGGCATCATTCGCTCACTTTTAAGATGGGATCCTAATGCCCCCAAAGTTATCCCCAAGACAAAAGTCCAACGAAGTCCCAAGAAGAAGAAGAACTTCTCCAGTGGCAGGACCCTCCTCTGACCAGACACCACCACCCCGGAAAAAGAAAAGAAGCCCCCAGAAAAAGAAACAGAGAAAAAGTCCCCAGAAAAAGAAAAGTCCACAGAAGAAAACTAGTCGCAAGAGAGGCACTTCGGCCAGGACGCAACCTTACACTCGCAAACCACGATCTGCCACGGCAGTGACTGCGTCTCCGGCATCCTCACGTTCATCCACTTCTCCGTTAATGACACCCAGAACTGAAGAGTACTTGGAGACGTTGATTACACCAAGAACATCTCCGTTGATGACCCCCAAAAGAACTTCCCCAGTGGCAGGACCCTCCAATTTAGTGGCAGTGGCTGCTGCTCACAAAGTACCTTCTCCCAAAATCAAGCTTCAAGAAAGATCGGGCATGTTACAAAGTTTACTGGATTTGTCCAAGCAAGAACTGGCTCGATTTAGTCCGTTGCGTACCCCTGCACGACGTGTCATGCCTGTCATGAAGTTGATACGTCGTAAAGACAATCAGTGGCGACGCGTTCCAGTATAAAAAAGGCCTGTGACCAAGTCGGGGTATCAGTGTTTTGGTGCTCCTGAAGACTCAGAGATGTCACCCTCCAGAAAACCCCAAGGAAAGAAAAGGAAAGGACTGCCTCCTCGTTTAGTCAAACATGGGGACATGTTATCTGTCCTGTCCAAAGCTTCTCCACCCCTACGAAAAAAACTCATTCAAACAGCCTCCAAAGAGGTCATCGATACCGTGTGCGAATGTTGTTTGAACGTTTTGAAAGGCACGATCCCTTTGTCCAAACACCAGAAACAATGCTTAGGCAAACATCGTCACGTTCTTCGCCAAATGGTTCAAAAGAAAATTCCCATTCGTCAAAAGAAGAAGATGTTGGTCCAACGTGGAGGCATTTTGCCTCTCTTGTTAGGCCCCTTACTGAAAGGAGTCTTGGCAACCATGTTGGGAGGACTGGTGGGAGCAAGATAAAAAGGCCTTCGGAAGTCCCAAGATCTCAGAATCGACCCCTGACAACCCCATGGAAGGCCGAAAACTAGCTTTAGTGCCTTACAAACGATGGATGGAATACCATCGGTGGCAAGAACAACGCACCCCGCATTTACCTCCCAATCCCCATTTGAGCGAGATGTCCCAGTTACAACAGGAATTGCAGTCCTTAATGGATCGCCAAGATTTGTCCGAAACAGAAAAATCGCAAAAGTACGGTCAACTCTTGCAACGACTGCAACTCTTTCACCAGAAAGCTTTAGACGAAACAGCACTACCCACTCTGAAAGATTTTAAGACCTTAATGAAAAGTCCAGCACCATCACCAGTACCAGTACCACCAGTACCCGTGACCAAGACAGAAAAAGAAGAAGAAGAAGAAGGGTTTCAAACTCCACCAGAAAAAGTACGCAAGTTAACAACACCACCTACCTCCAGAATTGGATGGATTAAAAAGATGATGGCCACCCCTTCTTCCTCACAAGAGAAAAAGAAAGTGAAGACAGAAGTGAAGACAGAAGTGAAACAAGAACCGATATCCCCCGCTCAGACATCCTCCTCCTCTTCAACACCTATTGCCGGTCGCACACGCAAAGCATTGCAATCCAAAAAAATACCCCAAGAGAAAAAGAATAGCCTCTTCCAAGAGTGGGTGCCTTATTAACACACCAATCAACACAAAAAAATGGAAAAAGTCTTAGCCAGCATTTACTACGATCCCTCCCATCCTGCAGGTTACGCAGGAGTTCAAAAATTGTATCGTGCTGCGAAAACGCGACTGAAAAGTCTCCGTTTACCTCAAGTGCAACGATGGTTACAAGAACAAGCTACCTATACTTTACACAAACCCATTCGACGCAAGTTTGCCAGAAGTCGCACCCGAGTGGAAGGCATCGATCATCAATGGCAAGCCGATTTAGCCGATGTCTCACATTTGGCCAGCTACAATCGCGGCTACAAATATTTGTTTTGTGTCATCGACGTCTTTTCCAAATTTGCCTGGGTCGTGCCCTTGACTTCCAAATCGAGCAGCGAGTTAGTGCGAGCCCTGCAACGGGTGTTGAAACAAAGCGGTCGTCGCCCTCTTCGATGGCAAACGGACAAAGGCACCGAATTTCTGAACCAAGCTTTCCAAAAAGAATTAAAGAAACGTGACATTCATTTTTTTACCACCGAGAATCCCGAAACCAAAGCCAGCATCGTGGAACGTTTTCAACGCACTTTGAAAGAACGCATGTGGAAATATTTTACGCATCACCACACTCTGAAGTACATCGACATCTTACCGCACCTGGTGCAAGCGTACAACCAATCTTACCATCGAAGCATCGGACGTGCCCCGCAAGACGTGACTCGCGACAACGAAGTGCTGGTGTTCGAGCGTCTGTTTGGTACGTCCCCGACGAGGGCTGTCCCCAAGAAAAGTGGAGAGTTGGCCGTAGGAGATTGGGTGCGCATTGGCAAAACCAAACGCACTTTTGACAAAGGTTACTTACCTAACTGGACTACCGAACTGTTTCGCGTCACTGGACGAGTGCATGGCCGTCATCCTGCCGTCTATAAATTGGAAGACATGAACGGAGAAGTGCTCAAAGGAACGTTTTATTTGCCCGAGTTACAACGTGTCACGAAAAAAGAAGACGACGTGTACGACATCGAAAGCATTCTCGAACGCAGAACCCGTAAAGTGGGCAAACGACGTGTCAAAGAAGTCAAAGTACGTTGGAAAGGATATCCACCCAGTTTTGATTCTTGGATCGACGCTTCGCAAGTCATCGACTATAAAAAGAAGTGACCATCATGCCCTTTCACACATCAGACGCAGCTACGTCGACCACTCCTCCTTCACCCAGTTCTTCTGTGCAAGATTTACAAAAACAACCCTTGTGGGTGTGGTGTGGAGAACGTGTGCCTAAAACGCAAATCGTCTTTTTCTGCCAAATCTTCGTGGTGTATTGTGTCATCGGGGCAGCCATCGCCAATTTGAGTTTGCAACAAGGAGACAAACAATTGTGGACCATTTTATTGAGCA
This sequence comes from Sinohyriopsis cumingii, assembly GCA_028554795.2. Taxonomy (NCBI): domain Eukaryota; kingdom Metazoa; phylum Mollusca; class Bivalvia; order Unionida; family Unionidae; genus Sinohyriopsis; species Sinohyriopsis cumingii. Next base: position 886,887 of record JAPYKE020000094.1, on the reverse strand, counting down.
GTTGCATCGGTTACCTTCTTCCTAATCCCTCCCTGAAATTCACCTCGAACGGGAACCACGGGAACCTTGTGTCCAGTGCCAGTGCCAGTCACCACTCCAACCACAACCAGAACCCCATTTTGGGCGGAGACACGCCTCTGACGTCCAGTAACCCCTCGGACAGCCACAGAACTCTGGAATTATGAGTCACCAAAACCAATTTTACTTAACCTTACCCAGTGACAGTTCCATGGAGGTGTTTCCCAAGAACACGTTGTTCGGTTACACGGCCAAATTACCTCAAGCCATCCAGTTAGATCACGAAGCCCATTGGGAAGTGGCTTTAGTAGAAATGATTCACCCGACCCAAGTCCTCAATGTCCTTCCCAATCAAAATTTTTTTGATGTGGAAGTTCATGACGAGCAAATGCAACAGTGGATGGATAGCAATGTCAACTATGACAAGAAAACCCGTACACAAAATCAAAAGTACACCACCTATCACTTGTTCATTCCCCCAGGCTATTATTTTAGTGGTCAAGATTTGGTCAGCACCATAACCTCCAGGTTTAATGTCGTGTTTCTGAAAGCTTTGGAGCATGTCAACAAAAATGTCACCATGGAGTACCACAAAGCAGCTCGTCGCTTCTTGATGAAATTTGAACGGAGTAAAATCCTGTCCATTTTATTTTGTCCTGAATTGTATGACATGTTGGGCGGAGACATGGACATGAGAAAGACCATGATCAAAAAAAAAGGAATTACCCATCGTTTACGACAACGAGTCTTTTAGAAAGTTATTTCGTGCCCCGGTAGAACTGAACCAAGGAATGAATTTGATGTTTGTGTATTCCGATGTGGTGGAGTACAACGTGGTGGGACACACCTCCGTACCGTTACTGCGTGTCATTCCTTTCAAAGTAGATTCTGTCACGAACGCTGACGAGGAAGGTTTAAACACTTACCACGTCCACCGCGAATTTGTCCATCCTCACTATTTGCCGGTCAGCAAGTCGTATTTGGACACGGTCAACATTGCTATAAAAGGAGATTTGGGACAAAATATTCCATTCACCAAAGGAAAAGTCACGGTAGAAACTCCATTTTCGAAAACGGTTCTCTCACGACTCGTAAGTAAGTCATGTATCCAGTGTACCGAGGGGTTGCTCGACAGCGAGGACACGGTTTAGGAGACATGTTAAAATCGGCCTTTCGTTCGGTGGCCCCAGTGTTGAAACCGATGCACGCCTTGAAAGATGCGGTACTGACGCAAGGCAAAGAATTTCTCCAAAATGTCATCATCGACAAACAAAACCCTAAAGAAGCCTTCATGAGGGCAGGCAAAAATGTCTTGCTGCAAACGGGCAAAGACATTTTGGGCCGACAAGACACACCTGTAAATGCCCTGCACGCTACCGAGTCAGGCATTCAGCAAGGACAAGGCAGAAAGAGACGACGAAGAAAACACCCTTTCACCAGACTTCAAGCGAGAAAGGCCAAGAAAAGAAGAACCGTTCGAGACTTAGACGTTTTCGATTATTGAGAAAAGAGACAAAAAATGATGCACCGAGAATCTTGCGCTTGTTCCAAGACGGAACTGGATCTGTTTGCCATGCCCCCCACCATGATGACCATGCAAGAATCCCAGTGGGTGGAATTTCACCCCGTCTCCTCACTGACCGATTCCGCGCCCATCGAGTTTGAAATCAAAGGACAGCCCGAAGATTACATCGATCTGAATAGCAGTTACTTGTACCTGAAAGTCAAAATTCTAGATAAGACTGGAGGTGCTATAGACGATGAAGCAGTAGCTCCCGTCAACAATTTCATGCATTCCTTGTTCAGTGGAGTGGACTTGTACTTGAATAACAAACTGGTCAGTAACAGCATGGATACTTACCCTTATCGTGCCTACCTGGAAAATCTCTTGACGTACGGAATAGATGCCAAGAACACTCTTCTCAATGCCTGTGTGGTATGGGAAGCTGACGAACCTACCAAGTTTGAAATATTGGAAACTGATGAAAAGAAAGACAACAATGATGGATTTGTAGAACGAAGAAAGAGAATCACGGGAGTCAACACAAGTTTAGAACTGATGGATCATTTGCATTTGGACATGTGGTTGCAAGAAAAGTATTTGCTGAACGGGGTGGATGTCCGCCTGAGACTGAATCGTAGCAGTACCGCTTTCCATTTATTGGCTGATAGTGACAGTTACAAAACCAAAATCCAAGAAGCCAGACTCTACGTACGCCGTGTGGAAGTGTTACCTAAAGTGGGAAACGACATCAGTCAGACGTTGAGTAGAACGACCGCCAAGTATCCCATACGACGCGTGGAAGTGAAAACCTTCACCATTCCCAAGGGACAGCGATCCATGATCGAAGATCATCTGTTCCAAGGACAGTTACCCAAACGTTTGATCGTTGGTATCGTCGAGAATACAGCCTTCAACGGAGCTGCCGAAAAAATCCTTTCTACTTTCAACACTTTGGCGTGTCCAAAATCGAAGTCAGTCGCGATGGCAAGACCTTGTGTACCCGACCTTTCGAACCTGACTTTACCAAGAAGAATTACTTGAGATCGTACTTGTCCCTGTACGAAGCCACCGGACAGTTAGGAACCAATACCAGTCACGGTATTACGTACGAGGATTATGCAGGAGGCTACGCTTTGTGGGCTTTTGATTTCACTCCAGACCAAGGCAGCGACGAGGGACATTTCCACCCTATAAAATCCGGCCAGATTCGTGTGGAAATTCAGTTTAAAGACCGAGACCCTGATGAAACGGTGAACGTCATCCTGTATGCAGAATTCGATAATACGATAGAAATCAACAGTTTGAGAGAAGTCATCCTAGATTACTAGAAACCATGGAAGACTGTTATCCCTCTTTACCTAGTGGAGAAACTTTAAAGATGGAATGTGATTAGACTGTGGAAAAAATGTTGTGTTTTGAAAAAAATTTTTTGATGTTATCATGTTAGATTATTGTTAAAAATGTTAGAGTTGTTGTGTAGTGTTAAGTGATTTTTGAATAAAAAATGTTGTGTTTTGAAAAAAAATGCCTTTTTGGTTTGTTTAGCTATAAGAATGCTGGATTGATGCTCTTTCATTTCTTACTATCCCTCCCATGACACTCACTGAACGTTGCGGCTCGAAAACCGTGTGGGGGATGTTTTCCTTCACGTCCGCGCTTTGACTTTAAGAACCGGGGTTGTTTCCAGTCTAACCATCCATTGTCGACTCATCCTCCTACGAAGATGTGCTCCAAACTAGCTAAGCTCAACGAAGCCTACGTGAATTTGCATAGGGTCAGACACAGTCTGATACCGAAGCCAGAAGAAATAGAGAATGTGAGAATGTTAAAAGTCACTGAAGACCTGATAGAAGAGCTCTTCAGAGAAGAAATGAACAGGGAAAAAGAAGAATGGACAGAGAAGTACAGACTTCAGAGACAGCAGCAACAGCAGCAACAACAACAACAACAACAACAACAACAGCAGCAACCTGAAGCTGACAGAGGCTTTGTCGATTGTCGTATCGACACCAAAGAGTTCTTCTTCTCTTTCCGAAGAAGCAGACCTATCGCCAGAAAGTCTATCCTCAGAGGACATCGCATTCTTAGAAACTAAAAAAAGAATGCCATAGCAAACAAAAACAAAAACAGCCCTTTTCAGGGCTACCCCAATACTCTAGAAAAGAAATATCGATCGATTTGCCAATGTGTGTAGGTAGAGTAGTGTGAAAATAAACACTAACTCTTTTTTTTTAAAATGTGAGGGTATGTGTTTGTGTGTTTGTGTTTGTAAGTGCTTAAGTAAGTTGGTATGGATAGTAGATTTAAATGATGTCTTTTTTTTGGTGTTTGAGGTGTAGATTTGGGGTTAGATTGGATTGCTTTGCGTATGTAAATAGTCTATTGAAGTGATTTATAAAAAATTTTAAAATAGTGATGGGTAGCATAAAAAAGTGAGTGAGTGTTTCTTTTAGGTCCGCGCGTTGTTTCTTTTGGTCATGATCTAGGTAAGATCAATTTTATGTTTCTTAGGGGGATGTTTTCCTTCACGTCCGCGCTTTCACTATAAATTGAAACTCGCTGGGCAGTCTAGCTACCCTTGTTGATTGATCAACACCAAAAATGAACACGAGACTGTCTAAACTGTTGGAACTTCATGTGCATCTGGAATATGCCAGGCGCCTGTTGAATGAACTGGCCGCGGAAGCCATTGTGGAAGACGGAAGGATGAGAGAGGAGGAGGAAAGAAGAAATAAAGAAGAGGACAGAAGATATAAAGAAGAAGAGGAAAGAAGATACAAAGAGGAGGAGAGAAGATACAAAGAAGAGGAGGAGGAAATGGAGAGAAGAAGAAAAAATTTCAGAATCCCAGAGAGCGAAAATTGGGATTCTGAAGCGACATATCCTGCCTCTGCTCTCTCCCCCAAAAAGGTAAAAAGTAACTGGGGGACAAGATGTGTATGTGGCGCCAGGCCTGGAAGGTGTCACCATTAACCAGGTGTCCATGAAGTTCCAAAAAAAAACTGCCCTTTTCAGGGCTACCCAATACTCTAGAAAAGAAATAACGATCGATTTGCCAATGTGTGTAGGTAGAGTAGTGTGAATATAAACACTAACTCTTTATTAATAGTGGGAGTGTATGTGTTTGTGTGTTTGTGTTATTAACTGTTCACGTAAGTTTGTGTGAATAGTAGATTATGGGTTTCTTAGAGTAGGTGGAGAGTATAGTTTGGGTTTTATTATATGAAATGAGAAAAGTAGGGGGATGTTTTCCTTCACGTCCGCGCGTTGCTGTTTCTTTGGTCATGATCTAGGTAAGATCAATTTTATGTTTTAGGGGGATGTTTTCCTTCACGTCCGCGCTTTCACTATAAGAACCCACAGTATTCGTCGTTCAACCATTCTACAAAGAAGATGGCTTCTAACCAAATGGACAAAATACAAACATTGCAAGACGTTTTAGACAACTTAGGAATGATGGAACAGATGTTAATAAGACTCGTTGAAGACCATTATTCCTATAGTCCCCATCGTGTAAAGATGGAAATTAATAACTTAAAAAAGGTAAAGGACAAGATTAGTGGTGTCATGAAAGAGATAAAGGAGGAGAAGGAGGATGAAGAGGAAAGAATAAGAATAAGCAAATGGAACGAAAAAATTGAAAAAGAAGAAGAAAATGAGAAGAGGAAGAAAGAAGAGGAGGAAGAGAAGAAGAAAGAAGAGCAGGAGAAAAAAAAGAAAGAGAAGAAGAAAAAGAGTGTAGGAGATAAAATAAGAACTTGGTGGAGAAAAAGAAGAAATTAGAAGCAGAAGAAGAAGAAGAAGAAGAAAACCCAAAGGCCCTTTTCAGGGCCAGCCATATTTCTCGAAAAGAGATAGCCTTTCAATTGCCTACCCCTTTTTTGAATTTAAATTTAAATTTAAAAAAATTTAAAAAAAAAAAAAAAAAAATCCCATGTTCAATTCCCTTGAGGCTATAGTGGCCCCAGACTTTTTTCCCATATTCAATTCCCCTTGAGGCTATAGTGGCCCAAGACTATTTCCCATGTTAAATTCCCCTTGAGGCTATATTTGCCCACGATTTTTCTCCATGTTAAATTTCCATTGAGGCTATATTTGCCCAGGGGTCTCTGTAATGCTAATTCCCATTGAGGCTCTAGTGCCCCACCTTACTACTTACAATACATGTCCGTAGCATTATCTACAATAATGGATTTAATATTCCTCCTACTGAAATAATTCCACTCGTTCTTAATATCATATGAATATCATTTAGCATACTTATTATTTTACTGTAATATTTCCTGGTACGTTTGACACAGTAAAGCCTTTCATGGTAATATTTATAGTATTTGATCAGCTCATCCCTATCATTGTCTGACAGACCTGATACAATGATTGAAGTCGAGTATTTCTTTTCTAGTCATTATGAAACTGTTTTAGCAAGTATTTCAATTTCCGTAGGAAACTTATTTTAGGCGGATGCCATATCGATCAGATCACTACATTTTTTTTTATTGAGAGAATCAGCAAGAAAGTATTTGTACTTATCATATACTCCAGATGAGATATCATCATCTCTGATATCTGTTAAAAATGAGGATGAAATTGGAGGGTTAAGATGTGTTGGTATATCGGTAATACCAACGACTCTATCACGATAAATATCTTCTGTTTAAGCATTATAACTAACAACATAAAATATCTGTTCCAGCTTAAAATTGTTAAGTACTAGATGCTGTTGCAAAACTTAAAAGACCGCTATTATCTACTTGCTCCATGACAGGTATATGTAGGTACATAGCAATAATCTCTTTGATATTTCTGTATTTCGCTTCGTGAGTTCTCCATCCATTCCAAGTTTTACAGTTATAATATCGTCAAGCTCTTCTTAAAATATATCTCATTCGACATCAACATATGACTCTATTCTATGCTCAGTTTCTCATACTACATTTGGTGGAGCATTGATGTGATGATACACGTTATATTTGTCTTTGACGCCGGTGAAAGAGTCTAACAGAACTAGATATGCTGCTGTTAGAAGGTTAGTGTCCGTAATATTATCTATAATTTCTAACGGCGTCTATTTATTATAATTGTCTATACTGAGTACACGAAACACTAGACGTTTAGCAAACGTATCCTTGATGTTACGATATTTTATGAAACTTGTGTTTCCTTGTTATAGCTAGTTTGTCAAGCTCTTTAGTCACTCTTGGTCTGGTGTCTTACCATCATGATATTTTCCTTTCGCAATGTTAGATTTATCAATTGTCAAAACATTTTCTTTATTTAGTTCAAGCAGTGTATTTATCAAATATTTTTTAACTTTTAATCGTCTTTCCTCACAATCACTTACAAGAACGTATTTGCTAATTATTTTAATGTCTCCGATCGCGTATCTCAGTTGAGGGCCTATCATTTCTGAAACTCTGGCAAAGTCGTCATTGTCTTCAGTTAAATCGCATGCTTCTTACATTAGTTGTTTTTATTGCTCTTGCCGCCTCAGCATGTTCTGGGTTTAGCGAATCAACGTCAGTAATTTCGAACTCAGTTTTGGGGTTTAGTATAAATTATAAAACTCTTTTGCGACTCTGATCGACGGGTGATCAATAGACTTTACAGATTACAACCACATTACATCGTCAAGTGTGTATATCTAAAGCATTGACAAACCTGAGCAAATCCCTCCTGCCTTGACAACATAAATCCGGAAATACGAGTACTTTTTGGCGGTTAATACAGGATCACGTATAAATTGCTAAGATTGGCAATAAAAACACCACGTGCCGTATACAGCGTAGTCCATGTTTTATCATCATTCGATCCTTCTAATCACGGGTCATAAATATATATCCGGCATTTTAATTGTAATATACCTTGTAGTTGAAATTTCCATACAGCTATAACCGCTTGACACTGTATTTTGATCCAAAAATAACATTTTTCTCTGTCTGTGAAACAGCCTGGATCAGTAATAAGGATGTTAATAGCAAATGCCTAATTTGGATTATTCTCCTAATAATCACTTCACGCAGATTTGAAACAAAACCTCAACAAACTTAAAATTGCCAAGACATCACTATATAGTTTTATTACAAAATGCACTTATTGGCAAAGCTCGTAACATTTCATTTTACAGTCAGTACTACAGATTAATGCTGATCGTGCCGTTAAGGGATATGTCTAAAACGGTTATAAGTTAATACATAGGGCATATCGACAGAGGTCAAGAAATTGTAGAAAAGAAATTGAAAAAATCCCATATAGAATTTTCTAGCGAAGAAGAACAACTATTTGATAGGTGGTGCTCTTCCAAGAAAGCTGATAAAGATTAAAAAAATTTGAGACAAATCATATTAATTGAAGAGTCCAAAAATTGTGTCTTTAGTGACTTCAATGAATACTTTGATGATGAAAAGGTGGAAACTTTGAAAAATACTGCTCGTACAGCTGATGTTTATTCCTTGACTCACAAACTTTCAGTTACCAATAACTCTTCCTCTCAATCGATTCTTACTGGTGTAAATTCATTTCATTCTCATACGATTACTTCTAAATTTAGATCTGGCACAAATGTTAGGATTCAAACATCTGATAAGACTTATAATAAAACCTTATCTCTCCCTATGAGCAATTATTGTACAAAGAAAAATGCTTGTAAAGATTTAATCAAACTTTGAAAAGTACGATTCGGTAATATTGCTATAATGCAGAGAGAAAAATGGGTGTGTTAAATTTGTGTTGGTTGCTGTTAGGGAATTAGTTCAATAATCATTGAGGTTTAGTCTTTTGAACGAGCTTTTGAGCATTTTGTCTGAAGACCAGTGAAGCTATTAAAACAAAAGAAAAAGTACATTGAAATGAAGATATCAAGAATAACTTTCTCCACTATATTTCTGGATCAAATATAAATTGTCAAAAGTTTCTGAAGTAGCAAGCACTTATCTCACAATTCTCTTCGAGCTAAAAAGTATGGTCCTTACACAATTCTCTTCGAGCTAAAAAGTATGGTCCTTACACAATTCTCTTCGAGCTAAAAAGTATGGTCCTTACACAATTCTCTTCGAGCTAAAAAGTATGGTCCTTACACAATTCTCTTCGAGCTAAAAAGTATGGTCCTTACACAATTGAAAAGAAAGTAAGATGCTTGAATTTTATGTCATTACCACTCCTAGGAGGCTGAAACAGAAAGAAATTTGCAGTATGAATATGTTAAAGGCGTATGTCGATATATATAGCCCTTTTAATCGTTCAATGAACTTTTGAAACGATGGCATGCAATCTGAAGGTTGCGACGTTGGTGTATACAATCTTCGGAATTCAGAAGTACTGAACAATCTGCACCAAAACCTTTAGCATCTACAACCACAAGAAAAGACTGAGCTAAAAGATCTACAATGAAAGCACGAACACTTATTTCCAGATTTTCTAACACGAACAATAACTTGAATTCACCATGCATTCTTCTGCCTATACCAGATAATACTTTCCGCATGTGTTCCGAATATAGAACCCTTTGATGTTGCTACAACTCCTTGCATAATTAGATGACCATTATACGCACGCTGGTTATGATGAGCTACAGGCATTTATGTTTTGTTTCGGTACATTTACAACTGTAGACTACATGCGCTGTGTGCGGCTTTTCTATGCATTCCGGTAATGGGATAAATTGAGCTAAAAGTTCGATCGTAGATCTATCCATGAGTTTCTGCCGAAAACTCGCGAATGTGCCTCTGTGTAAGAGAACTGTTGCCTGGTGAATTTCGCCGTAAACTCGATGTAAGAAACACATCAATTGAGTCCTTGTCACGACTGACGATTGGTTGCTCAGTTACCCATCTCTTCTGACTCATTATAATAAAACCGCAAGGGTCTTGTTCAGCTACTTGAGTTATATTTGACTGAACAATTTAAACGGGAATGTTAAGACAATCGAAGTCCGCGTACATGATACACGGTACTTTAATTTTTCGTTGCACCGCAGTAAATTTCAGAATGTTTTACGAGGTCCTAACATGATAATGCGCTGGGGCTTTTTCATGACTGTAAAAGTTATGCTCAACAAATAGCCGTTGAGTACAGCGTGCATGCTCCCAACTTCTAAATATAAATTTCCTACCCACATAGTTATTATGCCTGTAGATTATTGCTGGAAAATGTTCGATCCACACATAATATACATGCGTATATTGTTATGTATATCTATATTGTGTGTTTATACATGACTGTAAATTGTAATGATCGTATATTAACAAGACATTATAGAGCTTCATTTTGCCAATGAGTGTAGACTCTTTTGTAGGAGAACTATAAATATGTTGTTTCTTTGACTATTACATGGGACGATTCTATTTTAAAAAAAACAGTGTACAGTTTGAATTTCGTCGCATGCCACGCAGGGTTGTAGCGCGAAATATGGCACATAGGGATGAATTGCGACATCAAGTCGTAATACAGTAATGGAGATGTTTATAAGGTGAAAAGTGAACACTAATTCCTATTCTTATTTTTATTACATTTCTTATTTTATTTTCAGTGTGCAGAAGTATTGCTGGGTCGCTTTTATATTTAAATTGGGAGGATTATTTATTTAAATTATTTATTAGAATTACAAAATTCTCATATGTCTCATTTGACTAAACACTATTTTGGTATTAGCCATGTACACTTGCCAGGAACTTATGTGCATTACCTAGTTTGGAGCCTGACAGCAAGCTTGGCCATGTACACTTGCCAGGAACTTATGTACATTACGTAGTTTGGTGCCTGACAGCAAGCTTCGCCATGTACACTTGCCAGGAACTGATGTACATTACATAATTTGGAGCCTGACAGCAAGCTTGGCCATGTACACTTGCCAGGAACTTATGTACATTACGTAGTTTGGAACCTGACAGCAAGCTTGGCCATGTACTTGCCAGGAACATATGTACATTACATAGTTTGGAGCCTGACAGCAAGCGTGGCCATGTACACTTGCCAGGAACTTAGGTACATTACATAGTTTGGAGCCTGACAGCAAGCTTGGCCATGTACACTTGCCAGGAACTTATGTACATTACGTAGTTTGGAACCTGACAGCAAGCTTGGCCATGTACTTGCCAGGAACATATGTACATTACATAGTTTGGAGCCTGACAGCAAGCGTGGCCATGTACACTTGCCAGGAACTTAGGTACATTACATAGTTTGGAGCCTGACAGCAAGCTTGGCCGTGTACACTTGCCAGGAACTTATGTACATTACGTAGTTTGGAACCTGACAGCAAGCTTGGCCATGTACTTGCCAGGAACATATGTACATTACATAGTTTGGAGCCTGACAGCAAGCGTGGCCATGTACACTTGCCAGGAACTTAGGTACATTACATAGTTTGGAGCCTGACAGCAAGCTTGGCCATGTACACTTGCCAGGAACTTATGTACATTACGTAGTTTGGAACCTGACAGCAAGCTTGGCCATGTACTTGCCAGGAACATATGTACATTACATAGTTTGGAGCCTGACAGCAAGCGTGGCCATGTACACTTGCCAGGAACTTAGGTACATTACATAGTTTGGAGCCTGACAGCAAGCTTGGCCATGTACACTTGCCAGGAACTTATGTAAATTACATAGTTTGGAGCCTGACAGCAAACTTGGCCATGTACACTTGCCAGGAACTTATATGCATTACGTAGTTTGGAGCCTGAGAGCAAGCTTGGCCATGTACACTTGCCAGGAACGTATGTACATTACGTAGTTTGGAGCCGGGCAGCAAGCTTGGCCATGTACACTTGCCAGGAAATTATGTATATTACATAGTTTGGAGCCTGACAGCAAGCTTGGCCATGTACACTTGTTAGGAACTGATGTACATTACGTAGTTTGGAACCTGACAGCAAGCTTGGTCGTGTACACTTGCCAGAAACTTATGTACATAACGTAGTTTGGAGCCTGACAGCAAGCTTGGCCGTGTACACTTGCCAGGAACTTATGTACATTACGCAGTGTGGAGCCTGACAGCAAGCTTGGCCATGTACACTTGCCAGGAACTTATGTACATTACGTAGTTTGGAACCTGACAGCAAGCTTGGCCATGTACTTGCCAGGAACATATGTACATTACATAGTTTGGAGCCTGACAGCAAGCGTGGCCATGTACACTTGCCAGGAACTTAGGTACATTACATAGTTTGGAGCCTGACAGCAAGCTTGGCCATGTACACTTGCCAGGAACTTATGTAAATTACATAGTTTGGAGCCTGACAGCAAACTTGGCCATGTACACTTGCCAGGAACTTATATGCATTACGTAGTTTGGAGCCGGGCAGCAAGCTTGGCCATGTACACTTGCCAGGAACGTATGTACATTACGTAGTTTGGAGCCGGGCAGCAAGCTTGGCCATGTACACTTGCCAGGAACTTATGTTCATTACATAGTTTGGAGCCTGACAGCAAGCTTGGCCATGTACACTTGCCAGGAACTTACATACATTACATAGCTTGGAGCCTGACAACAAGTTTGGCCATGTACACCTGCCAGGAACATATGTACATTACGTAAGTAGTGAATGGGGTCACCCTACGTACAATGGGAATTAGCATTACAGGGACCCCTGGGTCACTCTACGTACAATGGAAATTTAACATGGCGAAAAATCGTGGGTCACTCTACGTACAAGGGAAATTTAACATGGCGAAAAATCGTGGGTCACTCTACGTACAAGGGGAATTTAACATGGGATTTTTTTTTAAAATTTTAAAAAAAAATTTTTTAAAAAAAGGGGTAGGCAATTCAAAGACTATCTCTTTTCGAGAAATATGGGGGCCCTGAAAAGGGCCTTTGGGTTTTATGTTAATGTATTCATTAACATAAATGGCACCGCATTGGTCTTCTTCTTGTCCTTAGGCTGCGTCTTACTGTTGGTCCGTACATCAGCACTCTTTTCAGGCATCCTTGTCTTTCTACGTAGATCCTACGTATCCACAGGCTGGTGTTTGTCCTGTGGACAACGGTCCACTTCGATCGGACATACATGAGCAAGTCTGTCCGAAACATCATGGAAGACACAAGGGTGGATGACTCAACTGTAGTCCACATCTTGAAGCGACGAGAACAGGTGAATCAATGCATTGAACGGCGCTTATTTATAGGCGGAGGAAGGATTGAAACGGATTGAGTTCATTTACCAATCCGAACACGCGTTACAGAATTCAGTCAGCTCGCATCCAATCCGAAGAGAGCAGTCTGTGACGTCACGTAGTCAATATAGATTCGCTAGCGCTTGTGTGCAGTCAATCTATGCGACAGTGATTCAACATGACGGAAACTCAGAAAACGATCCAGTGGGGTGCACCAGCAGGGGAGACTGCCCAAGGGAACCCGGACTTACTTTCAGAAGAGGTGAATTGGGATTTTGTGGATTTTCTCTCCTCGCAAGAATTTGTTCCGGAACCTTCGTTACTTTCTTCATTACCGCAAGTGGAGAATTTTAGACAGAGACAGAAAGAAGAATTGGAGAAATTTATACAACGGCAAAAGGAAGCGGAACAGACTTTTCTCCTACAGCAACAGCAACAAGAAGAAGAGGTAAGAAAAAAACAACAGCAACAACAGCAAGAAGAAGTAGCAGCAAAGAAAGAGGAGGGTGAAAATCAAACGGTCACGGTACTGTTGGACATTTTAGCGGAGTTAAGAAGTCTGAAACAAATGTATCAGACTTCTTTATCACGACCGAAGAGAATACGACCTTCCCGAGCCAAACATGTCAACCCTGTGACTAAGCCTACCGTACCACCCTTAGTGATTTCAACCCAATCATCATCATCAACATTACGCAGTCCAGAAGTAGGCCTTGGCCGTGGCAAAGGCTTAAGGCAATTAAAATTGATTGCTTAAACTCACCCCTACACCATGAAGAAAAAAGGCCCTTTTCAGGGCCACCCACATTTCTCGAAAAGAAATACAATTTCAATTTGCCAATAACTAAAAAAAAACTCACCCATGTTACCCTTTTAATACGTGTCTGTGTATGAGTGCGTGAGTGTAGCTTCTTATTTTAAAATCACAACTCAAAGACACTTACCTTATATCATTCATTTATTCTTTTCTCCATTTTTTACAATCCAATTCACAATTTATAACACAACACTTTAATTAAAAGTTCATTAATTTCTTCTTTTCTCCTTGTTTAGTCTCTCCGTTTTTTGAATTTCTTCACCGTTACACTCTTTTCCTCTTCTTCCTCCTCGCTTTCTTCCCTTCTTCTTTTTTTCTCCTGTTTCTTTTTCTTCACCTGTCTTCTTTCTTCCTCAGAAGAATCCCTCTCTTCCTCAGAAGAATCCCTCTCTTCCTCTGAAGAATCCCTCTCTTCTTCTGAAGAATTCCTCTTTTCTTCTGACTCCTCTTGTTTCTTTTTTGGGCAATCTGGAGACCAATGTCCTTTTTCTTTACAATAATAACAGGTATCTTGACTTTTGTCTCTTTTATCCCCTGTTTTTTTTTTCTTTTTTGACGGTCTGGACACTCTGAAGACCAATGCCCTTTCTTCTGACAGATATAGCAAGTATCTTGACTTTTATCTCTAAAGGAAGGAGAGTAGTCCGTAGGCTGGTCTGAAGAGAATTTTCTAATGACCCCTCGCAAAGCTCTGACGAAACGTTCCATCTGGTCAGTCTCTTCCATCGTTGTGCTCGGCTCGAGAGTGAAATGAATAGTGAAAGGACAAGACACACACCCTTTTATATACGCTGGTCTGCTATGACTATAAAGTAGTTTATGGTGTTTGAACTTGAGTCATTTGACTTTTTGCTTTCAAGATGAAACGATCCCATTCATTCGAGAAGAAAGAAGAAGAAAGTAAGAGGCAGAAACGTGATCTATCGCCTCGTACCAGGGCTGAGATCTTGGCACAAATTCATGCCAGTGATTTTGAAGAGGACATGAGTGAACCAGAATTTGAAACCTCTAAACCAAGTTCACCACCCTTAGTCAACCCTGAAAAATACTATTCCATTCGAGAGACGGAAAAGCGCTCCTCTAGAAAATTTAGAACCACGGCTTACAAATACACGGTGAAGTTTAAAGATTTCAAGTCCGAAGTACCGTTAGAGAAAGCAGAAGGGTTCATCACCGGAGTGTGGGATTCTCTGCTCACTGCACTCAAGCGACAATGTCAACCCAAAGAAGACGACCGCTTGAGACTTTCCATACAACACGACGGTTTGAAATCCCCTGTTTGGATCGAGTTTAGCACCCCTGCAGAATTGACCGCTTCCAAAGTCATGGACAAGATTCAACACGTGCAACAATCTAATGACCAGTTTGACATCACCGATGGAAAAGCCACATTGGACATGACCCACGTCTCTCCTCCTCAAGGGACCGGACGCAAAAAGATGTTATTGGTGGACGACCTTCGCAACACCAAAACGAGTCTCGTCCGAATTAACAACCCTCATGACCAGATGTGTTTAGCCCGTGCCATCGTGGTGGGACGAACCTATGCCAACAAGAACGACACGGTAGAATGGAAAAGAACCTGGAACACTATTCAACGTTCCGACCGAGCCAAACAACGAAACGAAGCAGAACTCCTGTTACAACAAGCCGGACTGCCCAAAGACACACCCTGTGGCATTCCCGAGATGCAAAAATTGCAAGATGTCCTAGCTCCACGATACACCTTGAAAGTGCACCCTCAAGAAATGCGCGGGCCTCTATTGTTTCGAGGCCAAGATTTTAAGGACGGAAAATACATTCACCTTTATCATCACGATGACCATTTCGATACCATTACCAGTATCACTGGATTCCTGAGATATGTTTATTATTGTGAGAAATGTGACTATGGTTATAATAATCGAGAGCAACACAAACATTGTGGATGGAAATGCTCAGGATGTTTGGCCTCTCCACCCTGTCTGAGCGAAGAACCAGTGCCTTGTTCCACTTGTCTGCGCACGTTTGTCAGCCCTACCTGTTACCAACAACATTTGAAGACGCAAGGTTCACAGAAGAAATGCGCTTGTCAACTGCTGAGATTGTGCCCCGCGTGTGGACAAGGCATACGTACCAATAGTGTCAAGGCACACGTATGTTCAGGAAAGAAAAAATGTCACATTTGTCACCACATCGTGGACTTGGAACACCAATGTTACGTGCAAAAATACCAACCCCCACCAGAGAAAGAGGACGGTCACAAGAAGAAAGGCAATTTCATCTTTTTCGATTTCGAATGCATGCAAGAGACCGGCATTCACATTCCTAATTTTTGCGTGGCTCATCGAGCGTGCGAGAAGTGCATTCAAGAACCTATTTTCAGTCATTGCCCTCACTGCAGCAAGATTCCTGGAGGACGTGAAAAAATCTTTCGGGGACCGAACACGTTAGCCGATTTTGCACAATGGGTCTTAGACCCCATCGACAAGACGTGGAGCCAAGAGGACATCGAACGTTACGGAGATTGTCATCGTCATGCCACGGTGATGGCTCACAATTTCTCCGGATACGATGGACAGTTTCTTTTGAGGTACTATACGGAACAAGGCACCGAGCGTCCTAAAGTGACTTTGAACGGAGCCAAAATCATTTTCATGCAAGTGGGACAAGTACAGTTTAAAGATTCGATGAGCTATTTGGCCATGCCTTTGAGTCGAATGCCTAAAACGTTTGGAATGACAGAAATGGCTAAAGGGTACTTTCCACACTTTTTCAATACGGAAGCCAATCAACACGCCGTTCTACCCCATTTACCTGAGGCTCACTATTACGACCCCGACAACATGCGTACCGAACAACGAGAAGCTTTCTACGCTTGGTACCAGGCTCACGCTTCGGACCCTTTCGACTTTCAGGAAGAAATGCTAAAGTATTGTCGTTCCGACGTGGACATTTTACGGCGTTGCTGTGGAAAATTTCGAGAACTGTTCATGGAACACGGAGGGGTCGATCCTTTGAAAGAAGCTTGCACCATTGCCAAAGCGTGTTCCTTAGTGTATCGACAACGATTCATGCCTGAAAACACCGTGGCTGTCATCAGTCCTCAAACGACCCACTTTGTCAAACGTCAATACTCGGTCAAAGCCCTACGTTGGTTACATTACTTGTGCGACAAGGAAGACAAGTGGATTCAGCATGCCCGCAACGGAGGGGGCGAAAAGACCATCGGAACATATTCGGTCGATGGCTGGGACTTAGAAAACCCCAAGATCGTGTACGAGTTTAACGGTTGCTTATTTCACGGATGTCCCGTCTGCTACCCTGACCGTGGTACTAAAAATCAGTTTTTGCAACGAACCATGGAAGACTTGTACCAGGACACTTGTCAGCGACGCCTAAAGTTAGAACAGGAAGGATACCAAGTGGTGGAAATGTGGGAACAAGAGTACGATCACCGTATGAAAACCGATCCCGAGTTTAAACGTCTCGTGGAAAGTTACCAGTTCATGGACCCGCTGAACCCGAGGGATAGTTTGTACGGAGGAAGGACCAATGCCACCTGTTTGCTGTACCAAGCCGACGAAGAGAAAGGAGAAGAAATCAAATACTTGGACGTGTGTTCGCTGTATCCCTACGTGTGCAAATATTGTCGCTTTCCTGTAGGGCACCCGCAATTGCTGACGGAACACATCGACCTGGTTAACATTCGACAATACGAAGGCTTGATCAAGTGCAAAGTTTTGCCTCCCACGAACCTATACCATCCCGTCTTACCTCACCATTGTCAAGGCAAACTGATGTTTCCCTTGTGCCGTACTTGTGCCGAAACGTGCAACCAAGACCAGCCTTGTCAGCACAGCCAGGAAGAACGGGCCTTGACGGGAACCTGGGTCAGCGTGGAATTGTTCAAAGCTCTGGACATGGGATACCAACTGTTAGAAGTGTACGAAATTTGCCACTTTCCCAAGACACAACAGTACCGCAAGGGTGACCCCACGCAGAAAGGCATTTTCGCAGACTACGTGGATGCCTTTTTGAAACTGAAGCAAGAAGCTAGCGGCTATCCTTCCTGGTGTCACACTCCCGAAGACCAAATACAATTCAAAGAGAAATATTACGCACAAGAAGGTATCACTTTAGACCACATCGAGAAAAACGAAGGCAGGCGATCGTTTGCCAAAGTGATGTTAAATTGCTTGTGGGGTAAAATGGCACAACGACCGTGTTTACCCAAGACGGAATATTTGACAGAACCTTCCCGCTACTTCCAGATGATTCACGACAAAACCAAATACATGAAACACGTGGACGTCGTTCGAGAGAATTTGATCTTGGTCAATTACGAAGAAGATCTGGACTTTGTACAAGACGACCCTTTTGGAAATGTCATCATTGCGGCTTACGTGACAGCTCATGCTCGCTTAAAATTGTACGAAGCTTTAGAACTGTTAGAAGAACGCGTCCTGTACTTTGACACGGACAGTTGCATTTACATCCATCACCCGATTCAACATCACCCTAACATCGAAGGAGACCGTTTAGGAGCCTGGACAGACGAGCATCCCGACGACAAGATTCTAAGTTTCGTCAGTGGCGGTCCCAAAAATTACGGCTACGAATACCGGGACAAACAAGGAGAAGTGCACACGACGTGCAAAGTGAAAGGACTGACTCTGAATTATCGTACCAGTCGAGTGGTCAATTTTGGGGTATTGAAAGAAGCCTTGCAATCGGGAGAGGATGGAAACTTTAAAGTGACCACCTATCAACCGAACAAGATTGTACGTTTACCCACTCACCACATCGTCAGTCGGCCCTTGGAAAAAGTCTATCAAATCGTGTACCAGAAGCGAGTTCGACTTCCCAATCATTTCACCTTACCGTATGGACACGTTGGTATAAAACATTGGTTGTAAGAGGATAGTTACCCCACCAGAAAGATGACTTCGCCACAGCAAGAATCGAGTGAGAAACCCGATGAGAACTCCAAGTTCAAACCCTACCATTTTCCAGTCTTCTTACCTGACTATTGTGATTGTGCCCGTCGATTGGACACGTTTCAGAAATGGCCTACGGATAGGGAAGGATTACCTTTTTCGCATGTTTTAGCTAGAACAGGATTTGTCTACTTGGGACCTGAGTCAGGATTGGGATACGAGGTACAGTGTTTCGCTTGCGGACTGAAGTTACGAATGGATCTATGTATCTATAAAGATTCAGCTATTCTGGAGCATACTCGATGGTCTCCGAATTGCCCTTACCTTTCTATGGCCTTTCCACCCATCACACTACGGTACAATGTTGACGGTACCTTAGAGACGGTACCTTCCAGAACAGGACATAAAAAACGTAAAAAAGGAAAGATGTACAAGTTGGAGACTGCATTGAGACTAGTATAAAAAAGGGGCTATGGTCAAGATCGATAGTTCATTGTGACTACCAAGACCGAGCGAACAAGATGAATACTTTGAAAAAGACATCGTTTCAGTTTGGGGATTGTAAAAAAGTTGTATCTTCCTCTAGTGTGACTAATACTGGATGGATAAGACCCATGCATTGCGACGGAAAATGTCCGGAAGGAAACTGCGATTGTCCATGTGGTTACCATTGTAATTGCGTAACGGAGTTTGCAGACGAGTGCGATTGTGAGCCTTGCGATGGGACCGATGCTGTACCTTGTGACCTGAGCGATGCCGTAAAGCATCATGGGAACTTTAGTACCCCTACCCCTATCATGGAAAGTGATGCTGTGCGTGTCAGACCTGTGGGATGCGAAAGTGATGCTGCTCGTCCTCTTGGACATTTTACTGGGTTTCGTTTTAAAGGGGAATGTCCACCTTCACGTCTACCCCCTTACGGATGTCATCCAGCCCTGAGCAAACTCCTACCCATGTCACTCAACCCTCATCGAAACGAACCTGTGAAAGACGAATATTCGTTTCCTGTGCGTTTGTCGGAATACTGCGACTTTGAAAATCGTCTTCAATCGTTCAAAGGAAAATGGCCAAAGTATCTGGGAGGACCGACCCCCGAAGAATTAGCCAGAGCCGGATTTTTCTACTTGGGCGAAGGAGATAAAGTCAAGTGCTTCAGTTGCGGTGTGTCACTTCACCACTGGGAACCGCAAGATTCGGCCTACGTAGAACATGCTCGATGGTCACCGAATTGTCATTACTTACCCTTAGTGGGACCGAGACATTGAAGTAACTTCTTACCATAATCATCTGTTCATGGATACTTTACAAGAGAACATTCGTGCTTTGCCTGTGGAGTTGAGAGAACGCATTTATCGAGAACTGGTCAAAATACAAGTGAAACGTAAAGAACAATTGCATCCGATACGTCACCGGTGTTTGAACCACTGGTACCTGAAGGCTATACAAGGACTGATTCAATTGAAAGTGTTCCATTGGACAGACATTGATCAACGACCTCCTGGTTATAAAAAGGAATGGTTTGGTATTGACGATTCTATCTACTACATTGTAAACGTACTGCATCGAATTCCAGAGGAAGAGTTAACGAATTACCAACATCTTTCACGCAATGTCAACTTGGTGAAAGAGGAAACTTCTGAACGAATTGTCATGTGTAGATTAGTGACTCAACGATTTAAATTCGACACTGAAGTGAAACCATGTTTGTGCAAAGAGTACATTTCTTGTGTCAGACCAAAGAGGATTTAGTATGACCTATTCATGGATACTTTGCTAGAGAACATTCGTGCTTTGCCTGTGGAGTTGAGAGAACGCATTTACCGAGAGCTGGTGAAAATACAAGTGAAACGTAAAGAACAATTGCATCCGTTACGTCACCAGATCTTTAACCACTGGTACCTGAATGGTATAAGAGAACTGATTCGTCAGAAATTCTTTCAATGGTCAGACATTGTTCAACACTTTGAGGTCGCTAATGATCGACATGTTCATAATTATGGTTACTTCGAGATTCACCTAGTGCAACGCATTGAGGAAGACAAGTTAAAGGATTACAAACATATTTTACGTGGAATCTACTTAGAGGAAGAGGAAACACCTAAACGAACTCTGACGTTTCGGTTACAGTATGCAAGATTTAGATTCCCTACTGGAGAACGAAGATCTCTGGCTAGAAAGTACGTCTATTGCATCCGAAAAAAAGAGAATATAAAAACAGGCTGCCATGCCACGGTTTATGTCACATGTCATCCAACAGATTCCGTGGAAGGAACTCAATGACCATATTCAAACCGTGGATCATTACCATCAATTATTACAAGAACTATATCCATTCAATTTTGGACGACAAGTGGTGTGTGTCTTAGTGACTTGTTTTTTGGGATTTCGTTTACCAGCCGATTCTTTGTGGACTCTTTACGATCAGTACTTACCACCTCCATGGCCTTAAATGGTCACGAAAAACTCCTTTTGTTCAAAGCCTTGCGTTTTCATCTGGATACTTCTCGACCTCAACAGGAAAAAAAGATTCGTCAACTTTTAGCAACCCAAGACGTGTATGACGATGTGTGTGTAGCTTGTGACTTACACCCTCATTGGACAGATGTTCGTGATTGGAAAAAGGGGGGTTTTGAGGCTTGGACCCAAGAAGTGGCCCAGTATGCACAAGAGTTGTTCAAGGAAAAAAGTTACTTTTCAACCCGTGTTAGTGACGGTGCCAGAAGAACCCGTCACCGAGAACAACCACTCGCTTCAGGACAGGACTGTCATGGACATGCCTGAAAGGTCATTCCGGGAGGACACTTGTGTGACAATACCTCATGTAGAGACTGTAAGAACATTACACACTGTCCCTAGGACATCTTGGTTAACCAAAACATGTTGTACAGACACTTGTTTATATTCCACTTTGATCGCTTTGCTGTGTTTTATATTCCTGTACATCACTATTTGGGTTGTATGTATTTTTGTCTTTCGTGTTCATATTTGAAACATTCAATAAACGTGTTCTGAAAAAGTATATAAACTCTTGTCTTGTTTGTTTTTTCGTGTCACAAGTGACATTTCTCACACCATGGCTACCTCTGCTGTCTCTGCTCCCTCTTCCTCTACTGTCAAAGTCATCGACGAACACTTAGATCGTGCCAGTTGGGAGGCTTTGTATCTTCGCCATCCCTTTAACATGCTCATTGCTGGACCTAGCGGTTCAGGCAAAACCGAATTCGTCAAACGTTTGATCGAACATAAACATCATTTGATCGATCGGCCCCCTCAACGGATCGTGTGGTGTTACAAAGAGTGGCAATCGGCGTACAACCTCTTGCGAGAAAGTCAAGGCGATTCCATCGTGTTTGTGGAAGGCATTCCTAAAGAAGACGATGGCATCGTCTCTGACTCCCGTCTAACCCATTTGGTCATTTTCGACGACATGTTAGGAGAAGACGAAGAAGAAATTAAACTGTGGTTCACGCGCAAAGGGCATCACCGTAATGCCAGTGTCATTTACATCACCCAAAATTTGTTTCAACAAAGTAAAGCCCATCGCACCATCAGTCTCAATGCGCATTACGTGGTCTTGTTTAAAAGCCCTCGAGATAAATCGCAAGTGCAAGTTTTAGCCAAACAGTTAGGAACGCCTTGGCTGACTCAGGCGTACGACGATGCCACTCAAACGCCACACGCCTATTTACTCGTCGATTTGAAACCTACGACTCCCGAGGATTTGCGATTTCGTACCCACTTGTTTCACCACTGGTGCCAAGACGGAGGGCCTGTCCTGTACACGTCTCCGTCCTCGACTTCATTTCACTCCCCATGAAAAAAATCTATAAAAACCTCAGACCCTTTTTCGTCTGTCTCACACAGTGTGAACATGACGTCCCTTCAGTCGCATCTTCCCGTCAAATTGATTCGTGCCTTGTATGGCATCAGCCGAGAAAAAGATCCACAAACACGAGCCCGTGTCTTAGAAGCTAGTCTCAAAGAAGTCTTACGATGGTTCACGGTGACGGCACGTCAATTACTCCAAGGAATCATTCAGATTCCTCATCAAACCCAACGCTTTTTCGATCGAAACAAAGTCGCTTTGGTCCAACTGGCCGATCCCCGCATCGACACTCAAACCAAAAAACAAATCATTTTGAAACCTGGAGGGAGCGGTACTCTAGGAGGGGTCATCATTCGCTCACTCTTAAGATGGGATCCTAATGCCCCCAAAGTTATCCCCAAGACAAAAGTCCAACGAAGCCCCAAGAAGAAAAAGAAAAAGACCAGGTCCCCAAGAAGAATAACTTCTCCAGTGGCAGGACCCTCCTCTTACCAGACACCACCACCATCACCCCGGAAAAAGAAAAGAAGCCCCCAGAAAAAGAAACAGAGAAAAAGTCCCCAGAAAAAGAAAAGTCCACAGAAGAAGAAGAAAACTAGTCGCAAGAGAGGCACTTCGGCCAGGACGCAACCTTACACTCGCAAGCCACGACCTGCCACAGCGTCTCCGGCAGCCTCACGTTTGTCCACTTCTCCGTTGATGTCACCAGGAACTGAAGAGTACTTGGAGACGTTGATCACACCAAGAACTTCTCCGTTGATGACCCCCAAAAGAACTTCCCCAGTGGCAGGGCCTTCCAATTTAGCGGCAGTGGCTGCTGCTCACAAAGTACCTTCTCCCAAAATCAAAGTCCATGAAAGATCGGGCATGTTACAAAGTTTACTGGATTTGTCCAAGCAAGAACTGGCTCGATTTAGTCCGTTACGTACCCCTGCACGACGTGTCATGCCTGTCCTCAAACTGATAAAACGTAAAGACAATCAGTGGCGACGAGTTCCAGTATAAAAAGAGCCTGTGACCAAGTCGGGGGTATCAGTGAACTTGTAAAAGATGTCACCTCCAAGAAGCCACAAAAGAAAGAGACAAAGGCAGACGCGTCATCCGACAAAGCGCTTAGCCAAGCATCGACGTTACCCTAAAAAAGACACAGTCGTTCCAAGAAAAAAAGGCGTCAACAAAGGGGAGGATTCCTTGGCGATTTTCGGAAAAACATTGTCACCTTTATGACAAAGCGATAGTCCCAGAAAAAAAGATAAAAGGGTGTGCGTTAAGTCATCGACGTTAGTGTCTGTTCGGTGAATGTCCCGGAACCCACAAGCAAAAATGTCACCCTCCAGAAAACCCCAAGGAAAAAAAAGGAAAGGACTGCCACCACGTTTAGCCAAACATGGGGACCTGTTATCTGTCCTGTCCAAAGCTTCTCCACCCCTACGAAAAAAACTCATTCAAACGGCCTCCAAAGAGGTTATCGATACCGTGTGCGAATGTTGTTTGAACGTTTTGAAAGGCACGATCCCTTTGTCCAAACACCAGAAACAATGCTTAGGCAAACATCGTCACGTTCTTCGGAAAATGGTTCAAAAGAAAATTCCCATTCGTCAAAAAAAGAAGATGTTGGTCCAACGTGGAGGCATTTTACCTCTCTTGTTAGGCCCCATACTAAAAGGAGTCTTGGGAACCATGTTGGGAGGACTGATGGGAGCAAGATAAAAAGGCCTTCGGAAGTCCCAAGATCTCAGAATTCATCCCTGACAACCCCATGGAAGGACGAAAACTAGCTTTAGTGCCTTACAAACGATGGATGGAATACCATCGGTGGCAAGAACAACGCACCCCGCATTTACCTCCCAATCCCAATTTGAGCGAAATGTCCCAGTTACAACACGAATTGCAGTCCTTGATGGATCGCCAAGATTTGTCCGAAACAGAAAAATCGCAAAAGTACGGTCAACTCTTGCAACGATTGCAACTCTTTCACCAGAAAGCTTTAGACGAAACAGCTCTACCCACTCTGAAAGATTTTAAGACCTTGATGAAAAGTCCAGCACCATCACCAGTACCAGTACCAGTACCAGTACCAGTGGTCAAGACAGAAAAAGGAAAAGAAGAAGAAGAGGAAGGGTTTCTAACTCCACCAGAAAAAGTACGCAAGTTAACAACACCACCTACCTCCAGAATTGGATGGATTAAAAAGATGATGGCCACCCCTTCTTCCTCACAAGAGAAAAAGAAAGTGAAGACAGAAGTGAAACAAGAACAGATATCCCCTGCACAGACATCCTCCTCCTCTTCGACACCTATTGCTGGTCGCACACGCAAAGCCTTGCAATCCAAGAAAATACCCCAAGAGAAAAAGAGTAGCCTCTTCCAAGAGTGGGTGCCTTATTAACACATCAACCAACACAAAAAATGGAAAAAGTCTTAGCCAGCATTTACTACGATCCCTCCCATCCTGCAGGTTACGCAGGAGTTCAAAAATTGTATCGTGCTGCCAAAACTCGACTGAAAAGTCTCCGTTTACCTCAAGTGCAACGATGGTTACAAGAACAAGCTACCTACACTTTACACAAACCCATTCGACGCAAGTTTGCCAGAAGTCGCACCCGAGTGGAAGGCATCGATCATCAATGGCAAGCCGATTTAGCCGATGTCTCTCATTTGGCCAGCTACAATCGCGGCTACAAATATTTGTTTTGTGTCATCGACGTCTTTTCCAAATTTGCCTGGGTCGTGCCCTTGACTTCCAAATCGAGCAGCGAGTTAGTGCGAGCCCTGCAACGGGTGTTGAAACAAAGCGGTCGTCGCCCTCTTCGATGGCAAACGGACAAAGGCACCGAATTTCTGAACCAAGCTTTCCAAAAAGAATTAAAGAAACGTGACATTCATTTTTTTACCACCGAGAATCCCGAAACCAAAGCCAGTATCGTGGAACGTTTTCAACGTACTTTGAAAGAACGCATGTGGAAATATTTTACGCATCACCACACTCTGAAGTACATCGACATCTTACCGCACCTGGTGCAAGCGTACAACCAATCTTACCATCGAAGCATCGGACGTGCCCCGCAAGACGTGACTCGCGACAACGAAGTGCTGGTGTTCGAGCGTCTGTTTGGTACGTCCCCGACGAGGGCTGTCCCCAAGAAAAGTGGAGAGTTGGCCGTAGGAGATTGGGTGCGCATTGGCAAAACCAAACGCACTTTTGACAAAGGTTACTTACCTAACTGGACTACCGAACTGTTTCGCGTCACTGGACGAGTACATGGCCGTCATCCTGCCGTCTATAAATTGGAAGACATGAACGGAGAAGTACTCAAAGGAACGTTTTATTTGCCCGAGTTACAACGTGTCACCAAAAAAGAAGACGACGTGTACGACATCGAAAGCATTCTCGAACGCAGAACCCGTAAAGTGGGCAAACGACGTGTCAAAGAAGTCAAAGTACGTTGGAAAGGATATCCACCCAGTTTCGATTCTTGGATCGACGCTTCGCAAGTCATCGACTATAAAAAGAAGAAGTGACCATCATGCCCTTTCACACAGCAGCAGACGCAGCTACGTCGACCAGTCCTTCTTCCCCTAGTTCTTCTGTGCAAGATTTACAAAAACAACCCTTGTGGGTGTGGTGTGGAGAACGTGTGCCTAAAACGCAAATCGTCTTTTTCTGCCAAATCTTCGTGGTGTATTGTGTCATCGGGGCAGCCATCGCCAATTTGAGTTTGCAACAAGGAGACAAACAATTGTGGACCATTTTATTGAGCAGTTGCATCGGTTACCTGCTTCCCAATCCCTCCCTGAAATTCTCCTCGAACGGGAACGTTGTGTCCAGTGCCAGTGCCAGTCACCACTCCAACAACCACAACCAGAACCCCATTTTGGGCGGAGACACACCTCTGACATCCACTAATATTCCCTCGGACAGCCACAGAACTCTGGAATTATGAGTCACCAAAACCAATTTTACTTAACCTTACCCAGTGACAGTTCCATGGAGGTGTTTCCCCACAACACGTTGTGCTGTTACACGGCCAAATTACCTCAGGCCATCCCCTTAGATCACGAAGCCCATTGGGAAGTGGCTTTAGTGGAAATCATTCACCCGACCCAAGTCCTCAATGTCATTCCCAATCAAAATTTTTTTAATGTGGAAGTTCATGACGAGTCATTGCAACAGGAGTTGAATAAGAAAGTCACGTATGACAATAAAATCTATAATGAGAAAACTCAAAAATGGACCTACCACTTTTTAATTCCCCCAGGTTATTATTTCAGTGGTCAACATTTGGTCAACGTCATAGCTGCCAAGTTTAATGGCGTGTTTGGGAAAGCTTTGGAGAATGTCAACAAAAGTGTCACCATGGAGTACCACAAAGTAGCTCGTCGCTTCTCGATGAAATTTGAGCGGAGTAAAATCATGTCCATTTTATTTTGTCCTGAATTGTTTGACATGTTGGGCGGAGACATGAACCTGAGAATGACCATACTCAAGAACAATGAATTACCCATCGTTTACGACAACGAGTCTTTTAGCAAGTTATTTCGTACCCCAGTAGAACTGAACCAAGGACTGAATTTGATGTTTGTGTACTCCGATGTGGTGGAGTATAACGTGGTGGGACACACCTCCGTACCGTTACTGCGTGTCATTCCTTTCAAAGTGGATTCTGCCGCGAACGCTGACGAGGAAGGTGGAAACACTTACCACGTCCACCGCGAATTTGTCCATCCTCATTATTTGCCGGTCAGCAAGTCGTATTTGGACACGGTCAACATTACTATAAAAGGAGATTTGGGACAAAATATTCCATTCACCAAAGGAAAAGTCACGGTGAAACTCCATTTTCGAAAACGGTTCTCTCACGATTCGTAAGCAAGTCATGTATCCAGTGTACCAAGGGGTTGCACGACAGCGAGGACACGGTTTAGGAGATATGTTAAAATCGGCCTTTCGTTCGGTGGCCCCGGTGTTGAAACCGATGGTGACACGCGGATTGCACGCCTTGAAAGATGCGGCACTGACGCAAGGCAAAGAATTTCTCCAAAATGTCATCATCGACAAACAAAACCCTAAAGAAGCCTTCATGAGGGCAGGCAAAAATGTCCTGCTGCAAACGGGTAAAGACATTTTAGGCCGACGAGACACACCTATAAATGCCCTGCACGCTACCGAGTCAGGCATTCAGCAAGGACAAGGCAGAAAGAGACGACGAAGAAAACACCCTTTCACCAGACTTCAAGCTAGAAAAGCCAAGAAAAGAAGAACCGTTCGAGACTTAGACGTTTTCGATTATTGAGACACAGAAAAAATGATGCACCGAGAGTCATGTGCTTGTTCCAAGACGGAACTGGATATGTTTGCCATGCCCCCCACCATGATGACGATGCAAGAATCCCAGTGGGTGGAATTTCATCCCGTCTCCTCTTTGACGGATTCCGCTCCCATCGAGTTCGAAATCAAAGGACAACCCGAAGATTACATCGATCTGAACAGCAGTTACCTGTATTTGAAAGTCAAAGTGATCAAAACTGACAACACCAATCCTGGAGCCAATGATAGGGTAGCGCCCGTCAACAATTTCATGCATTCCTTGTTCAGCGAAGTGGACTTGTACTTGAATAACAAACTGGTCAGCAGCAGCATGGATACTTACCCATATCGTGCCTACTTGGAAAATCTCTTGACGTACGGAAAAGAAGCCAAGAATACTCATCTGGATGCTTGCGTGGTATGGAAACCTGACACGGCAGGTGCAGGCACGTTTAGCGACACAGCCCTGACAGAAGATGACAATCCTCACAATGTGGGGTTTAACACACGTAGAACTAAAATTTTGCAAGGACGTAGTTTAGAACTGATGGATCGTTTGCATTTGGACATGTGGTTACAAGAAAAGTATTTACTGAACGGAGTTGATATTCGCCTGAGACTGAATCGTAGCACTGCCGCTTTCCATTTGATGGCTCATGCCAACGAATACAAAACTGTTATCCAAGAAGCCAGACTTTACGTACGACGTGTGGAAGTGTTACCTAAAGTGGGAAACGACATCAGTCAGACGTTGAGCAGAACGACCGCCAAGTATCCCATACGACGTGTGGAAGTGAAAACGTTCACCATTCCTGTTGGACAGCGATCCATGATCGAAGATCATCTGTTCCAAGGACAGTTACCCAAGCGTTTGATCGTTGGTATCGTCAGGAATTCAGCTTTCAATGGACTTCATAACGAAAATCCTTTTGAGTTTCGACACTCTAGCGTGTCCAAAATCGAAGTCAGTCGTGACGGCAAGACCTTGTGTACACGACCCTTTGAGCCTAACTTTGCCCAGAACAATTACTTGAGATCGTACTTGTCCCTGTACGAAGCCACCGGACAGTTAGGAACCAATACCAGTCACGGTATTACGTACGAAGATTATGCAGGAGGCTACGCTTTGTGGGCTTTCGATTTCACTCCAGACCAAGGCAGCGACGAGGGACATTTCCACCCTATAAAATCTGGCCAGATTCGTGTGGAAATTCAGTTTGCAAATCGAGACCCTGCTGATCCAACGTTGAACGTGATCCTGTATGCAGAATTTGACAATACAATAGAAATCAACAGTTTGAGAGAAGTCATTCTAGATTACTAGAAAGCCATGGAAGACTGTTATCCCTCTTTACCTAGTGAAGAAACTTTGGACATGAAATGTGAGGAGACCGTGGAAGGAGAATCCCAAGACAAAGACGAAGAAATTGTCATGATGAAGTCGAGATGGCCAGAACAAGAAGCTCATTTAGTCTCCTGTTTTGCCAAACACTTGGTCGACAAAATGACGGAATTGATCAAGAAAAATTGTTATGGATGTCAAAACGATCATCCCAGTCAAATTCAACACGATAAATGCCTGATGTTGAGTCAAGAAGAAAAATTGGACGAGTATCTGGACGAAGCTTGGAGTCTCATCTCAAACAAAGACGTGTTGCACCAGTGGTATAAAGACTTGCGTGAACATTCTTGTCCACCATTAACCACTCAAGAGATCCATCGTATCGAAGCTCTCCTGAATCAGAGTGAGGAAACAGAACGAATAACCGTTTATTCGTCAGACATTTTCAAGCAAAAAGTCAGGATCGAATTGACGACTTATTATTACCTGTGAAGAAGAAAAAAAAAAACACAAATCAATGGATACCTGGGAACTTTATTACCTTTTGAACCATAGTTCGTATACGGCTTCTTGGAATCCTGTCGTCTGTGCTAAAGATGAACTCCCTCATCGCAAACCTAAAGACCATCAAGCTTACGTGATCAACACGGACGAAAGTCATCTCCCAGGAACCCACTGGGTAGCCGTCTACTTTCCTCAAGAAGGATGTGTGGAATATTTCGATTCGTACGGATTGCCCCCTTTGGAAGACGATATCATCGACTTTATGAGAAGAAATGCTCAAACCACCCGATTCAATAACGTGAAATTACAAGGCACAGATTCCTTGGTGTGTGGACAGTACTGTGTGTATTTTCTGCATCATCGCAGCCTGGGCTATTCCTTAGAACATTTAGTGACTCATTTTGATCCTCGTTCTTCTGCTAGAAACGATGTGAAAGTAGATCGATGGTTTTGTGACCATTATGCTTATCTTTTGTCTCAAGCTAGGAAACGTAGTGTCCATCAATGGCCTAATGATTTCCAACAGTGGAAATCACAATTTCATTCACAACGTTGTCAGCCCTGTTTAAAGTAGATTGTCCATTGAGAAAAAAGTTTGTGATTTGAAAAAATTATTTGATGTTATAGTGTTGGATTATTGTTAAAAATGTTAGAGTTGTTGTTTAGTGTTAAGTGATTTTTGAATAAAAAAATGTTGTGTTTTGAAAAAATGCCTTTGTCTTTTGTTTAGCTATAAGAATGTTGAATTGATGCTCTTTCATTTCTTACTATCCCTCTCATGAACGTTGCAGCTCGAAAACCGTGTGGGGGATGTTTTCCTTCACGTCCGCGCTTTCACTTTAAGAACCGGGTTGTTCCCAGTCTAGCCATCCATTGTCGACTCATCCTCCTAAGAAGATGTGCTCCAAACTAGCTAAGCTCAACGAAGCCTACGTGAATTTGCATAGGGTCAGACACAGTCTGATACCGAAGCCAGAAGAAATAGAGAATGTGAGAATGTTAAAAATCACTGAAGACCTGATAGAAGAGCTCTTCAGAGAAGAAATGAACAAGGAGAAAGAAGAATGGACAGAGAAGTACAGACTTCAGAGACAGCAGCAACAGCAGCAACAGCAGCAGCAACAACAGCAACAGCAGCAGCAGCAACCTGAAGCTGACAGAGGCTTTGTCGATTGTCGTATCGACACCAAAGAGTTCTTCTTCTCTTTCCGAAGAAGCAGACCTATTGCCAGAAAGTCTATCCTCAGAGGACATCGCATTCTTAGAAACTAAAAAAGAATGCCATAGCAAAACAAAAAACAGCCCTTTTCAGGGCTACCCAATACTCTAGAAAAGAAATAACTATTAATTTGCCAATGTGTGTAGGTAGAGTAGTGTGAAAATAAACACTAACTATTTCTTAAAGAATGTGAGGGTATGAGTTTGTGTGTTTGTGTTTGTAAGTGATAAAATAGGTTGGTGTGGATAGTAGATTAAAATGATGTTAGTTTTTTTGGCTGTTAGAGGTATATATTTTGGGTTAGATTGGATTGCTTTGCGTATGTGGATAGTCTATTGAAGTGATTTATAAAAATTTTAAAATATTGATGGGTAGCATAAAAAAGTGAGTGAGTATTTCTTTTAGGTCCGCGCGTTGTTGTTTTATTTTTTGTTCATGATCTAGGTAAGATCAATTTTATGTTATTAGGGGATGTTTTCCATCACGTCCGCGCTTTCAGTATAAATTGAAACTCGTTCGGCAGTCCAGCTACCCATGTTGATTGATCAACAGTAAAAATGAGCAGAAGACTGACTAAATTGATGGAACTTCAGATGCATCTGGAGTATGCCAGATACCTACTGAACGAGCTGACTGCGGAGGCCCTTGTGGAAGAAGTGAGAATAGAACAGGAGGAGAAGGAGAGAAAAATGAAAGAAGAGAATGAAAGAAAGAGAGCTGAACCACAATCACAACAAAGACAAAGACAAAGAAGACAGAGGGAAGAAGAAGTGTTCACTATTCCGCAAACGGAGGAGTGGGATAGTGAAGCCACTCACCCACCGTCTGCTCTTCAAACAAGTCATGTGAATTGGACTAATGATTGGAGTAGACGTTGTGTCTGTGGTGCCAGACCCGGAAGGTGCCACCATTAACCAGGGGTCTCTGAAGTTTAAAAAAAAAACAGCCCTTTTCAGGGCTACCCAATGCTCAAGAAAAGAAATAACCATCAATTTGCCAATGTGTAGGTAGAGTAGTGTGAATATAAACACTAACTCTTTATTAATAGTGGAAGTGTATGTGTTTGTGTGTTTGTAAGAGCTCAGGTATGTTTGTGTGAATAGTAGATTATGGGTTTCTTAGCGTATGTGAAGAGTAAAGTTAGGGTTTTATTATATGAAATGAGAAAGTAGGGGGATGTTTTCCTTCACGTACGCGCTTTGTTAGGTCATGATCTAGGTAATATCAATTTTATGTTTTTAGGGGGATGTTTTCCTTCACGTTCGCGCTTTAAGTATAAAACTAACAGTGTTTGCCATTGGAGCCCATTCTACGGAATAAGCAAACAAGAAGATGCCAGCAGCTTCAGCTTTGTACAATAACCTTATGGGAAGTTGGTATTGGATAGTGGATGGATTGAATGTAGCAGAAAGGCTTGAACAGGAATGGAGGCATGCAGTGACAAAAGACTTCGTCTCAAGACAAGTAACCAGCCTCCACTTAGCCATCGATATAGTAAAAGAAATGATAGAGGATGAGGAGAAGAGAATCAGAGGTTTAATTAACCCACCGTATGTGAAAGTGGGTAAGTTGAAAGAAGCAATAGTTTATGTGACAAGTGTAAGGTGCTTTTTAGAAGACATTGTGGAATGGACAGATTGGTCTTTTGTGAAGTGGGGCTTAGACAAGCTTAAGAAAGCGGAAGAAGTAATGAGGAATGTGCTGACCGAAGAGGTCAAGAAGATCAAAGAAAAGTGGTCAAAGGAAAGAAAAGAAGAAGAAAATAGAAAGAAAAAGGAAGAACTAGAGAAACTAAATGCAAACTGGATGAAAATCCAAGAGAAGTTCCGAGCCATGGGTCACCCGGACTGGTTGCCGGAAACAGAAAAGAAAAAGAAGAAAGGAATGATGGACAAAATAAGAGGATGGTGGAAGAAGTTAAGAAGTTAAAAGAAGAAGAAAAAAACCCAAAGGCCCTTTTCAGGGCCCCCATATTTCTCGAAAAGAGATAGTCTTTGAATTGCCTACCCCTTTTTTTAAAAAAATTTTTTTTTAAATTTTAAAAAAAAATCCCATGTTAAATTCCCCTTGTACGTAGAGTGACCCACGATTTTTCGCCATGTTAAATTTCCCTTGTACGTAGAGTGACCCACGATTTTTCGCCATGTTAAATTTCCATTGTACGTAGAGTGACCCAGGGGTCCCTGTAATGCTAATTCCCATTGTACGTAGGGTGACCCCATTCACTACTTACGTAGTTTGGAGCCTGACAGCAAGCGTGACCATGTACACGTGCCAGGAACTTATGTACATTACATAGTTTGGAGCCTGACAGCAAGTTTGGCCATGTACACTTGCCAGGAACTTATGTACATTACAACCAACAACTTCAAAAATGCATTATTGATCACGCTCTGGGTGAGTCATCTATAAAACATTTTTTTTTATTACGTTGAATAGTATTTTGACGGTGTGAAAATATTTTTATAGACAACAGGTTAAAGTCTGTGATTAAGGTTTTGCTTATTACTTTAGGAAGGATTTGTGCATCTAAATGTCAGCTCAGTATATTAAATAGCACGTGCATACCTTTATTAAATCATTTTTAATCCTTTTTTTTTCTTCTGTTTAAGCATAGGTAAGATAAAGAGATCAAGTTTTGAATATTGACATCAGCTTTAAGTTTTTGCACTCCGCTTAAAGTTTTATGCCACTGTTGTGTACACATTTGTGAAACTTTATGGGTTAATTCATCTAATTTGGCAACCATTGGCCATCTTCAAAACCGTGTTATCAATATTTCACCTAATTTGATTGTCATATCAACATGGGATTTTCACTAAAAGACTTCATATGATGTCCAGTAGGGCCTAGATTCTGACTTGACATTCAATATTCCCACCACGG
This sequence comes from Sinohyriopsis cumingii, assembly GCA_028554795.2. NCBI lineage: Eukaryota > Metazoa > Mollusca > Bivalvia > Unionida > Unionidae > Sinohyriopsis > Sinohyriopsis cumingii. The sequence continues at coordinate 853,432 of JAPYKE020000094.1, read as the reverse complement.
TAGCAATTGTCTTGAAAATTAGGTAATTCGTTCTCCTTCTAAACAAAATGTGATACTGACATGGAGTTCTCACCAAACGATTTCTCATTATGTCTAGCTGGCGTAGTTTTGAGGTCCAGTATAACTGCCACAGTGGCCATTTTGCAAATCTTGTTACCACTAATTTTCCAGAATGAATGTACTTAGCACTGAAAGACTTATCATCACGTTGTGTTGATCCTAAATTGACATGTTACTGATTTCATTTCTAATATGTGGCCATCTTGAATTTCTTGTCCTAATACTGAGCGCCAAGCGAGGCGACTGCTTGTATCATTTTCATAAGTCTTTGGTATGACTCTGTAGGGGTTAGAACCCTAAATGTTGACCTCCCGCCCCACCTTAAGGTACATAGGGTTGAATCAGCATTATAAAATTAACAACTTTTAATAAGATGTCATATATTATTATTATTTTAATTTTCTTTTCATACAATATTCTTGGTACACTGTAAATAACAACAGTGTGCAACAAAATTTATATGAATGAAAATATCACTATAGCCTACTTGAGGCAGCACTATCATAAATAAATACCATTTAGACAAGTTTTTTGTCAAGTGGAATGCATGTTTTAGTTATATCTTTTAGTGTAAAGATCATAAATACAATGTGTCCTGTTGTATTCAAACGTGAAATATGTCAATCTACCGTAACAGCTATGTCTACTCTTTTTGGGCACCAGATAGATGCCCCCATTCTAGCCAAAAGGTGTAAACGGTTTATGTGTGTATGTTTTCCCAGAAGGTGTGTTGTTTTGTATTTTTTTGGAAATTTAGATTTAGAGATTATTTAGAAATTTCGAAAGGGGTATTTCAAAATTTTCCCTAGTGTGTCTATAGGGTTGTTCATCCGAGTGATTTTCATTACCCTCTCGTTATTCCTTCCCTTCTATTTTTTTTTTTGTCGACCTTGCTAGGGTCGCCTATGGCCATGTTTGCAATATGAGTGTGCTATGTGTTATGATTGCTATTTTTGTTTTCGTGTGGGGACAGCATATTGTGTCAAATCTATTCCCAGTTGTCTTATTTTCTCCCGTGTTTACATTACACCGGGAGTGTTCTTTTAATCTGTAATTTTCTGCGAGTAGCGTTATACTGTGTATAACTTTAAAACCCTATTGGTTTATATGTGTGCACTATATGTCGCTCTCGCATATTGAGAAAGATTAAACTGTGCTTGAGGTGGGGTCTATACTTTCTTTATTTTGTGTATGTCTCCCATCTCGAGCAGGTTCTCTTTTATTTAAGTTTATGTCTACGAGTATTTCTATGAGAACCTAATAAGTGCCGACAGTGTTTTGATACTTAAGTAGTGTTGTATTGTTGCACTTAATTGAAAGCTCACCTTGTATTACCACGTTAATTAATCTTTTGCATCAAATACAGTGGATGGAATAAACGAAATATTGAAAGGCGTGCAAATCCAACCTGTATAAGCGTTAGCAAACCCCATCAAGTATTGGGTCAACTAATTTCACGTGATCAATCGAACACTTATTTTTTTTTTGGGTGAACGTAATATAGTTAAACTACCTTATATTAGCATAATCAGTGGACAGCGTGAGATATATTCAATACTTTCACCTAGAAAATAGGAATGACTTACGTGACGAAACCTAGTGGAACTCAGCTAAGTACCCTTTTTAGGACAGAAATTGAGGGGAGCGGGGTAGCTCAAAGACTTGTTGCCTACCACCCTCAAGGATGGCAATTATTAGACTTCGGTGAACTGACCCAATGTCCAAGGCAGACAGAAATTCTGATGCCACTGAAGACTAAAGGAGTAGAGATCATTTGCATTGATGGTCTACAAAATGGGGGAGTAAATAAATACATAATTGACCCCAAAGATTATGACACGCCAATACTGAAGGACAATAAACTAGAGGTCAAAGGGGTGAAGGCTATGATTTGTATGCTTCACCCAATAACAAAACAGGTTGAGGCCAAGGTGACATATTTATGTATCTCAGGCTTCCCTTTAGAAGTAGAAACAAACGAAGTAATAAACAAGATAGAGAACAAACTAAACACAAAAGTGACGTCATCAAACATGGCTACGGTCTGGAGATTTCAGAATGTAAAGACGAGGGTCATCACAATTCTAAGAGAAGACGCCAAAATAATCCCAGCCTATTTCTATGTCTTAGGTTTTCTCCTTAAGACTTGGTACAGAAGCCGTGAGATGGATAGGTTATGCCCTCGATGTCAACAGACTCGACATGCGGCAAAAGACTGTACTAATCAGTCTGCAGCAACAACCTATGCTTCAACTGCAAGGGAAAAAATAACAAACTTGAATGTAGAAGAAAATGAAGAACCACAAACACAGATAGGAAATCTCCTAACAACCATATGACAAGAAACACCTCAAACAACCCAAACACCCCAACCACCTCAAACAATTAGTAATGGTACAAACTATACAGAGACAAACATACAGAAAACACATGATAAGACTGTACGAGTACAAGAAAATGAAATGAGGGAAGATGCCTCATTACAAAATATGGGATGGGAGAACTTCCTCACTCCAAATAAGACGGGGAGGGCGGAACATTCTCAAAATGAAACTCAAAGAAATCTACTAGAAAAAGTCCTTACTACCTCCTCCTCCAACACAAAACAGGAGAAGAAAAAAGCAATTCAGGAGATATATAAATAACTCCAGTAGATGAGGGACAAATATACATAATGGGTCTGAAACCCCTTACTTCCACACCAGTTAATCTGAAACCCCTCACCAGAACACCAATCCCTAAAACTGAGGATCAAAAAGAGGAAAAATGTAGAATCCACCTCTTTTCCTTCCCTGGCTGAGGAAGACTCAGTTTTGGGAGGAGACCAAATCTCCACTACTGAAAATACACCAGAGAAAGAAAAAAAATACTGATTGTTAAAAAGAAAGTAAAGAAAATCGAACAAACTGGAACGGATAAAACAGCGGACACGGAAACGGAAATGAACAGTGAAATAGAACAGTAGTAAGGTGGGATACCCTACGTACAATGGGAATTAGCATTACAGGGACCCCTGGGACACTCTACGTACAATGGAAATTTAACATGGCGAAAAATCGTGGGACACTCTACGTACAAGGGGTATTTAACATGGCGAAAAATCGTGGGTCACTCTACGTACAAGGGGAATTTAACATGGGGGAATAGAGTTTGGGTTTGTTTAGGGACAAGGGGAATTGAACATGGGATTTTTTTTTTTTTTTTTTTTAAATTTTTTTAAATTTAAATTTAAATTTAGGCAATTGAAAGGCTATCTCTTTTCGAGAAATATGGCTGGCCCTGAAAAGGGCCTTTGGGTTTTTTCTTCTTTTAACTTCTTAACTTTTTCCACCATCCTCTTATTTTGTCCATCATTCCTTTCTTTTTCTTCTTTTCTGTTTCCGGCATCCAGTCCGGGTGGCCCATGGCCCGGAACTTCTCTTGGATTTTCATCCAATTTGTGTTCAGTTTTTCTAGTTCTTCCTTTTTTTTCTATTTTCTTCTTCTTGTCTTTCCTTTGACCACTTTTCTTTGATCTTCTTGACCTCTTCGGTCAGAACATTCCTCATTAGTTCTTCAGCTTTCTTAAGTTTTTCTAACCCCCACTTCGCGAAACACCAATCTGTCCATTCTGCAATGTCTTCTAGAAAGCACCTTGCACTCGTCACATGATCTATTGCTTCTTTTAACTTACCCACTTTCACATACGGTAGGTTAATTAAACCTCTGATTCTCTTCTCCTCATCCTCTATCATTTCCTTTACAATATTTACTGATAAGTGTAGGCTGGTTACTTGTCTTGAGACGAAGTCTTTTGTCACTGCATACCTCCATTCCTGTTCAACCCTTTCTGCTACATTCAATCCATCTACCATCCAATACCAACTTCCCATAAGATCGTTGTATAAAGCTGAAGCTGCTGACATCTTCTTGTTTGCTTATTCCGTAGAATGGGCTCCAATGACCAACACTGTTAGTTTTATAGTGAAAGCGCGTACGTGATGGAAAACATCCCCCCAAAAAACATAAAATTGATCTTACCTAGATCATGACCAAACAACGCGCGGACGTGAAGGAAAACATCCCCCTACTTTCTCATTTCATATAATAAAAACCCAAACTATACTCTCCACATACGCTAAGAAACAATAAACAAAATCCATAATCTACTATCCACACAATCGTACGTGAGCGCTTACAAAACCCCAACTATACTCTTCACCTACGCTAAGAAACAATAAAGAAACCCATAATCTACTATTCACACAAACATACCTTAGCTCTTACAAGCACCAACACACAAACACATACCCTCACACTATCTTAAAAAAGAGTTAGTGTTTATATTCACACTACTCTACCTACACATTGGCAAATTGATGGTTATTTCTTTTCTAGAGTATTGGGTAGCCCTGAAAAGGGCTGTTTTTTTTGTTTGGAACTTCATGGACACCTGGTTAATGGTGGCACCTTCCAGGCCTGGCGCCGCATACACATCTTGTCCCCCAGTTACTTTTTACCTTTTTGGGGGAGAGAGCAGAGGCAGGATATGTAGCATCAGAATCCCAATTTTCGCTCTCTGGGATTCTGAAATTTCTTCTTCTTCTCTCCTTTTCCTCCTCCTCCTCTTCTTTGCATCTTCTCTCCTCCTCTTTGTATCTTCTTTCCTCTTCTTCTTTATATCTTCTCTCCTCCTCTTCTTTGTTTCTTCTTTCCTCCTCCTCTCTTATCCTTCCCTCCTCCACAATGGCTTCCGCGGCCAGTTCATTTAATATGCGCCTGGCATATTCCAGATGCACATGAAGTTTCAACAGTTTCTCCAGTCTCGTGTTCATTTTTGGTGTTGATCAATCAACAAGGGTAGCTGGACTGCCGAACGAGTTTCAATTTATAGTGAAAGCGCGGACGTGATGGAAAACATCCCCCTAAAAACATAAAATTGATCTTACCTGGATCATAACCCATCAACGCGCGGACCTAAAAGAAACACTCACTCACTTTTTTATGCTACCCATCACTATTTTAAAATTTTTTATAAATCACTTCAATAGACTATCCACATACGCAAAGCAATCCAATCTAACTCCAAATATACACCTCAAACACCAAAAAAAACATGATTTTAATCTACTATTCATACCAACTTACTTAAGCACTTACTAACACACAAACACATACCCTCACATTTTTTAAAAAAGAGTTAGTGTTTATTTTCACACTACTCTACCTACACACATTGGCAAATCGATCGTTATTTCTTTTCTAGAGTATTGGGGTAGCCCTGAAAAGGGCTGTTTTTTTTTGTTTGCTATGGCATTCTTTTTTTAGTTTCTAAGAATGCGATATCCTCTGAGGATAGACTTTCTGGCGATAGGTCTGCTTCTTCGGAAAGAAAAGAAGAACTCTTTGGTGTCGATACGGCAATCGACAAAGCCTCTGTCAGGTTCAGGTTGCTGCTGCTGCTGTTGTTGTTGTTGTTGTTGTTGCTGCTGCTGTTGCTGCTGTCTCTGAAGTCTGTACTTCTCTGTCCATTCTTCTTTCTCCCTGTTCATTTCTTCTCTGAAGAGCTCTTCTATCAGGTCTTCAGTGACTTTTAACATTATCACATTCTCTATTTCTTCTGGCTTCGGTATCAGACTGTGTCTGACCCTATGCAAATTCACGTAGGCTTCGTTGAGTTTAGCTAGTTTGGAGCACATCTTCTTAGGAGGATGAGTCGACAATGGATGGTTAGACTGGGAACAAACCGGTTCTTAAAGTCAAAGCGCGGACGTGAAGGAAAACATCCCCCACACGGTTTTTGAGTCGCAACGTTTAGTGAGTGTCATGAGAGGGATAGTAAGATATGAAAGAGCATCAATCCAACATTCTTATAGCTAAACAAAAGACAAAGGCATTTTTTTCAAAACACAACATTTTTTATTCAAAAATCACTTAACACTAAACAACAACTCTAACATTTTTAACAATAATCCAACATCATAACATCAAACAATCTTTTTTTCAAAACACAACATTTTTTCCACAGTCTCATCACATTCCATCTTTAAAGTTTCTCCACTAGGTAAAGAGGGATAACAGTCTTCCATGGTTTCTAGTAATCTAGGATGACTTCTCTCAAACTGTTGATTTCTATAGTATTATCGAATTCTGCATACAGGATGACATTCACCGTTTCATCAGGGTCTCGGTCTTTAAACTGAATTTCCACACGAATCTGGCCGGATTTTATAGGGTGGAAATGTCCCTCGTCGCTGCCTTGGTCTGGAGTGAAATCAAAAGCCCACAAAGCGTAGCCTCCTGCATAATCCTCGTACGTAATACCGTGACTGGTATTGGTTCCTAACTGTCCGGTGGCTTCGTACAGGGACAAGTACGATCTCAAGTAATTCTTCTTGGTAAAGTCAGGTTCGAAAGGTCGGGTACACAAGGTCTTGCCATCGCGACTGACTTCGATTTTGGACACGCCAAAGTGTTGAAAGTAGAAAGGATTTTTTTCGGCAGCTCCGTTGAAGGCTGTATTCTCGACGATACCAACGATCAAACGTTTGGGTAACTGTCCTTGGAACAGATGATCTTCGATCATGGATCGCTGTCCCTTGGGAATGGTGAAGGTTTTCACTTCCACGCGTCGTATGGGATACTTGGCGGTCGTTCTGCTCAACGTCTGACTGATTTCGTTTCCCACTTTAGGTAACACTTCCACACGGCGTACGTAGAGTCTGGCTTCTAGGATTTTGGTTTTGTAACCGTCACTATCAGCCATCAAATGGAAAGCGGCACTGCTACGATTCAGTCTCAGGCGGACATCCACCCCGTTCAGCAAATACTTTTCTTGCAACCACATGTCCAAATGCAAACGATCCATCAGTTCTAAACTTGTGTCGGCTCCCGTGATTCTCTTTCTTCGTTCTAGAAATCCATCATTGTTGTCTTTCTTTTCATCAGTTTCCAATATTTCAAACTTGGTAGGTTCGTCAGCTTCCCATACCACACAGGCATTGAGAAGAGTGTTCTTGGCATCTATTCCGTACGTCAAGAGATTTTCCAGGTAGGCACGATAAGGGTAAGTATCCATGCTGCTACTGACCAGTTTGTTATTCAAGTACAAGTCCACTCCATTGAACAAGGAATGCATGAAATTGTTGACGGGAGCTACTGCTTCATCGTCTATAGCACCTCCAGTCTTATCTAGAATTTTGACTTTCAGGTACAAGTAACTGCTATTCAGATCGATGTAATCTTCGGGCTGTCCTTTGATTTCAAACTCGATGGGCGCGGAATCGGTCAGTGAGGAGACGGGGTGAAATTCCACCCACTGGGATTCTTGCATGGTCATCATGGTGGGGGGCATGGCAAACAGATCCAGTTCCGTCTTGGAACAAGCGCAAGATTCTCGGTGCATCATTTTTTGTCTCTTTTCTCAATAATCGAAAACGTCTAAGTCTCGAACGGTTCTTCTTTTCTTGGCCTTTCTCGCTTGAAGTCTGGTGAAAGGGTGTTTTCTACGTCGTCTCTTTCTGCCTTGTCCTTGCTGAATGCCTGACTCGGTAGCGTGCAGGGCATTTATAGGTGTTTCTCGTTGGCCTAAAATGTCTTTCCCGTTTGCAGCAAGACATTTTTGCCTGCCCTCATGAAGGCTTCTTTAGGGTTTTGTTTGTCGATGATGACATTTTGGAGAAATTCTTTGCCTTGCGTCAGTGCCGCATCTTTCAAGGCGTGCAATCCGCGTGTCACCATCGGTTTCAACACCGGGGCCACCGAACGAAAGGCCGATTTTAACATATCTCCTAAGCCGTGTCCTCGCTGTCGAGCAACCCCTCGGTACACTGGATACATGACTTACTTACGAGTCGTGAGAGAACCGTTTTCGAAAATGGAGTTTCACCGTGACTTTTCCTTTGGTGAATGGAATATTTTGTCCCAGATCTCCTTTTATAGTAATGTTGACCGTGTCCAAATACGACTTACTGACAGGCAAATAGTGAGGATGGACAAATTCGCGGTGGACGTGGTAAGTGTTTCCACCTTCCTCGTCAGTGTTCGTGGCAGAATCCACTTTGAAAGGAATGACACGCAGTAACGGTATGGAGGTGTGTCCCACCACGTTGTACTCCACCACATCGGAATACACGAACATCAAATTCATTCCTTGGTTCAGTTCTACCGGGGCACGAAATAACTTGCTAAAAGACTCGTTGTCGTAAACGATGGGTAATTCGTTTTTCTTGATCATGGTCTTTCTCATGTCCATGTCTCCGCGCAACATGTCAAACAATTCAGGACAAAATAAAATGGACAGGATTTTACTCCGTTCAAATTTCATCAAGAAGCGACGAGCTGCTTTGTGGTACTCCATGGTGACATTTTTGTTGACATGCTCCAAAGCTTTCAGAAACACGACATTAAACCTGGAGGTTATGGTGCTGACCAAATGTTGACCACTAAAATAATAGCCTGGGGGAATGAACAAGTGATAGGTGGTGTACTTTTGTGTACGGGTTTTCTTGTCATATTTGACATTTCTATCCATCCACTGTTGCATTTGCTCGTCATGAACTTCCACATCAAAAAAATTTTGATTGGGAAGGACATTGAGGACTTGGGTCGGGTGAATCATTTCTACTAAAGCCACTTCCCAATGGGCTTAGTGATCTAACTGGATGGCTTGAGGTAATTTGGCCGTGTAACCGCACAACGTGTTCTTGGGAAACACCTCCATGGAACTGTCACTGGGTAAGGTTAAGTAAAATTGGATTTGGTGACTCATAATTCCAGAGTTCTGTGGCTGTCCGAGGGGTTACTGGACGTCAGAGGCGTGTCTCCGTCTAAAATGGGGTTCTGGTTGTGATTGAAGTGGTGACTGGCACTGGCACTGGACACAAGGTTCCCGTGGTTCCCGTTCGAGGTGAATTTCAGGGAAGGATTAGGAAGCAGGTAACCGATGCAACTGCTCAATAAAATGGTCCACAATTGTTTGTCTCCTTGTTGCAAACTCAAATTGGCGATGGCTGCCCCGATGACACAATACACCACGAAGATTTGGCAGAAAAAGACGATTTGCGTTTTAGGCACACGTTCTCCACACCACACCCACAAAGGTTGTTTTTGTAAATCTTGCACAGAAGAACTAGGTGAAGGAGGAGTGGTCGACGTAGCTGCGTCTGCTGTGTGAAAGGGCATGATGGTCACTTCTTTTTATAGTCGATGACTTGCGAAGCGTCGATCCAAGAATCAAAACTGGGTGGATATCCTTTCCAACGTACTTTGACTTCTTTTGGTGACACGTTGTAACTCGGGCAAATAAAACGTTCCTTTGAGCACTTCTCCGTTCATGTCTTCCAATTTATAGACGGCAGGATGACGGCCATGCACTCGTCCAGTGACGCGAAACAATTCGGTCGTCCAGTTAGGTAAGTAACCTTTGTCGAAAGTGCGTTTGGTTTTGCCAATGCGCACCCAATCTCCTACGGCCAACACTCCACTTTTCTTGGGGACAGCCCTCGTCGGGGACGTACCAAACAGGCGCTCAAACACCAGCACTTCGTTGTCGGGAGTCACGTCTTGCGGGGCACGTCCGATGCTTCGATGGTAAGATTGGTTGTACGCTTGCACCAGGTGCGGTAAGATGTCGATGTACTTCAGAGTGTGGTGATGCGTAAAATATTTCCACATGTGTTCTTTCAAAGTGCGTTGAAAACGTTCCACGATGCTGGCTTTGGTTTCGGGATTCTCGGTGGTAAAAAAATGAATGTCACGTTTCTTTAATTCTTTTTGGAAAGCTTGGTTCAGAAATTCGGTGCCTTTGTCCGTTTGCCATCGAAGAGGGTGACGACCGCTTTGTTTCAACACCCGTTGCAGGGCTCGCACTAACTCGCTGCTCGATTTGGAAGTGAAGGGTACGACCCAAGCAAATTTGGAAAAGACGTCGATGACACAAAACAAATATTTGTAGCCACGATTGTAGCTGGCCAAATGAGAGACATCGGCTAAATCGGCTTGCGACTCGGGTGCGACTTCTGGCAAACTTGCGTCGAATGGGTTTGTGTAAAGTGTAGGTAGCTTGTTCTTGTAACCATCGTTGCACTTGAGGTAAACGGAGACTTTTCAGTCGCGTTTTGGCAGCACGATACAATATTTGAACTCCTGCGTAACCTGCAGGATGGGAGGGATCGTAGTAAATGCTGGCTAAGACTTTTTCCATTTTTTTTGTGTTGGTTGGTGTGTTAATAAGAGACCCACTCTTGGAGGATGCTACTCTTTTTCTCTTGGGGTACTTTCTTGGATTGCAATGCTTTGCGTGTGCGGCCAGCAATAGGTGTCGAAGAGGAGAAGGATGTCTGAGCGGGGGATATCGGTTCTTGTTTCACTTCTGTCTTCACTTCTGTCTTCACTTTCTTTTTCTCTTGTGAGGAAGAAGGGGTGGCCATCATCTTTTTAATCCATCCAATTCTGGAGGTAGGTGGTGTTGTTAACTTGCGTACTTTTTCTGGTGGAGTTTGAAACCCTTCCTCTTCTTTTCCTTTTTCTGTCTTGGTCACGGGTACTGGTGGTACTGGTACTGGTACTGGTGCTGGACTTTTCATCAAGGTCTTAAAATCTTTCAGAGTGGGTAGAGCTGTTTCGTCTAAAGCTTTCTGGTGAAAGAGTTGCAGTCGTTGCAAGAGTTGACCGTACTTTTGTGATTTTTCTGTTTCGGACAAATCTTGGCGATCCATCAAGGATTGCAATTCGTGTTGTAACTGGGACATCTCGCTCAAATTGGGATTGGGAGGTAAATGCGGGGTGTGTTGTTCTTGCCACCGATGGTATTCCATCCATCGTTTGTAAGGCACTAAAGCTTGTTTTCGTCCTTCCATTGGGTTGTCAGGGGTCGATTCTGAGATCTTGTAACTTCCGAGGCCTTTTTATCTTGCTCCCAGCAGTCCTCCCAACATGGTTCCCAAGACTCCTTTCAGTATGGGGCCTAACAAGAGAGGTAAAATACCTCCACGTTGCACTAACATCTTCTTTTTTTGACGAATGGGAATTTTCTTTTGAACCATTTGGCGAAGAACGTGACGATGTTTGCCTAAGCATTGTTTCTGGTGTTTGGACAAAGGGATCGTGCCTTTCAAAACGTTCAAACAACATTCGCACACGGTATCGATGACCTCTTTGGAGGCTGTTTGAATGAGTTTTTTTCGTAGGGGTGGAGAAGCTTTGGTCAGGACAGATAACATGTCCCCATGTTTGGCTAAACGTGGTGGTAGTCCTTTCCTTTTCTTTCCTTGGGGTTTTCTGGAGGGTGACATCTTTGAGTCTTCAGGAGCACCAAAAAAACACTGATACCCGACTTGGTCACAGGCCTTTTTTATACTGGAACGCGTCGCCACTGATTGTCTTGACGTCGTATTAGTTTGAGGACAGGCATGACACGTCGTGCAGGGGTACGTAACGGACTAAATCGAGCCAGTTCTTGCTTGGACAAATCCAGTAAACTTTGTAACATGCCCGATATTTCTTGAACTTTGATTTTGGGAGAAGGTACTTTGTGAGCAGCAGCCACTGCCACTAAATTGGAAGGTCCTGCCACTGGGGAAGTTCTTTTGGGGGTCATCAACGGAGAAGTTCTTGGTGTGATCAACGTCTCCAAGTACTCTTCAGTTCTGGGTGTCATTAACGGAGAAGTGGACAAACGTGAGGCTGCCGGAGACGCAGTCACCGCCGTGGCAGGTCGTGGTTTGCGAGTGTAAGGTTGCGTCCTGGCCGAAGTGCCTCTCTTGCGGATAGTTTTCTGTGGACTTTTCTTTTTCTGGGGGCTTCTTTTCTTTTTCCGGGGTGGTGGTGTCTGGTCAGAGGAGGGTCCTGCCACTGGAGAAGTTCTCCTTGGGGACCTGGTCTTTTTCTTCTTGGGGCTTCGTTGGACTTTTGTCTTGGGTATAACTTTGGGGGCATTAGGATCCCATCTTAAGAGTGAGCGAATGATGACCCCTCCTAGAGTATCGCTCCCTCCAGGTTTCAAAATGATTTGTTGTTTGGTTTGAGTGTCGATGCGGGGATCGGCCAGTTGGACCAAAGCGACTTTGTTTCGATCGAAAAAGCGTTTGGTTTGATGAGGAATCTGAATGATTCCTTGGAGTAATTGACGTGCCGTCACCGTGAACCATCGTAAGACTTCTTTGAGACTAGCTTCTAAGACACGAGCTCGTGCTTGTGGATCTTTTTCTCGACTGATGCCATACAAGGCACGAATCAATTTGACGGGAAGATGCGACTGAAGGGACGTCATGTTCGCACTGAGAGTGAGACAGACGAAAAAGGGTCTGAGGTTTTTATAGATTTTTTTATGGGGAGTGAAATGAAGTCGAAGACGGAGACGTGTACAGGACAGGCCCTCCGTCTTGGCACCAGTGGTGAAACAAGTGGGTACGAAATCGCAAATCCTCGGGAGTCGTAGGTTTCAAATCGACGAGTAAATAGGCGTGTGGAGTTTGAGTGGCATCGTCGTACGCCTGAGTCAACCAAGGCGTTCCTAACTGTTTGGCTACGACTTGCACTTGCGATTTATCTCGAGGGCTTTTAAACAAGACCACGTAATGCGCATTGAGACTGATGGTGCGATGGGCTTTACTTTGTTGAAACAAATTTTGGGTGATGTAAACGACACTGGCATTACGGTGATGCCCTTTGCGCGTGAACCACAGTTTAATTTCTTCTTCGTCTTCTCCTAACATGTCGTCGAAAATGACCAAATGGGTTAGACGGGAGTCAGAGACGATGCCATCGTCTTCTTTAGGAATGCCTTCCACAAACACGATGGAATCGCCTTGACTTTCTCGCAAGAGGCTGTATGCCGATTGCCACTCTTTGTAACACCGCACGATTCGTTGAGGGGGTCGATCGATCAAATGATGTTTATGTTCGATCAAACGTTTGACGAATTCGGTTTTGCCTGAACCGCTAGGTCCAGCAATGAGCATGTTAAAGGGATGGCGAAGATACAAAGCCTCCCAACTGGCACGATCTAAGTGTTCGTCGATGACTTTGACAGTAGAGGAAGAGGGAGAAGAGACAGCAGAGGTAGCCATGGTGTGAGAAATGTCACTTGTGACACGAAAAACAAACAAGACAAGAGTTTATATACTTTTTCAGAACACGTTTATTGAATGTTTTTTTTCAAACATGAATACGAAAGACAAAAAATACATAAAAGCCAAAGGCTTAAGTACAAGAATAAAAGGCACGTGATAACCATGAACGTGGAATAAACACAAGTGTCTGTACAACATGTTTTGGGTAAAGTTCTAACCAGTTCTATAGTAGGGGTAAGGTCACACAAGTGTCCTCCCGAAAGGGTCTTTCAGGCCTGTCCACGACAGTCCTGTCCTGGGTGATGGGTTCTTCTGGCACCGTCACTAACACAGGTTGAAAAGTAACTTTTTTCCTTGAATAACTCTCGTGCATACTAGGCCACCTCTTGTGTCCAAGCCTCAAAACCCTGGTCTCGGTGATGTCCAACATTTGACTCCTAACCAATCTGGTTTCTTCTTCGTCAACGACATGGTAAGTTGCTTCAATGAACAATGAACTATCGATCTTGCCTAGGGTTACTTTTTATATACAGACCAATACCGACGTGACCGTACGGTAAGGTGAAGTGATTGGGAAGTCGCACTCGCTTCTGGTATACAATTTGATAGACTTTTTCCAAGGGTCGACTGACGATGTGGTGAGTGGGTAAACGTACAATCTTGTTCGGTTGATAGGTGGTCACTTTAAAGTTTCCATCCTCTCCCGATTGCAAGGCTTCTTTCAATACCCCAAAGTTGACCACTCGACTGGTACGATGATTCAGAGTCAGTCCTTTCACTTTGCACGTCGTGTGCACTTCTCCTTGTGGGTCCCGGTATTCGTAGCCGTAATTTTTGGGACCACCACTGACGAAACTTAGAATCTTGTCGTCGGGATGCTCGTCTGTCCAGGCTCCTAAACGGTCTCCTTCGATGTCAGTGTGATGTTGAATCGGGTGATGGATGTAAATGCAACTGTCCGTGTCAAAGTACAGGACGCGTTCTTCTAACAGTTCTAAAGCTTCGTACAATTTTAAGCGAGCATGAGCTGTCACGTAAGCCGCAATGTTGACATTTCCAAAAGGGTCGTCTTGTACAAAGTCCAGATCTTCTTCGTAATTGACCAAGATCAAATCCTCTCGAACGACGTCCACGTGTTTCATGTATTTGGTTTTGTCGTGAATCATCTGGAAGTAGCGGGAAGGTTCTGTCAAATATTCCGTCTTGGGTAAACACGGTCGTTGTGCCATTTTACCCCACAAGCAATTTAACATCACTTTGGCAAACGATCGCCTGCCTTCGTTTTTTTTCGATGTGGTCTAAAGAGATGCCTTCTTGTGCGTAGTATTTCTCTTTGAATTGTATTTGGTCTTCGGGAGTGTGACACCAGGAAGGATAGCCGCTGGCTTCTTGTTTCAGTTTCAAAAAGGCATCCACGTAGTCGGCGAAAATGCCTTTCTGAGTAGGGTCACCCTTGTGGTACTGTTGTGTCTTGGGAAAGTGGCAAATTTCGTACACTTCTAACAGTTGGTATCCCATGTCCAGAGCTTTGACAAATTCCACGCTGACCCAGGTTCCCGTCAAGGCACGTTCTTCCTGGCTGTGATGGCAAGGTTGGTCCTGGTTGCACGTTTCGGCACAAGTACGGCACAAGGGAAACATCAGTTTGCCTTGACAATGGTGAGGTAAGACGGGATGGTATAGGTTCGTGGGAGGCAAAACTTTACACTTGATCAAGCCTTCGTATTGTCGAATGTTTTTCAGGTCGATGTGTTCCGTGAACAATTGCGGGTGCCCTACAGGAAAGCGACAATATTTGCACACGTAGGGATACAGCGAACACACGTCCAAGTATTTGATTTCTTCTCCTTTCTCTTCGTCGGCTTGGTATAGCAAACAGGTGGCATTGGTCCTTCCTCCGTACAAACTATCCCTCGGGTTCCACGGGTCCATGAACTGGTAACTTTCCACGAGGCGTTTAAACTCGGGATCGGTTTTCAAACGGTGATCGTACTCGTGTTACCACATTTCCACCACTTGGTATCCTTGCTGTTCTAGCTTTAGGCGTCGCTGACAAGTGTCCTGGTACAGGTCTTCCATGGTCCGTTGTAAAAACTGATTTTTAGTGTCACGGTCAGGGTAGCAGACGGGACATCCGTGAAATAAGCAACCGTTAAACTCGTACACGATCTTGGGGTTTTCTAAGTCCCAGCCATCGACCGAATACGTTCCGATGGTCTTTTCGCCTCCTCCGTTGCGGGCATGCTGAATCCATTTGTCTTCCTTTTCGCACAAGTAATGTAACCAACGTAGGGCTTTGACCGAGTATTGACGCTTGACATAGTGGGTCGTTTGAGGACTGATGACAGCCACGGTGTTTTCAGGCATGAATCGTTGGCGGTACACTAAAGAACACGCTTTGGCAATGGTGCAAGCTTCTTTCAAAGAATCGACCCCTCCGTGTTCCATGAACAGTTCTCGAAATTTCCACAGCAACGCCGTAAAATGTCCACGTCGGAACGACAATACTTTAGCATTTCTTCCTGAAAGTCGAAGGTGTCAGAGGCGTGAGCTTGGTACCAAGCGTAGAAAGCTTCTCGTTGTTCGGTACGCATGTTGTCGGGGTCGTAATAGTGAGCCTCAGGCAAATGGGGTAGAATAGCATGTTGATTGGCTTCCGTATTGAAAAAGTGTGGAAAGTACCCTTTAGCCATTTCTGTCATTCCAAACGTTTTAGGCATTCGGCTCAAAGGCATGGCCAAGTAACTCATCGAATCTTTAAACTGTACTTGTCCCACTTGCATGAAAATGATTTTGGCTCCGTTCAAAGTCACTTTAGGACGTTCGGTGCCTTGTTCCGCATAGTACCTCAAAAGAAACTGTCCATCGTATCCGGAGAAATTGTGAGCCATCACTGTGGCATGACGATGACAATCTCCGTAACGTTCGATGTCCTCTTGGCTCCACGTCTTGTCGATGGGGTCTAAGACCCATTGGGCAAAATCGGCTAACGTGTTTGGTCCCGGAAAGATTTTTTCACGTCCTCTAGGAATCTTGCTGCAGTGAGGGCAATGACTGAAGATAGGTTCTTGAATGCACTTCTCGCACGCTCGATGAGCCACGCAGAAATTAGGAATGTGAATGCCGGTCTCTTGCATGCATTCGAAATCGAAAAAGATGAAATTGCCTTTCTTCTTGTGACCGTCCTCTTTCTCTGGTGGGGGTTGGTATTTTTGCACGTAGCATTCGTGTTCCAAGTCCACGATGTGGTGACAAATGTGACATTTTTTCTTTCCTCGACATACGTGTGCCTTGGCATTGTTGGTAAGTATGCCTTGTCCACAGGTAGGGCACAATCTCAAGAGTTGACAAGCACATTTCTGCTGTGAACCTTGCGTCTTCAGATGTTGCTGGTAACAGGCAGGGCTGACAAACGAGCGCAGACAAGTTGAACAAGGCACTGGTTCTTCGCTCAGACAGGGTGGAGAGGCCAAACATCCTGGGCATTTCAATCCACAATGCTTGTGTTTCTCTCGATTGTTATAACCATAATCACATTTCTCACAATAATAACCGTATCCCAGGAATCCAGTGATACTGGTAATGGTATCGAAATGGTCATCGTGATGATAGACATGAATGTATTTTCCGTCCTTAAAATCTTGGCCTCGAAACAACAGAGGCCCGCGCATTTCTTGAGGGTGCACTTTCAAGGTGTAGCGTGGAGCTAGGGCATCTTGCAATTTTTGCGTCTCAGGAATGCCACAGGGTGTGTCTTTGGACAGTCCGGCTTGTTGTAACAGGAGTTCTGCTTCGTTTCGTTGTTTGGCTCGATAGGAACGTTGAATAGTGTTCCAGGTTCTTTTCCATTCTACCGTGTCGTTCTTGTTGGCATAGGTTCGTCCCACCACGATGGCTCGAGCTAAACACATCTGGTCTTGAGGGTTGTTAATTCGGACGAGACTTGTTTTGGTGTTGCGAAGGTCGTCCACCAATAACATCTTTTGGCGTCCTGTCCCTTGAGGAAGAGAGACGTGAGCCATTTTCAGTGTGGCTTTACCATCGGTGATGTCAAACTGGTCATTAGATTGTTGTACGTGTTGAATCTTGTCCATGACTTTGGAAGGGGTCAGTTCTGCGGGTCTGCTAAACTCGATCCAAACAGGGGATTTCAAACCGTCGTGATCTATGGATAGTGTCAAGCGATCGTCTTCTTTGGGTTGACATTGTCGCTTGAGTGCAGTGAGCAAAGAATCCCACATCTCGGTGATAAACCCTTCTGCTTTCTCTAAGGGTACGTCGGCCTTGAAATCTTTAAACTTCACCGTGTAGGTGTAAGCCGTGGTTCTAAATTTTCTAGAGGAGCGCTTTTCCGTCTCTCGAATGGAATAGTATTTTTCAGGGTTGACTAAGGGTGACGAACTTGGTTTAGAGGGTTCGGAGTCTGGTTCACTCATGTCCTCTTCAAAATCACTGGCATGAATTTGTGCCAAGATTTCAGCCCTGGTACGAGGCGATAGATCACGTTTCTGCCTCTTACTTTCTTCTTCTTCTTTCTTCTCGAATGAATAGGATCGGTTCATCTTGAGTGCAAAACGTCAAATGACTCAAGTTCAAACACCATAGACTAATCTATAGTCATGGCAAACCAGTGTATATAATAAGGGTGTGTCTTGTCCTTTCACTATTCATTTCACTCTCAAACCGAGGAGAACGATGGAAGAGACTACCCAGATGGACCGTTTCGTCAGAGATTTGCGAGGGGTCATTAGAAAATTCTCTTCAGACCAGCCGACGGACTACTCTCCTTCCTTTCGAGATAAGAGTCAGGATACTTGCTATATCTGTCAGAAGAAAGGGCATTGGTCTTCAGAGTGTCCAGACCGTCAAAAAAGAAAAAAAAACAGGGGCTAAAAAAGACAAAAGTCAAGATACCTGTTATTATTGTAAAGAAAAAGGACATTGGTCTCCAGATTGCCCAAAAAAGAAACAAGAGGAGTCAGAAGAAAAGAAGGATTCTTCAGAAGAAGAGAGGGATTCTTCAGAGGAAGAAGAGGAAGAAAGAAGACAATTCTATTTAAAAGAAGCAAAGAAACAGGAGAAGAAAAGAAGAAGGGAAGAAAATGAGGAAAAAACGGTGGAGAAATTCAAAAAACAGAGAGACTAAACAAGGAGAAAGAAGAAGTCAATGAACTTTTAATTAAAGTGTTCTGTGGTGAATTGTGAATTGGATTGTAAAAAAATGGATAAAAGAATACATGAATGATATAAGGTAAGTGTCTTTGAGTTTTGATTTTAAAATAAGAAGCTACACTCACGCACTCATACACAGACACGTACTATAAGGGTAAAATGGGTGGTTTTTTTTTTTTTTTTTTTTTTTTGAGTTATTGGCAAATTGAAATTGTATTTCTTTTCGAGAAATGTGGGTGGCCCTGAAAAGGGCCTTTGGTTTTTGGTGTAGGGGTGAGTTTAAGCAATCAACTTTAACTGCCTTAAGCCTTTGCCACGGCCAAGGCCTACTTCTGATGATTGGGTTGAAATCACTAAGGGTGGTACGACAGGCTTAGTCACAGGGTTGGCGTGTTTAGCTCGGGAAGGTCGTATTCTCTTCGGTCGTGATAAAGAAGTCTGATACATTTGTTTCAGACTTCTTAACTCCGCTAAAATGTCCAACAGTACCGTAGCCGTTTGATTTTCACCCTCTTGTTTCTTTGCTGCTACTTCTTCTTGCTGTTCTTGCTGTTGTTTTTTCTTACCTCTTCTTGTTGCTGTTGCTGTTGCTGTAGGAGAAAAGCTTGTTCCGCTTCCTTTTGTCGTTGCATAAATTTCTCCAATTCTTCTTTCTGTCTCTGTCTAAAATTCTCCACTTGCGGTAATGAAGAAGGTAACGAAGGTTCCGGAACAAATTCTTGCGAGGTAAGAAAATCCACAAAATCCCAATGTACCTCTTCTGAAAGTAAGTCTGGGTTCCCTTGGGCAGTCTCCCCTGCTGGTGCACCCCAACGGATCGTTTTCTGAGTTTCCGTCATGTTGAATCACTGTCGCATAGATTGACTGCACACAAGCGCTAGCGAATCTATATACACCAACTGACGTCACAGACTACTCTCTTCGGATTGGATGCGGGCTGACTGAATTTTGTAACGCGTGTTTGGATTGGTGAATGAACTCAATCCGTTTCAATCCTACCTCTACCTATAAATAAGCGCAGTTCAGTGCATTGATTCACTTGTTCTCGTCGCTTCAAGATGTGGACCGATGTGCAATCTTCTACGCTTGTGTCTTCCATGATGTTCCGGACGGACATACCCATGTATGTCCGATCCAAGTGGACCGTTGTCCACAGGACAAACACCAGCCTGTGGATACGTAGGATCTACGTTGAAAGACAAGGATGCCTGAAAAGAGTGCTGATTTACGGACCAACAGTGAGACGTAGCCTAAGGACAAGAAGAAGACCAATGCGGTACCCTTTATGTTAATGAATACATTAACATAAACCCAAAGGCCCTTTTCAGGGCCAGCCATATTTCTCGAAAAGAGATAGCCTTTCAATTGCCTAAATTTAAATTTAAATTTAAAAAAATTTAAAAAAAAAAAAAAAAAAATCCCATGTTCAATTCCCCTTGTCCCTAAACAAACCCAAACTCTATTCCCCCATGTTAAATTCCCCTTGTACGTAGAGTGACCCACGATTTTTCGCCATGTTAAATTCCCCTTGTACGTAGAGTGTCCCACGATTTTTCGCCATGTTAAATTTCCATTGTACGTAGAGTGTCCCAGGGGTCCCTGTAATGCTAATTCCCATTGTACGTAGGGTATCCCACCTTATTACTTAGAACAGTAACAGGAATCGGATAGTGAAATTTGAGAATTATGAATATGAGTCGGGATCTGAACCAAAACCCACAAATGAACTACCAGATAAGTTAAATA
This sequence comes from Sinohyriopsis cumingii, assembly GCA_028554795.2. Lineage (NCBI taxonomy): Eukaryota > Metazoa > Mollusca > Bivalvia > Unionida > Unionidae > Sinohyriopsis > Sinohyriopsis cumingii. The sequence continues at coordinate 833,402 of JAPYKE020000094.1, read as the reverse complement.
AATCAGAGGGCCAGTACTCCCAGACTTAACAGATAGCTCTTGAATATAACTATAAACAAAACGGGAAGGGAAAAAAAAAGGTTAAAGCGAGTCGGCAACCTGATTGGAAGGAAGAAAAAATAGAGGGTACAACTTCCGTATAGCATCCGTAAATACAAATGGGATAAATGATGATAAAGTTAAGAATTTGATCAATCTAACTGTATACAATATAACAGTTTTACAAGAAACTCTTAATAAACTAATCATAGAAATGTAAAGTACGATAGAAGGAGAACTAAATGCGATAGTTATTACTAATGACTTTGTACAAAATGATGCTAGCAGTTATAATTTAAAAAAAAGGAACTGGACGTGGGAATGAAAGGAAGAAGGTATAGATTTTAGAGGAAGGATGATACATATATCGATTGAGAAAACAAATCTAATAAATATTTACGTTCCTGTGAAAAGGAACGAAAGAAGAGATTTTATAGAAAACTTAAATATTTAAACAACTTTTCTATGGATAATTCAATTACAGGAGTTGACTTTAACTGGGTGGGGGAACGTACAGATAGAACGGGGGAGTTTACGCCAAACAACATAAACATTAAAAAGCAGATGGAAAATTTAATATCTAAGAATAAAGTAGTAGATTTGTATAGAAGACTAAATCTTTTAAGAATAGAATACACATATGTATATGGAGACAAAGCAAGCAGAATAGATACATAATTCGTCACAAATTACGAGGAAAAAAATACAAAAAGCGGAAACATTAAAATTTAAAATATCGGATCACAGTATAATAATATTAGAAGTATTAATTGAAAATAGGAGTCAGTGGGGGAAAGGGATATGGAAGATTAACAATAAAATACTAGAAGAAAGAGAATATATAGAAATGACAAAGAGGGATATAACAAATTTCAGATTCAAACATGTACACATACTTGAAGAATGGGATAAATTCAAATATGACATTAAAGAAAATGCAACTGCCTATTCAAGAAGAAGTAACGAATTAATCAATTTGGAAAAACAGATAATTAAATCACAATTACAACAAACTAATAGAGAGGAAAGAACAGAAATAATGAAAAAGATTAAAAGAAATAGAAGAGGAAAATAAAGGAAGGAACATTACAGCAGGAAAATGCACACAATTATATTTAAAAAAAAGCTAAAGGATTATACAAAGGTAGGAAATAAGGAAAGGAGGGAGGGGGAAGAAACTGGAAAAGATAAAAGATAACAATAAAGAACTAACATAAAAGAATGACATTATGGAGTGTGTCCTACAGTATTACAAAGACCTATACACTACGTAACAAATTGATAACAACACCATATATACCGGTAGTTACCTAGACGAAGTACAGTGCGAGATGATATCAGCATAACACAGGGACATATGTGGCGATCTCATCTGAACAGAAGACATTAATACAACAATTAAACAATTAGTTAAAGGAAAAGCGCCAGGTGGAGATGGACTCACTGCGAAATTATATTGAAGATTCCACAGTGAATTATCGCCGATCCAAGAAATACTATACAACAATATTTTCTTTAAAAAATGATACAATGACAAAGCTATGATGGAAGGTATTATAACTAGTATATACAAAGGGAAGGGAGACAAAAAATATCTTAACAATTGGAGGCTCGTCTTCCTTCTGGATTAAACATTTTGTCTGAGGATCTTAGCGAATCGAGTTTAAAAAAGGGAATGGGGAAAATCTTAAACATAAATTAAGCTTGTGGTGGAAAGGGTAGATATATTCAAAACAACATTTTAAATATAAGAGCAGTAATTGATTACACTGGACAACAAATTTTTACAAAAGTCATGTTACTGAAATAAAATTAGTCAATTCTTATCAATTTTTATGTGCTGAACACGAATATGACAGTCAAATTGCAAAAATGGCTCTAGTTTTTTTGTAATCTGCAAGAAATTAATGTTTACATAACGAAATGCATTCCAATAGTAAAAGGTCAACTGTAATAGCCTACCTATAAAAAATCAAGTCATTGACTACATCTTAGATTTCTTCGCCTGTCTCTTGTACAGCTGTTCGGGAGCATCTCTGAGGAGTGTCCAGCAGTAGTCAGCCAGCATTGTAGTGGACCATTTTCCCTGGTATCTTTGTTCCATTGTTGCGATATCTTGATGAAAACGTTCGCCGTGTTCATCACTAACAATACCACAGTTGCTAGGAAAGAAATCCAAATGGGAATGAAGGAAGTGAATCTTTAGAGACATATTGCAGCCAAGTTTCTTATACTTCATCAACATGTCTTCTACTAGTTCCTTATAGTTTTCTGCCCTAACATTTCCGAGGAAGTTTGTAGAAACTAGGCGAAAAGCATTCCATGCTTGTTTTGTGTCACCTTCCAGCAAGTTGTTGAACCGGTCATCTTTGAAAAGCTCTCGAATCTGAGGACCCACAAAAACTCCCTCTTTAATCTTTGCTTCGCTGAGTCGAGGGAATTTTTCATGCAGGTATCGGAATGCTGGCAAAGTCCGGTCAATGGCTTTCACGAAGTTCTTCATCAAACCTAGTTTGATGTGAAGGGGTGGTAGCAAGATTTTCTGAGCCTCAACCAGAGCTGGGTGTTGGATATTCTTCTCTCCAATGGCTACATTCTGCCTGTGAGTCCATTCCTTCCTCATGTAGTGCATTTCCCTTGCTCGGCTATCCCACTCGCATAAGAAACACATGTATTTTCTATATCCTTGCTGCAGTCCCATTAAAAGGGCAACTACCTTCAAATCACCACAGAGGTGCCAGCTGTACTTGTTATACTCAATGGAATTCAGTAGCTGCCTTAAGTTATCGTATGTCTCTTTCATGTGGACAGCATACGCTACTGGAATAGATGGAAGAATGTTTCCATTGTGCAAAAGCACAGCCTTGAGACTCAGTTTCGAAGAGTCCACAAATAGTCTCCATTCTTGTGGGTCATGAGTGATTTTTAAAGCATTCATGAGGCCCTCAATATCGGAACAGAATATCAGATTACTTTCCTTTCTGAAGAAAGGCTCCAATTGCTGGTGGCGCTTTCGATATGCAGTAATTGTGACATCTTCTTCTAGAAGATTCCATTGTTGGAGTCTTGATCCTAGCAATTCTGCTTTGTTCTTTGATAAGTCCAAATCACGAATCAGGTCATTTAGTTCTTCCTGTGTTATTCTGTGTGGGGTTGATGATGCACCACAGTGAAAATCTGGATCACTGCATGCTGATGGACCAGGAGAAGAACAGGTCGACTCACCTTTGTCTTCGTCAGATGAATCAAGAGAATATTCTGCTGGAGGTTCTGGAATAGGAAGTCCCTCACCATGTGGAACTGGTCTCAATGCAGACGGAATGTTTGGGTAGACTATTCTCGACTTCTTTCGCTTCGTTATTCCGCCGGAAAGAGGAGGAACCAAGCAGAAGTAACAGTCATTTAGGTGGTTGCTTGGCTCTCTCCACACCATTGGGACTGCAAACGGCATTGATGACCTTTTGCAATTCAACCACTGTGAAAGCTGTGTTGTACATGTAGCACAGCATATATGCGGAGCCCAAGGCTTGTCTTGGTCACCAACCTTGCATCCGAAGTAAAGATGATATGCCTTCTTCACTTGAGAATTGATACTTGTCTTCTGGTTGGCAAATGTCACTTCCCCACAAATATAGCAAAAATTGTCCGCGGTATTAACACACTTTCGAGGCATTACTGTTCTTTATTGTACGTAAATGGATAAAATAATAAGTTTTATGTAACAGTAGCTTGAACTGTCTCGCACAACGTGTAAAATATTTTAAATGCTGAACCTATCTGATTGGGCTTTATATAGTACACTGCTTACGTCAGCTTCAGCAGCCGCCTGGCATTAGTATAATAGGCCTACACATGTATAGTACACTGCTGACGTCAACTTACTTCAGCAGCCGCATGGCATTAGTATTGCATTGCATCAGAAAATGATGCAATCAACTGTGGATGATGTGAGCATGATGGTATTATGCAATGTTACATCATTATTCCGGATGTTGCTGCAGTCCTACTGGAGAAATTTACACAGTGAAACATAGAAAATGAGGTATATGAATATCTTCAAAACGAGAGCCAATACAAATTTTTCACGGTTATATTCGTGTTCGGCACACCAAAATACTACAGATTAGGGCCTTTTCAAGTCAGTAATGATTTCACTGTTGACCAGTGTTACATAAATGATACAGGTCAGAATGGTGCTTTGGCACTTTTTGAACAAGAAAAAGCTTTCGATAGATTAGAACACAACTATACACAAAAGGTTTAGAAAAATTTGGTTTTGGAAGAAAAAATATTCAAAGGTGGACCGAAATCCCGTACAAAAAGATAACCTCAAAAGTACAGGTAAATGGCGCAATCACGAAATAATTTGACATACAATGATCGGTGAGGCAAGGCTGTGCACTGTCGATGCTATTATATGTAATAGCGATTGAAATCTTAAGCCATATGATACAAATTAGGAAAGAAGTTGAAGGGATCAAAATCCCCAACTTACGGCATGAGTTTAAAATGCTCCAGTATGCAGACCCGATATATACAAAAAATAATAAATTAATGAAAAACTGGAAGTACCCAGATAATCTAAGAATATTAAAGATCTCATAATTAAATCTAGAGAAGAAAATAAAAGGATTTGTGGAATGAAAAGAAAGAGGAAGCATATAACTAGATAAGGGAGGAAATCACTAAAAACATTAGATGTAAAATAGAACAAGTAAACTGGGTGGTTAATTGGCCATGCGTGTGGAGGTACTGGTCCCAAATCAAATCGCTAAAATTACAAAGCCTAATTTTTTAAATACCTTAACAATGCATGGCTAATTGGGCATTTTGCATTAAGAAGACCTATGATAAAATCAATACCAAATTGCCCTTTGCGCAAACGAGCTTATTTTACTAAAAACCATGTAATCACACAATGCGAAAAAGGAAAGACCAAATACTACAATTAATTATAGAGATCTGCAAACGAGACGGGTACGGAAGGAATAACATATTCTTCCTAGATGGAGATTTTGACAAAAGCACATTTTTTAAGGTCATTGAATACATAATTGAGATCATGATGGCATGTGGGCAAATAATACAAATACACAAGTAGGCTTAATTAATATATTTATAACTTTTATAGAGGGGGTGTGAGACACCATGAGGGGTGGGTGGGAGAGGGAGCTTTGGTTTGCTATCCATTAAGGGTGTGCTACTGCCAGTGTGCGGGACAGAGCCCCATCCTCATCTCTTAACTCAGACATGTTCTCACTCTCTTGAAGCATCTAAATGATCAAATTAAGAGCCAATTTAAATCCCGTCGGTAATATCTCAAATTTTAAGATTACTGAAATAAAGAAAAAGAATGGGATGGGGATGGGAGGCGAGCTTCGCTTTGCTACCCATTAGGGGTGTGCCTCCGCCAGTGTGCGGGCTAAAGACCTCACCCCATCCCTAACTTAAAATGTACTTAAGTTTTGTTATGGTTAAGAAAAAGAAACCAATGGATGGGACAGGGAATCTATGTGGGGAAAAGTACGAGGCAAAGACGTCATTGGGCTATGTCACATGGCGCTACGTGAAGTAAACAGGCCCATGAAATAGTCTAGGAAAAACACCCCACATAGAAAACTAGCACACCATACAGAAAAACAGGGGAATAGGCTAGATGGCAACTAATAATCTTCTACACCTATCCTATCTAACTATACAGCTCCCTTACTGTATAGTTCTTTTCCCTCCTATAGAAATTTTTGGGAACCCTTTTGGATCTTTTGGTTAATAGGTTCAATAATAAAGAGAAATACATTTAAATAAAGATAGTGCGGACCCTGACTCGAGCACAGCAGGCCTCATTCAAGAATTTAACTAATGCCAGGAACGACACATGGAAACATGCATCTAAAACAAAAGGTTTATTTTTTTTTAAGGACAAACCTGTAGTACACCGTTCACTCGCCGGAATTCAAAAATATTAATTAAAATTTTAAATATCTAAATTTTATCAAAATTATCAAATGGATCTGTGTTATCCAAAAATAATAATATATGTTAAGATAACTGGGATGAATTGAAAAAGTCGTGCTGTCCCTGCACGAAAATTATATAGCGCACACACGATATAGCATATATACACATATCACACACGGAACGTAACAGACCTCTAACCAAGGTCAACTAAGAACTCAGGGGAGGGGTTTGAGTAAGGTGATATAAACCGAGCTTGGATGAACAATCCTATTGATAACACTAGGACATAAATGTCGGTAAAAAAAATTGTTTTGATCAAAATTCTATTTTAAACAAAATAAACAAACAAATACCTGGCGGAAAGAACAACACATAAAACACATTATTTTTTGGATAGGTGGGGGGATCTGTCTGGTGCCCCCTCCCAAAAAAAAAAAAAATATTAGCATAGTACTCATTCACAAATGTGATGAAAGATAGCAAGACAACAAAGGGAAATGAATGCTAGATAACATAAAATTATTTTTCACTGATACGTTTAATTCATGAGGTGCTATTTTCAGGGTTAGTAGTTAATCTGTAATTATTGAACTCGCACTCGGAGATTTCCAAACGGATGAGAAGAAGTTTCACTATTACTTGCAATGAAATCATTGCATCAGCATTTTACTAATAGAGCAATAACAAACTGATTTTCGACAAGTACTGCTGTTTAATGAACTAGTGATATAGTACTAAAATGATTGATCACTAATCCAAATATATAAAGTTCCAGCTGAATTCCAGTGGAAATCAATTCAATTCCAAGATTGAATGTGCTGATATGTCTGTAATCTTGAATGTGGTAATGCGCCAATAGCCTGAATTGTCATGAGGTGCCAACATAATTTTGATGTATCACAATAATATAATCCAAAAGTGTTCTTGTCTGAAATCACTATAATTCCAAATTAATGTTCCTTTCCAAGAATATTATAGCTGAGCAATTTTTGTTTTTTGTTTCCAGTGAATAATAATTTGAATAAATAATATCACCCAGATGAAATACTGAACACAACATTAAGACTGATTCTGTGTCAGTCGTTAAATGCATCGATGAATAATTTCTCACGTAAACAACATTATATAAAACTAAGAAGTTATGTACATTCCATACTGAAAGAAACCACAGACGTACCAGTAGTAAAACAAAGTACAGTGGTACATACCACCTCAAAAATGACCATTTCCAGGACAAACTCCCCGTAAGGACTGACACCCTCTAACTGGGGTAGGAGAAATGGCTCCTAGGACAAAAGCCATTCAGGGATGTGACAAAAGCCCCTTGATCGTTCATGTTTACAGTATTATGCATTTTCAATGTTCATTTTTATAAAACTGTCTATATGTATATGATTGAGAATTTTTTTACTTAGTGTAACTATATTTACTATGACCAAATGTATTCTTTGCAATATTTAGTTTTTATCGTGTGTAATATAATGTATAATGACTACGACACGTTGTAATAAATGTATTTTATATATTTTTTTTCTTTTGATTCAATACAGTAATATTTTGGTAAATATCAAACAAATAAATCAAATTTATTGAACTCATCTGTGTATCGCACACTAGGCAACAAATTATTACTATACAGAATAATCCAAAATGCATGTTATATCTAAGCAGATTTGTAAAATTATTTCTGTATTTTGTACTTAATTAAACCCACAAATCCTACAAAATAATTTCCTTAAATTTTATGTCATTAAAACAAAACCAGATGGTTTCACTAAATATAGATGGATATAGATAAAAGAATCAAACTATATTACATAATGCTAGTATGCTACTGACAGGTGTTATTGGAACAAAAGCACTCTCACAAAATACCTTTTGTAACACTGGCATTTAATTGCAGTTCATCATTGTTCATTGTGCAATTCTACTTCATTACACCTTTTCTCACACAAAATAACTTTAGCACTCCTTCTTGGATAGCTGCAGTTGTATACAGTTAACTGTTTAAACATGAATAAGTATATAATTATATCAAGCATTTAATAAAATATAAGAAGTGAAGGTGATAACTGCACAAGTTAGAGAAACACCACCCTTTATAAGGGAAATAGAAGGGAAAACAAGTGAAATATTTGTGTCTGGGCTACCACTTGAAATAGACACACACGAATTGGTGCATAAAGTAGAAATCAAATTTCAAAAAGCAAGTCAAGGCGCACAAGATGGCCACCATTTGGGGGTTCGGGCCAATTAAATCGGGAGTAAGAATCTTACTGGTCAAGAAAGAAGATACAAAAAAAAAATAAAAAAAATACCAACACATTTCTACGTAATGGGCTTTATGCTCAAAAACATGGTACAATAGATGTGAGTTGGGGAGAAAATGTCCGAAATGTGGGCAAACCGGGCATGACCCCCAACAATGCTCAAATAAACCATCAGCCCCTACATACGCAACTAAGGTGGCGACAGTCTTAGACCCACAAATAATAGACGACGAGGTGCGTGCAGAAAATTCAATTGCACAAATACACCAAAATACAATCCCAAAAACTGACCAGTGAAACGGTGCAATCAGAGATAGTGGTGCCAATACCGGAAATAAACCAAAGTTTGGAGCAATCTCAAATTACGCCAGAATGGGCAAAAATTCTCAGCCCAAATAAAACTGGAATTTGCAAACCGCACACCCAGAACCGGTTAAAATTAAAATTAAAATCAGTATCAAATTTGCACCATTGCAAGAAGAAGAAACATCAGTACAAGAAAAGGAAGAGGAGGAAATGGAAGGGGATCAAGCAGAACCTTTTGGTCTGGTACTCCTTACATCACTCCACTACCCAATAAGAACATAAAAAACGAAAAGCCTTCTCAGAGTCAAGCTCCTCGCAGGAGGGAATAATAGAAGAAGAAAGATTCGACACTCCTGAAACTGCACATAAAAAAGGAATTTGAAACATTACAAAACATGACAAAAAAAAAAAGGGGGGGGGGGGACCGGAAACTGCGGACAGAACAAATGGACAGACGGACATAACGGACATAACGGACAAGAAAGAAATAGACGATGAAGACGAAGAAGAAGACGAAGACGAAAATGACCAGGGAAGCGAAAGCGACGAGAATTTTGAGACAGGGACAGAATACGAAAGTGACACTGACGATACACATAGGACCGGAAATACAATGGAAACAGAAATAGGCACGAAAAATACAACTGACAAGACCAATGCTACTGATGAAAATACAACAGAAACTCCAATTAACACTACACTAGAGAGTGACCCAGTGCCCCCACAAATAAACCCATAAATCTAATCTAATCTAAATATAAAGTAAACATTGCACTTGTTTTTCTAAAATTAAATTATGTAACAGTGAGAACAACCGTGCGACAACCTGGCAAAATGACAAAAATGGAAGGAACAAACTTCCGTTTATTGTCAATAAATGCTAATGGGATAAATAAAGAAAAAATACTAAAACTTAATAACGACTTAATTTACGATATTTTATTTGTACAAGAAAATCACAATGGCTTCACCAAAGAGCTTATATATTTATGTGAGGAAAAATTTAATGGAATAGCAATACTAAATAATTACACAGGGAGAGACTTAAGAGGGGGCGTTGCAACAATAATTAAAAATAAAAAACGTGTTAAATGGGACAGAAAGGATGAAGGGGATTTTTTGATTACTACACATAGTTATGAAGAACATACATTTTGTTAATATATACCTACTAGTTAATAAATGCCAAAAGCAACAATTTTTAGACAGACTCTCAAAATATCTCGAAAAATATACAATGGAAAATGTAATATTAGGAAGCGACTTTAATTTAAGTGCGGGACAATATAGACAGAACAGATAAACTGACAACTAATGATCTAATATTTAAACTCGAAATGGAAAATTTCTTCATAAGACATAAACGAACAGATGTATATAGAAGATTGAATACTTTAAAAAGAGATTTTACATATGAATATATAACAGATACGGGTAGCATATTGGACAAATTTCTATGTACAAATTATGATAAAAAAATATACAAAGAGGCAGGAGTAGTAAATGGGGATACCCTAGCCTCAATGGGAATTAGCATTACAGGACCCCCCTGGGACAATCTAGCCTCAATGGAAATTTAACATGGAGAAAAATCGTGGGACAATCTAGCCTCAAGGGGAATTGAACATGGGAAAAAGTCTTGGGTCACTCTAGCCTCAAGGGGAATTGAACATGGGAAAAAGTCTTGGGTCACTCTAGCCTCAAGGGGAATTAAACATGGGATTTTTTTTTTTTAAATTTTTTTTTAAATTTAAATTTAAATTTAAATTTAAAAAAGGGGTAGGCAATTGAAAATTCATTCTCTTTTCGAGAAATATGGCTGGCCCTGAAAAGGGCCTTTGGTTTTTCTTCTTCTGCTTCTAATTTCTTCTTTTTCTCAACCAACTTCTTATTTTCTCTCCTACACTCTTTCTCTTCTTTTTTTTCTCCTCTTCTTTCTTCTCTTCCTCCTCTTCTTTCTTCTTCTCTTCCTCCTCTTCTTTCTTCCTCTTCTCATTTTCTTCTTCTTTTTCAATTTTTTCGTTCCATTTGCGTATTCTTATCCTTTCCTCTTCATCCTCCTTCTCCTCCTTTATCTCTTTCATGACACCACTTATCATATCCTTTACCTTTCTTAAGTTATTAATTTCCATCTTTACACGATGGGGACTATAGGAATAGTGGTCTTCAACGAGTCTTATTAACATCTGCTCCATCATTCCTAAATTGTCCAAAACGTCTTGCAATGTTTGCATTTTGTCAATTTGGTTAGAAGCCATCTTCTTTGTAGAATGGTTTGAACGACGAATACTGTGGGTTCTTATAGTGAAAGCGCGTACGTGAAGGAAAACATCCCCCTAAAACATAAAATTGATCTTACCTAGATCATGACCCAACAACGCGCGGACGTGAAGGAAAACATCCCCTACTTTCTCATTTCATATAATCAAACCAAAACTATACTCTCCACATACGCTAAGAAACAATAAATAAACCCATAATCTATTATTCACACAAACATACCTGAGCTCTTACAAGCACAAACACACAAACACATACCCTCACACAATAAAAAAAGAGTTAGTGTTTATATTCACACTACTCTACCTACACACATTGGCAAATTGATCGTTATTTCTTTTCTAGAGTATTGGGTAGCCCTGAAAAGGGCTGGTTTTTTTTTTAACTTCATGGACACCTGGTTAATGGTGACACCTTCCAGGCCTGGCGCCACATACACATCTTGTCCCCCAGTTACTTTTTACCTTTTGGGGGGAGAGAGCAGAGGCAGGATATGTGGCTTCAGAATCCCAATTTTCGGTTTCTGGGATTCTGAAATTTTTTCTTCTCTCCTTTTCCTCCTCTTCTTTGTATCTTCTCTCCTCCTCTTTGTATCTTCTTTCCTCCTCCTCTTTTATCCTTCCCTCTTCCACAATGGCTTCCGCGGCCAGTTCATTTAATATGCGCCTGGCATATTCCAGATGCACATGAAGTTCCAACAGTTTAGACAGTCTCGTGTTCATTTTTGGTGTTGATCAATCAACAAGGGTAGCTAGACTGCCGAACGAGTTTCAATTTACAGTGAAAGCGCGGACGTGAAGGAAAACATCCCCTAAAAAACATAAAATAGATCTTACCTAGATCATGACCAAAAAAATAAAAACAACGCGCGGACCTAAAAGAAACACTCACTTTTTTATGCTACCCATCACTATTTTAAAATTTTTTATAAATCACTTCAATAGACTATTTACATACGCAAATCAATCCAATCTAACCCCAAATCTACACCTCAAACACCAAAAAGACATCATTTTAATCTACTATCCATACCAACTTACTTAAGCACTTACAAACACAAACACACAAACACATACCCTCACAATTTTTACAAAAGAGTTAGTGTTTATATTCACACTACTCTACCTACACACATTGGCAAATCGTTCGTTATTTCTTTTCTAGAGTATTGGGTAGCCCTGAAAAGGGCTGTTTTTTATTTGTTTGCTATGGCATTCTTTTTTAGTTTCTAAGAATGCGATGTCCTCTGAGGATAGACTTTCTGGCGATAGGTCTGCTTCTTCGGAAAGAGAAGAAGAACTCTTTGGTGTCGATACGACAATCGACAAAGCCTCTGTCAGCTTCAGGTTGCTGCTGCTGTTGTTGTTGTTGTTGCTGCTGTTGCTGCTGTCTCTGAAGTCTGTACTTCTCTGTCCATTCTTCTTTCTCTCTGTTCATTTCTTCTCTGAAGAGCTCTTCTATCAGGTCTTCAGTGACTTTTAACATTCTCACATTCTCTATTTCTTCTGGCTTCGGTATCAGACTGTGTCTGACCCTATGCAAATTCACGTAGGCTTCGTTGAGCTTAGCTAGTTTGGAGCACATCTTCGTAGGAGGATGAGTCGACAATGGATGGTTAGACTGGAAACAACCCCGGTTCTTAAAGTCAAAGCGCGGACGTGAAGGAAAACATCCCCCACACGGTTTTCGAGTCGCAACGTTCAGTGAGTGTCATGAGAGGGATAGTAAGAAATGAAAGAGCATCAATCCAACAGTCTTATAGGTAAACAAACCACAAAGGCATTTTTTTCAAAACTCAACATTTTTTATTCAAAAATCACTTAACACTAAACAACAACTCTAACATTTTTAACAATAATCCAACAATATAACATCAAACAATTGTTTCAAATCACAAACATTTTCTTTCTCAATTGACAATCTACTTTAAACAGGGCTGACAACGTTGTGAATGAAAGTGTGATTTCCACTGTTGGAAATCATTAGGCCATTGATGGACACTACGTTTCCTAGCTTGAGACAAAAGATAAGCATAATGGTCACAAAACCATCGATCTACTTTCACATCGTTTCTAGCAGAAGAACGAGGATAAAAATGAGTCACTAAATGTTCTAAGGAATAGCCCAGGCTGCGATGATGCTGAAAATACACACAATATTGTCCACACACCAAGGAATCTGTGCCTTGTAATTTCACGTTATTAAATCGGGTGGTCTGAGCATTTCTTCTCATAAAGTCGATGATATCGTCTTCCAAAGGGGGCAATCCATACGAATCGAAATATTCCACACATCCTTCTTGAGGAAAGTAAACGACTACCCAGTGGGTTCCTGGGAGATGACTGTCGTCCGTGTTGATCACGTAAGCTTGATGGTCTTTAGGTTTGCGATGAGGGAGTTCATCTTTAGCACAGACGACAGGATTCCAAGAAGCAGTATACGAACTGTGGTTCAAAAGGTAATAAAGTTCCCAGGTATCCATTTGTGTTTTTGTTTTCTTCTTCACAGGTAAGTCGTCAATTCGATCCTGACTTTTTGCTTGAAAATGTCTGACAAATAACCGTTTCTTCGTTTCGTCTCCTCACTCTGATTCAGGAGAGCTTCGATACGATGGATCTCTTGAGTGGTTAATGGTGGACAAGAATGTTCACGCAAGTCTTTATACCACTGGTGCAACACGTCTTTGTCCGAGATGAGACTCCAAGCTTCGTCCAGATACTCGTCCAATTTTTCTTCTTGACTCAACATCAGGCATTTATCGTGTTGAATTTGACTGGGATGATCGTTTTGACATCCATAGCAATTTTTCTTGATCAATTCCGTCATTTTTTCGACCAAGTGTTTGGCAAAACAGCAGACTAAATGGGCTTCTTGTTCTGGCCATCTTGACTTCATCATGATCACTTCTTCTTCCACAGTCTCCTCACATTTCATGTCCAACGTTTCTCCACTAGGTAAAGAGGGACAACAGTCTTCCATGGTTTCTAGTAATCTAGGATGACTTTTCTCAAACTGTTGATTTCTATGGTATTATCGAATTCTGCATACAGGATGACGTTCACCGTTTCATCAGGGTCTCGGTCTTTAAACTGAAATTCCACACGAATCTGGCCGGATTTTATAGGGTGGAAATGTCCCTCGTCGCTGCCTTGGTCTGGAGTGAAATCAAAAGCCCACAAAGCGTAGCCTCCTGCATAATCCTCGTACGTAATACCGTGACTGGTATTGTTTCCTAACTGTCCGGTGGCTTCGTACAGGGACAAGTACGATCTCAAGTAATTCTTCTTGGTAAAGTCAGTTTCAAACGGTCGGGTACACAAGGTTTTGCCATCGCGACTGACTTCGATTTTGGACACGCCAAAGTGTTGAAAGTAGAAAGGATTTTTTTCGGCAGCTCCGTTGAAGGCTGTATTCTCGACGATACCAACGATCAAACGTTTGGGTAACTGTCCTTGGAACAGATGATCTTCGATCATGGATCGCTGTCCCTTGGGAATGGTGAAGGTTTTCAATTCCACGCGTCGTATGGGATACTTGGCAGTCGTTCTGCTCAACGTCTGACTGATTTCGTTTCCCACTTTAGGTAACACTTCCACACGGTGTACGTAGAGTCTGGCTTCTTGGATTTTGGTTTTGTAACCGTCACTATCAGCCAATAAATGGAAAGCGGTACTGCTACGATTCAGTCTCAGGCGGACATCCACCCCGTTCAGCAAATACTTTTCTTGCAACCACATGTCCAAATGCAAACGATCCATCAGTTCTAAACTTGTGTCGACTCCCGTGATTCTCTTTCTTCGTTCTACAAATCCATCATTGTTGTCTTTCTTTTCATCAGTTTCCAATATTTCAAACTTGGTAGGTTCGTCAGCTTCCCATACCACACAGGCACTGAGATGAGTGTTCGTGGCATCTATTCCGTACGTCAAGAGATTTTCCAGGTAGGCACGATAAGGGTAAGTATCCATGCTGCTACTGACCAGTTTGTTATTCAAGTACAAGTCCACTCCACTGAACAAGGAATGCATGAAATTGTTGACGGGAGCTACTGCTTCATCGTCTATAGCACCTCCAGTCTTATCTAGAATTTTGACTTTCAGGTACAAGTAACTGCTATTCAGATCGATGTAATCTTCGGGCTGTCCTTTGATTTCAAACTCGATGGGAGCGGAATCCGTCAAAGAGGAGACGGGGTGAAATTCCACCCACTGGGATTCTTGCATGGTCATCATGGTAGGGGGCATGGCAAACAGATCCAGTTCCGACTTGGAACAAGCGCAAGACTCTCGGTGCATCATTTTTTTGTTCTTTCTCAATAATCGAAAACGTCTAAGTCTCGAACGGTTCTTCTTTTCTTGGCCTTTCTAGCTTGAAGTCTGGTGAAAGGGTGTTTTCTTCGTCGTCTCTTTCTGCCTTTTCCTTGCTGAATGCCTGACTCGGTAGCGTGCAGGGCATTTATAGGTGTGTCTCGGTGACCCAAAATGTCTTTGCCCGTTTGCAGCAAGACATTTTTGCCTGCCCTCATGAAGGCTTCTTTAGGGTTTTGTTTGTCGATGATGACATTTTGGAGAAATTCTTTGCCTTGCGTCAGTGCCGCATCTTTCAAGGCGTGCAATCCGCGTGTCACCATCGGTTTCAACACTGGGGCCACCGAACGAAAGGCCGATTTCAGCATATCTCCTAAACCGTGTCCTCGCTGTCGAGCAACCCCTCGGTACACTGGATACATGACTTACGAGTCGTGAGAGAACCGTTTTCGAAAATGGAGTTTCACCGTGACTTTTCCTTTGGTGAATGAAATATTTTGTCCCAGATCTCCTTTTATAGCAATGTTGACCGTGTCCAAATACGACTTACTGACAGGCAAATAGTGAGGATGGACAAATTCGCGGTGAACGTGGTAAGTGTTTCCACCTTCCTCGTCAGCGTTCGTGGCAGAATCTACTTTGAAAGGAATGACACGCAGTAACGGCACGGAGGTGTGTCCCACCACGTTGTACTCCACCACATCGGAGTACACAAACATCAAATTCAGTCCTTGGTTCAGTTCTACCGGGGTACGAAATAACTTGCTAAAAGACTCGTTGTCGTAAACGATGGGTAATTCGTTTTTCTTCATCATGGCCATTCTCATGTCCATGTCTCCGCCCAACATGTCAAACAATTCAGGACAAAATAAAATGGACATGATTTTACTCCGTTCAAATTTCATCGAGAAGCGACGAGCTGCTTTGTGGTACTCCATGGTGACACTTTTGTTGACATGCTCCAAAGCTTTCAGAAACACGACATTAAACCTGGAGGTTATGGTGCTGACCAAATGTTGACCACTAAAATAATAGCCTGGGGGAATAAACAAGTGATAGGTGGTGTACTTTTGTGTACGGGTTTTCTTGTCATATTTGACATTGCTATCCATCCACTGTTGCATTTGCTCGTCATGAACTTCAACATCAAAAAAATTGATTGGGAAGGACATTGAGGACTTGGGTCGGGTGAATGATTTCTACTAAAGCCACTTCCCAATGGGCTTAGTGATCTAAGGGGATGGCCTGAGGTAATTTGGCTGTGTAACAGCACAACGTGTTGTGGGGAAACACCTCCATGGAACTGTCACTGGGTAAGGTTAAGTAAAACTGGTTTTGGTGACTCATAATTCCAGAGTTCTGTGGCTGTCCGAGGGGTTACTGGACGTCAGAGGCGTGTCTCCGCCCAAAATGGGGTTCTGGTTGTGGTTGGAGTGGTGACTGGCACTGGCACTGGACACAAGGTTCCCGTGGTTCCCGTTCGAGGAGAATTTCAGAGAGGGATTCGGAAGCAGGTAACCGATGCAACTGCTCAATAAAATGGTCCACAATTGTTTGTCTCCTTGTTGCAAACTCAAATTGGCAATGGCTGCCCCGATGACACAATACACCACGAAGATTTGGCAGAAAAAGACGATTTGCGTTTTAGGCACACGTTCTCCACACCACACCCACAAGAGTTGTTTTTGTAAATCTTGCACAGAAGAACTGGGTGAAGGAGGAGTGGTCGACGTAGCTGCGTCTGTGTGAAAGGGCATGATGGTCACTTCTTTTTATAGTCGATGACTTGCGAAGCGTCGATCCAAGAATCAAAACTGGGTGGATATCCTTTCCAACGTACTTTGACTTCTTTGACACGTCGTTTGCCCACTTTACGGGTTCTGTGTTCGAGAATGCTTTCGATGTCGTACACGTCGTCTTCTTTTTTGGTGACACGTAACTCGGGCAAATAAAACGTTCCTTTGAGCACTTCTCCGTTGATGTCTTCCAATTTATAGACGGCAGAATGACGGCCATGCACTCGTCCAGTGACGCGAAACAATTCGGTTGTCCAGTTAGGTAAGTAACCTTTGTCGAAAGTGCGTTTGGTTTTGCCAATGCGCACCCAATCTCCTACGGCCAACATTCCACTTTTCTTGGGGACAGCCCTCGTCGGGGACGTACCAAACAGACGCTCAAACACCAGCACTTCGTTGTCGGGAGTCACGTCTTGCGGGGCACGTCCGATGCTTCGATGGTAAGATTGGTTGTACGCTTGCACCAGGTGCGGTAAGATGTCGATGTACTTCAGAGTGTGGTGATGCGTAAAATATTTCCACATGCGTTCTTTCAAAGTGCGTTGAAAACGTTCCACGATGCTGGCTTTGGTTTCGGGATTCTCGGTGGTGAAAAAATGAATGTCACGTTTCTTTAATTCTTTTTGGAAAGCTTGGTTCAGAAATTCGGTGCCTTTGTCCGTTTGCCATCGAAGAGGGTGACGACCGCTTTGTTTCAACACCCGTTGCAGGGCTCGCACTAACTCGCTGCTCGATTTGGAAGTCAAGGGCACGACCCGGGCAAATTTGGAAAAGACGTCGATGACACAAAACAAATATTTGTAGCCACGATTGTAGCTGGCCAAATGAGAGACATCGGCTAAATCGGCTTGCCATTGATGATCGATGCCTTCCACTCGGGTGCGACTTCTGGCAAACTTGCGTCGAATGGGTTTGTGTAAAGTGTAGGTAGCTTGTTCTTGTAACTATCGTTGCACTTGAGGTAAAGGGAGACTTTTCAGTCGAGTTTTGGCAGCACGATACAATTTTTGAACTCCTGCGTAACCTGCAGGATGGGAGGGGTCGTAGTAAATGCTGGCTAAGACTTTTTCCATTTTTTGTGTTGGTTGGTGTGTTAATAAGACACCCACTCTTGGAGGATGCTACTCTTTTTCTCTTGGGGTATTTTCTTGGATTGCAATGCTTTGCGTGTGCGACCGGCAATAGGTGTTGAAGAGTAGGATGTCTGAGCGGGGGATATCGGTTCTTGTTTCACTTCTGTCTTCACTTCTGTCTTCACTTTCTTTTTCTCTTGTGAGGAAGAAGGGGTGGCCATCATCTTTTTAATCCATCCAATTCTGGAGGTAGGTGGTGTTGCGTACTTTTTCTGGTGGAGTTTGAAACCCTTCTTCTTCTTCTCCTTATTCTGTCTTGGTCACTGGTAGTGGTGGTACTGGTACTGGTACTGGTCCTGGTGATGGTGCTGGACTTTTCATCAAGGTCTTAAAATCTTTCAGAGTGGGTAGTGCTGTTTCGTCTAAAGCTTTCTGGTGAAAGAGTTGCAGTCGTTGCAAGAGTTGACCGTACTTTTGCGATTTTTCTGTTTCGGACAAATCTTGGCGATCCATTAAGGACTGCAATTCGTGTTGTAACTGGGACATCTCGCTCAAATTGGGATTGGGAGGTAAATGCGGGGTACGTTGTTCTTGCCACCGATTGTATTCCATCCATCGTTTGTAAGGCACTAAAGCCAGTTTTCGTCCTTCCATGGGGTTGTCAGGGGTCGATTCTGAGATCTTGGGACTTCCGAAGGCCTTTTTATCTTGCTCCCACCAGTCCTCCCAACATGGTTGCCAAGACTCCTTTCAGTAAGGGGCCTAACAAGAGAGGCAAAATGCCTCCACGTTGGACCAACATCTTCTTCTTTTGACGAATGGGAATTTTCTTTTGAACCATTTGGCGAAGAACGTGACGATGTTTGCCTAAGCATTGTTTCTGGTGTTTGGACAAAGGGATCGTGCCTTTCAAAACGTTCAAACAACATTCGCACACGGTATCGATGACCTCTTTGGAGGCTGTTTGAATGAGTTTTTTTCGTAGGGGTGGAGAAGCTTTGGTCAGGACAGATAACATGTCCCCATGTTTGGCTAAACGTGGTGGTAGTCCTTTCCTTTTCTTTCCTTGGGGTTTTCTGGAGGGTGACATCTTTGAGTCTTCAGGAGCACCAAAAAAACACTGATACCCGACTTGGTCACAGGCCTTTTTTATACTGGAACGCGTCGCCACTGATTGTCTTGACGTCGTATTAGTTTGAGGACAGGCATGACACGTCGTGCAGGGGTACGTAACGGACTAAATCGAGCCAGTTCTTGCTTGGACAAATCCAGTAAACTTTGTAACATGCCCGATATTTCTTGAACTTTGATTTTGGGAGAAGGTACTTTGTGAGCAGCAGCCACTGCCACTAAATTGGAAGGTCCTGCCACTGGGGAAGTTCTTTTGGGGGTCATCAACGGAGAAGTTCTTGGTGTGATTAACGTCTCCAAGTACTCTTCAGTTCTTGGTGTCATCAACGGAGAAGTGGATGAACGTGAGGATGCCGGAGACACAGTCACTGCCGTGGCAGGTCGTGGTTTGCGAGTGTAAGGTTGCGTCCTGGCCGAAGTGCCTCTCTTGCGACTAGTTTTCTTCTGTGGACTTTTCTTTTTCTGGGGACTTTTTCTCTGTTTCTTTTTCTGGGGGCTTCTTTTCTTTTTCCGGGGTGGTGGTGTCTGGTCAGAGGAGGGTCCCGCCACGGGAGAAGTTCTCCTTGGGGACCTGGTCTTTTTCTTGGGGCTTCGTTGGACTTTTTTCTTGGGGATAACTTTGGGGGCATTAGGATCCCATCTTAAGAGTGAGCGAATGATGACCCCTCCTAGAGTACCGCTCCCTCCAGGTTTCAAAATGATTTGTTTTTTGGTTTGAGTGTCGATGCGGGGATCGGCCAGTTGGACCAAAGCGACTTTGTTTCGATCGAAAAAGCGTTTGGTTTGATGAGGAATCTGAATGATTCCTTGGAGTAATTGACGTGCCGTCACCGTGAACCATCGTAAGACTTCTTTGAGACTAGCTTCTAAGACACGAGCTCGTGTTTGTGGATTTTTTTCTCGACTGATGCCATACAAGGCACGAATCAATTTGACGGGAAGATGCGACTGAAGGGACGTCATGTTCACACTGTGTGAGACAGACGAAAAAGGGTCTGAGGTATTTATAGATTTTTTGATGTGGAGTGAAATGAAGTCGAGGACGGAGACGTGTACAGGACAGGCCCTCCGTCTTGGCACCAGTGGTGAAACAAGTGGGTACGAAATCGCAAATCCTCGGGGGTCGTTGGTGTCAAATCGACGAGTAAATAGGCGTGTGGCGTTTGAGTGGCATCGTCGTACGCCTGAGTCAACCAAGGCGTTCCTAAATGTTTGGCTAAGACTTGCACTTGCGATTTATCTCGAGGGCTTTTAAACAAGACCACGTAATGCGCATTGAGACTGATGGTGCGATGGGCTTTACTTTGTTGAAACAAATTTTGGGTGATGTAAACGACACTGGCATTACGGTGATGCCCTTTGCGCGTGAACCACAGTTTAATTTCTTCTTCGTCTTCTCCTAACATGTCGTCGAAAATGACCAAATGGGTTTGACGGGAGTCAGAGACGATGCCGTCGTCTTCTTTAGGAATGCCTTCCACAAACACGATGGAATCGCCTTGACTTTCTCGCAAGAGGCTGTATGCCGATTGCCACTCTTTGTAACACCACACGATCCGCTGAGGTGGACGATCGATCAAATGATGTTTATGTTCGATCAAACGTTTGACGAATTCGGTTTTGCCTGAACCGCTAGGTCCGGCAATGAGCATGTTAAAGGGATGGCGAAGATACAAAGCCTCCCAACTGGCGCGATCTAAGTGTTCGTCGATGACTTTGACAGTAGAGGAAGAGGGAGCAGAGACAGCAGAGGTAGCCATTGTGTGTGAAATGTCATTTGTGACACGAAAACAAACAAGACAAGAGTTTATATACTTTTTCAGAACACGTTTATTGAATGTTTTTTTTTCAAACATGAATACGAAAGACAAAAATACATAAAAGCCAAAGGCTTAAGTACAAGAATAAAAGGCACATGATAACCATTAACGTGGAATAAACACAAGTGTCTGTACAACAACATGTTTTGGGTAATGTTCTAACCAGTTCTATAGTAGGGGGTAAGGTCACACAAGTGTCCTCCCGAAAGGGTCTTTCAGGCCTGTCCACGACAGTCCCGTCCTGGGTGACGGGTTCTTCTGGCACCGTCACTAACACGGGTTGAAAAGTAACTTTTTTCCTTGAACAACTCTCGTGCATACTGGGCCACTTCTTGGGTCCAAGCCTCAAAACCCCATTCTTTCCAGGCACGGACATCTGTCCAATGGGGATGTAAGTCGCAAGCTACACACACATCGTCATACACGTCTTGGGTAGCTAAAAGTTGACGAATCTTTTTTTCCTGTTGAGGTCGAGAAGTATCCAGATGAAAACGCCAGGCTTTGAGCAAAAGGAGTTTTTCGTGACCATTTAAGGCCATTGAGGTGGTAAGTACTGATCGTAAAGAGTCCACAAAGAATCGGCTGGTAAACGAAATCCCAGAAAGCAAGTCACTAAGACACACACCACTTGTCGACCCAAATTGAATGGATACAGTTCTTGTAATAATCGATGGTAATGATCCACGGTTTGAATATGCTCATTGAGTTCCTTCCACGGAATCTGTTGGATTACATGCGATAAAAGTCGTGGCATGGCAGCCTGTTTTTATAGTCTCTTTGTTTCGGAAACAATACACGTACTTTCTAGCCAGACATCTTCGTTCTCCAGTAGGGAATCTAAATGTTGCATACTGTAACCGAAACGTCAGACTTCGTTTAGAAGTTTCCTCTTCCGCTAAGTAGATTCCACGTAAAATATGTCTGTAATCCTTTACCTTGTCTTCCTCAATGTGTTGTACTAGGTGAATCTCGAAGTAACCAAAATGATCAACACGTGGATCATCGGGGGCCTGGAAGTATTGAACAAGGTCTGACCACTGAAACAATTTCTGACGAATCAGTTCTCTTATACCATTCAGGTACCAGTGCTTAAAGATCTGGTGACGTAACGGATGCAATTGTTCTTTACGTTTCACTTGCATTTTCACCAGCTCTCGGTAAATGCGTTCTCTCAACTCCACAGGCAAAGCACGAATGTTCTCTTGTAAAGTATCCATGAACAAATTATGGTAAGTTACTTCAATGTCTCGGTCCCACTAAGGGTAAGTAATGACAATTCGGTGACCATCGAGCATGTTCTACGTAGGCCGAATCTTGCGGTTCCCAGTGGTGAAGTGACACACCGCAGCTGAAGCACTTGACTTTATCTCCTTCGCCCAAGTAGAAAAATCCGGCTCTGGCTAATTCTTCGGGGGTCGGTCCTCCCAGATACTTAGGCCATTTTCCTTTGAACGATTGAAGACGATTTTCAAAGTCGCAGTATTCCGACAAACGCACAGGAAACAAATATTCGTCTTTCACAGGTTCGTTTCGATGAGGGTTGGGTGACATGAACAGGAGTTTGCTCAGGGCTGGATGACATTCGTAGTGGGGTAAACGTGAAGGTGAACATTCCCCTTTAAAACGAAACCCAGTAAAATGTCCAAGAGGACGAGCAGCATCACTTTCGCATCCCTCAGGTTTGACACGCACAGCATCCCTTTCCATGATAGTTATAGTGACACTAAAGTTCCCATGATGCTTTACGGCATCGCTAAGGTCACAACGTACAGCATCGTACCCATCGCAAGGCTCACAATCGCATTCCACTTCCGAAGCCTCACACTTGAATTGTGCCTTTCTAAACAACTTGTTCTGTGTTTCTCTGAAAGTATTCATCTTGTTCGCTCGGTCTTGATAGTCACAATGAACTATCGATCTTGACCATAGCCCCCTTTTTATACTAGTCGCAATGCAGTCTCCAGCTTGTACATCTTTCCTTTTTAACGTTTTTTATGTCTTGTTCTGGAAGGTACCGTCTCTAAGGTACCGTCAACATTGTACCGTAGTGTGATGGGTGGAAAGGCCATAGAAAGGTAAGGGCAGTGCGGAGACCATCGAGTATGTTCCAGAATAGCTGAATCTTTATAGATACATAGATCCATTCGTAACTTCAGTCCGCAAGCGAAACACTGTACCTCGTATCCCAATCCTGACTCAAGTAGACAAATCCTGTTCTAGCTAAAACATGCGAAGAAGGTAATCCTTCCCTATCCGTAGGCCATTTCTGAAACGTGTCCAATCGACGGGCACAATCACAATAGTCAGGTAAGAAGACTGGAAAATGGTAGGGTTTGAACTTGGAGTTCTCATCGGGTTTCTCACTCGATTCTTGCTGTGGCGAAGTCATCTTTCTGGTGGGTGACTATCCTCTTACAACCAATGTTTGATACCAACGTGTCCATACGGTAAGGTGAAATGATTGGGAAGTCGCACTCGCTTCTGGTACACGATTTGATAGACTTTTTCCAAGGGTCGACTGACGATGTGGTGAGTTGGTAAACGTACAATCTTGTTCGGTTGATAGGTGGTCACTTTAAAGTTTCCATCCTCTCCCGATTGCAAGGCTTCTTTCAATACCCCAAAGTTGACCACTCCACTGGTACGATGATTCAGAGTCAGTCCTTTCACGTTGCACGTCGTGTGCACTTCTCCTTGTGGGTCCCGGTATTCGTAGCCGTAATTTTTGGGACAGCCACTGACGAAACTTAGAATCTTGTCGTCGGGATGCTCGTCTGTCCAGGCTCCTAAACGGTCTCCTTCAATGTCAGGGTGCTGTTGACTCGGGTGATGGATGTAAATGCAACTGTCCGTGTCAAAGTACAGGACGCGTTCTTCTAACAGTTCTAAAGCTTCGTACAATTTTAAGCGAGCATGGGCTGTCACGTAAGCCGCAATGATGACATTTCCAAAGGGGTCGTCTTGTACAAAGTCCAGATCTTCTTCGTAATTGACCAAGATCAAATCCTCGCGAACGACGTCCACGTGTTTCATGTATTTGGTTTTGTCGTGAATCATCTGGAAGTAGCGGGAAGGTTCTGTCAAATATTCCGTCTTGGGTAAACACGGTCGTTGTGCCATTTTACCCCACAAACAATTTAACATCACTTTGGCAAACGATCGCCTGCCTTCGTTTTTTTTCGATGTGGTCTAAAGAGATGCCTTCTTGTGCGTAGTATTTCTCTTTGAATTGTATTTGGTCTTCGGGAGTGTGACACCAGGACGGATAGGCGCTGGCTTCTTGTTTCAGTTTCAAAAAGGCATCCACGTAGTCGGCGAAAATGCCTTTCTGAGTAGGGTCACCCTTGTGGTACTGTTGTGTCTTGGGAAAGTGGCAAATTTCGTACACTTCTAACAGTTGGTATCCCATGTCCAGAGCTTTGAACAATTCTACGCTGACCCAGGTTCCCGTCAAGGCACGTTCTTCCTGGCTGTGCTGATAAGGTTGGTCTTGGTTGCACGTGTCGGCACAAGTACGACACAAGGGAAACATCAGTTTACCTTGACAATGGTGAGGTAAGATGGGATGGTATAGGTTCGTGGGAGGCAAAACTTTACACTTGATCAAGCCTTCGTATTGTCGAATGTTGACCAGGTCGATGTGTTCCGTCAGCAATTGCGGGTGCCCTACAGGAAAGCGACAATATTTGCACACGTAGGGATACAGCGAACACACGTCCAAGTATTTGATTTCTTCTCCTTTCTCTTCGTCGGCTTGGTACAGCAAACAGGTGGCATTGGTCCTTCCTCCGTACAAACTATCCCTCGGGTTCAGCGGGTCCATGAACTGGTAACTTCCACGAGGCGTTTAAACTCGGGATCGGTTTTCATACGGTGATCGTACTCGTGTTCCCACATTTCCACCACTTGGTATCCTTGCTGTTCCAACTTTAGGCGTCGCTGACAAGTGTCCTGGTACAAGTCTTCCATGGTTCGTTGTAAAAACTGATTTTTAGTGTCACGGTCAGGGTAACAGACGGGACATCCGTGAAATAAGCAACCGTTAAACTCGTACACGATCTTGGGGTTTTCTAAGTCCCAGCCATCGACCGAATACGTTCCGATGGTCTTTTCGCCTCCTCCGTTGCGGGCATGCTGAATCCACTTGTCTTCCTTGTCGCACAAGTAATGTAACCAACGTAGGGCTTTGACCGAGTATTGACGCTTGACATAGTGGGTCGTTTGAGGACTGATGACAGCTACGGTGTTTTCTGGCATGAATCGTTGTCGATACACTAAGGAACACGCTTTGGCAATGGTGCAAGCTTCTTTCAAAGGATCGACCCCTCCGTGTTCCATGAACAATTCTCGAAATTTTCCACAGCAACGCCGTAAAATGTCCACGTCGGAACGACAATACTTTAGCATTTCTTCCTGAAAGTCGAAGGGGTCAGAGGCGTAGCCTGGTACCAAGCGTAGAAAGCTTCTCGTTGTTCGGTACGCATGTTGTCGGGGTCGTAATAGTGAGCCTCAGGCAAATGGGGTAGAACGGCATGTTGATTGGCTTCCGTATTGAAAAAGTGTGGAAAGTACCCTTTAGCCATTTCTGTCATTCCAAACGTTTTAGGCATTCGACTCAAAGGCATGGCCAAGTAACTCATCGAATCTTTAAACTGCACTTGTCCCACTTGCATGAAAATGATTTTGGCTCCGTTCAAAGTGACTTTAGGACGCTCGGTACCTTGTTCCGTATAGTACCTGAGAAGAAACTATCCATCGTATCCGGAAAAATTGTGAGCCATCACCGTGGCATGACGATGACAATCTCCGTAACGTTCGATGTCCTCTTGGCTCCACGTCTTGTCGATAGGATCTAAGACCCATTGGGCAAAATCGGCTAACGTGTTCGGTCCTCGAAAGATTTTTTCACGCCCTCCGGGAATCTTGCTGCAGTGATGGCAATGACTGAAGATAGGTTCTTGAATGCACTTCTCGCACGCTCGATGAGCCACGCAGAAATTAGGAATGTGAATGCCAGTCTCTTGCATGCATTCGAAATCGAAAAAGATGAAATTGCCTTTCTTCTTGTGACCGTCCTCTTCCTCTGGTGGGGGTTGGTATTTTTGCACGTAACATTCGTGTTCCAAGTCCACGATGTGGTGACAAATGTGACATTTTTTCTTTCCTCGACATACGTGTGCCTTGGTACTATTGGTACGTATGCCTTGTCCACACGTAGGGCACAATCTCAGGAGTTGACAAGCACATTTCTTTTGTGAACCTTGTGTTTTCAAATGTTGCTGGTAACAGGTAGGGCTGACAAACGTGCGCAGACAAGTTGAACAAGGCACTGGTTCTTCGCTCAGACAGGGTGGAGAGGCCAAACATCCTGGGCATTTCCATCCACAAGACTTGTGTTGCTCTCGATTGTTATAACCATAATCACATTTCTCACAATAATAACCGTATCCCAGGAATCCAGTGATACTGGTAATGGTATCGAAACATTCATCGTGATAATAGACATGAATGTATTTTCCGTCCTTAAAATCTTAGCCTCGAAACAACAGAGACCCACGCATTTCTTGAGGGTGCACTTTCAAGGTGTAGCGTGGAGCTAGGGCATCTTGCAATTTTTGCATCTCAGGGATGCCACAGGGTGTGTCTTTGGACAGACCAGCTTGTTGCAACAGGAGTTATGCTTCATTTCGTTGTTTGGCTCGGTCCGATTGTCGAATAGTTTTCCAGGTTCTTTTCCATTCTGTCGTGTCGTTCTTGTTGGCATAGGTTCGTCCCACCACGATGGCTCGGGCTAAGCACATCTGGTCTTGAGGGTTGTTAATTCGGACGAGACTTGTTTTGGTGTTGCGAAGGTCGTCCACCAATAACATCTTTTTGCGTCCAGTCCCTTGAGGAGGAGAGACGTGGGCCATTTTCAGTGTGGCTTTACCATCGGTGATGTCAAACTGGTCATTAGATTGTTGTACGTGTTGAATCTTGTCCATGACTTTGGAAGGGGTTAGTTCTGCGGGTCTGCTAAACTCGATCCAAACAGGGGATTTCAAACCGTCGTGATCTATGGATAGTGTCAAGCGATCGTCTTCTTTGGGTTGACATTGTCGCTTGAGTACGGTGAGCAAAGAATCCCACATCTCGGTGATAAACCCTTCTGCTTTCTCCAATGGTACGTCGGCCTTGAAATCTTTAAACTTCACCGTGTAGGTGTAAGCCGTGGTTCTAAATTTTCTAGAGGAGCGCTTTTCCGTCTCTCGAATGGAATAGTACTTTTCAGGGTTGACTAAGGGTGGTGAACTTGGTTTAGAGGTTTCAAATTCTGGTTCACTCATGTCCTCTTCAAAATCACTGGCATGAATTTGTGCCAAGATTTCAGCCCTGGTTCGAGGCGATAGATCACGTTTCTGCCTCTTACTTTCTTCTTCTTCTTCTTTCTTCTCGAATGAATAGGATCGTTTCATCTTGAGTGAAAACGTCAAATGACTCAAGTTTAAACACCATAGACTAATTTATAGTCATGGCAGACCAGCGTATATAAAAGTGTCTTGTCCTTTCACTATTCATTTCACTCTCAAGCCGAGCACAACGATGGAAGAGACTAACCAAATCGAACGTTTCGTCAGAGCTTTGCGAGGGGTCATTAGAAAATTCTCTTCAGACCAGCCTACGGACTACTCTCCTTCCTTTCGAGATAAAAGTCAGGATACTTGCTATATCTGTCAGAAGAAAGGGTATTGGTCTTCAGAGTGTCCAGACCGTCAAAAAAGAAAAAAAAACAGGGGCTAAAAAAGACAAAAGTAAAGATACCTGTTATTATTGTAAAGAAAAAGGACATTGGTCTCCAGATTGCCCAAAAAAGAAACAAGAGGAGTCAGAAGAAAAGAAGGATTCTTCAGAAGAAGAGAGGGATTCTTCAGAGGAAGAAGAGGAAGAAAGAAGACAATTCTATTTACAAGAGGCAAAGAAACAGGAGAAGAAAAGAAGAAGGGAAGAAAATGAGGAAAAGACGGTGAAGAAATTTAAAAAACAGAGAGACTAAACAAGGAGAAAGAAGAAGTCAATGAACTTTTTATTAAAGTGTTCTGTTGTGAATTGTGAATTGGATTGTAACAATGGAGAAAAGAATAAATTAATGATATAAGGTAAGTGTCTTTGAGTTTTGATTTTAAAATAAGAACGTACACTCACGCACTCATACAAAAAGACACGTACTATAAGGGTAAAATGGGTGGGTTATTTTTTGAGTTATTGGCAAAATTGAAGGGCTACCTCTTTTCGAGAAATGTGGGTGGCCCTGAAAAGGGCCTTTTTATTTCGGTGTAGGGGTGAGTTTAAGCAATCAACTTTAACTGCCTTAAGCCTTTGCCACGGCCAAGGCCTACTTCTGGACTGCGTAATGTTGATGATGATTGGGTTGAAATCACTAAGGGTGGTACGGTAGGCTTAGTCACAGAGTTGACGTGTTTAGCTGGGGAAGGTCGTATTCTCTTCGGTCGTAATAAAGAAGTCTGATACATTTGTTTCAGACTTCTTAACTCCGCTAAAATGTCCAACAGTACCGTGACCGTTTGATTTTCACCCTCTTGTTTCTTTGCTGCTACTTCTTCTTGCTGTTGTTTTTTTCTTACCTCTTCTTCTTGCTGCTGTTGCTGTAGGAGAAAAGCTTGTTCCGCTTCATTTTGTCGTTGTATAAATTTCTCCAATTCTTCTTTCTGTCTCTGTCTAAAATTCTCCACTTGCGGTAATGAAGAAGGTAACGAAGGTTCCGGAACAAATTCTTGCGAGGAGAGAAAATCCACAAAATCCCAATTCACCTCTTCTGAAAGTAAGTCCGGGTTCCCTTGGGCAGTCTCCCCTGTTGGTGCACCCCAATGGATCATTTTCTGAGTTTCCGTCATGTTGAATCACTGTCGCATAGATTGACTGCACACAAGCGCTAGCGAATCTATATAGACTACGTGACGTCACAGACTGCTCTCTTCGAATTGGATGCGGGCGGACTGAATTTTGTAACGCGTGTTCGGATTGGTGAATGAACTCAATCCGTTTCAATCCTACCTCTACCTATAAATAAGCGCAGTTCACTGCATTGATTCACCTGTTCTCGTCGCTTCAAGATGTGGACCGATGTGCAATCTTCTACGCTTGCGTCTTCCATGATGTTTAGGACGAACATGCTCATGTATGTCCGATCCAAGTGGACCTTTGTCCACAGGACAAACACCAGCCTGTGGATACGTAGGATCTACGTTGAAAGACAAGGATGCCTGAAAAGAGTGCTGATTTACGGACCAACAGTGAGACGCAGCCTAAGGACAAGAAGACCAATGCGGTGCCCTTTATGTTAATGGATACATTAACATAAACCCAAAGGCTCTTTTCAGGGCCAGCCATATTTCTCGAAAAGAGAATGAATTTTCAATTGCCTACCCCTTTTTTAAATTTAAATTTAAATTTAAATTTAAAAAAAATTTTAAAAAAAAAATCCCATGTTTAATTCCCCTTGAGGCTAGAGTGACCCAAGACTTTTTCCCATGTTCAATTCCCCTTGAGGCTAGAGTGACCCAAGACTTTTTCCCATGTTCAATTCCCCTTGAGGCTAGATTGTCCCACGATTTTTCTCCATGTTAAATTTCCATTGAGGCTAGATTGTCCCAGGGGGGTCCTGTAATGCTAATTCCCATTGAGACTAGGGTATCCCCATTTACTACTGGCAGGCATCATGAACGTTAAATTATCTGACCATAAATTAATATACGTAGATATAGAAGTAAAATCCAGAAATCAATGGGGGAAAGGAAGTTGGAAATTAAATAATAAAATACTGGAAGAAGTAGATTTTATTAAAGAGATAAGAGAAGAAATTAAAAAGTTTATAGAAAGGGGAAATTATAATATTTTAAATGAATGGGACCAACTTAAAAACATACTTAAAAAGAAAGCAATACGATTTGGAAAAATAAGGAAACAGAAAATTAAAATGGAAAAAGAAGAAATAAATATACCACTAGGAAAAACAAACACAGCAGAAGTGCCACAAAAACTACAAAAAAGATTAAATGAGATACTGGAAGAATAAGAGCAGAAAATTTACAAGTGTATACAAAAAAGCAGACGGACTCTATAGAAGAGAAGAATTAAAAAGAGGGGGAGAAAATTGTATTGAAAGTTTGAAAATAAATAATAATGAGATAACAACAGACAAAGGTAAAATCTTGAACGTCATTAAAAACTACTACGCTAGCTTATACAAAACAGAAGAAATAAAAGATAAATCAATTGATGATAATTTGCAAGAAATTGAATGCGAGGTGACATCGTCAGAACACAAAGACCTGTGTGACGAACTCACCTCGACGGAAGAAATTTTAAATACAATCAAGACGCTAACCAAAAGGAAATCCCCAGGTGTAGATGGACTCACCGCAGAATTCTATCAAAAATTCAGCGGTGAGTTGTCGCCAATTCTTGAATGGTTGTTCAACAACAATTTACTAAGAAATGAAACCATGACAAAAAGTATGAGGGAAGGAATAATCAAATTAATATATAAAGGGAAGGGAGCTAGAGAAGACCTACAAAATTGGAGACCCATCTCTCTCCTAAACACTGACTATACAATACAAAGGAAACTACTAGCAGAAAGACTTAAAAAGGGGATGAACAAAATAATTAACAAAAATCAGTCTTGTGGACAGAAAGGTAGAGATATTCAAAACAATATCTTACGTATAAGAACAACTATAGATTATTTAAATGAATGTGGTCAAAAAGGTGCAATGGTACTTTTTGACCAGGAAAACACTTTCGACAGATTAGAGAATAACTACATCCAAAAATGAACCAATATCCTGAACAACAAAATAACTTCAAAAGTGCAGGTCAACGGAGCTAGTACTGAGTAATTTGAAATCCAAAGATCAGTGCAGCAAGGATGCCCACTATCTATGCTATTATATGTAATAGCAATAGAAATACTAAGTATAAGAATAAGACTAAATACAAGGATTGAATACATAAAATTTCCAAACATAAAAGACGAAATAAAGATGTTACAACACACCGATGATTGTACAAACTTCATAAAAGACCCTAATTCCTATAAATACTTGATACAGGAATTTGAAAAATTTGAAAACGCCTCGGGGTCAAAAATCAACCATGAAAAAACAGAAATACTAAAGATAGGAAACTGGATAGGAAATCACTCTGTATTACCCCCCCCCCCCCCCACCAGATGAAGGAGAAAATCAAAGTACTAGGTATATATTTCGAAAAAGGAGAAGAGCAAGCAAACTGTAAGGAAATGAGAGAAAAAATAGACAAACATGTGAACTTCTGGGCACTTACGCTACTCTGCCTCAAGTGACCAAAACATACATATATACAAATATTAATTATATACTAATTAATTATATACTAAAGTCAAACGACATTAATAATACAACACTGCAAAAAATTGATAAGCCCATCATGAACTATATTTGGGATTTTAAAACACATTATGTAAAAAAAGAAACTTTATATAAAGCAAGGGAAAAAGGAGGACTAGCAATACCGAATCCAATGTTAATTAAGCATGCTAATATTCTAAATAGATTTAGAAAAATACAAACATAGCCATAATACCCGTGGGAAGGGATATATATTGTTTTTTTTTTATTTAATGAGAAACAAAAGAGACATCTATCAAAACAATAAACTTGTAAAAAAAACATAGAAGTATCTAGAAGATTTAGATATATTAAAGAACTACATCAGATGTATAGAGATAATAAATAGCTATGGGAACTAGATGATAAAATTACATACAAATGAATAAGAGAAACAAATACAAAAAAGTATAAAAAATAAAGTAGAAGAAGATAAGCTATATATTAATTGGGAGTGAGCATGGGGGCACTGGGTTAAACTAGGCTCCCTTAAAATACAAAGTCTCTGCTTCAAATACACGTGCACGATGCATGGTTGATGGAAGAGGTTGCAGTGCGACGGAATATGGTCCGAGTACCGCCAAATTGTCCACTGTGTAAAAAAAAACTATTTTCTTTAGCAAACATTATGTTATCACTCAGTGCGAGAAAAGAAAAGTAGAAAGACTAAGAGTTATAGAGAAAATTTGTAAGAACGACATATATAGAAAAGAAAACTTACTATACTTAGATGGAAGATTTGACAAAGAAACACTATATAAAATAGCTGACCATATTGTAGACACAGTGAAAGCCTGTGGCCAGATCATAGTGATAAGAAAATAAAAAATAAAAAAATATATAAAAAAATATATATATAAAAATATTTAAATAATTAAAAAAATCTATTTTTTAATTTCAATCGCAATTTAAATTTCAAACATTTAACAAGTATATATAAAAATCTCCCAGTCATATAATTTCTTAAAACTAAATATTTTTAGAGATATCCCGCACATAAATTGTTATTATGACTCTCAAATCTTCCAGTCATATAACTTCCTAAACCTAAAGAATTTTTTCCCCTCTCATTCTCAATGGGTATAGGAAATGAGAAAAACAGGGAGGGACGGGGATCCCTAATGGGGGAAGTACGAGATAATGAAGTGACGGGACTACGTCACATGGCGCTACGCGAAGTGAACAGGCCCGTGAAAGAGTTATGGAAATATCTCCAGGTGGGAAACTCAGTCGCACAACACAAAGAAATAACTACTCGTATATACTCTCGACCTATTTCACTCTGTCTGTTACACAGCTCCCGTACTGTGTATCTATCCCCGTTTAACGGGAAATAAATATTAAGATCACCTTTTGTTTTTCTGGGGGGAAAATAATCTTAAATAAATAAAGGCGGACTAACTCGAGCACGGAGAAATACAGTAAATAAAGAAAGTGTGGACCCCTGAGCAGCAGGGAGGGCGAACAGACCTAGGGTTCACGACAAAAAATAAATCTTCCACAGAAAACTTTCCCGTAGAAAGGTTTAGATTACCGAATAGAGGCTTCCTGGAGAGTCTTATTCGTTATTGAACTCCGTTCCATCAACGAAACCTTAGTTCGAAGATCTAGCTGAAAAAAAAAATACTCTACGTGAATTTTTTTTTGTTTTTTGTTTCTATGTATACGACCAACCCTAGGTAGGCGCCCTCCCTGCTGCTATAGTAAAATTATTAAGAGAAAAATACATTAAAGTTTACAACGATAATGATTAATAATCATGGATGTTGGAGAATCATTAAGAACGAGAATAGCACGAGAGCGACAAGAAACGCTGAAAAAATATATACCAATAAAAGAGTCGGTTAAACAAAAAATACGTGCAGTTGAGGATGCGAAGGAAGGATTCACTGAGTCAACCGAATTATTACTTAAACCAGTGACTGAGACCACCGAAAAGGTTATTTTAGGTGATACAAAAGATCCTGTTAGACCTAAGGAAGAGGCAGCAGATAAAGAAGAAGCTGCTATAAAGCAAGTTACTGTTAGAGTTCCTGCTATTGAAAAATTTACCGAGTATCGTATTAATGAAATACGATCATTTAAAAATGTTGATTTTCTTGTTGGATTCGCTGTGGAATCGTTTAAGCGACAGAATGAAAATATAAAACCTAAGTATGTTGATAAACCAGTGGATAGTAAAACATGGATTAAATGGATATACTACGTGTATTATGATACAAACCAATCCAGAGAAGATGATCCAATAGTCATCAGATACGTTGGTGCAATAAACAAATATGTTGAAAATTTGCAAGCGCAGATACCTCAACCTCCTCAACCTTTATAATCTAAATCTCTTCCACAACCTCAACCTCCTCAACCTGAATCATCTAGACCTTCTCCACAACCTCAACCTGAATCATCTAAATCTCCTTCACAAAAAACTGAATCAACCGTTACTCATTTACTCCTGATGCTCTTGATACTTTCAAAGATGAAGATAAATTAATCCAGATTGCCGCGTATGGTTATAATGATAACGATAGTTTTTTACAAGAAAAATATAAAACGTCAACTAAAATACCAGAGAAATACTGGATACTTCTGGTATATTTTGCATCCACGGGGGAAAAATTCAATCTGAAAGATTCATCATATATAAAATTTAGGAAACTTGTAAAAGAAAGAAAAAAAAACAATCTCAGCAACAAAAATCTCCAGAGGAAGAATTCCAGGATGTACCTGAGACCACAGGCAGCGGTTATAATTCTATCTGCCCCGACAGCGTTGTCAATGATGTATCTCGGCTGGAGGTTTTAATTGGAGGAGCACGAGCTGGAAACAATTCGCATGAAATAATCAACGAAGCAACTGATATTTGTCGAAAGTTATTTCAAGGTGGTATTATTGACGTATCTATCTATCGTGATATTATCGACGAGATCGTTGACTACCACAGCGATTAGACAATTAGATAAATAAAAATAAGATGATTGTTCACAAGCACCATCAAAGACCTGTGTAGGTTCGCATGGCTAATTCACGGTTACCAGTATACAAATACAACTATGGATCAGGATTAGGTGATTTTTTTTACACGAATCGCTCCTAAGGTTGGTCCTGTTGCTAAGCAATTATCAATGAAGGCAATAGGCGTTATTCGTGATAAGGCTGTTAATGTTGTTGGTGCATCTGCTAGCAAAGCTTTTGACGCCATCAAAGACAGAATATTAAGATTAGTGCAGCGAAAAAAACCAGCGGCAAAATTACCTATCACCGCTGAGATGCCCGCCGAGGTTAGTAAAGTAATAAATAACGCAGCTAATCAAAAACTAGCAGAGATGGCACAACAAGAAGCGCTGATAGAATCATTGATGTTAGCACCACAGCAAGATTTAGTTAGTACCAGCGCATTTGGAGGTAATATTCGTTTTAGACGATGAATATTTTTTGTAAAAAATGTTTTCGCAAACATCCAATGAAGCCTTTGACTTGGATGAACCAGTGAAGAGAGATTACTCTATTCAGGATTATCAGTTTTACTCATACGACGCGGTGACACCAAATAGCAGTAGTCGAATTGAATTACAAGTACAAGATACGACACGTTATTTTCTTCCCTGTGAGGCTTTTATCGAGGTTGTTGGTGAAATCATTAAGCTCGACAACAACGCGTATGACGCAGGTGATGTTGTTGGTTTTGTTAACAACTGTATCATGGCATTATTCAAGAGCGCCGCTTACATGATTGATGGAAGAGAGATCGAATCAATCAGCGATAACGTCGATGTGGCAACAACAATTATTGGCCTAGCGAGATACTCGGACGATTTTACCAGGTCAGCTGGTCCTAGTATGATGTTTACCAAAGATAATTCAAACAGCGCCAATTCTGCTCAGTTTGAAATTAGAATACCAAAACAATCTACCGCCGCTGATGCAACAAATATTGAAAACATAGAACCTATAATGATAAAACCTGTTCCTGGTTTTAATCTTGGTTTATCCTCACGTAATGCTATGTTGAAAGGTGATCGAAAAAGGTTTTCATGTGCCATTCCATTATCTCACATCTTTGGTTTCTGTAGATGGTTTAGAAAGGTTATTTTTGGTGCCAAACATACGATTGTCTTTTATCGAAAAGGTGACAGCAACGATGCTATCTGGAGGGAAACTGGCGCTGCCGACGGTAAGGTTGTATTAACCAAACTAACCTTGTGGATGCCATCAATGACACCATCAGCAATTGAGGAGGGAAAATTACTATCATTTATGAATCAGGGTGGTAAATCAGTGATGTCTTGGCTGGCAACAGTCACAGATAGTATTCAAAGTAACATTAACGGTAATTTTACCTGGCATATAGCATCACAGAAAGGAGTCTCTGCACCAAGACATATCTTTGTGGCTCTTCAACGAGCTGATCGATTAGGCCATCAGGATAAAACTCACATGATCTTTGATAGTTTTAATGCCAGCGAGATCTCACTGCGAATAAATGGACATCAAGAACCAATCGAAGAGATCTCATTGGATTATGATAATTATTCTGTGGCGCGTGGTTATCATCGATTATGGAGCTTCATGGGACGAGATCAAAATGTGGATACCGGCCTGCAGATATCTCAGTTGGATTTTGTAAATTTTTATCCGATCTATTACTTTTCACTGGAGCATCTTGATTTGATAAAACAATCTGTTGTTGATATACATTTTAAAGCTAGGATAGTTAATGGGATTCATCCTAATCCTCCTGTTCAATTCAGGGTAATTGCTGTTATACTCAGCGATAGGACTATGATTCTTGAAGGTATTGGTGGTTGCATGAGGATCATCGACGCCCTTGTGGAAAAAATGTAATTTAAACCAATCATACAATTATAAAATATGTACGAACAGGTTAGCGTGACTCTGACTCCAGGTCAGATAAAAAAATTACAATCGAGCATCGCAAAAACCTGCGGGGTGAAATTAACGCTGAAAAACAACCAGATTCAAGGCGGATCGAATAAGCTATCACTAACTAAAACACAGCTAAAACATTTTAACAAAGCTAAGTCAGGCAAAACAGGGGTCCAGATTAATTTATCTGCAGGTGCCATCAAAGATATGGCTAAGATAGGTGGATTTTTCCAGTTGTTAGCTGCGATACCAGCATTACTTGCAGCAAAGGCTGCTGCGTTGCCTGCGATAGCCGCCACGGCCGCACCACTCTAGCAAAGGCTGCTGCGTTAGGTGCTGCTGGATCATTAGGAGGATTAGCTGTAAATAAAATAGTTGGTGGAAAGTACAAAGGACGAGGCCTTCGATTAGGGAGACCTCCATCATACGGACGCGGTGTCAAGATACCAATACTATGGCGCTCGTTACAGCGTGAAAAAAAATTAACGCCGATGTCCAACTTTGACCTGATTGATGCTGCTAAAAAACTAAAAATAAAATTTTTCAGAGGCGTATTTATGCGAGATCAATTACCGGCGCATCCAAATAAATACGAGACAGGAATCATAAATCTTGATTCCAGTACCGGGCCAGGTACTCACTGGGTTGCTTATGCGATAAATCCACGTGAGGCGGTTTACGCTGACTCGTACGGGTTAGCTCCACCTCGTGAGTTTTTAGATTACGTATCTCAGTTAAATATACCAATGTGGTATTCTACGCTGCCAGTACAAAAACTAAGCGATCCTCCGATATGTGGCATCGAGGCAATTATTATTCTTGCCGCAATATCTAAATCTGATAAACCGTATCATAAAACAATCCACAATTACACGTCAGGTAAATTAGATCAATCAAATATAAATAATGGTTGACATTTACGGCAGATCTCTGATGTCGCGCATGAAAAAAATCTCCTGTTGATGTTGATTTATCTAAGTACGTGACAAAAGATTACATGAACAATCTTTTATCGATAGCAGGAGTAGGTCCTGATGAGGTTGCTGTTTTTCAGGATCATCACGGAAAACTAAAAACAAGCAACGTTAAGATAGGTGATATAATCAAACGAGACGAATATAACACTCACGTAGGTGATTTTAATACTATTCAAAAAGACGCAGAAAAAATCAATGATTCTATTAAACAATTGATGATGCCATTAAAAAAAATCATCAAAAATATTGATACCTTGAACAACTCGCTGCGTCAGAAGATTGATACAACACAATACAACACAGACGGAGATGACGTTAACGGAAAACTCAATAATATAGAATTGATCATTGACTTATTTGAAGGAACCAACGCATTAATTCCAGGAATCATCAGTAAAAAACAATCTCATCAAAATTCCCTCCCGCTATCACCATCAGTTGTTAATTTAACGTTCACGATCGCAACAGGAACACTTAATTGGGTAGATAAAACAGGCCAAACCTTCAAATATACAACGCCTGTTACTTGCGTATACAGATTGAGTATTTTTTCCTCAGAAAGATTTAGAGTCATCTGCAAAAACTATAACTGGAGACATATTTCAGATAGATACATTGGCACGCTGACTATATTAATGAATAAAAACACAGAAGAAACTTTCCGACTTGAAATTTTTGTTCCTGAAAGAGAAAAAGTCAAGTTTGTTATGCCTTCGTCGGTACCTGTATTATGGTATATGGAGTTTATTACCGAGCTAAATCAAGCATCATTTGACTCGCTGACGCAGAAACCTTGATCGGTAATCTGAGTTTTATTATGCAGTCGCATAATAATGGTCTTCGCCACTCGCATTTAATAAAAAAACACATTAAATATAAAATGAGTGCGTCAAAATATAGATACAATCAGGCGCGTACGTGGCAGGAGTCTTTAATAAATATAATCGATGTATATCAAATAAAAATAAAAAAATACCAGCGCAGGTTAGTTATAATTGATGTTGTTGTTTATTCTGTATCACCTGTTGTTGTTGGTACCGGAATAATACTGTCTGCGCTAACGATGATGGCGCCAGTGGCAGTCACTATTGTTGTTTCTGTAACCACCACGTTGTCTGGTGTGTTTGGTATAATAACAAAAAAATTACTAAAATTTACAATCAAACGATTAAAGATGTCAGCACAAATAATGACAGAGTTGCTGCAACAGACAGCAACGAACACAGTCCCGCAAAAGACAATAATGATCTCGGCAAGCTCAACTAAGCCCGAGTTCAGTATTATTTTTCCGACTCCGATTTCTATCAGCGAGATCGCACTAGCACAACTACGAGTCTACTACAGCTGGCCAAATATCACAGCTAAATCATTTGGAAATTTACAGTCAAATAATTCTCCTGTTTTTGCTAATAAAACAAAAAAAAACGATGGAACACCCGATTGGACCGCAGTTGGATTACCAACAGGTAGTTATGAGATTGAACAGATTAATGACGAGCTGGCATGTAGAATAAAAAATATAACCGAAGATAAAGAGCCTGGAATAAAAATATCTGTGCACGAACCAACGTTATCATCAGTCATCGAAGTTAGTTCGAATTACATGGTAGATATATACGCGAGTTCAATAAGAACCGTACTAGGTTGGCCTGAGGTTCAACCACGAACACCAACAGCACCAGCTGAGCCTAACAGAGAGGATTATCGTGTATATGGTGGAACCTTTGATAAATTATATGATCCAATCTAAAGAGACAAGATATTAAGAAAAGGATCAAGCATGAGCAGTGATTTTATTATCAGAAAAAAATGATATGATGTGGATTTTTAGTAATTCAGTTGACGAAGAAACATTTGGAACAGATCCTGTGATTGTTGATTTTCATGATGTTGTTGCATGGTTCAAAGAAATTAATCAGGGTCATAAAAAAAATTTGCAGTTATTACGGCAGGTTTTTCACGAGTGTATCTTTGACTTATCAAGTTCATGTGATAAAATTGCTGATTATATAAGAGCATTAAATAAATTTGCATTTAATACAGAACGTTTACATGAATTATTAATTCAGGCAATAAACAGATCGCCTGGCAAGCAAATTTTTTTAAATATATATACGCTAACTGAGGAGACATTTGCAGATTTTAAATTTACCAAGTATAACGTAGATGAATTAAGAAAATCCGTCACTGACACCATTGATGAATTGTTTTCTAAATTACACGCCGCATGGAGAAAAAATCTACCACCACCATCCATTCTTAAACACAACAACGCACCACCAGATGGTACCGGACGACACATTTCGCCTGATATAGTAAATATAACCAACGTCGTCGCGGTTAATCTTAATTGTGATATCATCGAAAACAGCTACAGCGCTGATGCATCAGTATCTGACCAGGCCAAGCAGGGGTTTGTTCTTTATTCGTTTTCACCAAAAGATCCGCCTGGATTTTTACTTGTGCAAGAACCAATTAATCCTGTTTATTTGCGGTGTCACAATAATCTGTTATCGCGAGTGAATTTTTCACTGACTGATCAGTCCGGGAATCTGTTATATATGCGCGGGGAAACTTTAAACATAAATCTGCTGATATGATCTTAATTCAGAAAAAAAATAATAATTTAATTTTATTTTATTTTTTTTTGTTGAACATTTTTGAAAACATCCGTCATTTTGGTGAAAAAAAATCAACCGTTTTGGTCGTTTTTGTCAGGGAAAAATTTGCAATTTTGTTGATTTTGTTAGGTCAAACCTCAAGCGATTCTCTAATTGATTTATCGATAAAACATAAAAAAAAATCAAAATCAGCTCAAAATCAATGTAATTCTTGCTGATTTTTTAATAAATTTTTGAGAAAAAATGATGGTTTTAAGCTGATTTTGATAGTTTTTCACGTTTTATCGATAAATCAATTAGAAAACCGCTTGAGGTTTGACCTAACAAAAGTCTGCAATTTGATGTTTTTTTGCTGACAAAAACGACCAAAACAGTAAAAAATCAACAAAACAGCCAAAACGACCAAAAACAACAACAAAAAAAATAAATTCAGAAATAAAAATAAATAATTTTTTTTTTTACTGATCATCATTTATTAGTTTTCTCAGCTGCCTCGCACGAGTATCAATCATTTTTTCAGATTCATATTCGTCAGACAGCGCTGATCTAATCCTTTCAACGCACGTGCCAGCGGAGTAAAATCTAATATCTGCGTGTCATCGATGTTAATCAATGATTTATGCATCGCAGACTGAATCTTTTTTATGAATCTGTATTCGGACGATAGAGTGGATCGACCTTCTTGTTTGTTCTGCATCAGTGTTTCAAAATCCATGGTGATTTTATCAGTGTCTAATTCATCTGATAATGGAATCTCTTTGATCTTCAGCACCTCAATGGATTTAATTATTTCATAAATATTTTCTTGATTCATTATTTATATTAGCTTGATTCTAAATGTAAAAAAATAATCATTCTGAATATAAAAGATTTTATTCATCTGAGTCTAATATCAGAGGATAGTAACTAAATTTAACCCAGCAGCCAAATCGATATGAAAAGGTAGATTTTTGTATTCCCTCTGCAATAAAACGCACTGCAGCCTGATGAATACCAAAATATTTACCAGCAGCTGTCATTGGCTGAAAATATAACTCTTCGCTGGTTTACATGTTAATTGATTTGACTGCCTTGGAGGTTTTATTACCATAACCAGTGTTACCTTTCAGCGATTTTCACGTTGTGTTATCGCTTGAAGGTTATTCACAGAATTATTAAGTATGTCTCCATCAATATGGTCAACTAAAAGACCGTTTTTTATTGGTCCATGAAAACATTCGTAAACAAATCTATGGTTATAATAATTTTTTCTTGTATGACCTCCGGCGTTAAATCTGAGATAACCTAATTTATCAACATTACCAGCAGATTCTTTTTGTTCTGCAGTGTCTGATCGTAGTTATCAACGATTGGATGCTTCCTAAATGCAGGATTCATTATACAATTATTTATTTGTCTAAATCAAAGTTTGTTTGAAAATCTACCTAAATAATCCTCCTCGCACCTGATAGCAATATCACTATCTTGTGATTTTTTATTATAATACCGTTTTAACTCTCTGTATTTTTTCCGCCGCAGTCTGAACAAATACGTGTCTTCCCTCGTATTCCAACGTTACATCCGATACATCTAGTTGGCCCAACT
Source organism: Sinohyriopsis cumingii (assembly GCA_028554795.2). Taxonomy (NCBI): domain Eukaryota; kingdom Metazoa; phylum Mollusca; class Bivalvia; order Unionida; family Unionidae; genus Sinohyriopsis; species Sinohyriopsis cumingii. The sequence goes on along the minus strand of JAPYKE020000094.1, from coordinate 791,929 downwards.
CCGCCTCGTTTTATATAAGCTAAATGTATTCCACAGTATTCTTTTCTGCATGAACTGCTACAGCAAGTTGACGAACCAACCATTTGCCATTTGCATTGATTCATTATTTATTTAGATATTTGTCTAAATTATAATAATGAGTTTATTTGATCTTGATGATATTGAATATGATATTCCTGAGGTGAATCGTGAAAAGAAAGAGTTCTACGATGATGGAGCTGCTCATGTGTGGTCCACGTTGAGGACAAACGACATAGACAATACGATGAATGATACACGAGCTAAAAAAATAATCAGTTTGCTCGGCGATGATAAATATATACTTAGAATAAAATTCATAGTTTACAACGAAAACGACGTGTGGATTACTCGTGACAAGCGCGATCCTGTAATCAGTGGGAAAAAATCTGCAACAGTAAGTAAAAAATCTAAACCAGGATTACTAACAGGAATAGATAAACCGTACTACGTACGATCGTATCCTGTTACCGCGGTTGTTTATGGTGTTTATCGATTAAATAAACCCGCTGTTGAGAATCTTGCTAAGATGAAAATGTCAGTGAAAATAAATTGCGTGGCTGAGCGAGTGATAGAACATTTTACAAATGCAAAACGTGGAAACGGTTTAACGGATTTACGACGAGAGAAAATAAACACCTGGGCTAAATCAGTCATTGATGGTACATCAATTAATGACGTCGCTGCGTTATCAGTTGAATTAAAATTCCCTATCACAGTAAAAACGCTATCGGGCGAGGTTTTATACTCATCCGCTTATAAATCCAGAGGAGCACCTATTGAAATAATTGATCACAATTCTCATTCATGGACTAGTGCGGTAGCAATTTTTCCTCGAGATCGTGTTATTAAATTTTACAGCGGATACATGTTCGATTTTATTCATAAAATAAGTAAAGCTGATCCAGTATCTGTGTGGCTGTTTTCCGGTAATGAAAAATATGATCAGTTTGTAAGACCCAACGGAGATTTATCTCGAAGTGAATCTCTACACGATTCGATGATAGAGATTGCAGAAAAACACTCTGCGAATAAAGACTCGTTAGTTAATTGTTTCACCATACCATCTGTTGTTGCCCACGCAGCGAGAGAAAAAAATTCATGGAAACCAACTCGACGTGAGTTTCTTAAAGATATACAACAGAGTTGCATCGAGTATGGACGCGGCGGATTGTGGAATACTACTTATAATTTTGCTGTAATGGTGTCGTTTGACATGATTGCATGTTATCCTGGTAGTTTTTTAGGATTAGGTGAGTGCAATAAATATTTTACTCAGTTTGGTCATCCCACTGACGAGATGACTCGTGTATCAATTAATGGATCATTACCAGAGTTTCCATTAACAGGATTCGCTCGTGTTGTATCATTTAAGCTAGCTGATGGTTTACATAAGATATGTTATGTTTGGTTTGGCAGGCATTTTTAAGAACAGCGATGGGTTCCAATAGTACTATTGAGATTTATGTTAGATTAACGTCGTTGACGGTCAGCGAGGCTATTACATCATATAAAAAACAGACATCAGTCTGGCTACCAACTGAACATGATGATGCAAAAGATTTAGGTATAAAAATAATTAGTAAGTTTACTCAGGGTGGCGCGTGTGATCATCAGCGACATAATTGCAGATTAATCATGGACGAAGCTGAGATGGATTTTATAATTGCTGATACCGCTGAGAGGGGTATATTTTGTAACAGAGAGAGTATTTATTTATCAGATGGAACAAAATTAGGTACTGTAGTTAGTTATCTCGAAGGAGAATCACCGCAGTATACTCATTTAAGATCATCGATGTTGGCGTATGCGAGTATAAATCTGCTGTCGATGATAAACAGATTCCCCAATGACGCTGTCAGAGTAGCTACTGACTCGTTTTATATTGATGAAAAACATCTGCCAGAGGTAGAAAAATTAACCGGTGATGGTTCATGGGGTACATGGCAAGTAAAAGATGAGAATATTATTTTATGGTACTGTGAAAACGCAGATGTAGCTGCTGAGGATAAATATTACTCTGATAGTATTTTAGAAATATCAACCGCACCATCAGTGTATGATCCTGTGTCAAGATACAAGACAGTCTATGTGAACGGACCAGGTGGATCAGGTAAGACAACACGAATTATATAATTATTTAAGAACTCTGATGTGATTGTGTTGACGCCAACACATCGATTAGCGCGAGAAATGAGACAACGTGGTGTTAATTCATGTACGTATCATAGCTTTTTCAGATATAAGGGCGGTACATGGAATCCGTCTCGAATGGGAGAAAAATACGAGAACAGAACAATTATATGGGATGAGATTTGCACTGTCTTTGTTAAAACATTAAAAAATGTTCTTGGATTGGTTATTAACAAAGAATACCGCTGTAATTATGTGTGGCGACCACGGCCAACCAAATCCTATTGATGGAGAATCACCTCACGAGTGGCTAAAAAATGTTGTTGATTATTATGAAGAGGTCAATACAGATTATAGGTCTCTTGATGGTCGGTTGAGTGAATTTAAAAGATTAATTCGATTACAATCGAATAAAATTCAGTGTAGTGTAATGCGCGAAATAATTCCAAAAACATCAATGGAAAATTTCTTATCAGCGTGGACTCCAAGTGAACTGATTGTAGCTAGCAGAAAAATAATACTTCAGCAGAGACTATTTAAATTGCATCAGGAAAAATTTCCGTTAATACCTGTACCATTATGCTACAGACCAGCTGATACCAGATTGCAGAATATTGACGTAGATATACCAGGACAGGGAAAACAGAATCTTGTGTTAAATGATATTGTCACTGTTGATATTAATCTTGCCGAAGACGCATTAAACGCATCAAAATCTCCGTGGACGCTAGGTTACGCTATGACTATCCACTCTTCGCAACGATTAACCATAACCGATACTAAGGTTTGGATTGTTGATGATTACACAGAATGGTCTAACCTGGTTTATCTAGCTGTATCTAGAGTCAGAAAAATAAACCAACTCGGGCGAATTGTTTTAGATAAAATAATTATTGATGATGAAACTGACGAGTATGTGATTAAAACAAATTATTCAATTACAATCAGACTGATAAAAAAAATAATCATGAATTTGATTTAGATGTCAAATTCATTTTATCGCTGAGAAAAAAACAAAAAAAAAATCACTGTGCTGGCTGTAATTGCATAATGACATGGAGTTATAAAAAAAATGATTCAAGACAGTTTACCGTAGACAGAATAAATAATCAACTAGGTCATACTCGCAATAACGTTACTCTGACATGTTTAGAGTGTAATAGGCGTGGAGTTGATTATCTAAGTGACTGAGGAGGTAATTAAGTATTAGCTGGTATTGCTTGTAATTCTTCACGAGTAAATCCACGTTGAGGCGCTAATGAATCAAGTACAGTAATACCTCGTGCATTCGCGTTTCTGGATTCGCGAATTCACAGATTCGCGAAATTTTCATTGGTACCCTCTACGTACATGTTTTCTTTATTTTATTGAATTGTACCTTCGTTATATGACTTCTGTGACATATGAAGTTTACCTAGTTTACCTTCCTGACAATGACAAAGAAAACGTCAGTCATTAAGTTTACAGTCCCATTCGTTACTTGGTTTTACCTTACTGTGAGTGCAAAGGAAAACAGCAGCCAATGACTTAGTATAGGGGTAATATTAGTACATGTATACATGTACAGTACTGTAAATGCGCTAGTGTGGCAAATACCCATTAGGCGATACTGTACTCTATTTTTACGTCAACCATTTATTTCTCTTTTTAAAGGTAATGTATTAAGCTAACTTTTAAATGAAATTAAAGTGCTTTAGGAGCATGATTTGGGTCATATTTAGGGTTTAAACCCTAGAAATAAGCATTTATTAGCATTTTTAGTGACTCGTACCAAACATTCGCGATTCCTCCTGATCCGCGGCTGGTTCTGGAACCTAACCTCGCGAATGTTCGAGGTATTACTGTATATAAATTGCTGGTCTACCTGATGATCTTGTTACGGATACTATTTTATGTGTTGTTGTGCTCCAAATTGGATCTGTCGCTCTTTATCTGCCACCCTCAGCCTCACCTGGTTTGTATAGATATCTAACGATAACATCTCCGTGAACAGGTCGAGTTCAGAAATCACGTCGCTTTATCGGTATAAATTCTTTTGTAATTGCAATTGCTGGTTTCATCGATATAGCTCTTGTTGTCTCGTTATTTAGCGATTATATGACAGTTGGTAATCTGGTAACCCAGTCATTAGATCGTTTATCCTGAATAAACTCCATCGCGTACTGATAACGAAATAGCCGCTCAGCTAGTGTTCTATTGAATCTTTCGTCGATTGCTTGGTCATTATGAATATTAACCTTACCGCGTCTTATTTTTGTGTTTTTTTGTTTCATTAATAAAGTCACCGCACCAAGGAATTCTCATCCGGGATCAACTTGAAGCAAACTCGTCCAAGTCAGCGGTCCTCATTGGTATATTTTTTCAAATGCACTAGCTACCTCAGCAGCTGTTTTAGCGGTTAGTGGTTCAGCCTCTTTGTATCTGCTTGCAATATCTACTATTGTTAACACGTATTTGTATGTTTTACCGTCAACGGTATCGTGTGGCAGAAACATTATATCAGCCTGGTGAACCTCATTTGGTACACTAACATCAAAATGCGCGTGTTCAATTCGTTTGGGTGGTGGCAGATAAATTTGCCATATGGCTTGTTTAGATAACCACGCAGCAACTACTGATGGTTTTACTCGAGCAGTTTTTGTTAGTTTTTTGATAGCTGGTTTACCCCGCCAAAATCCAGCAGGAGAATAATAAACAGATTCCATATTAATTACCAGCACCAAAAACTAATTGACCTTTCATAGCAGTATTGATTAACCATGTGGCTAGTGTTTCCTTAATACATTTATTTTTTATAGAGTTTATTGCATTAAGCAATTTTACATCAGCAATATGCCGCTGTTGGATATCTTTATTTCGATAAGCAATATCATGAACCAAACAAGCTTGGTCAATCGCATTTACTGGTTCCTCACCTGGATTAGGTTGATCTTGATTATTTAATCTGATATCTAGTCTGGTTCCTGGTCCGCAGTAATTGTATCCTGGCAGATGTTTTTCTCCGGAGTATTTGGACCAAAAGAATCCTGGTAGAGATGATAATCTTGAGGTGATATCACCTCCGTGGATTCCTTTTTTTTTAACCGATGAAGTAAATCTAAACTTTTTTGTGCCGCATTTTTCACATTTACCGGTAACGGCTGATCTGTTATTGCGAGTTACAACCGTGGTTAGATCTATCGTTGGTGTTCGTGATTTACACTTAACACAATATGAATCCATGTTATAATTATATCATGAATGTAATTGATTTTTCAGCTACAAAAAAATCAATCCCGATTAAGCCTCATGCTGCGTTACCTAATTCAATCAGAATGATTATAATAGGTCCAGCAGGGAGTGGTAAAACTCAGTTACTGCTGAATTTGATAATGCGATGGTTAAAATGGGATAAATTATATTTGGTTGTACCAGCCGTTGATGATCAGCGTTGTTATCAGGTACTGAAAGAGTTTAACGAGAATGCAGCTTTGTTAAATGATGGTAATAATATCATTGATTTTATAACAGATTTCGAAGAAGCACCATCAGCTGATGATATAGATGGGTCAATTAATAATCTTGTTGTCTACGACGACGTAATGCTAGATAAACAATCTAATCCTGTCAGAATATTTTCTCGTGGCAGGCATAAAAACACCGACGTTATTTATGTAACTCAGAGGTATACTCAGATACCTAAGGTGATAAGAGACAACTGTAATGTTTTAGTTGTTTTTAACGGCGTCGACACTCATACACTGAGAAATATTCATCAAACCTAGTGTAGCGGCGATATGGATATAAATAAATTTAAAAATTTCTTTTCACGAGCTCAAGCTACGCCTCATGGATTTGTGACTGTAAATTTACCTGACCCCAGATCAAGATATCGAATAGGTCTAGACAGAATCTTTTAACGCTGATTAGTGTAATTTTCTGATTTATTACCATAGTAGCAGGGAGGGCGCCTACCTAGGGTTGGTCGTATACATAGAAACAAAAAAAATTAAAATTCACGTAGAGTATTTTTTTTTCAGCTAGATCTTCGAACTAAGGTTTCGTTGATGGAACGGAGTTCAATAACGAATAAGACTCTCCAGGAAGCCTCTATTCGGTAATCTAAACCTTTCTACGGGAAAGTTTTCTGTGGAAGATTTATTTTTTGTCGTGAACCCTAGGTCTGTTCGCCCTCCCTGCTGCTCCCCTGCTCGAGCCCAACCGACCTAATCATATTAATTTAAGCGAAGCATGACACTGACCAACACACACATAACACAATAGCTTCTTTTTTCTTTCAAAACCAATAGTCCACCGTTTCTTCGCCAAATTCCAAATTCGAAATAAATATAACCATTAATAAAATATAAGATTGTAAGACAACTGGGATAAAATTTGAAATAACTGGCTATCCCTACAAGGAAAACTATATATAGCACACATACATATAGCAATATACGCATAGCAAACATGGGATATAGGTGATTTCTAGCCAAGGTCAACTAGAAAATCAGGAATGGGACTTCGAGTAAGGTGATTGAAACCAACTCAGAAGAACCACCCTGTAGAAAACACTAGGAAATCCAACAAATACCCCGTCAAAAATAATCGTAAAATAAATTTTTGATCGGAATTCTTTTATTAAATAAAAACATACAACACACCTGGGGGAAAACACATACATATAAACACTTTCCTTTTTTTTTTTGGACAAAGGGGGGGGGATCTGCCTGGTGCCCCCCCCCCCCATTTTAAAAAACCCCAATTAATAAAATATTATATTTTAACATTGAATATGAAGCATATATAATCGAATTTATTTCAACAGTTATATTACTTATTAAAAAAAAATTATAAATATTTTCTTATTTTAATCAAGCACTCACAGTGGTTGCATTTTAAAGTTGCTGTCATTCATAGTAGTAATTTAAACATTGAAAATCATAAAACAATTGTTATTTTAAAAGATGTAAATTTGGGAAGGGGCTTTTGTCCATTCTTCGAGTGGCATTTTTCCTAAGGAGCTTTTGTCACACCCATGTCAGGAGACTTTTGTCCCTACGCCCAAAATACCAAGGTATGCTGGTAATACCGTGAAGTTCTAGTCCCATGTATGTTTTACTGGAACATCCCTTATTATTTTCTGTCAGTAAAGTGATATTTAAAATATTTGATAGATTTGTCTCATCAATGAATCATAGGCAAGACAAGGAGCTCGAGTTGTCAGGGCAGATCTACCGGTATATATGGACTAATACCTCCGTTCCATCGTAGGATATTATTTTTGCACATTATCTCAACTAGACCTTTGTTCATCTCAACTCAGATCACCTAATTTTCAGATCACCCACATTTTGTTTCAGTTAAGATCACATAGAATTTGTTTCATTTCAAATCACAGGAAGTTTGGGTAAATTCAGAAAGAATTTTGTTGTTGTTGTTGTTGTGTATAAATGGTATTCTGTCAAACAGAAGAATACCATCCATCCATTTTGTATAACCTGGTCAGATTCACTAAATTCAAAAAGATGATTAGTTGTTTTTTTTTCCTTTCTTTGCAACATGTATATATATTTGTTTTCAGTCATATACATTTACAGTTGCGCTCCAATAAATCATTCATCTTCATTATTCTTGGACTGTACTATCTGTTTTCTTGTTTTAATGTGTTAATTGAACTGAAGACAAATACTGTAGCTCTGGTGGCCCAGTGGTTAGAGCATCTTTATCTTTCTCGGATATAGGAGGTCGCAGGTTCGAACCCTGGACAAGTCGTACCAAAGACTTATAAAAATAGTATTAGCAGCTGCCTTGTTTGCGCTCAACATTAAGAGGTTCGTGTTAGGACTGGTTGGCCTGGTGTCAGTATAATGTGACGGGGCGGGACATCATGCTAAATATCTGCGGCATGGTGCCCCAGTTCTAGACATCACTATAAACTTGTCACAATGCATATATCGTAGCGATATGACTGAAACATTGTTAAAGCTACGTTAAAAATCCTAATCACACACACACACACACACACACACACACACACCTGTCATAAGCACGTTCTTTGTTTTCAGGTTACATGTTCAATTAATATAAACCATGCTACAACTAGTTGTTCCTGATGTTTGTGCATGTATCTAAATGATAGCACTTTATTAGTGTGTGAACACTCACTCAAATATAATTTCATACACTTTACAAAAGTCTTGATCATTAAACTATTGGATTCAGAAAGTCATCATAAATCTCACTTTTTGGGGATGGGGTGCGTCAGACAGATGCCCCCTCCCACTCATCCCACAAAAATAAAAGGTGTTTTATGTGCAAGTGTTACCCCCACATATATGTTGTTCGTTTTATTTTAAGATAGAATTTAGATCAAAATTTATTTAGATTAAATTTTGGACGGGATATTTTTTTAAAAATCCCTCGTATTATCTATAGGGTTGTTCTTCCGACTGGGTTTCTATCAAATAACTCGAAATCCCTGCCCTAGATTCCAAGTAGACCTTGGCTAAAGGTCGCCTATATCCCGTGTGTGCTACATGAGTATATGCTATGTTGTATGTGTGCTATATATATATATATATATATATATATATATATATATAGTTTTCGTGTAGGGATAGCCAGTTATTGTCAGATCATCCCCATTTGTCTTGCGATCCAGAGGATAATTGGATCAAAACTTTACTTTCATATTAATTCATTTTAAATTTGAATTTCGGCGAAGTAACGGTGTAATACTGGTTTGATTGAAGAAAGACAAAAGTTCCCTATTGTTTCATGTGAGTGTTAATCTGTGTCGTTCTTGGCATAATTGCTTTATTGACTGAGGTCGACTGCTCGAGTTGGGGTCCACACATTCTTTATTCATTTGTATTTCTCTCAATTCGAGTTAGGCAGCCTCTAATTATTTATTGGATTATTGCCAAAGTTCCAAGAGGGTTTAAGTTTCACACACAAGGGGATTAACTGTACAGTACGGGAGCTGTACAGTTGAAGGAAAGAAATAGAAGAGAAAATTACACCAGAGTCTTTGTTTTTATGTTATGCATGTAAATTTTCCTACCTGGGATAGTTTTCCAAAACACTTTCATAGGATGTTCACTTCGCGTGGCGCCATGTGACATAGCCCCATGACGTCCTTATCTCGTACTTTCCCCGTTAAGAATCCCTCTCCCTCTCTGTTTTTATTTTTATAGTATTTAAAATTTCCCTAATCTAAAAGATAGTATTTTAAGGTAAACACAGTGTCTATGTTTAAATTAAATGTTTTATTTATTTTTAGAATTGTTACATTTATTATAATCTTAAAACACATCTAGAGATTCATGTTGCCTCTTCCCCAGAGATCCTCAGAGTCAGGGAGCGAGAGTGGGATCTCCGGTCCGTTTCAAGGTGACATCTGTAAGGGGTGCCCTCCGAAGCCCCCCCCCCCCCCAAGTCCCCTTCTCCTCACCCCCAGTCCATAAGCCCCAAAAGTCTTTAAATTAATGTTAATTTAGTTATTGTAGTAAATTTAGAGTATGTGCACTTGGTTGTAGTGCCCCGTTTTAAGCAGTTCTTAGATTTGTGTGATTACTTTTTTGATTGTTGGAATTCGGCGCCATGGAAATATTCCTGGCCCGAACTAATGAGCTAATTAAGAGGAGCAAACGTCACGGAGTGAAGTGTTAGTGTTTTTCCATGATGTCCTGGTTCACTAGTAGTGAATTCCGACCAAAACCGAATGAATGTCCCTGTCGTAAAATAGTACATATTAAAATCTAGTGGTATACATTGGTAGCGTGACTGCAAGGACAGTACTTAACGGTATTAAACCGGTAAATTACACAAAGGAATAAATAAAAAGGGACTTGACAGACACCGTTTATGTCGCCATGTGGGCGAATATGGTGCAGTTATATCGGCGAAATGTGCCTTGAAAGCATACATTGATTGGCCTAAGGTGGCGGAGTTAAAATAGTTCCCATTGTTAGGGAGTACTCATATATGTTCTAAGGCGTGAACGGTTGGTGGTACGGAAACATAATGAAGACAAAACACGCAGATGTACGGTTGATAGATAGTTGGCAGTTTGGTTTATCTGTGGTCTTGCATTAATTAGAGGAAAATTTAGGTATAGAATGGACACGTCGGGCTTTCTGATTTACAACTGAGGTTGTATGGAAGTCTTTGGAAAGTCGGGGAAACTTATGACTTCTAGCGAGAATCGTGCCAGGGTTTGACAACCGCTCGGTCAAGTAAATACCCGTGTGCGTGTAACATTATTATAATTTATTACTTTTAATTGGTTTGACTTGGCTACATGCTATCATCGTTTTAGTTATATAATCCGTAATCTTTCTTATTAAATTTGTATCGAAGTTGCCATCTAAATATATAATTTGATTTATTCGGTGTTTCTCCTTCTTATAGATTTTCATTATCAACTGAATTATTTTATTTTTCCTTTCTTCGCACTCTGCTAAGGCATGATATTTCGTAAAATTTGCTTTTTTGCACATGGGGCATTTAACAATTGTTCTAATCATTCTTCTTCGTAGTGCGACTTCTCCAGTTAACCATGCGTTATGTAAGTATTTGAATGATATACTTTGAATCTTGGATGAGCCGATGTTGGCCCAGTGCCTCCAAACTCTATCCCAATTAACGGAGATATTTTTTTCTTCTACTTTATTTTTTATTCTTAGGGTTAAATTTTCCCTTATCCAATTATAAGTTTCTACATTTCAATTCCCCATGGTTCATCAACATCCTAAATTTACATATAAGTTCTTTTATATTTCTAAATTTCCTTGGTGCTTCCAGTTTTTGTAAATGACTTATTATTTTTGTATATATAACTTCTATTCCTAATGGTAAAACCAAACTGGTAAATATATAATCCTTCCCAAGGAGTTTTGTTTGGCTATTTAGCTTTTAAAATCTATTTAAAATATTGGAACATTTTATTAAAATTGGGCTAGCATAAATCTCTCCATAATTAAGACTCAGTCTGCAATGATATGTTTGTGCTTTGAGATGATAACAAAATACACCATTAAATTTTAAAATCCCCAGATAGTTTTAATCTTTGGAGTAAAAACCCAATTTAGTAAATTCTTATACAGAGCACTGTAAATATAAATAAATGTATTAGTGATTACTACTCGTATCACTCATTCTTTGTGCTCATTAAAGGGATGATATTATTATTCCTTAGAAAAACAGTTCAGACTTCCTAGTTATATATATATATATATAGTTTTTAAATCTTTTATGTCCATAACGTATAGCTAACATCTGGCACAAATATCTTGATTAAAATAATTTAATTTGAAAATACCTTTTGTGTAAGAGTGTTTGATCTTGTACCTGTTTAGCAAGTCACCTTGCTGCAATTAAAACAAACAACAATGCCTGTCAAATTTGTAGCTTGGGGTACTCAGAAAGAGGGTTTCAGTGACATCCTGTATGTTTGCCCCAAGGTGTTTAGATAAGTTCTCAAACAAGATGTAATTAACTTCATATGGCACATCTAACACTCAACTCAATGCCATACATGGCATACCTTAGTTATTCTTTTATTTAATGATTAAACCAGGGGTATATAAAGAGTTTACATCTTGTCAGTACCAAACATTACTGGTAAAGGGAACAGCTGACTTTAGCATTTTGAAAGAAAGTTTTATCATTGGCTTTATACTGAAAGGTAGGTGTTTTGACTTTACATTTTTGTTGTTTTCTGCATAGATTATAACTGTTATAGTGAGATAACTGTTTCATTAGATAAGTTATTAGTTGAATATGATCCAAACCAGATTACAAACAAAACCAAAACCAAATTTGTCATATTTGTTTCATGTCCCATATATTATTTTGATTCATGGTCATATGTTAGTTTGTTTTATGACCGTTATATAATTTTAAGCCCTTTTATCAAACAAGAAACACGTACCTTCATCTGAAGATTAAAATTGAAAAATAAAACATTAAATGATCGAATGAGCTTTGTTAAAGTAGAAAAAGGTTTAAGTATATGTAAATAAGTGGGACCCCTTGCTATTCACCTTGATTGAAATAATAATGTTGACCAGAATTAAACATTTGCAATTTATGTAAGTCAGTAAGTCAGTAAAATATTTGGAATTGATTAGTCATATTTATTACATCAAACCCACTCAGATAATAATTTATAGCATTTGGTTATTATGTCTTAAATTTTTGTTGTGGGCAGAAAATTGTGTTATAAGTCTCATTTTGAAATTATTAAGGTCAACACATAAATTAATGGGAAGGTGTAATCTGTATTTAATTTGTCATTATCTTTGCTTGGCACATATTTCAGTCATACACTCAAATACACGCATTAAATATATTGTTGGAGACTAGATTTTAATCATTAACTGATGAATGTAAACACTTTAGGCCTCCTGTCTCTAGCTGTTATTAAATGGTTTGCCTTTGTTGTATCATTGACTATAAGCACATGCCAATTCAAATAAACAAGACATGCGTTTATTGAGGTAATTAAAGAGAAGTCAACATGATTATGTAGGTTTATTTACTCTGATTAAATTAGATATTATTTTTTGTTATACAATTTAATATTAATATATTATAATGTAAATCAATTCAATCCTGATTGTTGAATACTCAGCACCTTAAAGGTCCTACTAAACACCACACAAAGTCAGGCAAAAAGTCTTGCAAAGTCATACAATGTCTGTTCCTATTTTTTTATTTGTACATATTAATTTTTTTTTGCCAATATTACATTTTTTAACATTTAAAAAGACCCAACTTGTTTTCATGTTGTTTTAAAACCAAAATTGGTATATATGCACCCTATGTTGTTTCCCTTTATTTAGCATCATGGCAACAAAATATGCCTTCAATTGTTAATAAATGTTTATTTACTAGTTACTGGGAAATAACTGTATTATTGAAATATACATAAGAAAGTATATGTTGCATAAGTATAATATAAATATTTTATAGAACAAAGCAGATATAGATGACACATGTAACACATCATAGAACAAAGCCCGATTTGATAATTTTAAAACATTATTATCTTATCGTGAGCAATCAAGAGTTTCCATTAAAACTGGCACCAATTAGTCTTGATCCAATGTTACCTGGACAGCGATGCTAAACTGACGTTTGTCAACTCTTGCTGAGATTATTATATTTCTCAAGAATACTTGCAATAGGTATGTAATGTAAGTTGCTTCTTATTTATATGGAATGGATATCATTGAGAAATATCCTTATTTAAGACATCACTGGAAACATCTTGCATGCTAACTATCTTGGAACTTAAATGTTCTTATTTATTAAGGTTGGTGACGTGACCCCTCAGCAAACTGCAGTGTACAATGGATTTATTCGAAGCATTCAAGGATTATTCCAGTAACATATCGCTTTCTACTACATGGAATGAGAGGCCTCAACAGGTAAGTGATCTAGTTGACGTGCACCTGAATCAATCCTTATCCACCTGGCCATCGTGATATTGAGATGATAATGTCCATACCTTCCAGGAAGCTTGTTAGTCCTGGATGGATGGTTGAGTTACAGAATCGCCTATGGACAACTTTCTCTCACCCTGGAAAATAATAGTTGGGACAAAATCCGGCCCCTAGAATATTTAAGATTTATAAAACATCACAAATATACTGGCCTGTTTTTAAACAGGAGAGAGGGAAACTTGAAATGAGATATCAGTATTTAATTTTGATGAAACTACATGTTTATACAATACAATTATTGCCTAGATTTGAAGTACTTACATGTTAAAAAAGATACAGATCATTAAGGCAATCATAAGTAATAACTTTTGTTTGCCTACATGCATTCAGCATCTGTTTGGTTTGTTCCACTTTATATTTTTTACCTATGCAAATTAGCACACCAGGCTCAAAAAAAGTAAACGCGAGCCAGTTAAGTAAACCATGCAATGTTGATTTATGTCTGACCTTTTTACTAGTTAATTGATTTTATTTAAACTGCCCATAGGATAAATTTATATCAGCTCCAATCATGACTGCCTTTGTAACTGTTTATACATGCCTCTTGCAATGGGTATTTATTGAAGTGTTTACATTTTTGCTCTATTTTCTACAATTAATACAAGTGTATCAGGGTTTTCGGAGTAAAAGCATGTTTTGAGCATCACACTCTGTTATGGCAGGTCAACATATTGAATGCATTTCGTCAGTGTGATTGATGAAGCTTTTTCATGACAAGCCCGATGAGTTCCTGACTTAAAATACTGGATGGATTGGAATTGAAATTAGAGAGACCTGGGCATCGGGCTATCAAATTTTTAGAGCTGGTAACATAATCTAATTTTTGTGCCTTGTGTAGAGCAGAGAGAACATAAGATGCTTGTTAATATTTTGATCTAGGGTTTAATATGCAGTTGCAGAATATATTACCTAGTTGTTTAGATTCCTTTATTTTTTTTATCATCCACTATGGGATATATCTTGCATCATTAAATAAAAATGTCTTTCCTTAAATTTTTTTAAATACTAAAAGATCATATTTTTTTCAGCCAATGATGTTAATCTTTGACCGAATTGCAGAGGAGATCAAGCAGTGCATGCTGCAGATAGGGAATATCCCTGGAACAGACCAAATGTCCAGTCAGCTTAACTCTCTACTTAATGGCATCATACTCGCTAGGAATGCTCAGGACAAAGTTGCCTTTGTTATTTTACTTCTTGAAAAAGTATGTAGAACAATGGGGAAATATATTTTTTTCTTATAATATGTAGACATTATTATTGCTTGATTTTGTAAGTTAGATAATGACCACTAGTTGGTGTAGGATATCTGAGAGGATGTATTGGTCAGTTTATCTCCCAGTTGTATTAATTTTTATCAACATTAAAAATTAAGAAAACCATTGTATTAAAACTCTTTATTGCAAAAATTTAAAACATGAGTGGTGGCTTTTTTTGCTATGTTACTATCAAAAATATATAATCATATGGACATATTTTCTGAGTGATTTGGTGAGAAGTAAATTGAATGGGATATTGCCCTTACTTTTTTCTTGCGTTCATCTTGACTACAACAAAATCTTTGTGATAAATGTCACCAAAACAAGTAAAGCACAGTCAAGGGTTTACATAATCTATCCCTGTTAGTATCTGCTGTCCTCTATATTAATTAGTGTTCTCGCCAGTTCATTAATTTTGATTTCAAGAATAATACAAATTAACTTTCATTCAAATAAGATTGTTCTTGTTTACATGCAATAACCATCATTCTCATCGGTTGTTGGTTACGTGAGTAGCACTGTGTTGTCACTCATGCTTCTAACTAGGAAATTGGGACAAGCAAAGAGAGATAGATATTCTGAGACAAGTACATTATCACAATCCCTTGCATGGGTAAGGAAAAGTATTTAGTATGTTTATACATCTGCGATCAATGTTCCATTTCTTTCTGTCAAAGGTCACCTTTTGTGGTGAAATGTTTCTTTACATCTTGAGCAGACGGTCTTTTGGATCTGATTGTGCTATTTACTGCTGCCATTAATTGTCACCAGTAATAAGCTTGTCATGGGGCATACAATAATTTATTGTTATGAATGTTGAAAGGTCAAGGTCACATTGGGCTGTTTATATGTATTAGACTTTAAACCAAATCGACCAGTGTACAGTGAAATCGTGTTGACTGTACATATCAACATTATCCCCAATTAATTCCCACTTAATCAGTGCTTGAAAATTAATTTATGTCAATTTTTTTTAAAATTTTGGGATGAAACCTGTATGTATTAAGAATGATTGCTGTTTTTATTCCAGGCAATGGAGGGGTTTCTGGACAGCAACAATGTGATGGCAGATGTCTCATTGCTGATGCAGTTCAGAGATTGTCACTTGCTGGTGCCAAAGGGACTGCAAGACATGCAAATGTATGGACCTCATTGGACTAGAAGCGAGGTTACAAGGTTAGTTGTCATAGTTACAACTGCATTCCATATTGTAGGCACCATCCAGAAATGTAACTGTGAAGAAGGGGTTAGAATGTATACATGTAACTATGTATCAGTTTTAAATTGTAAAGATCTATTGGTTTTATAAGAACTTTCTAATAGACTGTCAATAACCCACATAGTATGGTTTGTGTGCCTTTCCACCTACCATACATTGATTTCTATAAAAACCCTAATTTAAAAAAAGATACTTTGATTTAATAGTCCAATCATCTGTACAAAATTGCTCAAAGCCTCACTAATTTCATGTTTTATAAAACTGGAAGCGCAGTAAATGTTTTTATAAATAGCAGACTTCAGGTAAATCTTTCTAAGCTGTTTATTCCAGCAGGTTTTATGAATCTAAACCACACACCCCATGGTTCTGATGCTGGCATTAAGGTTTTATGAATCTAAACCACACACCCCATGGTTCTGATGCTGGCATTAAGGCTTTATGAATCTAAACCACATACCCCATGAATCTAAACCACATACCCCATGAATCTAAACCACACACCCCATGGTTCTGATGCTGGCATTAAGGTTTTATGAATCTAAACCACACACCCCATGGTTCTGATGCTGGCATTAAGGTTTTATGAATCTAAACCACATCCCCCATGGTTCAGATGCTGGCATTAAGGTTTTATGAATCCAAACCACACACCCCATGGTTCTAATGCTGGCATTAAGGTTTTATGAATCCAAACCACACACCCCATGGTTCTGATGCTGGCATTAAGGTTTTATGAATCTAAACCACATACCCCATGAATCTAAACCACATACCCCATGGTTCTGATGCTGGCATTAAGGTTTTATGAATCTAAACCACACACCCCATGGTTCTGATGCTGGCATTAAGGTTTTATGAATCTAAACCACATACCCCATGGTTCTGATGCTGGCATTAAGGTTTTATGAATCTAAACCACATACCCCATGGTTCTGATGCTGGCATTAAGGCCAAAAGTTGTTTGAGGTTAAAATGTCAGCTTTATGTAGTAATATATATTTGAGATATAAAAAAAATCCCTGGAAATGACATCCTTGCTTAGATAACTATTTACTCATGCATCATAGAACAGGACTGCAGTCTGAATTATATTCTACTAAACATTTGCCAAATGCACCCTTGGCAGTTTGCACTCCTTCTGCATTATTTTAAACACAAGTGCCTTGAAGAATTTAAAATCTGTAAGACATGGTTAGTAGGGGGTATCTAACACTGTGATTATCTTCACATTCTAAATGCAAGCCAGCACAAGTTATTTTCTGGTTTTTAGAAAAGCTTAGTTGAGAAGAGAGAATGTGGACAGCATATATATATATATATATATATATATATATATATATATATATATATATATGTGTGAGGTTAAACACAAGCATTTTTGATTATTAGCAATCATAATTTGTCCAAAACCAAAAGGGTAAAAATTAAGACAAGGATTTTGATAATGTGCACAGTAATTCATTAAATAAATTGTAGCTATAATGTACAAATTAATCAAAATGGACTGACCACCACAAATATGGATACCATGCTAGTATAGAATAGTATATGACATCGGAATATAATGTACAAATTAATCAAAATAGACTGACCCCCCCCACAAGTATGGATACCATGCTAGTATAGAAAGCTCCATTTAGACTATGACATCGGAAAATTATGATTAAATTGGAAATTGAGGCTATTTATTTTTAAAATTGGAAGAACGGTGCAAACTACAAGGGAATTATGTGAATACTAAGATAGTTATTATGTCTTTCTGTACAGATGTGTGATACAGCATCACGATGATAAAAAATACAACATTGAAATAATAGATGTGCTGATCAGCTCTGAGCTGATTAATTTGGAACAGTATGCCACGGGTCTTGTGGAGCTGATGGATGGTGGCAAGAATCCCATGGCAGTCACTTTTGCCATGCAGCTTGTACAGTGCTACTGTATCAATAGGGGGATCGAAAGTCTTGTCACTGTGGTAAGCTAGTAGATTAGAAGGTTCACATTTACTATACAATGAAAATATATTATAATTTGTTAGTCACTGAATGTAGAGTCTTCAAATGTATTCCAAATTTGTTTTTTTTTCCTAATGGTATACAAAATTGTGATTAAGCTTCTGAATAGATATAAAATACAATGAAAATATATTATAATTTGTTAGTTACTGAATGTAGAGTCTTCAAATGTATTCCAAATTTGTTTTTTCCTAATGGTATACAAAATTGTGATTAAGCTTCTGAATAGATATAAAATACAATGAAAATATATTATAATTTGTTAGTTACTGAATGTAGAGTCTTCAAATTTATTCCAAATTTGTTTTTTTCCTAATGGTATACAAAATTGTGATTAAGCTTCTGAATAGATATAAAATACAATGAAAATATATTATAATTTGTTAGTTACTGAATGTAGAGTCTTCAAATGTATTCCAAATTTGTTTTTTCCTAATGGTATACAAAATTGTGATTAAGCTTCTGAATAGATATAAAATACAATGAAAATGTATTATAATTTGTTAGTTACTGAATGTAGAGTCTTCAAATGTATTCCAAATTTGTTTTTTCCTAATGGTATACAAAATTGTGAATAAGCTTCTGAATAGATATAAAATACAATGAAAATATATTATAATTTGTTAGTCACTGAATGTAGAGTCTTCAAATGTATTCCAAATTTGTTTTTTCCTAATGGTATACAAAATTGTGATTAAGCTTCTGAATAGATATAAAATACAATGAAAATATATTATAATTTGTTAGTCACTGAATGTAGAGTCTTCAAATGTATTCCAAATTTGTTTTTTCCTAATGGTATACAAAATTGTGAATAAGCTTCTGAATAGATATAAAATACAATGAAAATATATTATAATTTGTTAGTTACTGAATGTAGAGTCTTCAAATGTATTCCAAATTTGTTTTTTCCTAATGGTATACAAAATTGTGAATAAGCTTCTGAATAGATATAAAATACAATGAAAATATATTATAATTTGTTAGTTACTGAATGTAGAGTCTTCAAATGTATTCCAAATTTGTTTTTTCCTAAAGGTATACAAAATTGTGATTAAGCTTCTGAATAGATATAAAATACAATGAAAATATATTATAATTTGTTAGTTACTGAATGTAGAGTCTTCAAATGTATTCCAAATTTGTTTTTTCCTAATGGTATACAAAATTGTGAATAAGCTTCTGAATAGATATAAAATACATGGAATAAAACCTGGAAAATGATTTATATTTAAATTTGTTACTATTGTAAGTAGGTTCATCTAGAGGTATAAGTTTTGCTTTCTAATTGGAACAGCTGCAAAGTCTTAATCATAATACAGAAAGGTAAATCATTTAAGCACCTTATGTATGTACATAATTCATAGAATTTACTTCCAACCACTAATGTTTTGAATTGAAAATAAGTCAGTACATGCTCTGATATCTGTTTGTCTTATTTTCAGACTGATTTAAGTTCCACTATTGAAGCCTTGACAGTGATTTCTGCAAACCCAAGAAAGGCACCAGAATGGTAAGTCTACTTCCTTAATTTTCTACTATACAATCTTTTATTTATAAAACTATTCGGATGCCAACATCAGAGGTTTCTTCTTTGGTAATATTAGCTCATCTGATTATAAAATTCAGTGAGCTTATGGTATTATTCTAATATTGGCATGACTTGTAAAACTACCATATAGAAAACATCATTTCAAATTTCTTCATAACAGATGTGATGATTTTGATAAAACTTGTCTCTTCTCTTACCCCAGAATTCTCAATGAGCATGACATGATTATGATTAGCACAATGTTTCAGGGAATAGGCATTATGGAATAGTGTGTTTCAGGGAATAAGCATTATGGCATAGTGTGTTTCGGAATAAGCATTATTGCATAGTGTGTTTCAGGGAATAAGCATTGTGGCATAGTGTGTTTCAAGGAATAAGCATTATGGCATAACTTGTTTCAGGGAATAAGCATTATGGCATAGCTTGTTTCAGGGAATAGGCATTATGGCATAGCTTTTTTCAGGGAATAGGCATTATGGCATAGTGTGTTTCAGGGAATAGGCATTATGGCATAGTGTGTTTCAGGGAATAAGCATTATTGCATAGTGTGTTTCAAGGAATAAGCATTGTGGCATAGTGTGTTTCAAGGAATAAGCATTGTGGCATAGTGTGTTTCAAGGAATAAGCATTATGGCATAGTGTGTTTCAGGGAATAAGCATTATGGCATAGCTTCAGAATTATACATAAATAAAATTTTGAGGTATAATTTCACTTTACAAGTATTCTTATGGGGAAACGTTTTCTTCATTTTTACTATAAACTCAGGAGTACATCTATGACATCGAGCATCACCTGTAGCATATAATTGTGGTACGCTTATGTGAGTATTTTATCAATTGGTGAGGAAGAACTTTTGAACATTGCAAAGTCTTTCAAATCCAGTATTTTCTGAACTTTCAAATACATGCATGCAGCCTAAGCTACAGGTGTTGCATTCATTCTTTAAGTTTATTGGTGAAGTCATTCTGAATAAAAGTAAACTGACAGCAGCTATTATGTTTTGGTGTCCATATTTTCATTTTGCTTCATTAATTATTCTTGATGAATAAAAGTCTTGCCAATGGCTAAAATTACAATATTCCTTTTAAAATATGGGAAATGTTGCTGCAGTACTTTTTGACTAATTTGATTTTGAAAGAACCATTCAATCAGTCTTCATCATTAATTTCAGAACAGGAAACATTCCCATTTCTCACCAATAAGAAAATATATTTACTCTCTTTGCAGCCTTACATCACTGATAGAAAACCTGTACCAGTGTAATTGGAGTTTTGGCATACTGGACGAACTGTATGGACTGGACGAACTGTATGGAGACCCCACTGCTATGATGCAATCCAGTATTTTCCAGGCTCGCAGGATAGATGACCCCCCTGGGCTGTATGGAAAGGCACAATTTCTGCTATTGGAATGGATCAACATGCTCCACACACTACCTGCCAGAGAAAGTCACCTAGCTTTTGCAACATTCTTGCGACAGGTGCGGTATATTAATTCTATATTTTGGACATTAGCAATTCATTTTTAAAATGGAAGCCATGCTTTGGTGAACAATGAATGTTTTGTGAAATTCAGTGATTTTGAATCTCTTAGTTTTCCTGCTTGTGGAAATTTAACTATCACATTTATTCAAATTCATTTTCCATCTTTTACTTGTACAATTTACAGGCACGTCAACTTGATATACTACAGACAGATAACCTTATTTCCCGCTTTGTCCGTCTGTGTACAGAGATGTGCGTGGACTTCTGCAACGAGGCACTATGTCAACAGTTCGTGAGCTCCATTAACATCAGGACTAAATGTTGCTTCATATGGGATGATTATGCCCGTTTGCTGGCTCTGCTGGTCAAACACTCGGGAGGTGTTGCAAACACTGTCACCAAAGTCAATCTGCTGAATAAGGTAATTAAACATACTTTGGTCTCAGGGATGATGCAGCACTCATCTGTGTAATTTTTTAAAATAATTTTCATATATTTATTTAAGAAAAGAAGCTGCTTTTGCAAGGTTAATGCAGTTGCTCATGGTAATTTAAACTTTTTCAGCATAAAGTTAAAGGTTTGAGCAATAAGCAGTTGATCAACTGACTCTTGATGCACAAACTGGTGAAAATAGTTTCATTTAGATAGGATATGCAATTTCCCCAATATTGATAAAATATTAAGTTTGGCCAAAAATATCTGACTATGTCTGCAAGCAGCAGCTGTAAAGTGGTACGATTTTGCATAAGAAATATGCCATTGTTTTAATATTTGCTAGGGTGTCATCTTCATTGGTAAACTTTGAAGGGTAGGTTTTCTGACAGTGCTTTCATTAACCTTCCAATCAGTATCAAAAAAGTAATTGTAATGTTTTAGACAAGTTGGTACAATTTTCAAATTAATTTCTACATGATTTTGATTTACAATTTAAGTCCTCCAAGAGGGACAATTTGTAATTGAAGTTGTCTTTACTTGTCATCAGCCATTCAGGCACAGTTGCTACTGAGTTGATGTATGTGGTGAAACTTTATCCAACTAGGCATTTATGTTTTGAAACTGGTTTCCAGGTGCTAGGTATTATAGCTGGAGTGTTACTACAAGATCATGAGGTCAAGCAGACACCATTCCGCCAGCTGCCGTACCACAGAATTTTCATTAGGCTTTTCATTGAACTCAATGCTGCAGAGCCTATCCTTGAAGACATCAACTTCCAAGTGCTTAATACCTTCTGGTATGTGTTTTCTTTTTTAATTCTTGTAGAACTGTACATTTAGTTTGCATATATTCTATGCAATGTTTACTCTCTCTCTCTCCACTTTGTATTTATTGCTGCATTTCATTAATTTCAGGAAGATTATTTAATTCTCTATAAACAAGCTGTCTAACCATTTATTCCATCAATGCAAATACCATCATTTCAGTGGGAAATTTGAAGTGACATCAGTGCAAACACTGTCTTGTTAATGGCTTTATGAAGTAATTTACATCAATGCAAATGCCATGCTATTGGGTCTTTTGATGTGAATGACATGAATGCAAATACAATGTCAGTGGGTCTTTTGATGTGAATGACATGAATGCAAATGCCATGTCATTGGGTCTTTTGATGTGAATGACATGAATACAAATGCCATGTCAGTGGGTCTTTTGATGTGAATGACATGAATGCAAATACAATGTCAGTGGGTCTTTTGATGTGAATGACATGAATGCAGATACAATGTCAGTGGGTCTTTTGATGTGAATGACATGAATGCAAATACAATGTCAGTGGGTCTTTTGATGGGAATGACATGAATGCAAATGTCATGTCATTGGGTCTTTTGATGTGAATGACATGAATGCAAATACAATGTCATTGGGTCTTTTGCAGTGATTAACATGCATCTTTCTTTTTGTCATCATTAAATGATTCATGTCTCTGAAAGTCTGGTATCTGCCAACACTTTGATAACCGAGACCATCTTCAGATTGTAAGACAGAATGATCCTTTTTGAATATGTGAATGTCCACATTAAAACCATATTTTCATAATGGACAATATGGAGAATATTTACAGTTGTACAGTTATTATGATATTGTTCACTTATGTGTGAGAAACACTAATTTGTAACTCATTTGGTATTAAGACTATGTAGCTTATGGCATTGCCATGTGTCACCCATTGCCATGTGTCACCCATTTCAGTGGGTCCACCCATTATGTGTCACCACTCTCAAGGTCTGTTTTTTAATGTAAACACCATTTCATTGGGTCCACCCATTATGTCAGCACTCTCAAGACCTGTTTTTTAATGTAAACACCATTTCAATGGGTCCACCCATTATTTGTCACCAATCTCAAGGTCTTTTTTTAATTTAAACACCATTTCAATGGGTCCACCCATTATGTGTCACCACTCTCAAGGCCTGTTTTTTAATGTAAACACCATTTCAGTGGGTCCACCCATTATGTGTCATCACTCTCAAGGCCTGTTTTTTAATGTAAACACCATTTCAATGGGTCCACCCATTATGTGTCACCAATCTCAAGGTCTTTTTTTAATTTAAACACCATTTCAGTGGGTCCACCCATTATGTGTCACCACTCTCAAGGTCTGTTTTTTAATGTAAACACCATTTCAATGGGTCCACCCATTATGTCAGTACTCTCAAGGCCTGTTTTTAATGTAAACACCATTTCAATGGGTCCACCCATTATGTGTCACCACTCTCAATGTCTGTTTTTTAATGTAAACACCATTTCAATGGGTCCACCCATTATGTGTCACCACTCACAAGGTCTGTTTTTTTAATGTTAACACCATTTCAATGGGTTCGCCCATTATGTGTCATCACTCTCAAGGCCTGTTTTTTAATGTAAACACCATTTCAATGGGTCCACCCATTATGTGTCACCACTCTCAAGGCCTATTTTTATGCATATACCACATTTATTCTTACTGTACCATGAATTTTACAGATATGTCTAGACATATAAATACTGTATATATGTAGATGTATAGAAATACTGTCTATGTGTAGACTTATAGATAAATACTGTCTATGTGTAGACTTATAGAAATACTGTACATGTGTAGACTTATAGAAATACTCTACATGTGTAGACTTATAGAAATGCTGTCTATGTGTAGACTTATAGAAATACTGTCTATGTCTTGTAAATTTATGCAAGATGATATTGAGGTGATCTTGTAAACTCATGCAATATGATAGTGAGATGAACTCATATGCAAGATAGTTCATTTAATTTTTTAAAAGAAATTTCATCCTATATTTGTAGGATCTGTAGATCTTTCTTTACATTTTTTCGTCCTTTTTCTTTCCAGCAACTTGTTACATGTTTTGAAACCTACTAATGCTCCAGGATTTGCCAAAGCCTGGCTGGAGATTGTGTCACACAGGGTCTTCATGGACAGAATGCTTGTTTACACATCAGAACAGCAGGTATGCCTCATTTTACCCATATTTTCTCAAAAATGTTTGTTCAGAGTATGTTTGACCTTTCATATTGTGTTAAGAGGACTAAGTTCGAAATCTTACTAATGTTGTTGATTCAGTAAACCGCCATATATCCAAAATAAAAATGTTATTTTTTTTATTACAACCTTTTCCTATCAAATCATCTGGGATATGGCAATGACTTTGGTCTACCTAGCCATCCATTCCAAATTCACATCTCTGCCATCTCCAAATTAGAATTAAACATTTGATTGGCTACATGATCAGACTGAGGATTCCTCAACTTACAGAGACTATCGGGATGGGTCAAAATAATTTTTTTAAAAAGCACTGGAGTTATTTTGGGGTCTTTTTTGAAAATTATTTTTTGTTCTCAGCCAAAATTTGCAAACCACGGACTTTAAGACCAGTACAATTGTCCAAATGTGGGTAAAGGATTTCTTTTTAATTTGTGGTAAATTGATCTAGATATTGAGAGGAGATATGTGTGAACTCATATTAGAATGACCTGGCATGGATTTTTAAAGGTGAAATACTAAAAAATGCATAAATGATATGTCATCCATGTTATCACAAATATTGTTTCAATAGAATGTTTTCACTTTGACATTTTCCAGCAATTATTGATCTGAGAAGTGTTATGATAATCATGATTCAATAATATATAATGATTTTCATGCTTACTTAGGATAGGATCTGATTTACATTTTCAGATTTGGGACATGTATGCCAAGCTATTAATTGATCTCTTCAAGTTCCTCTCTCCATTCCTCAGGAATGCCTGTCTTGAAAATTCAATACTAACAATGTACAAGGTAAGCATTGCCAGATATGGGTCTGTTACAATTCTTTCTTTGGAAAATTAGTATAGTTATATAGATCATGTTATTTGAGGTCTTTAAACATTGATCTCAGAGATAAGTTATCCTCTATAATCCCTTTCAACGCATTTTTAACCGGATGCCAGATTTACGTCAGGTTTAATATTTTAATATCCTGTTCATATTTTTTAACCATTTAAAAAGTTAGTTGATTTAGATGTCAATAAACTATGTTGATATAACATAACTAAATATCATCTTTTTACAGACAACACTATCAATGTTGCTAGTCCTTCTACGTAACTTCCCAGACTTTCTGTGTGATCATCATTATGAATTCTGTGATGCCATGTCGCCATACTGCATCGAAATTCGCAACTTCTTGCTGAGTACTGTTCCACGTAAGATATGTGTGCCAGATCCATTTGCACCTGACCTGAAGATTGACATGCTACCAGAAATAGCACATCCTCCACGCATTAGCACAAGCTTTATAAACATGATCCAGACAGCACATTTCAGGAAGGTAAGCTATCTTTATTCAAAGTTCTCTTTGGTTTATAGATATTTCTGATATGTGTAACATAAAAATATGGTATATTTACAACAGCTAACAAGGCTAGACTTTCTCCTTGAGAAATATGTTGTATATTTCATAAAAAACAAATTGTATGCATCAACTTTTCAGCAACTTTTTCACATTGTATGATTTTTTTTAACCTGTGTGTTCTTGAGAATTATCTGTACTGTGTGAAAAAAAAACTTTTGTTTGACTCAGTTAATAACAAAAAATGTTATAACTTTTGTATAAGTCTCTGTTTCTACCCCCTACTGATTTCTATAATGAAAATCTTTAATGTTTATATAATAAAAGTGTGCACAGAAATTTCATTTCATTTCATTCCTTGATTTATAATTTATAACCTGACTGACCACAGTGGCCCTAACACTGGCATGGTATGCACGTTTCAGACGTAACTGAATTTCCATACTAACATATCACCAAAGTTCATCCTACTGGGTAACTGCTGGATTATTCTTTAATTTCCAGCAGGTTGGTATATAAAAGTTACACCATTTGTTAAATCCACGTGAAATGTAAATTTGTTTTTGTTATTCTTTTCCTTTGCTTGATTCGACATTGTAGGTATTGGAAGCTGATGAAGTAATATTTTTCTTCTATGTAAATACATGTACATGTGTAGTATCCCCCTATTGGTGTTTGGGTTCCACTGGTCATAATCAGGTCTGAAATTATAAATCAATGAGTGAACTGACTAAATTTTGTACATGTTTTATTTCATTTGTGCTTTTCTCTTTTACATTGGGAGGGGGGCAAAAAAATGGGGAGGACAATCAGACTATAATTTTTCTATAAATTGTCCACACATATATAAAAGTGTGATTGTTAACTTTACACAGACATCTACATTCCAATAAATATTGTAAAATGGAGGTAGAAAAACAGTGGCATAAATGAACTGAATAAATGCTGTTCTTGTTCACAGGATTTGGATTCATATCTGAGAAGAGGATCTCCAGTAGTCTTCCTTTCTAAGCTCATGAACAATCTTAAGGTGAGCATTATTGCAACTCCATTATCTTGAATCCACCAGTTACAAAATGTCTTTGTATGTGTTTTAAGAAACCCATTTTAAGATAATTTCTGGGATCAAAAAATTTAGTTTCTGTAGGACAGAAGAGCAGGCCTTTGCTTGTTTTGTGCTTTTTTATGAACATGCATCAAAATTAAGATTTCATGTGAAAATATTTATACAGTATACATCACATGGTAATCGAGTTCCGATTAGCAAACTACATAGATTTGTATTACAGTATGATTTTTTCCCCATGACTTGATGATAAGTCAGCACCACAGACATGTCCAGCCATTAGTGAGTTACAGACAATGAGTAGATATGTTTGTCATATCATGGGTCAGCCATGTATGAATTTTGTTATTGTTTTCATCCTTGGAAACTTCTGTTGTATTGTCCTGCAGGTCGTACAGTGCCCTCACCTCAGGCACATGTATTCCACCATGGTATATTATAGCACAACAGGCAACAAGAAAATAATAGTGCAGTTTGCATATCAGAATGATGTCTTGAAAATTTCTTTCACAATGCTATTTTTTTTTATTTCAGTCAAATGAACTCTACTGCCCTTTCAAGTACAATGTTCCACTGATCAATGCACTTGTTGTTTATGTGGGAACTCAGGCCATCGACAGCATCAAGAGCAAAGGTCTGACACCCAGCATGAGCACCATTGCTGACTCCAACTACATGGAATTCTTTGATGAGCTTGTATCTCAATTAGATACAATGGGTACGTAATGGTTGGCTAAATTAATACTTGCTGTGATTGCCATTAATGTTCTGCCAATGAAAGCACACAGTAAGAAATTGACATTTTCTAGCAGTCTTTGTTTTTATATATAGGTGTAACATGATTTTAAACATTGTACTTAACACACAAGATGGTGTTCTTTGAAAGCTTTGTCACAGGGAGAATATGAAACTACTTTTTGTACAGTTGTTGGTATATGGTTTGCTTATATTTGAAAGCATGCATACCATTGCCTTCCTTTTTTTTCTTCATGCAAACATGCAGCCATAAGAACCTTTTGATCCACTAGTCTTAGTGTGCATAAGAATTTCCTGGATTCAGAAATTTTGGACTCGTCCTTAATGATTTAGAACAGTTCAGCTGGGTTAGACCAAAAATGATTAAAATTGAAGAATTTCCTGGTGATGATTTCATGTATAAAACAATGTCTTGTTGTCGTGCCTAAATAGAGGGAACAAATTCACATGTATATTGTGTTTTCTCAGCTACTATTTACTTTTTCTTCATTCTTTGCTTTCAGTTATAGCTGTGGATTAGAATTTACTTTACAATATTAATTTTTTCCCCAGGTTGTTATTTGTTCCTTACTGCCATCTCAAATCAGCTGACATACCCAAACAGTCACACACACTACTTCAGCTGCCTGCTGCAGTACTTGTTTAATACCACCAGGAAAGAGGAAATCCATAAACAAATTTCCAGGCAAGTACTCCAACAGCTACTGCCATTTTTCTTGTATCACTGAATCTAAATACAATCTTTTTCAGAAGTTGACAGAAAGACGTAATAATTTGTTGGAGGGTCAATGAGTCAGACATGCATTTTATGGCATTCATGGAAGATGGAGATATTTTTTTATAAGACATAGCTTCAGACTGCTGAAGCTTTAATTTTGTTTTCATCACCAAAATACAAAGTTCCAAGTGAGGTCATTTATTTTCATGGCTTTGTCTTTTCTACTGGCTTCATTTTTAAACAGAAAAAAGTAATGGCATTAAAGTTGTAGATGTTCATCTTTGAATTCACCTGGCCAAAAAGCTAAAGGGAGCTTATGGTATGGACTTGAATTCAGTGATTGATCAAGTGAGCATCATCAATAATTTATTGTTGGAGTCTCTGTTTCTGATTCATTTGAAATGAAATGTGGAATATGGGTTTATATCTTCAAAATCTCTCATGAATTTAGTTATTACCACAATCCATGAATATTATTGAGGTGATCTTGCATCTCATTTGTTACCAACACTAAACACCATATTTTTGATCTAATTATGGTCAAAGATCTCAAATGAGTTCAGTAATGACCAAAATCCATCCATATTGGATTTTCTTTGTATGTAATTGGGTTCATTACTGAGGCCATATTTCTGATTGCATTTTGATATACCACTCTGGTAGCCTAGTATTTAGAGCGTCGGCCTCCGAAGTGGGAGGTTGTGGGTTCAAACGCTGGCCAAGTTATATCAAAGACTTACACAAATGGTAGTAACAGCTGCCTTGCTAGTTACTCAGCATTAAGAGGATAGCATTAGGACTGGTCAATCTGACATCAAGTTTTTGTTGTTATGGGGTTTAATGCCATTTTTCAGCACATGATAGGCTATGCATGGCGCCCAGTATTAATGGTGGAGGAAGGACCTGGGAAAACCACTGACCCAAAAGAAGCTACTGGCAAGCTTTCTCACATACCCACTTTGGCCGAATCCTAGACTCGAACCCATGTAGATAGAGGTGAGATAGCAGTGATCCATAATGAAGAGTGCTTTAGACCACTCGGCCACTCGGGGCCCCTTCTAGTGTCAAGATAATGTGACTGGGTGGGGCATCATGCTACATGTATGCAGCATGACATCACTAAAAACAGCCACACTGTGATTACATCATAGTGATATGACTGAAATGTTTTAAAGCTATGTTAAAAATCCAAATCACACACACACACATTTTGATACAGTATGGAATATGTGAATGATATCAACTGAGTTCAGTAATGAGCGAGATCTAATGATACTAATGTTACCCAACTGGAAAAAATAAATTTTGATCCAAATTTGATCATATTTGCAGTGTGGTTTTATGTCACCAATTTAAGCAATGGGCAAATCTTGTGTACAGTTGGCTGGGGTTATTATGTCATTAGAGGCTTGTTACCACTCTGAGGCTGAATTTCATTTGTGGCTTTCATCAGACTTGGAATATATACCAGTCTCAAATTCTCAGAAAAGTTCAATAATGAATGAGATCTACATATTAATGAATCAATCTTGTATATGATTGGTCAGGCTTCCTGTCCCTATGGAAGAGACATTTCTGATCAAGTTGTTTTTCAGATCTGAAATATAAATTTGTATCATCAAGATCTTGGATGATTACAGTAATGACCAAGATCTACTGATATTTTAATGAGATAATCTTATGTATTACTGGATGACCTTATTACCACCATGGATCTGGAAATTGTAATATGATTTGATAGACTTCAAGGGTATGTTTATATTATGAATATATTTTGCATATTTGATAATGATTGACATACATCAGATTGGCTGAGCTTATTATCATTCTGGACACCATATTTGATTGAACTGAATGTATGCTTTAGTGCATATTAATGGAGGTCTTTACCATGTACAATTACCCATATTATGCCTTCAACTTTAGAAACAATCTATATCAGGATGTCAAAAAAAATGTAGTTTATGTAGTTGAATTCTTATACTGCTTACACAAGTCTGGTTATTGAAACAGTGAAATTATAGAAGCCACATGAATGATATGCCTGTTTGTGTGTCTTGCTTATGTATATACTACATACATTATTTATAACATTTAAATGTGCCAGGTAGATACAGTACAGTTATCCACTGACTTATGTGATTTGAACTTACTTGAATTTAACATTTACATGATTTCATGAATTTTTAAAATTATTATTGTTGGCGAAACCCCACAAAATAATGAGATTAAGTCTAAAACAACAATTATTAAACATAAATAGCTATAATATATTGTATTAATCAATTACATATTTCAATGAAAGTTAAAGGCAGTGATATCAAAATTGAGTTATTTTCCGACTGATGGGAATAACCCTATCACATAAGTTAAGGCTGTTATTTAATTTTGTGACATATTAACATGAAATCGTTATATAAATAGTGAAGTTATTGTTTCCATTGATTCATATTTGCATGATGTTCAATAATATCTCCATTCTTTCCTAACAGAGTAGTACTGGAGAGGATGACTATTAATCACATTTATCCATGGGGCCTGCTTATCACAGCCATTGAGCTCATGAAGAACCCCATCTTCAAGATCTGGAGTCGTGACTATAT
The DNA here is from genome assembly GCA_028554795.2 of Sinohyriopsis cumingii. Taxonomy (NCBI): domain Eukaryota; kingdom Metazoa; phylum Mollusca; class Bivalvia; order Unionida; family Unionidae; genus Sinohyriopsis; species Sinohyriopsis cumingii. The sequence goes on along the minus strand of JAPYKE020000094.1, from coordinate 760,784 downwards.
CCACTGTGCTCCAGAAATAGAAAAGTGAGTACATGACAATAGATCGGTTACATGTCTGTGATATTGTGTAAAGTTAACAAAGATTTCTCAGTAATATGCTAGGCAGTATAATAGAATTTGTCATTTGACTAATGTGTCATAAAAGGTCATTTGTCAGTGAGAAAGGTCATGAGGTAATCATTGTCTACACTACAGTTACATGATACTCCATGAAGTAATCTTTGTCTTCCCTATAGTACACAATAAGCCATGATGTTATCTTTGTCTACACTACAGTTACATGATACATTATGAAGTAATCTTTGTCTTCACTATAGTAGATGATAAGCCATGATGTAATCTTTATCTACACTACAGTTACAAAGTAATTCTACAATTCTGATTACATACAACTTCATTTCTGTTTTTATTTGAAATACTCAGTACCTAAAGGTTTTTAGTTTCATTAGTGGCTATCTTGAAATATTCATTAGTTGTTACCTTGAAATATTCATTAGTTGTTGCCTTAAAAAGTTTATTAATTGCTTCCTTGAAAGCTGCTTTTTGCATTCCTTTTCTTGCTACATATTGACAAATGTCTATATACGTGTAATGAATTTATGGATATATTTAGCTTCACTGGTCAAAAATCAGAAGGGCTTATTCTATGGCATGTTGTCCAGCATCTGTCCATCAGCTTACACATTTGTTTTCTCTACTCCTAATCAACAATAGGGAATGCCATGAAATTTTACAGATGCATTCACCCCAGGTTCAAGTTATTGTTACTTTAAAATGCCATCTTGAAATTTATATCACGACTTTTCCTTACTATATGGTCATATAAAAAGGTGTAAATGATGTGATTTGATAGCATGACAGAATTAACCACAAGGTGCAGTTTTAGATTCTACCATCAAATCAACCCAGGTAAGATTACCATTGTATCTTACTAGGCAAGGCACTTTGCTCCAATCGCTTCAGCTCAGTATAAACATCATGCGTTGCTGTGCCAATAAACACAAAACCACACATAGCCAGGTTTCCCTCTTTTTGAATTATTATGGACTTGACCAGACTTTTGATGTGGAATCAAGTCTTGTATCTCTTGAATTCCATGACAATGATTTTTGTACTGAACTTGATATGAATGTGTTAAATCAAAGATATAAACATTTTTGTATAAAATAGATCAGTAACAGACAACTAAAAATACAGTTAAAAACGTGGCTAAAAAACAACAGAATTGGCTTAACATTTCCAGAAGGTAATGCATTGATTGTGGGAAATTGCAACCCTTTTTTTTATCGGCTGTTTTACATTTGACTTTGAAGTTGCATCACATGTCATATGTACACTTTAAGTGTATGGAGTATAATATTTCTTACTTTTGTTGCAGATTGTTCAATTATGTGGCCCAATTAGAAAAGAAAGTATCAAACCCTACCACACATGAACCAGAGTTGGCTGAGATACAGGAAGAAAGGAAGGACTGGAAGTGGCATTGTTTGATGAGAAATAGTAATGGAGATTGTAACAAGAAATAACTGTATGGGCTTGAATATACTTCCAGATTTTATAAATATAAACAAATCTATTTTGTTAGGCATATAAGTCACAAAACTTAATTTAATGCTATATGTTTCTGAGGGGTCCCATGCTGTACTAAAATGCACGGATGGATATTTAATGTTGCATGTATCTAAAGGGTCCCAATTTGTACTAAAATGCATGGGTGGATGTTTCAGCATTCATACATGTAGTTATTTTTTTCTTTCTTGGAAATGAAATCCTGTACTTTCTAAAAGTATTTTAGATTTGTTAAAGACATACATCTTTCATGTTTTTCATTTAAGAAATGTAGCAACATATAGGTAGATCTTAGTCAATACTGACCTTTGAAAATGTGTTGCATGTCTTTTTAGGTTAGCTCCTGTAGCTTTCATGAAAAACCTGAATTAAATCTAATATTTTGTACTGTTTGTCCATCTTCCTACAGAGCACTTCATAATTTAATTTGGGTTTATATCATTAAGTATCAGGTAATATGTAATCTCAGTATCATGTTTATATGAGAGGATATATATTTTAACATCATGCAATGTTAGCATTTATTTGAACATGGAAATGTATGTTATTGTTAACAAGGCTACAAGTGCAGGTATGAAATGAATGTGGTTTGATTGTGAAGAAATCAAAGTGATTATTCCTGTAAATTTTACAATTTTGCCAGTTTTTTCTTTGTGCTACATTGAATACAATTCATTACCAATAACTTTTTATTTGGTGAAGATCAAATAATTTTGGCAATGTAAGAGTTGCATGTAAGGCTTCAAAATAAATTTGGCATGTGAAAAATATATTGGATCTTTTGAAACTTTTCATATCATATCAGTTTTGTGCTGTCTTAATTTGTAATGAAAACATATTCTCATGGATAAATAATTTGCAGTATAATAATGGGCTTGATCAGGTTACACATTTTATTAAAACAAAGTATTCCATATGACCAAGTTTAATTTCATGTTTAAAAATCTGTGAAATAAAAAAAATGGTCACAAATCCTTCAGTGAGATTGACGAAATGTGTGCTCAGAGACACAGTCCTGTGTCTTGATACTGCTATTTTTGTTTGGGAAAGCAATATCCATATCTCTTTGTGCTTTCAGCAGGCTACTGAATTTGAGCTAGGCAACTAGATGTTGTAATGGTTGGTCCAAGACACCATGTGATTTTGAAATTTATCTGACCCATGTCTGTATTGTTTTTCATTTTAACAAGTGCAAGTCCCTGCCAACATTATCTCACTATTGGTGATATTATGAATTGTACATATAACTTGTTTGCGAATTGTTTATAAACACTATATATTTATATCAAAATATTTTTCATTGTGGTTCATCCGTGCTGAAAAAGTCATAACTTACAGTGAAAGTGCACAAAAGCCACTGAATAACTTATTAACATTGTATTATTATTTGTGTAAAAGTGATTTTATAGCAATTTGAGTATCTCAGCTGCATTGCATATGCGTGTTTTACTGATTAGAAATATTTTTTCTGTAGATATCAATGTTCCCATTACTAGAAAAGAATGATTTTGACAAATGTAAAACTTTGTAATATCTTACCTAATGTCCACTCAGACGGGAGCCTTCAACGGGGCCTTAGTAATGAGCAAAGTTATGTTGTTTTAATATCGTGGTGCAAAACAAAGGTTGATGATATTCCCATATGGATGCTTTATATTTAACTGTTATCTGTAAAGTCCACCATTTGTAATAAAACAATGTTACTGGTATGTATGTTGTTTTATTTTTCTCAAAGCTATTCACTTTTTTTTTGTTTGCCATAAAAGTGTTGCACATTTTGATGAAAGGATTATGTAAGATCAGGAAAGGTTTTTCATCCATTCTGATTAATGGATGATGAAAGCTGGAATGTTTGTAGCAGAAAATTGCATGACATGACTGGTAGTTTAGTTATGGATTGGTTGTACTGGTAATATTTTATGACAGTTCCCAATGTTTTTCTACCCAATTAACTTGTATAGTCAGGGTTTACAGGTAATTTTGGGATATAGCTGTACCAACTCCTGGAAGTAATATTTTCAGAATGTCTTCCAAACATGGCAAATTTCAATACATTGCCTGCAGTGAATTTCATCAATTGCAAATGATAATTTATCAATGTTAATTTTATATTCAAATTTGCAGTTGTTTTTTGTTGTTGTTTTTGTTTTTACAAGATGTATTCCACAGTTTAGCAGAAACTCTCATACTGATTTGGTTTTGTGTTTTATGACTATATGTGAATTGTCTTTAGTGACAGGTAATTGCCTTATCCAGGGACAATATGGTAGTTAATCTAATGGTATACTTTTCACCCATATCCTCCTGATCATATATAAAACATGCAAACCAATAGCAGCAGAGAGGGTGAACAGACCTTCTGCTGAAAAATAAGGCTTCCCATGAAAACGAAGAAACTAAGGACAATAAAGTTTCTCTAACTGTGTTACTTTTACTTTATCTTTGTCGTTTGTTTTTTCAAAATTTATTTGTGCATTATATTAATCTCTCATCCAAATATTTTATCAAGACCTATACGATATCATGATTGAGGATCATGCAAATTTATTGTTATAAATCTGTGTGAAGTAGATTGTAATTTTGAAAAGAAGTTTTTAAATCTGATTATGTCACTATCTCTGCTGCACCAAGTCTGATGAATATTTTACAGAGTATGTTTATAAACTCTGTTAAGGAGGTATTTGTGCATGTTGCTGAGTAACATAAATCACATCAGTATTTTTTTGTCTGCCTCAAGAAAATATCCGAGCTGGATTTGATTGTTTTGTCCAGCATCACATCATTGTATACAACTAAATTATTAGTAAATCCATCAATGTCATCTACATATGTGGTTTCATCAATATCAGTGATAAAATTAACATTATTGCCATTTTTGTCCAACATTTTTGCATTTTCATTAAAATCTACTTACATAAAAGTATGTCATCACATCTTTGATCATAACTTATGGAGCTACTAAATATAACTTGTCCCACTTGAACCATCTCATTATTAAATTAAGTAATAATTGCATTTTACTGGACCCACATGGACCTATTAATATCATTCTGATGGAATTTGGTAATCCCGAAATATGTTTTACTGGCTTTTGCTTTCATGTCACCGAGAAATCAATAACATCAATGTTGTACAAATATAATAAATAATATGGATATATTGTGTTTGATGTAGAGCATCCACTGCCAAAAGTGGATTAACAACAATAATAACAAAAAATAAATAGCATGCACTTACAGGCAAATTTGTAAAATGTGGTACAAGAAAATATAAATTTATCTCTGGACACAAAGTGTTTGGTGGTGATATCATTGCCTGATTAGGAAAATTACCAGGAACTCCATGGGCTAAATACCCAAGAGAAAAATATCTTCCAGGATACCATTATTGTGGTCCTGGAGCTAGACTTGATATTCAACTTGATGAGTGAAATCAACCAATAAACGATATTGATAAAGCATGTCATATTCATGATGTAGCTTATAAAAGTAATGATCTGCAACAAAGACATATTACACATGTGAAGTTGATTCATGCATTAAATTCCATAAAAAATAAATCTTTCAAAGAATCATTAGCTAATTGGTTAGTAAGATCTGCAATGAAAGGTAAACTAGCATTAGGAAATTGAAAATTTCCCGAGCTGGTAATTAATCAACCGATAATTATAAAATAATGGAATCGAGTTATTACAGCCAAAAATGATTTCGGAGGCGTAGAAGAGCAATTAGTAAACTCGCTGATGCAGCAAATGTTACACGTTCTGTTGCTGAGAAATGTTTAGCACGACAGGCAATATGGCAAATTTACCTACCACCACCTACAAATATTCACCATGCACATTTTGATGTCAGCACTCGTAAAGAAGTTCATCAGGCAGATATTTTATTTTTACCACATGAAGCTATGAAAATTTATAGACGTCAATCACGTACATACAAATACGCGTTAACTGTCGTTGATATTGCAATAGATATAAGGAAGCATAACCACCATCAACTAAAATAGTTACTGAGATTTCTTCTGCTTTTGAACGAATATATGAACGAGGACTCTTACGATGGCCACAATTGCTACAGGTTGATCCTGGTAAGGAATTGCTTGGTACAGTATCATCTCTGATGAAAAAACATAACGTCAAAAGTTAGACAAGGATATACCGTAATTCATCGTGATAAGGCAAGTGTTGAACGATTTAATCGAACACTTGCTGTGCGGTTATTTGGATATCAATATGCGAAGGAAATAATTCAGAAAAAATCAAGATCTCGCGAGTGGGTTGTAAGATTACCAAGTGTGCCAATGCATTAAATAATGAAATTACTCGAACAACTGCCACGAAACCCATTAATGCGATACAAAAACACATATACCAAAACAACGACATGAATTTTCAAAACAACCAGTATTAGGTAATGTGACTAAGATTTTTATATGATCCCAGTGTACTTAAAGGCGGTAAAAAAGAGCTATTAATCCTATTTTGAATATTACAACACATACAATTTCTAGCGTGGTAAAATCTACACGTTCTACAGATTAGATTCAACTGCTCCTCAACGTGGATTTTGTACGCGGGCAATTACAAGTAATTCATGAAGACACACAATTACCACCGCATTCACTTTTGTAAACTAACACATCCACGTCGATTAGATTCAAGACAGGTCAGCATTACATTTTCGCGTGTATGACAAAAAATAATATTAATTCTATCTATGGTAAATTGTCTTGGATTATTATTTGAATACTGCCACAACATTACTGTTACAGCTCGCACAGTGATTATTTTGTTATTGTTTTGATATCATGATAAATTCAGCGTCAAGATCAAAGTCGTGCTTATATTTTTTGTCACATTGTTCATAAAAAAATTTTCTTCTTACTATATCATCGATATTGCCAGCAGTTTGATTATCATTTTCTGTGAAGTCTATGACAATTCTCCGCAGCTGAGATATTCTTCTGACTCGAGACACTTTAAGATGCATTAAATTTGACCATTCGATGCGACCATCGACGATCCAAAAATTTGTGTCGGAAATAGTTAATCCTTTTGATGAATGATTCATCATTGCGTATCCTACTGTCCATGGAGTTTTGTCCATAGTTAACGCCCTCTCAACAACACTGACAATAGCTAAACAATATAATTTAATGCAAGATTTTGTTTTTCTGATGATCTTGGTATATCAAGGTCGATATTCTGTTGTCGCGTATCAACCGGTCGGTAACACAATGGTACGGGTAGGTTTGAAATTTTTTCATTATGTAGCTGAAATAATTGTTGCTGAAGCGTATCGCGAACAATCTTTCTACTTGCCACTATCAAATCATTTAGTCTCCATAAATTCCAAAAGTTATTACTAGGAGTTTCTGAAATTATTTCACGCATTGTTTCACATTGAATTTTATTCGGTTGTAGGCTGATTAATTTCTTAAAACTCGTAATTCTGGATCAAGTGCTCTATTATCATTAGTTATTTCTTCATAATAATCTACAAAATTCCTCAGCCATTTATGTGGAGACAATCCAACAAAGGGCGGTGATTGACCATGATCGCCACACATTATTATAGCAGTATTTTTGCCAATAACCAATCAATAAATATTTTTTACGTTTCTAATGAAACAGTGCATATTTCATCCCAAACAATTAGCCTTGGAATATAGTTCTCTCCCATTTGTTTAGTAGGAGTCCATTTATCTCCCTTCCATCGAAAGAATTTATGATAAGCACATGATTTAATATTTCTTTCTCTCATTTCTATTGCAAGTCTGTGTGTAGGTGTTAATAAAACTATTATGAACAACTGTTCAAGAATAATTCGATCACACGAGTTGTTTTACCAGAACATCCAGGCCTACTGAGATAAACTGTTTTATGTCTATCTACAGGATCAAATAGAGATAGCGCAGATGACAATTTTGATATTTGCTTTTTTTGGTAACAAACATGCTTAATTTCAACGTCAGCGGATTCATAATAATTAAGTATATTTTATTGTTTTATTCTCCATTTAACCCATGATGCATAAGTGCCGATATGTAGTTGTTTCTAGCAATCCTGTATTATTTTATTGATATAAAATGAATCCGTAGCGACTCTGACATCAAATTCAGAAACTCTATTTATCATTGATAATACGTTAATGGAAACGTACGCAAGCATTGAAGATCTTAAATGAGTAAACTGCGGTGACTCACCATCAGTGTAACTACAGTTGTACCTAAAATAGTTCCATATGATAAATTAACATTACTTCGACCTATAAATGTGTTTCTATTCTTTGCATCAACAATTATAAAATCTAGTTCAGCATCATCTATAACCAATCTTGTGCAATGTCGTTTATGATGATATCATCTTCCTTGAGTGAACTTACCGATTATTTTTTCTACCAAGATCATTTGCGATTTTATTCTCAAAAGCAGTCATATCAGGATTTTCATCATCAGAATATTTCTTTTGTTCTGGTAACCAAATTTCTTTCTGCGGACGATATTATATAATTACTTCACTTGCTGTTGACAATAATAGTACTTTTACATCAAGCGTATATCGCAAAAATACTGCTGGTGCCCTTATTTGTTCAGAAAAAAGTTTGCCAAACCAGACATAACAAATCGGATGAAGATTTTCAGCAAACTTAAATGACTCGATACACGCGAATCCAGTCAAATCAAAATCTGGTAATGGTCTGTTTATCGATACTCTGGTCATCTCCTGTGTGGTATGTCCAAATCGCTCAAAATACTTAGAACACTCTCCCAGGTCAAGAAAACTTCCGGTATAACATGCAACCATATCAACCGAAATAACCTCCCTATACTCGTATTTAGTATCTCATAATCCAACGTGTCCGTATTCGACAAAACTTTATATTATATCATTCAGAAAATCAAACCTTGTAGGCTTCGACCAATTTTCTCTCTAGTAAAATGAGCTGCGATTGATGGAATCGTAAAACAATTACTGAGTAACTTTTCATGCATGATATCGTCATGGGTATATTTTAACGCAAGATGTTTCATTTTTGTATGAAGAAATTCGGTTCGATAAATCTCACCATTAGGTCTTACAAACTGATAAAATCTGTTTTTGTTCTTCGATGCAGATAATTTCATCGGGCCTTATCAGATCACTTTCATCTTCAGAGCTTCGATACAGCCACACGGTTACATGATCACTTTTACTAATCTAATAAAATCAAATATATCCCCGTTATAAAATTTAACAATTCGATTTCGTAGAAATATTGTCACTGCATTAGTCCACGCATGCGCATTATGATCAATGATTTCACTTGAAGCCCCTTTCGATTTATACTTTGATTCGGATAAAAGCTATATTTATCGGTCTTACTGTTATTGAGAATTTTAATTTCTTTCCTAATTCAGCAACGTCGTTTATTGTAGCTCCGATATCCTTGACTGATTCAGCCCATTTGTTTATTTGTTCACGTCGCTGATCCGTTAAACAATTTCCACGCATCGCGTTTGTAAAATGTTCCGTTACTCATTCGGCTACACAATTTATTTTTGAAAATTTCATCTGTTTTAGATTACTAACGTTGGGTTTATCATTTATGGGATAAATTCCATAAATAACCGCGGTTACGGGATACGCTCTTTCATAATGCGGTCTGTAAACACCAATCAACATCTCTGGTCTGGAATTTTGGCTTAATATTATGAAGGACAGGGTCACGTTTGTCACTGATAATCCAAGTATTGATGTTTGTTTCTGCTGATACAATACAATTTACTCTGAAAAAATATCTTTGATCGTCGAGATAATTTATAATCGTTGCCGCTCGTTGGTCGTTCAGTGTAGCATGAACAACATCATCAGATTATGAACGTCGACCACACATAAGAAGCACCATCTTTTTCAAATTCTTTTTCGGTGTCATGAATAGTATTAATTAAAACAATTTCTTAGGATCAACCAGGGCTAGCATTAGTAAGACAAGATTATTCTGTCAAGATTAAATTTATCTTTATAAGGCTCAGTTTTAATCTCTGTTAATTCGTTCATAGTATAATTAAAACAAATACATATTTAAATTATCCCACATCATTATATATAATGATGATTCTTACAAAGAATAAATGCAAATGGTTTATGATAGGCTCTACAACTCCTTGTGACAAATCTTGTGTAAACGAATTCTGCGGATATCATTTATAAAGTGTATGTAGAGAGAGAGAGAGAGAGAGAGAGAGAGAGAGAGAGAGAGAGAGAGAGTTTAGGACTAAAACCATGTCTGAAGTGTGGTGTTAGAGTTATAGGAGATAAGCAGTTGTGTGTGCAATGTGGTGGTAAAAAATACAGAGAACTGAAAAGATATTATGATAAAAAACACTGATAGTAATGATAAAGTTCTAAGAATTGTGAAAGATTATCTAGCTAGATTTCAAAATAATAATTTCAACAAATAATATATATAAATGGAACAAAAAGAATTTGTGAGACATCCTATCATCAAGGATTATAAAGCATCCAATGACGGTGTAATCAGGCACTGTCGACAAAAATAGAAACAGTCGGTGCTGTCACTAATACTGGTTGTCTCAAATTTTCTGATGGGGGAAGAAACATTATTTATGTCACAGGTTCGTTTATGAATGTTTTCGGGCTACTCGAAAATTGTCTTTTGATCGCTTATATCAACAGCAGTAAACTCCATAATGCCTTGAGTAATTTATGAGGTATTACACAGAATCAGAATAACAAATACGATGGTACTGGCAAATATATTACGTTTCCTAGGGTCGTCAAGTCCGTAAACCCAGAGACTGGTGAAGAAATAATATTTCAATCAAAGAATGCAGCTGGCAAATATTGTAATATTTGTGTACCTTCAGTACAATCTTTCGCAGATAATATTACTATATCGGCGTATTCAAGAAAGCATAAACAAAACATTATATTTCAGTATGTCCCGATTGTGCTAGATACAGAGAGATGAAGAGAAATAACTCTGTCAGGTAAAATATAGGACGATTAAAGAGTAACCTCGCTTTTAATTTATAATAATATTTGCTTATAAATAAAATTTTATTTTTTGGTTAATTTTTTCCCCATCGTATTGCAAATAAAAAAAAACAAATCGGTATTTTCGAAGAAATTCAAACAAGGGTATCATGTTCAGGTTATAACTTTATCGTAAAACAGTAATTTAATGCTTTTATAACTTCGACAGCGTCAAGGGAAATGACTGTTAGATAAAGATAAAGCCTGTAATCTTATACATTTTTAATTTTTGTTATCATTTATGTTATTTTGCTTGATTTGTTGGAAACATTATCATTATTTTCTGAATCTGTCAGGTTTCTTGTTTCATCTAGATTTTATAAGCGATAACAATAAAGAGCAACAAACAATAAATAAACCACACCCATTGCGTTAGCTACTTTTAGATCTATTTGATATACAAAAATACAGAACTTCAACAATTACAGACGTGCATGCCCGAGTGGGGAAAAGTCTGTAATTTAAGTGATGTATCTCAACCCTGACTGTGTCAAAGCAGAAATATATATAATTATTTTAAAACAATGTATTCTGTAAAATCAAAATAAATCCACGCTGCAGTTTGTATACTCATCTATAGAAAATACAGCATAGGTAACTTTATATAATTCCTGAAACATATAGTAATAAGATTGGAACGTAGCGCTTTGCGAAAGCGCATAACTCTCATAAAGGACGTTTTTAGTTCAAATCCTGTGACTGACAATTGTCGTCGGTGGTGATATGTCGCAATTTTTAATTAATGGGGGGGGGGGGGGGCCAACCCTATGCTCGAACTTCAACATAAAAACACACCCTCCCACCATGTCAACACGTGATGTTTTGCACTCTTCCGTATATGTATTGTACCGTCTTTAGAATTAAGTTAATGTTATGCCGTACTTAGAGTTATCCTCTGAACCCGCATGAATGGAGTTTGGGAATCAAAGGGGTTACATCGGAGTTGTGCCGTCCTTAGAATTAAGATTATATATACGTTGTAAATAGCTTAATACAATGCTTTAAATATGCTACAATATGAGTTTTGCAGTCAAAAATACAAAACGATCGATGTTGGCTTAAAAAACAGCCAACGTTGAATGATTTTATGTTAAATATATATTTTATATGCATTGAATTATGAAAATATTAATGATATTAGTTTTGCAATTTTTTTTAAAAAGACGGCAGAAACTTCAACTTGATCCTGAAAAAGATTTATTTTTTATTTTGAGTCATTGCAAATTCGTAAGATATATATACGCTACATATTTATAAAGCTTATCCAATAGGCTATGTTCCAATCTATGGCTACTGTGAAAGATGCAGAAGTTAAAACATTCGTATGTCTCTCAGGCGTTGTCGAAAAAATTAGATCAGATTTAGCTCACGAATACAAAACGAAAAAGATTATTAAAACGTTGAGAAAGTTAAGAAAGATAATGACAGATTGTGAAAACGAAAACAGTGACAAAGTTAATAGTGAAAGTAGTGACGAAAGTGAAAATAGTAAAGGGGATTTTAAAAGCATTGACAACGTCACTGACAAAAATGAAAGTTACGGCAATGTCTTAGTCAATTATCCTCTGACTTTTATTCTACAAGATAAATAAAAAAACAAGTTCTGTTTCAAATATGTTTACTTGTTATTTGCTTTGGCTTGGTCTAAGATTAATAGGTATTTTTTTCCCACTATTTTTAGTACATTTTACCCATCAAAATTATAAAATCTAACCCATTTGCATTATTTTAGTACTATTTACCCCATCATAATTTTAAAATCGAACTGATTTGCATTATTTCAGTACTATTTAACACATCATAATTATAAAATCCAACTGATTTGCATTATTTTAATACTATTTACCCCATCAAAATTATAAAATCTAACTGATTTGCATTATTTTAGTACTATTTACCACATCAGAATTATAAAATATAACTGATTTTCATTATGTTAGTACTATTTACCCAATCCAAATAACGAAAATTAAGTATAAAAAATAAATTCTGTCACGAATATATATTTGTTAATGAAATTAGTATTATACAGCTATAAAATCTGACTGATTTTCATTCTTTTTAGTAGCATATATCCCATCAAATTATTAAATTTTCATTATTTTAGTAAATCAGTAAAAAACCAAATTGTGTTATAATATATTTTATTTCGCCTGATTAAGAATCAATCACGAAGGTGAAGATCTATGATCTTACATATAAATTTATATTTTTCTAAATTTGATTTTGTAAATCAATTAACTCTCCAGATTGGTCAGTAAGTTTGAAATGTATCCTTGATAATAACGGATTAAGACAATGTAGATAAACCGGATTAATAGGCTCTTGTACAATCAAATATCCAGGAGGTACTTGAGGTTTCAATGTATACAGAATATATCCTTGCTGAGCCGGATTAGATTGTTCAAGATCGATTTGATAGCTGCCATCAGCTGCATCCCATGCAAGATTGACTGCGATTGATGATGTTATATTTACAATTCCTGGTGAAATGTCTGCTGCCACAGTATTGATCATTATTTTGTTTGAGAATATTTGATGATGAGGTTATATTTCTCCATGAATCAACGACTTTTGGAATGTTTTCATTAATAAGATCGTTGAGCCGTATTATTAATTCGTCGGTATTAAATCCTGGTAATATAAAACTTAGTCAATTTTTCCTCGGTTGTTTTATGATATCTAGCAAATATTTTCTTTAGTAATGATATTTTTTCTTCCCCTAATGACTAATTGGCTCAGAACCAACATTTATACGCCCAATAATAATTCAGCAAGCATAATCAAGATCTGATACAATTTGATTTAAATGTATCGTTTCAATGATTTTCATTGTTAGATCGCTATTAGGATACTCCAAAATATAATTTTAAAATAAATTTACTAATGTCGTGGATATGGTTATATGTTCAGTTTTAATTATATTAGACGGTGATCTACTTTATTTTTCATTAACAACAAAATTATTAGAATTTATTGGATCACGTTTGTGTAGAGTAAGATAACAAAGAGGAGCAGGATTCCATATCCACATATTTTGATATTCTGGCTCATTTATAATTTTTTTCGTTAATTGAGAAATCATCCCGTTGAGGTTCTGGTGGTCCTTGATAAACAGTTGCTATCCTAACACACTTCTGATCGATGACTGATAAATAGCTACAACATAATCTAGATCGTTTATTTCAATTACAGCTGATAACGTTGGTTCGTGCACGGTTATAGCTATTTTGGATTCTTTTCCAGTTACAGATTTAATTCTGCGCTGAAATTTATCATTAATTTGTTTAATTTATAGTTTCCTCTAAGAATAGTGACAACCTGCCAATCTGGTGTTCCATCTGGTTTATTTTTGTGTTTGCAAATACAAGAGAATTTTTCGCATGTAATCCACCAAATGGTTTTGATCTGATATTCGGCGAACTATAATATACTCGTAATTGTACAAGCGCCATTTCTTTCACTGGAATTACAGTTGGAAAGTTAAAAATTAAATTCTGGATTAGTTGAGCTCGCTGATGTCATCTTAACTTTTGACCGAGTTGCATTAACGACAATCTGTTGTAGTAGTTGCTTCGGAGTTGACATTCTTGTTGAAATCCTGATTTTCTAAATCTGGAGTGGATTCCATAAAAGTCATTACTTCCTTGTAAATTTTAATCATCTCCGTGAACTCAAAATCTGATATATTTCCATCGCGAAGACTTGTTGATAATAAAGAGGATAATTTGGAATATGTACCGTCGCTGTATGTAATTTTATTATATAATCATGCAATTGTGTATTTGTATTATTTTTTGCAATGATATTAAGAATACCAGCAATCATTGTTGCAGCTGAAATATAATAATAATAATAATAATAATAATAATAATAATAATAATAATAATAATAATAATAATAATAATAATAACAACAACAACAACAACAACAGCAATAATAATAATAATAATAATAATAATAATAATAATAATAATAATAATAATAATAATAATATAATGAGGACTTTGTTTAGCGCCTAATCTTTAGACGCTTTAAGCGCTTTGCAACATTAGACAACATCAATAACAAAAAACGTATGTAATGATATTATTACAGAAAACACACACCATGAAATTAGAAAACATAAAACATGCTGTAAATATTTAAGGTAGGGAAAATTATTTGGTCTTTAAGTTTGTTCTTGCAGTCGAAATAAGTGAGTTTTAAGAGCACTCCTGAATGGGATCACTTTGTTTTTGTGTCTAAGTTCAGTGGGCAATTCATTCCACGTTGCTGGGTCCTGGTATGCAAAAGAACGTTGTCCGTATGACTTAGTGTGAATAATGAGTATACGATTGTTAGAGCAGGAGCATAAGTATCTTGCTGGTGTGTACACATGGGTGAGGTCCGTTTTTTATTTTTATTGCTTTTATTTCAGAGAGATTAATGTCGATGACTGATGGACTTCCAAAATATTTATTAATGGCTCTCTTTATCGTTCTGCGAAAATTTGTAAACGCTTGTACATGATTAAAGTATTCAAATCTAAATATGGCCATTCCATCATTGACTGTTTTTAACGAGTTCATCATAGGAATGTTGCTATCATCGACATATTGCTTCATTTCTGCATCATGGCTTGATTCTGATTCTCCAAGACCAGTAATTTTATTATTAGTCATATTGGGCTAACCAGTCATTGTATCACCTGCGGTTAATAAACGATCATTGATCTTAGTTCTAATCATATTGTGGTTGCTGTCTACATGTCTTTTTTTTTTTTACCACATCATCATCTGATTTTGGTTATCTCACATTAATAATTATATTTTTACTCATATTGAGATCGCCGTATATAATATCCCCAATTCGTCTGATACGTCCACCATTTTCTCCCATGATTGATAGAATTGATTCATCAGATCTTTAAATTTTACCATTTTTAGTAAACAAAACTTCTTCTGTTGCATTTGGAACCCGCAGAATGATATATGTCAACGGGATATGACTCGTTTCTAATCGTCCATGTTTATTCTGAGAAACAACGGTTTCATTTTCGTCTACATTTGCAAGTCTCACAAAATTAGCGTGTTCTTCCTTGACCTCATCAAGGGTTACATATTTAGATAAGTTGCCTTACAGAGTTATACTCAGGCGAGAAGATCTTTCGTAAATATATACCATTATACTTTAAGATCTGTTTAAAACTACGCGGTTACTTGTATACTCGTGCACGACTTTATCAGGTGCATCGGAAGATTTTGAAATATTATAAAGAACAGAAATTACTTCGCGACCACCTATTAGCGGACCTGTCATTATTTGTGTTGGTAATGTTGAATACCAGACTGGATGTTTTATTGTGTTTACGTAATTCATAAATTGTTTTGGTGGAGCCAGGCCACATGAATCAAAATAAACAATTCCACGCGGATCAATTGCGCATGCACCCCAATGAGTACCAGGATCAGAACTATTACCAAGCTTAATGATACCTGTTTCAATATTATTTGGTTGTTTTGGTAAATGATCACGCATAAAACACATCTAAAATGTTTGATATTTAAGTTTTATCAGCATCAAGTAAACCAAATATTGACATTGGATGGATTAACAAAGTGTTCCTAGAAGTCTCAGAATTTTCCATATCGAAAAGGGGTTCCTGGTCATCTTAGACCTTTTCCTCACTTTTGTTCCTTTTCCTTTTCTTTTTACAACATCCATTTTACCAAAACCTCCGGCAGCACCGATTAAGACACCAATTGCATCAGTTTTTGCAGTAGCTGGAGCTGCAGCGGCTATTAATGCTGGTAAAGCTGCAAAAAGTCGACATATACCGCCTGTTTAATTGATTCTTCAATAGAACTTGGAGAAAGATGAAGTTGAACTCAGGTTTTACGATTCTAGAGCTTTATTAAACTGTTTAAGCTGAGTCTTAGCTAATGATAATTTGTTTGGACGACCACTAGAAATTTGATCTTTTTTTTACGTTATTTTTGTTCCGCACTTATTGCAAGTTTTGATTGTAATTTGTCCACTTGACCGGAAGTCAGAGTGAAATTAAAGTGACTATAAGACATTATAAGTATCATAAGTGTTTTAATTGCATGTTTTTTACTTGAGCTTCAACAACTCATTCATCCACCAACACCTTCAAGTAACATTGCTTTATGCTAAGTATAACAGAGATTGCTCTGTAACCGCCAGCAGGTAGTCTAGCTACACGGGCTCGAAAATATATATCAACGACAGATATATCGTCTTTAGCAAGCGATGGAGTCATTGCCGGCATCCACAGTGACAGTTTTGTTACTATTACTTTATCAGCATCAACTGCGTTGGGTCGCCAGATTTCATCATTTTCGGTGACTTTTCTTCCAAGTAGCACGATGTGTTTAGCGCCAAATATAACCTTTCTAACATTTCTACGAGATCCAAATATATGCGATAATGGAATCACGCATGACAAATTTTCTTCCTCAGTTAACATTTGTCTGCGTGCTGCAAATCATGAGTTGTAATCTTCGTTCATTGATAAAACTTCAGTTCCAGCTGCATTTAGACTCACATTGCTACTCTCTGGGTAATCAGAGGTATCCTTTGCAAATATCATTGACTGACCATATGACCTCGAGTAATCATCACTGTATCTTGCCAAACACAATATCGTCGTTGCAGTAACAACATTTTCGAGACAAGATTCAAGATTCTTTTCGTCATTCATGTATATAGCACTGTTAAATAATGCCATAAAATCACTGTTAACACAACCAGGCCGATCTAAAAGTCGGTGTGCTGTATCATCTTTTTTTAAAAGTCTACCTTCTACTTCGATAGTTGCTTCAGCAGGTAAGAAATATATGCTTGTATCTTGAACTTCTAATTCGGTACACGTGTGTCATAAGAATAAAACTGATAATCGCGTTTGCATTCATTTTTAAGAACCCGTGCATCTATATCAAACGCTGGATCGGATACACGTTTGAACATTTTATTATAATTATCATCGTCTAACACGAATACCACTTTATGCCATTAGACTAGTAGTTATATATTTCCTTTCATTTTTTTGATATAGCAGCACTAGCCAGCTCTGCTAATTTTTGATTTTGCAGCTTGATTTATTATTTTACAGACACTTGCAGGCATAACTTCGGTGGTGGATAAATTTACTGGCTGAGGAGTTTTTCGTATTAATCGGGCTAATCTTTCTTTGATTGCTGAAAATGCTTTACCGGCAACATTATCAACATCACTGATACCTTTATCGCAAATAGTGTCAATAGCTTTCATTCCTTGTTCTTTTATAAATGCTATTACTTTTGGAGCCGTTATTTTAAAGAAACCTTGAACAACATCATTGAGCCGATCTTCATAAATCACTTTGCAAGTTGGCAATCGTAAGTTTACTACCCTAACTATTAGATGCACACGTTGAGCATTGTGTGTAATCATTTTTAAAATTACATGTTGATTAATTAATTGTTTGTAGTCGCTGTAATGATCATCGACAATTTCATTAATGAGAGAATGAAATTTGCTACGATCCGTAACACCTCCTGTAAATAATCTTCGACAAATATCAGATATTTCATTAATAATTTCTGGAAAATTATTTCCTGTGCGTTTTCCTCCGACCAGAATTTCTAATCTATCTACTTCAGAAAGAATACTGTCAGGACAGGCAAGAAAATCACTTCCTTGAGTAGAAAACCACTTCCAGCGGAGACGGTACCACGATCTGTATCATAATATAATTCTACCTCACTTGTTGTTCTTCCAGTTGCTCCTTCTTCCTCACTTATTGTTTTTCTAGTTGCTCCTTCTTCCTCACTTTTCTGTTTTGATTTTCCCAATTGATTTTTTATTTCATTTTCTTTTTTTTTCTCCTTTCTTGCTTTACGTTTTCAATATACTCATTCACTTCCTATTCAAAGAGGCTAAAATTATAAATACCATCGACAGATCTGATTTGATTTTTTTACAATTATTGACACGAAATACATTCCTAACCTAATCACCAGGTTTTACAGTTTTAACATATTCTGGTTTTACTTATTGCTCTTTATCGTAATGTCCAAATGCAGCAATATTAATTGATTTGACTAGGTCCTCGATAATGTCAATACCTTTAGGCGTAAATTTATTTATAATTTTAGTTTTGACTCTTGGCAGTGGTAATGGTTGAACTTCAGGTTGTGGTTGAGGAGGTTGCGGGGATGGGGATGAGCTGCTTGAAGACGGCCAGCATTATCAACAGACAATGTCTCCCGTGCGTTTTGAGCCTCCTCAGTTGCTGAAACAATTTACTTAGTTTGTTCGAAAATTGATTTAAATAATTTTTCTGTACCTTCTGCATATTCAACTTGGTATTCTTGACGTTGTTGCAGCTTCTGTTTGACAGAATCACGAACAAGAATAAATTTTCCAATTGCTTCTAATCTTTCTCTTGCTAATCTAGCGGTATAAGACTCCATAGCATTGATATAATAATGATTTAATTACTCATATATTTATAGCAGCAGAGAGGGTGCGACCTCACTGAAACGTCCGGCGGGTAAACGAACGCACATACAAGTTTAAAAAAACACTAACCACAAAGATAAAATAACACAAAAAACTAACCCAATTAGAGAAACTCTCGGTAAGTTAGAGGCTTTGGTTTAACGTTATTGACCTTATTTTTGTTTAGTTGTTTTCGTAGGAAGCTTTATTTTAAAAGATGGCGTTTCAGCCAAAGGTCTGTTCACCCTCTATGCTGCTTCAATGAGCCATCACAGCTCTCTGCAGTCACAGAAATTGATATGCATGCACACGCTTGGCAGCAAATGTAGACTGCTATTATCCCTTCCAGTAAATTTTGCAGGGAATGTAGAAATGGGTTACATCCAGCTGTCACTCTTTTCAAGTCCCTAACTTGAATATTATTCACAATATTACAATGAAAAACATGATACATCTGTTGGTCAAGTGGTTGAGATGTCTTGTCCTAATCAAAAAATTCGTTAGTTTCTATAATTTTGTTTTCTCGTCCAGCCTGTGAGTTGGTGGCATGGTTGAGCAGTGGTGAGCATGCTGGAGTTGCGACTGAAAGGGTGCATGTTCAGATCCTAACAGAGGATTAGCCTGAGTCGGTTACCTCGACTCCAAACACCTTGGCACTAAATAACCTATTTGGTGTGCTGCACCACAAAATACTAACAACAATCGTTCTTCGACTTGTTTGAAGTGGACTCATTTAAGAAATCTTGGATTTTTTGACCGACAAATTTTAAAACTTTTGACCCTTTATTTTTAAGAATTTTAACCTTTAACTTTTATTTTACATACTTTAAATTATTTGTTTAACATCGTTATCTATTATCTTGTAGTAAATATTTTTTGAGATGGTATATCTCTCAACATTTTTGGCAATTTGTATTATTTACAGTTTTAGAATCTAGCTTTGAAATGGTTATTGCGTTGATGTGCAGTTAAATCCAAAACACCATCTGTCCATCATTCACATTTGTTTCTGCAGTAAACTCAAAAGTTGTTTTCAAGATACATCTCTGGACTTTGGTACACATTGGTTTTGTAGAATATCACATTTCTTCTGTTTGAATCAGTAGTGTTTAGCATTTTTTGCAATACCTATTATCCATAATACTTCCCACAGATTAAGTCCCTGACAATTAAAAACACGTCTGGAACTTCCTACAATTATCATTATCCAGATGTGCATATCTTTACTCTTAAACTATTTGGTGGAAGTCATGAAACTTGGCACACATTTATATTGCAAGACTTGAGTGTTGATCCTAAATGAAACTAGTGCACCTAAGGCCATGGGTGTTCCAGGGAGATTATGTGTATTTAGCATCATGTCCCACCCAGTCACATTATTGTGGTACCAACCCGACCAATCATAACACTAACCTTTATGCTAAGTGCCAAGCAAAGCAGCTGCCAGTACAATTTTTAAAAGGTTTTGGTATGACTTGCCAGGGGTTCAAACTCTACCTGCTGCAAACACTTAGGCCAGCAGGCAGTTACAGGGAGAAGGAATATATATATATATATATATATATATATATATATATATATATATATATATATATATATATATATATATATATATATATATATATATATATATATATATATATATATATATATATATATATATATATATATATATTTAGCTTAAAGCCTTTCATCCCTATCGATACCCGCCACCACCACCCCCAGAAAAAAAAGCTTGTGGATGCCCAGGCCTCAGGCATCCATTATGTACACCACAATACCACAATGGCTCTCTTAAAAATATTTTACCACTGCAGCTCTTGAACAGATTGTTAATTAAACCCTTGTTTCATAATTTAGTTGCTTCAGAAAACGGGATACGTTTGAAAACAAACTTTGCTATTTTTATATGCTATATGCCCACCATAAGACAGAGCCTATCATGTTCTACCAGCTCTAAACCATTCTGCTCGCTATGTCATTTCCGCTTAGTAGTTACGGTTCTCCAGCATTTACTGATACTAGACTTGACAATATCTTACATTTGGGGGTTAGGAATTAGTAGCCTATCAATTTCCTAATCAGAATGTGATGGGTCACAGACCTGGACCAAACTTTGTGGATTGCTTGTACTTGGGTTAAGGAAGAAGCTTATGTTTTGGGGTCAAATGTCAAAGTAACTATAACAGCGGATAAATGTTCTCAGCAAAATAGCATTAGTTCTAAACCTGGTTAAAAGTTATTGAATAGCTTGCAGTTAGGGCATGAAACGTTTGTAGATTTTGGTGTCAAGGTAACATAAAATCGTTTCTGTACTAAAGCAGTAGTTCTGCAACCTACACATGGACCATACTTTGTTGATGGTTTGTACTTGGGAAAAGGAAGAACTATATTGAGTTTGGGTCAAAATGGCAAAGATCAAGGCCATTATGTTTATAATAAGACAACATGATTTCTACACAACTTGGATAACGGTACAAGCATATTGATTTTGTTTTTTTTGGGGGGGCAAAATTCAAGGTCACTGTGGCTGAACTGATGGTTGGTACACAAGCTGCAGATCTCAACTATATACATTCACCAAAATATGGGAGGGTGACTAACACAGACATGAAAGAAGCCTATTGATTTGATGGTCAGAAGGTCAAAGGTAACCGAAAAAGAAAACTGGTTTTTCTGCAATAAAAAAATTTGGTTCTATAACACCTATCATGCCAAGTTTGTGGATGACTTTCACTAAGATAAGGAAGAGACCAATTACATTTGAGGTCAAAAGACACGGTGATTGTGACATGAAATAAAAATGGGTTTATGCAAAATATTTGTTGTTCTTGAGTAAATTCCTTGACCGAACTTTGGGTGCCTTGCACTTAGGTGCTTTGGTGTCCAGATTTTAAAGGCCATGGTCACTGTGATTCTAATAAGTTTAGTTAAAGACCATGTACATTGACCCCAAGTCCACCTCAATGAGAGCTGTTGGACAATAATCTTCCGAACAGTGTTCCTAGTACCTATTCGTAAGACTATTAAAGACAAGAAGAACTTATACTGGTCCGTTTATGGTAATCTTTTTAATGACAAGTCTTGTCTGCATTATATCTTAGAATCCCCATGTCCTTTTATCTCTGTTCCATTTCTTTTGCTATACTTATTTTGGGAATTTGTTACTGAACTGTGTGGTACTGACCACATTCCAACAAAGAGCTATACTCGTAAAAGTTTCAGTCACGCTGATAATCAAATTTTACAGTTGATCGTTTTTCATATTCTTATTTACTAGAATACTCCCGGATGTTGTTAGGGATAAAGTGACAACACATTTTGGCAGTTCCTAAACGTGTCAACAAATCACTGTTTGATGGTGCTTGCAACAATGCCATCATGAAACGGAACAAAGTCGTTAGAAATTTCCATGTTAGTCCAAAGTCTGAATATATAGCGTAAATATCTATAGAACACTTGTCTTATCATTACAGAAAGCAGGAGAAGAAAAAACACGTGGATTCTGCCTCTAGATTTACCTAAATCTTGTCTACTAAATCAGCATGGAACATGGTATGGAAAATCACTGACAAAAATAACAACAGTTGTCTAAAACGCATGAAGAAATTAGATAAATTGGTTACCATCCCTATAATAAATTTCAAACACACTGACCAAAACATTCTAACCAGAGAACTTTTCTGAAAACTTCTACTGTGAACAATCTGAAATGGATGGTTCTTTGAAATGTTAAGATTATAATAGACCTTTTACTCCAAGAGAGCTGTGCGATTGTCTTGGCTGAGCCTTTGATACTTCAGTAGGCTCTAATGTTATCCACCATCAATTTCAGAACTATGTGATCCAGATCTCAATATGCTAAATTACATTTCAATATAAGTTTGGAAACCGGTGACTTCCGGCATCATGACGAGATGCAACAGTGATATAAAAACCCAAACCAGGAAAGGACTATTCTGACCCATCCAACTATTGCCCACAGTACTAAGAACGTGATGTGTAAAATCATGGAATGGATAATAAATCACGGACTCTTCTGGAATTTGTAAACTAGGAAACTACTTTCAAACATTGTGGATTAAGATACTAGGGAAGCACATGACTATCTATTCGGATTTAAAACAATTACTTGAGAAGATTTCACAAAGAAAGAATATACAACAACTGTCTTGTTGGAGAAAGTTTATGAAGGCGTGGAAGCGTGACAATGCATAATCTAACAATTTACGTCAAAAGAGCATCCTACCTTTTTATATCAGTCTATTTTTTACAGATAGAAGTGTTAGAGTGACGATGACGACCAATCTTCTGTAAGTTATCCTCGGGATACAGATGAACCATGGAGTAGCATAATCAGCCACCAGGGCGACACTGCTATTTCGCGTAGGTGTGGTCGTTCTCGTATGTATGTACGTGCAAGTTTCGATTGGATTACTAACGATTTTTGATAGAGCGTGTTTTCCAGGGTTTTTAAAGGTTTTACACATTTTGTGTGAATATAAAGATGCACGTGAAAAAAATCGTGATCCTCGTGTAGGGAGTGCACTCATATGTGGGTAATAGGGCGTGTTCATGTGTTAGTGTGTGGTAAAATGGGAATTATTACATATTATATGACTGGCAAGGGTGGCTTTGCATCAGTGGTAATCTTCGGCCCAAAAAATCAGGTATCGCTTTAATAAACCTCACATTTATATATATCACCCCACCACACACACACGCACACACGGAAGCACCACACAGAGGGAAGAAGAAGAAAACAAGCCCAAATATACTATCCACGCAGAGAGAAGGAGCAAACAACAAACCCGAAATCTACTATCTACACACGGCAAGACGAGAAAAAGAAACCCATTATCTACTATCCACAGTGAAGGGAAGGGAAAGGAAAAAAAACCACCACTATCCACACAAACGTACACGCACGCATGCAGATACACACTACTATCCACACAACGTGCGCGCACGTATACAAACCCCAAAATGTACTATCCATACAAACGTATCAAAGGCATACAAACACACACACACACGCATCACAGAGAGGGAAGAAGAAACAAATACAAATATACTATCCACACAGAGGGGAGAAGTAAAAAACAAACCCCGAATATACTATCCACACAAGGGAAGAGGAAAAAATGGAATGCATCCATACCTCGATTATACTATCCATACAAACGTACGCGAACACATACAAACACACACTATGCTATCCACACAAACACACATTGTACTATCCACACAGAAGAAAAGGGAATAAAACACTCTACTATCCACACAAACCTACGCGCACGCATACAAGCACACGCTCTACTATCCACACAAACACACACTCTACTGTCCACACAAACACACTCTACTATCCACACAAACGTTATAACTTGTGGGAAATTCCTATGGAAAAACCCACATTTTATTTATGGTCACATCTTGTGTGACGATCCTGTTTGAAATCCCTAGTATCTATTTATAGCTACAGCTTGTGGAAATTCCTATGGAAAACCACGGGTCTACATTTCTTCAGTGACGTTATTGTACAGGGCACTAGGGAAATAATGCCAACAATATTCCAAGTGGTTTACTTGAATACGTGATCTCATAGGTAAGCACATGTATAACACTAAAAAAAATTGTTTTAGGCAAGAAAGCAAATCCTTTCGAGGCAATGGAGTGGCCATGAAAAGGGCCTTTGGTTTCTATGTTATCATCATTCCGTTAACATAGAGCACAACGCCGCGGTCTCCTTCTCTTCCTCAAACTTCTTCTGACTTCTGGACCGTAGATGATGACTCTCTTCAGACAGCCTTGTCTCTCCTCATAAATTCTTTTTTTTTCCAAACGCTCGTATCGTTGATCCGGACGATTGTCCATGATGATCTGACATACATAGAAAAGTCCGTACGGAACATCATCGACAATACAAGGACTGATGAGTCAGCGTTAGTCCACATCTTGTGACGAGAACAGGTGAAGGGAATGTTGTGAACCGTTGTTATTTATAGTAGAAGAGTGTATCGAAACGGAATGCGCTTTTTCACCAATCCTAACAAGCGTTACAAAATTCGGTCACAGTGTGGAGTCTGTGTTTCAATCTGAAGAGAGCTGCCTGTGACGTCACTTTCCCTACATACATGCGCTAGTGTCTGTGCGCAGTGAATCACTGCAACAAAGTTTTCGAACATGACGGAAACTAAAAAGACGATGAATGGCGGTGCACCGGCTGTGGATATGAGAAGAGATGGCATAACAGCGGATAACAAAGTTAATGTGGTCCTACTTCCAGAAGAGACCGATTTCAATTGGAATTTAGTGGATTTTCTCTCTTCTTCGCAAGAATTTGTTCCGATACCAGCACCTTCGCCACCTTCTTCTTTAAAACACGTCAGAGATTTTAGACAGATACAAAAAGAAGAATTGGATAATTTTTTGCAACAGCAGAAAGAAGCAAGACAAGCTTTTCTTCTTCAATAAGAACAGCAACAGCGAGAAGAAGAGGCAAGAAGAAGGAAACGACAGGAAGAAGCAGCAGTAGCAGAGAAGAAACAAGGTCTAGAAGAGAAGGAAGACAGTGAAAGTCAAACGGTGACGGTACTCTTATACATTTTAGCAGAGTTAAGTAGTCTGAAACAAATGTATCAGACTTTTTAATGCGACCCAAGAGAAAGACCTTCCCGAGTCAAACAGCCCAACCTTGTTACTGCGCCTGAGATACCAGTCCTAGTGATTTCTAACAAATCATTATCGACAGGAGCAAGAACCAGAAGTAGGCCTTGGCCATGGCAAAGGCTGAAGACAGCTGGGCTGATTGCTTCCCGGTACTTAGTTTGTTTGCTTTTAAATTAATAAAAACACCCAACGGTCCTTTTCAGGGCCACCCACCTCTTTCAAAAAGAGATAGTATTCATTTTTCCAAAGTCAATTAAAACTCAAAACAATTTTTTTGCCCATAATGTACGTGTGTGAGTGAGTGTTTGAGTGTAATTCCATTTTCGAAAACAATCAAGACCAAGATACACTTACGTTTTCTCTCTTGTCTATTTTGTTACAAATTTTACAATCCAATTCACAACACAACACTGTAAAAAGTTGTATACTTCTTTTCTGTCATTGTTAAATCTCTCTCTGTTTTTTGAATTTCTTCACTTTCACAGGTTTTCCTCCTCTTTTTCCTCACTTTCGTCTCGTTTTCTTTTCTTCTATTTTTTCTTTCTGGACGTGTCGGGGTTCTTCCTTTCCTGTTTGTAACCCCTCTCCTTCTTTTTCTCCTGTTGTTTTCTGGGGCAGACCGAAGACAAATGTTCTTTTTAATGACAATGATAACAATTATCTTGATTTTTGTTTCTTCTGACAGATGCCTTGCTTTTTTGATGGTCTGGACATTTTGTGGCCCAATGCCCTTTCTTCTAACAGATATAGCAAGTATCTTGACTATTATCTCGAAAGGAGGGGGATTAGTCCGTCGACGTGTCTGAAGAAACCGTTTGAATCACACCTCATAAAGCTTTGATTAGAAGTTCTTCCATCGTTCTGGTCAGTTTGAGAGTGAAATGAATACTGAGGGAAGACACCGACCCTTTATATTGGGAAGACACTGGTCTGACACTGATATAGGAACCCATAGCGTTTAAAATTTAGTCATTTGACGTTTTGCAGTCAAGATGAAACGCTCGCATCATTTCGTGGAGAGAGGAGAAGAAAGTAAGAGGCAGAAACGTGATTTATCGCCTCGCATAGTAGATGAAGCTTGGCTCAAATGCCTGCCAGCGATTGTGAAGATGACATGAGTAAGCCCGAATCCAGGTCCAGAGAGTCTACACCCAACCAAAGTTCACCAGTAAACCTCGGAAAGTATATTCACATTCGAAAGACGGAAAAGCGCTATGTAGAAAATTTAGAACTACGGCCTTGACTTATACGGTGAAGTTTAAAGATTTAAAGTCCGAAGTATCGTTGGAGAAAGCAGAGGGGTTCATCACTGAGGTGTGGGATTCTTTGTTAACCACACTGAAACGGCAATGTGAAGCCAAAGAAGACGATCGTTTGAGACTTTCCATTCATCATGATAGTTTAAAGTAACCGGTTTGGATCGAGTTAAGTAGCTCAGTAGAATAAACACCTTCCAAAGTCATCGACAAGATTCAACACATGCAACAATCCAACGACAAGTTTCACATCACCCACGGGAAAACATCACTGTTCATGATCCACATTTCTCATCCCCAAGGGACCCGACTTAAAAAGGCGTTGTTGGTGGACGACCTTCGCAGCACCAAAAAGAGCCTCGTCCGAAGTAACAACCCTCAAGACCAGATGTGTTTAGCCCGTGCCATCGTGGTGGGACGAACGTATGCCGACACGAACGACACGGCAGAATGAAAAAGAACCTGGAAAACTAATCAACCATAGGACCGAGGCAAACAACGAAGAGAAGCAGAACTTCTGTTAGAGCTAGCTGGGCTATCCAAAAGACAGACCCTGTGGCATTCCTGAAATGCGAAAATTGCAATACGTCTTGGGTCCACGCTTCACCTTGACCTCTGTTGTTTTGAGGCAAATATTACAGAGACGGAAAATAAATTCACCTCTATTATCACGATGAAAATTTCGATGCCATTATCAGTATCACTGGATTCCTGAGACACAGACATTATTGTGAGAAATGTGATCATGGCTATAAAAATCGAGAGCAACACAAGCACTGTGAATCGAAATGCTCACGATGTCTGGTTTCAAAACCCTGTCTAAACTAAGGACATTAACGAGTGCATTGCCCTGCTTGTCAGCGCACTTTTGTCAGTCCATCCTGTTACCAACAACATATGAACGCGCAAGGTTCACAGACGAAAAGTGATTGTCAGCTGCTGCGATTGCGCCCTACTTGTAGAAAAGACATACGTACCAATATTGCCTAGTTACATGTTTGTCGAGGAACGAAACGATGTCACTGTCATGGAATTGTGTATGAGTTATATCAATGTGTATATGTTGTTAAAAATGTACTCGGGTTTCGTTGCCGCGTACAGCGTCACCTGAGGGTGGAATATTTTTTCGGCTCTAGTTATTTCGAAATCCTGAGCGAAACTCATACCCCTGCACGAGCAAATTGCCTGCAGCGGGGAAACCTAAGTACCTAGCTGCTCATATCTGTCACAGCTAGTGTATATATAGAGCAAATTCTCTATAACCAAGTTACATTACGCCGAGTCTTGTCAGGAAGCTTACCCCTTTACGGAAGCAAATCTCCAGTTGTAGAGGTAATGAAATTTTCTTTATTACTATTCGTTTATATGACAGAATTGTTTTCATACTTTAGATGTTTTAGAACCTTAATTAATGTTTAAAAAAGACTTGTATCTGCAAACATATTCATTGAATGCAGTAGCTAACGAGCAGGAAACATATATTCATTCTAAATTCTACTGAGAGTCAATACCTAGGTTATACAACTCCATATTAGAAATACCTTAATCTGGTTCGAGTTAGCTATTTGTTGTAACTGAACAGACAAATTGATATTTAAACATACGCTGCATGTATTGAACGATTAATGTAATGGGCAACGAATTCATGTGCGCGCATGCGCAACATATATCAATGCAGAAGTACTTATCCGTGTCATATGTACTACACGGTTTAGTTGTTGTAATTTTAGCTGCCTTATGCCATGCCTTGTATATGGTTTGATGTGGAGTCACCAGCTGTAGAGCTGCCTTATACATGCCTGCCATGCCTTATACATCGTTTGATGTGGAGTCACAGAACTGTGTGGTTTCGTGTGACGTATACGCTGTGTTATGGTGACGTTGGGTCGGAAGAGTGGACTGGTTTTCTCGATGCGAGGGATCAGGGCTTCGCGACCGTCGGGTCTGTGATGTGAGGGCTCTCGAGGGATCCTTCAACAGACTGAGAGGAGCGGACCATGCTTGGGTGCTTCTCTGCCGATTGACTAGAGCGCGTGGAACCGGAGTTACATCTTTATATAGTTATATATATAGTGTTCCATGTTATTTCCACTATAGCATTTCATAATTTCATTTATTCCTATTGCTATATCGTTATGTGAACGATCCATAGGTTCGTAATTTCATTCATTCCTATTGCTATATCGTTGTGTGAACGATCGATAGGTTCGTAATTTCATTCATTCCTATTCCTATCGTTATATGAACGATTGATAGGTTCATAATTTCATTCATTCCTATCGTTATATGAACGATCGATAGGTTCATAATTACATGCATTTCAAAATCGTTATTTGAACGATACATTCAAATTTACCTGCTTTTGAATATCGTTTTATAAACGATACATTCAAGTTTACATTCTTTTCTAAATCATTGTATGAACGATACATTCAAGACTTTATATTGGGGTGTAGCTCACTTTTATTTTGTTGATCGGTGATAGGAATTCACGTTTGTTTTGAAATTCCATTTGTTAAATTCATGTTTTGAGTTTTTTCTCGTTGAATTAATTGTTGTTGATAGTTCCATGTTAGGAACTTTATAATTTTCCCTATCTTTTTTGTTTATAACAGTGTCAGATTTGTTAATATTTAAATTGCGTTTATAAATAAATATCTTGTAAACGCAGTTGCTTTTGGTGTCTTCCCTAACCCGGCTTCATTCTTGTGACAGTCACATTTGTCGCCAAATCGTGGACTTGGACCAAGAATGCCACATACAAAAATACCATTCCAAGCATAAAGAGGAAGATGACCAGAAGAAGGAAGGCAATTTGATCTTTTTCGATTTCGAATGCATGCAAGAGACCAGTATACACATTCCTAATTGCAGTGTGGCTTACCAAGCGTGCGAAAAGAGCATCCAAGCGCCTATCTTTAGTCATCGCCCTCACTGCAACAAGATTCCTGAAGACGTGAAAAAATCATTCGGGGACCGAACACGTTGGCAGATTTCTTCCAATAGATCCCTTCGACGAGACATGGAGCAAAAGAGGACATCGACCGTAACGGAGATTGTCATCACCATGCCAAGGTAATGGCTCAGAATTTCTCGGAATATGATGATCAATACATTTTTAGATACAATCCAAATAAAACCGGTCCCATCCGGTTCAAAGCGGTTCAAGCCAGTTTATCAAGGTTCATAACCAGTTCTAATGTGCTTTCTAAAATAGATTTTATGGTAAAAGACTGTATTAGAAAGGTTTTGACCGGCTTTAACAGGTTAAAACCGGTAAATCCGGATCAACCGGTTCCTACCGGTTCAAACCGGTTCAAGGCAGTTTACCTTGATTCAAAACCGGTTCAAACCGGTTTATTCCAAGTCGATTGTATGTTTTAAGCATGTAATGGACAGGTTTTTACCTGGTTTATCGGGTACAAACCAGTTAAACCCGGATTAAACCGGTTTCGTTCGGTTTAAACCGTTGCAATCCATTGTATCCTGGTTCAAACCGATTTATTCCAAGAAAATGCTTTGGTTTAATTCTTTATTGGACAGGTATTTTTAACCATATTAAACAGGTTGAAACCGGTTCAATCCGGATCAAACCAGTTTCATCCGATTCAACCAGATTTAAACCAGTTTATCCTGGTTCAAAGTTGTTTCATAAGGTTTTTTTCATGTAGATTTTATAGATTTTATGACTGAATGATGTTTTGGACAGACTTTGTCCGGGATAAACCGGACAAAACGGTTCAGTCCAGATTAATCCGGTTCCTTCTGGTTCAAACTGGTTCTGTTCAGTTTATACTGGTTCAAAAAGGATTTAATTCGTTGTATTTCATGTATATTGAAGGGTTTAAGGCTATATTGGACAGGTTTTGACCGGTGTTACTAGATAACGCACGTTTAATCTGCCTGGAACCAGTTCTCTCCGGTTTTTACCGGTCCAAGCTAGTTTATTCTGGTTCTAAATCAGTTGAAACCGGTTTAGTTCAAATAGATTTTATGGTTTAAGGCTCTATTAGATACTTTTTCTCCGGGATTAACTGGTTCAAACCAGTTCCATCTGTTTGAAACCGATCAAGCAAGATTATCGTGGTACAAAACGAATTCAAACCGGTTTATTCAAATTAGATTTTATGACTTAGGTCGGTATTGGACAGGTTTTGACGGTACAAACTGGTGTAGTCAGGATCAAACCGGATCCATCCGATTATATCCGGTTCAGTCCAGTTCATCCAGGTTCAAAACCGGTCCAAACCTGCTTTTTCGAAGCAGATTGTAAGCTTCGAGGCTGTATTGGACAGGTTATAACCTGTTTCATCCGGTACAAACCAGACAATTCCTGATCAAGCAGGTTCCTTCCGGTTCAGACCAGTTCATCATGGTTCAAAACAGTTTCAAACCGGTTTAACTCCAGTAGATTTTATGCTTTAAGTCTCCTTTGGAATGGTTTTGATCTGTTTTAACGGTTTAAACTGGTTCTATCCGGACCACACCGGTTCCATCCGTTAAAACTGTCGAATCAAAACCGGTTCAAACCGGTGTAATCTAAGTAGATTCTATGAATTAAAGCTAATTTGGACTGGTTTTGACCGGTTTTAATAGGTTTAGACCGGTTCTAACCGGATCAAACCAGTTGTATCCGGTTCAAACAGGTTCACTTCAGTTTATCTTGGTTCAAATCCGGTTCAAACCGGTTTAATCCAAATATATTGTATGGTGTAAGGCTACTATGTACTGGGTTTGACCGGTTTTAACCGGTTCTATCCGGATGAAACCTGGTAGTTCAGTCCAGTTTATCCTCTTTCAAAACCGGTTAAACCGGTTTTAACCGATTTAAACTGGTTTAAACCGGTTCTGTCCGGATCAAATCTGTTTTATCCGGTTTAAACCGTTATGTCCATCTTATCCTGGTTCAAAACCTGTTCAAACCGGTTTAATCTATGCAGATTTATGGTTTACGGCTAACTTGAATGGGTTGTGACTGCCTTTGACTGGTTTTAATCGGTTCTATCTGAATCAAACCGGTTCCATCAAGTCAAACCAGTTCAGTCCAGCTTATCGGGGTTCAAAACCTTTTATGATTTTATGCTACATTCGACTGTTATAACCGGTTGTAACCGGTCTGAAACGGTTATGTAAGGATCAAACCGGCTCCATCCGTTTCAAACGGGTTCAATCCAGTTTATACTGGTTTCAAATCAAGTAGATGTTACGGTATAAGGCTACTTTGGACCGATTTTAACAGGGTTTATCCGGATGAAATCCGTTCCATCCGGTTCACCTGGTTCAGTCTAAGCTTTCCTGATTCAAAACCGGTTCAAACCTTTTTAATCCAAGTAGATATTATGGTTTAAGGCTAATTTGGACTTGCTTTGACCTGTTTCAACCGGTTAAAACCGCTTCTGTCTAGAACAACCCGCTTACGTTCGGTCCAACTTGGTTTATTCCAGTTTATCCTGGTTGAAAACCGGTTGAAACGGGTTTAATCCTAGTAGATTTTATGGTTTAATGCTACTTTGGACAGTTTTTGACCGGTTTTAATGGTTTAAATTGGTTGAATCAAGACCAAACATTTTTCCTCCGGTTCCATACCGATTAAACCAGTTTATCCTCTGGGTCAAAACGGTTCAAAACGGTTTAATCCAGGTAGACTATGTGGTTTTAAAGGCTGCTTTGGAGTGGTTTTGACGGGTTATAACCGGTTCAGACCGGTTATATCCGGATAAAAACGATTAGGTCCAGTTGATCCTGTTCAAAAGCAGTTCAAACTGGTTTAATCCAAGTAAATTATATGATTTAATGATAATTTGGACTTAATTTGACCGGTTTTGACCGGACTTAACAGCTTATACCCAAATCAAACCGGTTCAAGTTTGTTCAAAACGGTTTAATTCCAGTTTATCCTGGTTGAAAACCGGCTAAAACCGGTTTAATCCAAGTAGATTTTTATGGTTTAAGGATACATTCGACTGTCATGACCGGTTTCAACCGGTCTAAAACAGTTCAATGAGGATCAAACAGGCTCCACCCGTTTCAACCGGTTCAATCCAGTTTATATTGATTTAAAACCAAGTAGATTTTACGGTATAAGGCTACTTTGGACCGGTTTTAACAGGTTCTATCTGGATGAAATCCGTTCCATCCGGTTCACCTGATTCAAAACCGGTTTAAACCGTCTTAACGCAAGTAGATATTATGGTTTAAGGCTAATTTGGACTTGCTTTGACCTGTTTCAACCGGTTAAAGCCGCTTCTATCTAGAACAAACCGCTTATTCCAGTTTATCCAGGTTCAAAACCGGTTGAAACCGGTTTAATCCTCGTAGATTTTATGGCTTAATGCTACTTTGGACAGTTTTTGACCGGTTTAAACGGTTTAAACTGGTTCAATCAGGACCAGAACGGTTTCATCCAGTTCCAACCAGTTAAAACCAGTTTATCCTGGGTCTAAACGGTTGATAACCTTCTAATCCAAGTAGATTGTATGGTTTAAGGCTACTTTAGACCGATTTTGACGGGTTTTAACCTTTTCGAACCGGTTATATCCGGATGAAACAAATTAAGTCCAGTTTATCCTGTTCAAAAAGCAGTTTAACCTGGTTTAATCCAAGTAGATTTTATGATTTAATGATAATTGGGACTTAATTTGACCAGTTTTAACCGGACTTAACAGGTTGTAACCAGATCAAACCAGTTCAGTTTGGTTAAAAACGGTTTCATTCTAGTTTATCCTTGCTCAAAACCGGTTCAAACCGTTTAATCCAAGTAAATTTTATGGTTTTGGACTGTTCAGGACCGGTTTTGACCGGCTTTAACCGGTTTAAACCGGTTTTATTCGGATAAAGCAGATTACATCTGTTTCAAACCGGTTCAATACAGTTTATTCCGGTTAAAAACTAGTTCAAACTGGTTTAATTCAAGTTGATTTTATGGTTTAAGGCTATTTTGGACTGTTTTGACTGGTTATAAATGGTTTTATCCTGTTCTATCCGGATCAAACCTGTCCATTCCAGTTTATCCTGGTCTAAACCGGTGCAAACCGTTTTAATCCAAGTAGATTTTATGGCTTAAATTTACGTTGGACTGGTTGTGATCGGTTTTAATCGGGCTAAAGCAGTTCTATCCGGATCACACCTGTTCCATTCTGTTCAAACAGGTTCAATCTAGTTTATCCAAGTAGTTTTTATAGTTGAAAGCTACTTTGAACTGGATTTGACCGGTTTCCCTCCAGATCAAACTGGTTCCATCCGTTTCAAGCCGGTTCATACCAGTTTATCCTGGTTAAAACCCGGTTAAAACAGTTTAAAACAAGTAGATTTTATTGTGTAAGTCTACTTTGCACTGGTCTTGACTGGTTTTTAGCGGTTCAGATCGGTTTTATCCGTGACTAAACTGGTTCCTTTCGGTTCAAGCCGGTTCATTTCAGTTTATCCTTGTTCAAAACTGGTTCAAACCGGATTCATCCAAGTAAATTGTATGGCTTATGGCTAATTTGGACTAGTTTTTATGGGTTTTAACCGCTTTAAACAGGTTTATACAGGTTCTCTCCGGATCAATTCGGTTCCAACCGTTTCACACCGGCTAAATGCAGTATCTTCTGGTTCAAAACAGGATCAAAGCGGTTTCATCCAAGTAGCTGTCATGGTTTAAAGTTACTTTGGGCTTAATTTCACCGGTTTCAACCTGTTTTAACAGGTTGTAAACAGAGGAAACCGTTTCCTTTCGGTTCAGTTCTGTTCAGTCCAGTTTATCCTGCTTCAAAACTGATTCAAACCGGTTTAATCGAAGTAGATTTTATTGTTTAAGTCAACTTGAACTGGTTTTGACCGGTTTTATCCGGGTTAATCCGGTTCTATCCGAATCAAACCGGTTACATTCGTTTACAATCCTTTCCTTCCAATTTATCCTCGTTGAAAACCTTTTCAAACCGGTTTAATCCAAGTAGAATTTATGGCTGAAGACATTTTGTACTGGTTTTGACCTGTATTAACTGGTTTTAACCGGTTCTACCAGTATCACACCGCTACCATTTGTTTCAAACTAATTGAATCCAGTTTTTCCTGGTTCAAAACCGTTTCAAACTGGTTTAATTTAAGTAGATTTTGTGGTTTAACGCTAATTTGGACTAGTTTTGACGGGTTATAACTGGTTTCAATCGTTTGACACCTGTTCCACTCGGTTCAAACTGGCTCAATCCAGTTGATCCTGGTTATAAAACGGATGAAACTAGTTTTATTCAAGTAGAATTTATCGTTTAAAGCTACTTTGGACTGATTTTGACCGGTTTCAACCGATTTATAAAGTCACATACGGATCAAACCGGTTCCATCCGGTTCAAACCGGTTCAGTCCAGTTTATCATCGTTTAAAATCGGTTCAAACCAGTTTAATCCAAGTATATTTTATGATTTAAGGCTACTTTAAATTGGTTTTGACCGGTTGAAATTGGTTCTATCCGGATCAAACCGGTTTATATTTTCAATCAAGTTTATCCATGTTCCAAACTGGCGTAAACCTGTTTAATCCAAGTAGACTTTATGGTCTAAATCTTCTTTAGACTGGTTTAGACTGGTTCTATCCGGTGTAGACCGGTTTTATCCGGATCAAACGGTTATATCTGGTTCTAACCGGTTTGTTCCAGTTGATCCTGGTTTAAAACCGGTTCAAACCGGTTTAGTCCAAGTAGATTTTATGGCTTATAGCTACTTTAGACCTTTTTAACCGGTTTCAACCGGTTTCAAACTGGTTCAATCTGGTTAAACCAAGTTCATTCCATTTTATCATGGTTCGAAAACTGTTCGAACCGGTTTAATTCAAGTAGATATTATGATTTAAGGCTACATTGAACTAGTTTTGTCCTTTTAACCCGGTTTAGACCAGTTCCATTCGGATCAAACCGGTTCCATGTGGTTTAAACATGTTGATTCCATTTTGTCTTTGTTCAAATCCCAGTTTAATCCAAGTAGATTTTATGATTTAAGGCTACTTTGGACTGGTTTTGGTCGATTTTAACCGGTTTAAACCGGTTACTTTTGGATATAACCACTTCCTTCTGGTTCAAACCATTTCATATCAGTTTATACGGGTTCGAAGCCGGTTGAAATCGGATTAATCCATGTAAATAGTATGGTTTAAGTCTACTTTGGACTGGTTTTGACCGATTTTAACTGGTTATTCCGGTTCCAACCGGATCAAACCGGTTCAATCTGGTTCAGACCAGTTCATTCCAGTTTATCCTGGTTCAAAACCGGTTCAAACCGGTTTCATCCAAGTAGATATTATGGTTTACCTCTACTTTGGACTGGTTTTGACCGGTTTTAACTTTTTGAAACCGGTTCCGTATGGATCAAACATGCTCCATCTGAATCAGACCGGTTCCAGTTTATCCTGGTTCATACTCGGTCCAAACCTGTTTTGTCCAAGTAGATTTTCTGACTTAAGGCTACCATGGACTGGTGTTGACCGATTTCAACCAGTTTAAACCGGTTCCATCCGGATCAAACCAGTTCCGTCTGGTTGAAACCAGTTCATTCTAATTTATCCTCGTTCAAAAGTGGTTCAAACCGGTTTAATCCAAGTAGATTTTATAGTTTAAGACTACTTTGGACTGATTTGACCAGTTTGGACCGGGTGCTGACGGATCAGACCAGTTACATTTGGTTCAAACCGGTTCATTCCAGTTTGTCCAGGTTCGAAACTCGTTCAAACCGGTAGAATCCAAGTAGATTTTATGGTTTAAGGCTTATTTGGACTGGTTTTGACATTTACCAGTTTAAACCGGTTCCATCCGGTTCAAACTCGATTCATCTGGTTTAAGCATGTTCGATCCAGTTTATACTATTTCAAAACCGGTTCCAGCCTGTTGAATCCAATTAGATATTAGGGTTTAAGTTCACTTTAGACTGGTCATGACCGGTTCTAACCGGTTTAAGCCGTTAAGCCGATTACATCTGGTTCGAACTAGTTCATTCCAGATTATCCTGTTTCAAAACCTTTTCAAACCGATTTATTCCAAGTAGAATTTATGGTTTATGGCGACCTTGGACTGGTATGGACCGGTTTTATCCGGTTTAAGTCTGTTCCATTGGGATCAAACTAGTTCCTTTCGGTTCAGTCCAATTCATTTAAGTTTCTTCAGGCCCAACTCCGGTTCAAACCGGTTTAATCCAAACAGTTTGTTTGATTTAAGGCTACTTTGGGATGGTTTTGACCGGTTTTAACTGTTTTAAACCGGTTCCATCAGGATAAGCCAGTTTCGTCTAGTTCGATGCAGTTCATTCCAGTATTTTCTGGTTCAAAACAGGCTAAAACCCGTTTAATCCCAGTAAATTGTATGATGTTAGGCAAATTTTGGACTGGTTTTGACCGGTTTTATACGGTTTAATCCATTTCCATCGGGATTAATCCAGTTCAGTCTGGTTCAAACCAGTTAATTCCATTTTATCGTGGTTAAAAGACCGGTTCAAACCGGTTTGATCCAAGTAGATTTTATTATTGAAGGCTACTTTGGAGTGGTTTTGACTAGTTTAAACACGTTCAATCCGGATGAAAACGGTTCGATCTGGTTTAAACCAGTTCATTCCAGTGTATGCTGGTTTCTAACCGGCTCAAACCGGTTGAATCCAGGGAGATTTTATGGTTTAGGTCCAAGCTGGACTAGTTTTGACCTTTCTATCCGGTTTAAACCGGTTAAGACTGGAATCAAACCGGTTCCATCGGGTTCAAACCAGATCATTCTAGTTCATCCTTGTTCGAAACCTTTTCAAACCGGTTCACTCCAAGTAAATGTTATGGTTTAAGTCTACTTTGGACTGGTTTTGACCAGTTTAAACCGGTTCCAGCCGCATGAAACCGGATGCATCTGGTTGAAACCCGTTGATGTCAGTTCATCCATATTCAAAACCGGTTCAATCTAAAAAGATTTTATGGTTTACATCCGCTTTTAACCGTTTGAAACCGGTTCCATCGGGATCAAACCAGTTCCGTCTGGGTCAATCTAATTTATTCCAGATTATTCTGGTCCAACACCGGTTAAAACCGGTTTAATCCAAGTAGATTTTATGATTTAAGGCTACTTTCGACTGGTTTTGACCGGTTTTAACCGGATTCAACCTTTCCAATCGGGATCAAACCAGTTCCGTCTGCTTTAAACCAGTTCATTATATGTTATCCTTTTTAAGAACCGGTTATGGTACTGTTCTTCACTTGTTTGAACCGGTTCCATCCGGATCAAAGCGATTCCATCTGGTTTAAACCAGTTCATTCCAGTTTATCCTTTTTCAAAACCGGTTGAATCCGGTTTAACCCGATTAGAATTTATGGTTAAAGTCTACTTTGTGCTGTTCTTTACTTGTTTGAACCGGTTCCATCCGGATCAAAGCAATTGCATCTGGTTAAAACCAGTTCATTTGAGTTTATCCTTGTTCCAAACCGGTTCAAACCGGTTGAATTTATGGAGATTTTATGGTTTAATTCTAATTTTGGACTGGCTTTGTCCGGTTTTAACCGGTTTGTTCCGGTGAAGACTGGATCAAACCGGTTCTATCTGGTTCAAGCATGTTTATTCTAGTTGATCCATGTTCAAAACGGGTTCAAACTGGTTTAATCCAAGTTGATTTTATAGTTTAAGGCTACTTTATTTAAACCGGTTCCATCCGTATCAAACTGTATCCATCTGGTTTAAACCAGTTGATTCCATTTAATCCTGGTCCAAAACCGGTTCAAACTGATTTAATCCAATAAAATTGTATAGATTAAGTCTACTTTGGACTGGTCTTGACGGGTTCCATCCGGTTGAAACCGGTTCCATCCGGATCAAACATGTTCCGTATAGTTCAAACCAGTTCATTCCTGGTTCAGAAGAGATTCAAACCGGTTGAATACAACTTGATTTTATGATTTAAGTCTACATTGTGATGGTTTTGACCTGTTTTAACTGGTTTAAATGGGTTCCATCCGGATCAATCCGGTTCCATTTGGTTCAAACAAATCAATTCCAGTTTATTCTGGTTCAAAGCCTGTTCAAACCGGATTACTCCAAGTAGATTTTATGGTTTAAGTCTACTTTGGACTGGTCTTGACCGGCTCTAGCCGGTTTAAACGGGTTGCATCCGAATCAAACCGGTTCCTTCTGCATTCAAACCAGTTCATTCCAGTTTATCATGTTTCCAAACCGGTTCAAATCGGTTTCATCCAAGTAGATTTTTATGTTTAAGTCTACATTAGACTGGTTTTTACCGGTTTTAACCGGTTCCATCCGTATCAAACCGGTTCCGTCTGGTTCAAAAGCGTTCATTCCAGTTCATCCTGGTTCCAAACCGGTTCAAACCGGTTGCATCCAAGTAGAGTTTGTGCTTCAAGTCTGATCCGGACTGGTTCTGACGTTTTTTAACAGGTTTAAACCGGTTCATTTGGGATCAAACCGTATCGATTTGGATTAAACCACCGCATTCCAGTTAAGCTTGGTTCAAAACTGGTTCACTCCATATCAATCCAATTAGAATTTATGGTATAAGTCTACTTTGGACAGGTTTTGTCTAGTTTTAACCGGTTTAAACCTGTTCCATGCAGATCAAACCGGTTTCATCATGTTTAAACCAGTTCATTCCAGTTTATCCTGGTTCCAAACCGGTTGGAATTCGATGAATGCAAGTTGATTTTATGGTTTAAGTCTCATTTGGACGGGTTTTGACCTTTTGAACCGGTTTAAACCGGTTATGTCCTGATCAAACCGGATCCATCTGATTTAAATCTGTTTATTCCAGGTTATCCTGGTTCAATAACGGTTCAAACCGGTTTAATCCAATTATATATTCTGGTTTAAATCTACTTTGCACTGGTCATTACCGGTTCTTACCGGTTTAAACCACATCCATCCGGATCAAGCCGTCTCCACCTGGTTTAAACCAATTCATTCCAGTTTATCCTGGGTCAAAACTGGTTCAAACCGGTTTGATCTAAGTAGATTTTATGATTTAAGTCTACTTTGGACCAGTTTTGACCGGCTTTACCCGGTTTAAAACGGTTACATCAGAACCAAACCAGTTCCGTGTGGTTAAAACCAGTTCATTGCAGTTCACCCTGGTTCACCCTGGTTCCAAACCGGTTGAAACCGGTTGAATCCAAGTAGAGTTTATGGTTTAAGGCTAATTTGGACTGGTTCTGACGTTCTTTAACTGGTTTAAACCTTTTTCATCCGGATCAAACCGGATCAATTTGGTTTAAAGCAGTTCCTTCCAATTCATCCTGGTTCCAAACCGGATCAGACTGGTTTAATACAATTAGAATTTATGTTTTAGTATAATTTGATCTGGTTTTGATTGGTTCTAACCGGATTAAACTCTTTACATCCGGATGAAAACGGTTTCATCTGGTTCATTCTAGTTTTACCTTGTTCAAAACCTTTCCAAACCCATTTATTCCAAGTAGATTTCATGGTTTGAGGCATCCTTGTACTGGTTTTGACCGGTTTTAACCGCTTTAAACCGGTTCTATCAGGAACAAACACATTCCGTCTGGTTCAATCAAATTGATTCCAGATTATTCTGGTCCAGCACCTGTTCAAACAGGTTTGATTGAAGTAGATTTGATGATTTAAGGCTACTTTGGACTGGTTTTGACCGGTTTAAACCCTCTGCACCGGGATCAAGCCAGTTCCTGAATGGTTTTGACCGGTTTATCCGGTTTAAACCGTTTCCATCGAGATCAAACCTGTTCAGTCTGGTTCAAACCAGTTAATTCCACTTTTCCCAGGTTAAAGTTCCGGTTGAAACCGGTTTAATGCAAATAGATGTTATGATTTAAGGCTACTTTTGAGTGGCTTTGACTAGTTTAAACCGGTTCCATCCGGATGAAACCGATTCCATCTGGTTTAAACCAGTTTATTCCAGTTTATGCTGGTTCCAAATTGATTTAAACTGGTTGAATCCAGATAGATTTTATGATTTAAGTCTAATTTGTACTGCTTTTGACCTTTTTAGCCGGTTTAAACCGGTTACGATTGGATTAATCAGGTTCCATCTGATTCAAACAAGATCATTCTAGTTCATCTTTGTTCAAAACCGGTTAAAACCGGTATAATCCAAGTAGATTTTATGGTTTAATTCTACTTTTGACTGGTTTTGTCCTGTTTAAACCGGATCCATTCGCATCAAACCGGATCCATCTGTTTGTTTAAACCGGATCCATTCGCATCAAACCAGATTCATCTGTTTGAAAGTAGTTAATAATGGTTCAAAACCGATTCAAGCCAGTTTAATGCAATAAGATTTTATGGTTTAAGTCTGCTTTCGACTGGTTTTGACCAGTTCTAACCGGCTTGAACTGGTTGCATTCGGATCAAACCGGTTTCATCTGGTTAATACCAGTTTATTCCGGTTTATCCTGGTTCAAAACCGGTTCGAACCGATTTTTTCCAAGTAGATTTTACGGTTTAAGGCAACCTTGGATTGGTTTTGACAGGATAAAACCTGTTCCACCTATTTCAAACCATTAATCCAGTTTATCCTGGTTCAAAACCGGTTAAAACTTGTTTAATCTAAGTAAATTTATGATTTAAGGCTACTTTGGACTGGTTTTGACGGGTTTTAACCGGTTCAAACCGGTTCCATCGGGATCAAACGAATTCAGCTAATTTGATTCTGAACTATTCTTACATCAAATAGACTCCGGTAAACGGGGTTTCCCAAAGACAAGACGTTAAACAGTCGTATATAGGAAAGCAACTAGTTTTAGATGTTGTTTGCTGCTTGAATCCATAGTTTTGTAAATTAGATCTGTTTATTTGGGTTGTACTTGGAGTGAAGCAGAGCTAAATTGTTAAGAGAAGATTATGATTTTATGTATGATTGTTTGGAGGTTAGTGGACTGTTTTTTATGTCTCTGTACAAGAGTCGGTACAAGTGGTGAATAGATGATAGGAAAAGCAATGTCAAGTTTAGCGTTCTGTGGATGACAATATGTGTCGCGCCATTTGGGAGTTGATGTCATGGTTGACTTGTTTTTGAAGTTTTTAAGAGACGTGTTATTCTCTGAAAAACGCATTCTCTAACCTCGTTGTACACATGAAGGTTCCCGTGTTTTATTGTTATTGAACTGCTAGCGACTTGCCAGTTGAAATTGCTTCGTACAGTGCGTGTTAAAAAATTGTTAGCTACCATCTTGACAATCATAATGATTCAGTGTGGTTTCCATCATATATAGTTTGAATTGTCTGCTTGGATGGAAAAGTGTCCATTTGGGAAGTTTTGATGGACAATTCGTAACACATGTCAATTAATTATCAGCATGAAGTAATGGTATTGTACACCAAAGTATAGTTGAATCGTTAATGTGATGGTGTTCCAAACTTTTGTTTTTGGGAGTAGGTTTTCTTATGGCTGTGTTTGGTCGCTGTAGCATTGGTCCATTAGTAGTGAGTTGTAAGAAGATAGGATCGTCTGACACAGACTAAGCCGAAAAATATATTGTGTAGAGGTGTACTAAAGTATATTTGGAGGTTGGTATCCTGGTTGGAACGCAAACTCCAGACCTGAGTTTTTTGGGGTAAACAGGAATGGTCCTGTGTTACATTTTCTGTCTTGTTGTCAGAGACCTATTTGTAGAAAAGTCTTTCCTGTTGAGAATTCCAAAGATTGTTTTGAGAGAGTTTAAACCCGAATAACTCGTGAAACATTTTCATGTTGGATTCAGCTTGGTTAATTTATGATTATTGTTGACATTTAGGTTACTTATAAGCATGCAGTGATTCAGAAAGAGAAGAAAAAAGTTTAGTTATGGATCTGGAGAGAGGTGCTATTAGGAACAAGTCCATCGAATCAGAATGTTGTTTTAATCATCTTTGGGAATCATTAATCGGGGTGGTGGTTGATTTTGGGAAAAATCTTCAATTTTCATTAGACCACAGAAGTGTGACGTTTGTGTCACTCGAGGCCGAGTGATCCTTTTAAAGGATGGGGTAATGTAATAAATTTGGACACGTCGGGCTTTCTAATTCACAACTGAAGTTGTATGGAAGTCTTTGGAAAGTTGGGGTAAACTTATGACTTCTAGCGAGAATCGCGCCAGGATTTGACAACCACTCGGTCATGTAAATAACCCTGTGCGTGTAACCAGAAATGTTCTGGTGGCTAGCGAGGGATATGTGATTGGGTTGAAAGTGATTTGTTTTTTATTACGTATAGAACAGACTATTCATTCGCAATTTGGAAAGAAAGACATGTCCTATAATTAAAAAATATTAAAATATAAAGGATAAAGCCTTTAAAAAATTTATTTTGGTTTGGCGACATTTAGTCTACGAAAGTAGTTATATTTATTTGCTCTTAAGAAATATGTTTAATTTGAGTGCATATGTCCACTCAAAACTGAATATTTTATCTAGGATATGATACAACGGTGATACAGAATGGATGTGTATAGGCGGCGCAGTAATTCAAGACGAGAGGGAGAAGCAGCATTTACACTTTGTAGACACGTGGAAAATAGAATTGGGCAAAAGGACAGACTCTTCCCTAGATAACTAAGCTGGAATGATTTAACAATATCAGAATTATTGGCCATGAAACCCTGGGCATGATATGTTGATCAATTTAGTTGCGTTATTTGTATTAATTAACTGAGATGAACCGCTAATAAAGAACGCGTGTTTGATAACACCCCCACCTCTATATTCTTTACGTTCATAATCTTTATACTGAATTGCTTGGAATTCCGTAACAGATTTGGCAATAAAAATAACAACAATAACACTAACGTGGTTTCAACATTTATTTGCGCCTGACTCGAAATATTATTTGATGTTGAAATTGATAAGTAGGAAATATTCCAGGGATCGCCTGGTAATTAAAATGACCATTGGAAGTTGGAATTTTAATTGTGCATAGTGTTCTATAATGGGTACATTAGTATCACTGAATGCAAAGGGCGAGGTACTTATTTTTTCCTACGAGTACGTATTGCAAGAAGAAAGGGCACGTCACCATCATATATTGAAGCAATACATTTGGTCCAACAAACCTCAGTCTGATTTTATTATGGAGAATTATGAACCATTCATGTCGAATAGTTCTATATCACTCATGATTCAGCCAATTATGTCCCTAATACAATTTTAAGGGACACGGGAATTTCTCAGGGTCTTTTATTATCAGGTACTTTTCATTTTTCTCAGAAGTCTTTTTCTAATGAGAGTGTTCTTATTCACGTAGTAGAGCGCGGCTTTGTTAATGTTCCTCTCCATTGTGTAAATGTGCCATCAAACTAAGTCTCAGGACCTGTGTCAGTCGGAACATTATCATCTTTACCAATCAAGTGTATTCATTTTTAACTAGGCAATGACTTAGCTGGAGGTAAGATTAATCCACTTGTTAATAAAAAGGCTCGTTTGGATCAGAAAGTCGATCCTATTGAGAAAACAAAATCCCTGATTTATACCCAGCTTGTGCAGTTAATTATGGCGAAGAAAGCTCTTGAGAATGATGTCGATCAGGTAAGTATTCCTTTAGCTGACACATGCATTGTTCAGGCTTATTATATGATCACTTTCAATCTTTGCTTGGATAAAATCAATGGGTATTGAT
Source organism: Sinohyriopsis cumingii (assembly GCA_028554795.2). Taxonomy (NCBI): domain Eukaryota; kingdom Metazoa; phylum Mollusca; class Bivalvia; order Unionida; family Unionidae; genus Sinohyriopsis; species Sinohyriopsis cumingii. The sequence goes on along the minus strand of JAPYKE020000094.1, from coordinate 716,190 downwards.
CACACTAATCCTCTTTTAACTACTCATTCTCTTTATTCTAATCAGGGTGACAAACAACAATCACTTGTCGTCGAACAGGAAAAAGATCCTGAAATCTCCTGTTTGTTTCAAAGGGCCATTAGTGAAACTGAAGCCATAGAAGTACCTGTTTGTTATTTCGTTAAAAATGGGATTCTTATGAGAAAATGGAGTCCACCTAAAGTACCTGCTGGTGAGTAGAGGTCAGTGAATTATCAAAATATAGTTCCAAAATCGTACAAGGAGGAAATTCGTAGTCTGGCCCATGCAACTCTTTTGGCTGATCATTTACGGATCAATAAGAAGTAACACAAGGTCTTAAATCATGTTTATGGCCAAAAAATTAAAAGTGATGTTTGTAAATACAGTAGATCTTGTCATACTTGTCTAATACAGGAAAACCCAATCAAAAGTTGCATAAGACTCATCTGTAACCTAGTCCAGCGTATGACGAACCATATAGCAGAATAATGACAGACCTTGTCGGTCCCTTACCTAAGACGAAGTCAAGCAACCGATAATTGTTGACCATAATGTGTGCATCTACAAGATTCCCAGAGGCAGTTCCTTTGGGGAATATTAAAACTAAAACAATTATAAAAGCTTCGCTAAAGTATTTTTAAACACAATTTTGCCATCTCAAATCTGTCACATCTGATCGAGGGTATAATTTTGTGTCTGGAATTTTCAAACAATTTATGCACTAGGCATCTAGCAATTCAAGTCAAAAGTGAAATTAAGGTACGAGAAAACTACAAGGGAAAAATCTTTTCAGTCTGGAAATAGAGTTTTGTCTCTCTTGCTCGTTCTTCAAAATTTACTTCTATTTAGGTATTACGGTCTTTGTAAGGATAAGAATAAAATGAATGAGTTAAATTCCAATATGAGTACTACTGGGATATAAATATATCAGTGGAATACCAGTATACTAATAGAGAGCCAGGTTAATCATGCAGTCAGTTTAGTTGTATCTGTGCCACACAGTGAGGATTTAAGCGATGGAACGCAGATGAATTGTAGTGACTTTGGAATAACCAATCTTCGGAATTCAGAAATCATGAATCATCTGGACCAGAAACTGTAACATTTGCAGCAACAAGAAAAGAATGAACCAAACTAATCATTACTTGAATATGAGCAGTTGTTTCCAGATGTTACAACACGAACAAATAAACTCAACCATGACGTTGAAATTATAGATTCCACACGTGAAAAAGCATCCGTACAGGATGAATTCTTTCAAACAGGAATGTTTGAAAAAAGAAATTAAGTATTTGCTGGAGAATGATTTCATCGTACCGAATACAAGTGATTGGAGTTCACCATGTATTCTTGTATCGAAACCAGGTAATACGTTCCGCATGTGCACAGACTTTAAAAAGGTGAACACTGTGGGAAAACAGATTCATTTTCATTGCCAAGAATCGATGACTGCATTGATAAAATTGGAAATGCAAAATATATCATCAAATTTGACCTTCTGAATGAGTTTGGCAAATTCCACTGACGAAAATGGCTAAATAAACTTCGGCATTCATGACTCCAGATGGACATTACCAATGTAAAGTGGTGGCGTTTGGAATGAAATGCTCGCCTTGTACTTTTCAACGTTTATTGAACATGATTACAGCTGGTCTAGATAATTGTGATGATTACATCGATGATGTCATCATCTTCAACGACACTTGGAAAGATCATCTAGAGACAATTCGGGAATTCTTTGACAGACTGACTGATGCAAATTTGACAATTATTGACAATTAAATTTGACAATTAATTCATGTAAAAGTAATTTTTGTCGTGCATATAGATGCTAAAGTCAAGTCTGTCTCTGAAGTTCCTGTAGCTAACGTTTGAAAGCAACTGTTGTGGATTTTTGGTTATGATTTGATACTATCAAAAATTGTGCTCCGATTTTTCCATAATTGTTGAACGCCTGCCAAATTTATTGAGTAAGAAACGGACGTTTCATTTGTCTGAAAAATGTTAGGAGTCTTTTTATAAGTTAAAGGCCATACTTAAGAATGCACCAGTTCTTTCAGTTCCAAATTTCATTCATTCATTTAAAACGTTTGTTGGTACTATTGATGTTGCTGTTGGTGCAGTATTGATTAAAAAAGCAACAGAAATGGTGTTGATCATCCGGTACGCTATTTTCCTAATAAACTACAATAAGAACCAGATAAATTAAGGCTTTGATATTGTTTTTACAACACTTTGAAGTGTATAGTAGTTCAGTTCCTTCTCCGACAATTGTGTTTAGTGATCACAACCCCTTATTTATATTGGCAAGATGAAAACAACAATCAGAGATTATTTAAGTTGAGCTTGATGTTGTAGAAATACATTAACATTAAGTACGTCAAAGGACAAGAGAATGTAATATTTGATGCACTTTCACGTGTATATAAATATTATATTGTTTCACGTATAATTTATATCAGTCATAAGATTGCATCTTATGTAAATATTTGTTGCGTGTACCTCTGACTAAAGTTAAAACAAAGCTTTATTGCATAGCTCTATATTTTCTTTGTGAGGGGAGGTGTTATGTATGTTTAATTTGCATTGTTTATTAGTTGTTTTAACATTGCCTGTTGGACTGCATGTTGTTCAATATCACATTCATTTTCTACTTGACCTGAATCATTGATTTTTTTTTTAAATACCACAAACAACTAATGCATTGCTATAATATCATCATTTGTATGGGTTATCTATTAGGATTTTTATTTTATCCTGAATCAAGGATATTGTATTTACCAGATTTCATAGTGAAAATACAACTAAGATTTAATATTGTAAACATTAGGAACCTTCAAGATTGGTATTTTCTATTAGGTGATAGTTTTTAGCAGAAAATATGAATTGTGAACTGATATGAAATAGAAGACTATATAATCTTGTTTGTCTAGAAATTATTCATTTGTACATTAAGATCTTAGTATAATCAATTATACCATTGATGTGTCCAGTAGTTCATTTGGGCTGGAATTTTATTTATTCAAATAATTCATTCACTGGAAATACAAATTGCTCATGCAAATAACACTCTTGGAAATATATTGAAATTGTAAATAAGGATATATTCCAGGATTATATTATTGTGATCGAAAAAGGACTGATAGTACATCACTACAACACGGATCACCATAAGCACATCAACACTTCCAGCGATGGATTAATTCAGAACTGTAATGATTAGGAATTGTGTCTGTAATTTTAGGGTTATTTGGGATTTAATTCTCAATACCGTAAGTTCCATTTTTACATTTTCACTTTTTATTCTAGAAAAATAAATTATTTGTTGAATTTTAGCAGGTATGTTGCTTTTCACTCTGTCCTATAACTTGTTTAAAGATCATCGAGTCATATTAGGTATGACATAAATTCATATGAATTAATGGATAGTATTAAATGATTTTGTTTAAACACTAATTCCACGTAAAGAAGTATTTATTTTAATAGCAAAGCACTTCGAGATCTATATGACTAGCATGTAAATAAATATTTAATCATGTTGTACATCAATTTTGTAGGAGATTAGATAAGTCTAAATAAAAAATAACAAAATAGTCAATGTGCTGTATTGCAATGTCATGGACAGACAAATGGTGGACTTTTAAATAGACCCGAATATGAGAATTTTAATACGGTACACTGACAAACGAATAATGTTATAGGGACAACAATTTGTACAATGACACTAGTGACTATCCAAGTGATAGCACATTTTGATTACCACAGATTTGTAATAAACTTCATGCTCTTTTCAGGGATAATTTAGATTTTGTTACAGTTAAAGATTTTGTGTGGCTTGAGCTTAAAGCTATATTAATTCACAATGTCGAAAAGAAAGATTGAAAGGAATAAAAATATTTGTGATCAAAATTAATTTAAAAATCTGAATGTACAAAGATAGCTTATTTAATCGCATGGAAAATTTCAGGAAATGAAATTATTCCTATGAAATAAAATCAAGAGATATATAAATTTAGAATGAAAAAAGTAGCCCTGTCCGAACCCGTGGTAAATGTTCCTTATGGTATGATCATAAGTCAAAGAGATACTAATGTCTCATTTTCTACGGTTCATCATTTTATTCGATCTAAAAGAACATTGCTTTTTTCAAACACAAGCTCCATTTAATTTGTCTTTATTTTTTATCATTCTCTCAAACCTTTTGGAAGATAGAGCTGTGTATTTTTGAACAATCACCCAAATTTCAAACTATCTTCCAGTTATATCCAATTTGTTTAGGTTAGGTTAGTTGCTCTTTTTATTCTCACCGTCAAAAGGCATCAATCGTAAAAAGATGTTTGGGCCTCGATAGATATAATCCAGTAATTATAATCACTTACTAATTTATCTTCGGCATCTACCATAGATATATTTTCATTCTTTAATAACAACTTTTTGTTTGAAATCTTGCTTATTATTACAATTAAACAGAAGATAGCGATGTAGTAAAAACATGTTCCTGTATTTAAGGTCTGCCTGATTTTTTTTTTGTGCCAGCATTGTCCTTCCTCCATTAGTCATTTCACAGATGTGAATTTATGCCGCAGACAAAATGCATTATGAAATCTATATACACATGCAGTGTACGGCGTGTGGAGGGGTCCCATTAGGGCAAGAGTAACGTTTCTTATTTGGTTAATTAATTATTGACAAGACAATAAATTTCTTAGTGTGACTTTTTTCTCACCTGAAGTAATGTCATTTATTAGCCAGCCGTAAGTTTAATTATGTTCATAAAACTGATAAAACTTTACTTATTCGAGAATATTAAGCAAACAACCTACCAATTCTTCTTCCTCTTTGTTGTTTTATTTTTTTCTTGTTATTTGTCACAGACCACAGTAACATTTTTTACATTATGGTCAGCACGTACTCATAAAAAGGACCTGAATACTTAGATGTGTTTTTCTCATCCATTAGATTTGAAGATTAAACTGATTTGTGTCGCATCTTTTGCTGATAGTTTATATTTTTGTTTGATAGATGCAAAGATTTGCATGATTTTATATTTCTTGCTTGTGAGTGTGATTTTATTTTTGGATAATTATTTTACATCAAAAACATTTGTGCAAAAAGTTCTTTATTGCTCTTAAGGCATTTTAATAATTGTCCTTACGTGACAATATTTTATTTTTTATTGTCATTTCTCAAAATTAGCTCTACTATACATTCAAGCCCTTTTTCTTATGGAAGTGATGTCTATCCACTGCTGCATACCAATTCATTATGGATAGGTTACGCACAGCTATGTTGGATTCTTTTGAATGCATAAAGGGGCTGTTGATCCGTTTAGACTGCAGTAATTTTACATTTTCCTTATGCAAATACGATGTCATAATATCGTGTTATGGGACTCTTTCAAAAATATATTGATGCCTAAAACATAACTGATTTTAAATTATTGGTTTCAATGTTTATGTCAGCATCTGAAACGCAATAAATAATACATTTTGTGAGCATCTGCATTTCTTTTCCGTTGATTTGCAGGCGACTATTGTTATATAATAGGCAACGTATGACCAGTAGCATGCAATTTATTATATATATTTCTGAAATCAAGCCAGATGAGATGGCTAACAGTGTAATAACTGTTAACAATGACGTTACTGATTTCTGTACAGGTTTCTTGTTCATCAAAGAAATAATACAAAGCTTCTACATACAATAGTCTCAAGTTAAAATCTTGAGAATAGATTATACTTATCAGATCTTTTAAGGTCACTGATACTATTTCTTTTTTTGAAGTGTAACTCATTTCTACATCCTTTTTGCACAATTTTCTCACGTTCTTAAAACACTTTAAAACCTATTCTAGGAGAATCAAATGTGAGAAATGTTAAGTTTTATTGGCTGCTATGTTGTTAAATATCTAGCTATTGATGTGGTCAGAAATGAAATGAATTACATTTTCTTCAACAATTATTTCTAAATTGGTCATCGTGCCAGTCAGAAGACTACCAGATTTCAATTCACACACTTGCGTACTAACCATTACCAACTTCGCGGGCTTCATGGGTTTTTGAAATTGTTCTATCAAATCTGAAATTCTTTGGAAGGGCACAAGGATACATTGAGTTGATTAACAATCTGTTAGCCTGAGGTAATCTAAATTTGTTACCATAGGCCGCGAACTGTATAGCTTTGATAGCATTTTGTGTATTACCTGCCCCAGTCTCAACCTTTTCCATTTATGATTCATAACAAATTCTTCAATCATATTTTTTTATATAACCACATATCTCTTCATATGAAAATGATGTAATCATTAAATTTAAATATATCTTCGCTTCCGTAGGATATAAGGAAGTATTTCACAAGCATTATATTCAAATTATTACCAATGTATTGTTACCATCACGTTTTACTTTCATGTAAAACAACACAAAGATTGTACCCGGTGCGATGAATATATTTGGTATTAGCTTTGGAATTGTTATCTGTAATATTTCCTTAGGTTTATTCGTCATCCCAGGCGAAGTTGTATGCAGGAAACTTCAATGAAACTTGTAGCAAAATCCACACTAACATGTATCACAATTAGAATGAATATGTGCTCTTATTTTATTTGATCAACGGACCATTGGGGATATCTTTAACTTTTTAGTGTCTTGGTTTTTCAAATTTTACCTTATTTTCTGTGTTTAAAATTGGTGGTGTTTAAGACACTGAACATTTTTCTCTCAAGTTTTATTCAAGCAACCCAGTGTCGTTGCTTAATTTTTAATTGTACTGAAGTTTTTCTCTGTAATTTTTTGATGCTTTTTCATGTTCTTTAATTTTTTTTGCAGATCTACCAGTCTCAATTATTTGAACAGATAGTTGCTTCCTGCAAAGGGTACTTCTTTGTCTATTTCTCTTCTAGTAAATACTCCGTCTGCTTCCATTTATCTGTTGATCAAAAGTATTATTTTGCACGCACAATATTCATTTTACATTTATCATGCAATATATTACAAAAGGTATGGTTCTGCAAGAAATTCTGTTTATGAATAGCAATAGTTTAGATTACTACAGAATGCATGTTAAAAATAGTTTTGTCTAATAAGTATTTACTTGATTATTTGAGTGCAAAAATTAGCTTCTGAACTTTTATGGCTCTTCCATTCACATTTGTATTCGCTATCTTCAGTTTCGTTTTGTTAAATAATTTTTCTGCAACTATCAAATTGTAATAGTGTTAATTGTTATCTTGTTGTTCAAGTCAGTAAATCCTGTGCTGAAATCATCAATTATCTTTTCACTTTCTTTATGTTTCGCTAAGTAAATATATCGATGGCTATTATATTTTGTATTGTAAAGATATACATGCATTCAAAAGATTTATCTTTTCCACATCAATTTATTTCGCTGTGCTCAGTTGCATATATTGTTGGATACTAGGTGTCTTACATTGTCTTTCTCAACTATTTGCACGGCTTGTAGAGAAAAAAAAAACAGAAAACAAAAAACAAAAAAACAAGCAAAAAAAAAAAAACAAAACATACATATTAAGCCAATTATGCGCGGCTAAAGTCTTTTCACATTCTCATAATTTAATTGTGATGTTCATTAATTTTGCTAACTCCTTCAGTACAGTTCTGATCAATATATGTTAATTTATTATTAACGTTATCTCCACGTTTTAATATATATTGTTATCCTTAAGATGTTCGAAATGTTGAATAGGGTTGTTTAGCAATGACCCTCGTTTCATATCATCAATTGCTACCTCATATCTAAAAATAGAATGTAGCTCCAGTAGCAGCAGGGGGGAGGGGCGAATCGGACATTTTGTCCAATAGTCATTTGGCTTAATTAATACTTTCTGCACTCAGCGGATCCGGTGTCGTCAGCGCCCGGTAAAAAAAAAAACGACGTCGTCGTCGGGGGGGGGGTCGTCCAATCGTCATTTGGTTTAATTAATACTTTCTGCGCGCCGATCCCAGCGTCGTCAGCGTCCGGTAAACACAGCGACGACCGCGTCGATGTCATTGCCCCCCACCCCCCCGCTGCTAAGGGGCTATTTACAATGATCTTACAAACAGAGTGATCACTAACTCCTCCTCTTGTAGATCAATTAGGTTATTTGACTGATCGGTAAGTCTGAAATTAATTCTTGTTAAAAACCGATTATGGCATCGCATATAGACCGGATTAATCGGGCTCTCAACGATTAAGAATCCGGGAGGGGCTGTTGGTGAAAATGAATAAAGGATATACCCCTGTTGAGCTTGATTTGATTGCTTGGTATCTACCTGGTAACTCCCTTCGATAACATCACACACTAGATTGATTGCTATCACCGATGCGATATTTACGTTGTATGGAGCAATATGCCTACCACCATCTCCGTTATCGTGTCTGAGGATAGTTGATGGACCGAAAAAATCATTAAGAGACTTTTTTAGTTCTGGCGCGTTGTATCCTGGAAACTTGAAATCGGGTAAATCAGCTTCTGTGATATTATACTCGGTTAGGAATTTTTGTTTATTATCATCGCTGCTATCGGATATTATTTTAACGATTCGTTCATTGATATATTCCATGTCTGATATAAGTTTTTTTAACACCTCAACGTGTTTTTGTGCTTTTGTTTTCCGTAGTTGTTCTAGTTGCAATCGGTAATTACGATTAATCTCGATAAAAAAACTATCTATATCATTTAAATTAACTGTTAATATGACGAGCGATTCAGGAGTTTTCATATACGGAAAATACCATTCAATGGTATTCCTGTCTTGAAACATAAACCCGCTGGGTAATAACGTGTTTTTTATAATAGAAAAATCATCTCGATAACTGGGATTAATTTCATGATACGATTGCGCATTCGTGTGAAATTCCCGCGTACTTTCATGAGGTGGATTCTCAGGCCAACCTAGTATGGTTCTTATTGAACTGTTATAAATATCAACCATATACCCCGGTGTGCTTATTTCAATCGTCGACGATAACGTCGGTTCATGAACCGTAATAGCGATTTTTGATTCTTTTCCTGTGATCGATTTTATCCTGCGTTGAAATTCTTTATTGATTTGTTCTACTTGGTATGACCCAGGTGGTATTGTAACCTCCTTCCAGTCTGGGGTCCCGTTGGGTTTATTTGTCCATGCAAAAACCAGCGAGTTATTAGGTTGTTGTCCGTTAAATGCTTCCGCTCGGATATTAGGCCAACTGTGATATATTCGCAATTTTGCCAGCGCTATTTCCTTCACTGGAATCGGAGAAGGGAAGTTTACACTGAATTCTGGCTTCGTTGATGTTATCGATATCATACTTGTTTGTACCGGAGTGGTGTTCTCCGCGATCCGTTGAAGTAATTGAAACCCTTCGGGGTTCAGCGACATTATTATTATTTGCTGTTTCTAGTGTTTAATTTCAACACCGAATATTAACAACCTGCTTGTTTTCAGGAGAATGTTTTGAGCCCATTGAAGTGGTTTCAGCGACGTGGTTTCCAGCTTCCAGTTGAAAATCCTCGATTTTTGACATCGCGGAGTCATACAACTGAACCATCGTGGAGAATTCAACATCGGATATAAACGAATTATCTATCGCCAACGAGATCAACCCGGATAATTTCGAGTACGCGTCGGATACTATTTGATGTTTTACTGTATACTCGTTGTGTTTTTTCTGAGAACACGATGATAGCTTTCTAGTGATTGCGTTGGCGACTCCAGCAATTGTTGTCGCCGCGGAGATAGCGATTGGAACAGCGATCGGGGCCATCATGGTCACCGTGGATAAAATGACACCGGTACCAGCTACTATACCTGACACCGAGTACACGACCGCGTCGATGGCGGTTATTTTTCGACGGTATTTTTTTATTTTTACACGGTATTGTTCGGAAAGCGTTTTCAAATTCGCGGAGAATTCTTTTACGGTATTGAATCGATATTGATGTGACGTCGGTGATACCTCTAATTCAATTACCTTGGTGGTCATTTTTATTTTAAAAGAGCTAGTGTTTTTAATTACTTAGATCCGCTACAAATTCCACATACCATGTAATGTTTGCCCTGGTTAAATTTCTATCAACGGCATAAATTGTAAACGGTTCAGTTGCGTCCTTGTCTATAATTGTTGATATTGTATTGTTAAACCCGGATGAACTCGACGATAATATATTAAACTGCATCATTGAAACCAGTGTCAATCGATAAATGCCCTTAACAGTTGCGGTAATATTTACTATATTCTGTGTAGGAGTCCAAGTGAATGATCCATGCCGAATTGTGTATACTGTGTTGATGGTGTTCTCATGAGGGATTTTTATTTTTGTCATTTCCGGTAGTCTGTCTTTGATATCTGTAACATCAGCTCTGATTGTTCCTATTTCCTGTGTATGCGCGTCTATATTCCCCTTAATCGCTGCAACATTAGTTTTGATTGTTTCTATTTCCTGTGTATTCTCGGTCATACTTTTTTTGTTCGCTGCAACATCAAGTTTGATTGTTCCTATTTCATATGTATGCACGTCTATACCTTTTTTGTTCGCTGCAACATCAGTTTTTATTATTCCTATTCCCCGCCAATACGCGTCTATATTTTTTTTGTTCGCTTCAATATCAGTTTTGATTGTTCCTATTTCCTGTGTATGCGCGTCTACACTCCTTTTGTTCGCTTCAATATCAGTTTTGATTATTTCTATGTCCTGTGTATGCGCGTTTACGTTATTTATGATCGTTGCAACATCAGTTTTGATTGTTTCTATTCTTCGTCCATGCTCGTCTGCATTATTTATGATCGTTGCAACATTAGCGCCGATTATTTCTATTTCCCGTTCATGCACGTCTACACTCCTTTTGTTCGTTGCAACATCAGTTTTGATTGTTCTTATTTCCTGTCCATACGCAGTGATATCATTTATAGTTGTTGTAATCTCATCCAGCTTGGTATTTTTTTTACCAAAGAATTTATCAAAGTTGTCATCGATCCTGTTAACATTTTTTCGTAACGAGGTAAATTGGCCCGACAGCGTTGTAAACTCCGAAATAGTACTTTTTATCCTTTCAAGATTTGGTTCGGTTACCGTCGGGGTCCCAAAAAAACTAGCAGTAGTGAGTTGTATACCGGTGACAGACTTTTGTATCCCCTCGAACTGATTTGCTTGCGCGTTAAATTTATCATAGAAATTTTTTAACGAATTCGACATGGATATATAATTGTCGCCCAGTGTATTCATTTTTCCATTTATCGTCAAGATGGATTCACCTGATTTAAGTCGTCCGTCGCCGGTATACAACGCGATAGTGTTCTCGGCGGCATTACGTTGTCGTATTAAAACGTCATCCAGCGACACATTACTGGATTTTAATTTACCCTGACGATCTTGAAATACAACTATTTCGCCCGGGTCAACACTGGTTAGATTTAACGTATCAGCGATTTCATCCTCAATTAGTTTTTTTATGTCATCGGTGGTGGACGTTATGGATTCTTTCAGCGCTGAAACCGGTCGTCCCCAGATATCAATCATTATTATTGTAAAAAAACACAGTGTTTTTAATTAACCCGCCGGGCCTCTACGACCCCACTAGTGTATTCGTTTACAACCACATGAGGTGGTTTCCGCGATGATGAAATCGCCGCGAGTACGTTCAATACCTCACGGCCGCATATCGGTGGGCCACTTAATTGTTGTGTTGGCAGCGTGGAATAAAAAACCGGGGCTGAACACGCCCGGATATACCGCATGAACTCGTTTGGCGGGGCTAACCCGTATGAATCAAAATAGACGATCGCACGCGGATCAATTGCGTATGCAACCCAATGAGTTCCCGCTCCGGAGGATTTATCGAGGTTAATTATACCGGTTTCAATATTCCTTGGTTTTGTCGGTAATTGATCCCTCATAAAAACACCTCTGAAGTTTTTTATCGCTAACGCGTTTGCGGCATCAATTAAATCAAAATTAGACATAGGAGTCATTGACTCTTGCGTTAATAAACGGTTCCCGGTAGTCTTAGACCCTTCCCCGAGTACCATGAATACGGGGTTCCCGGTAGTCTTAGACCCTTTCCGGCTACGGGTCGTCCTCGTTTCTTTATTTTATAGCCTTTCCCGGTTGCCTTCTTCAATGCCATTCCCGCCGCGGTACCAACGGCTCCTAACGCCGCCGCCTTCGCCACTGCTGGGGCCGCCGCGGCAATCAACGCTGGAATCGCAGCTAACAGCGGAAATATCCCACCGGTCTTTTCCATGTTTTTAATCGCTACGGCCGAAAAATCTATTTGAACACCCTTTTTATTCTTCATTGCATCATTGAAATGTTTTATTTGACGCGCCGTCAACGATATCTTATGATTACCACCTGCCATCTGTGACGGCTTTAACGTTATTGTGGTTCCACATTGTTTAGCCGACTTTGATCGTAATTTCTTGACTTGACCATCGGTCAACTCTACACCGACAACACTATACGACATTTTTATTGTAAACGCGTTTATGTTTTCAATTACATGTTTTCCACTGGTGCATCAACGATTCTCATTCGTCCACCAACACCTTCCAACAGCATTGATTTATCGCTGAGAATGACAGCAACCGCTCTATAATTAACATCACCCGGGGCTATACGAGCTCGGAAGTGTATATCAACGACGGACTGTCTCGTTAAATCAAGATGTTCCAGCGAAAAGTAATAAATCGGATACAGGTTTTTAAAGTCAAGTTGTGATATTTGCAAACCGGTGTCAACGTTTTGATCACGACCCATGTATGACAGCAATCGATGGTACACACGTGCGACATGGTTGTTGTCGTAATTAAGCTGTATATCCTCTGATGGTTCCTGTTGTCCGTTTATTCTAAGCGAAACCTCCCTGACTCCTAATCGATCAAATATCATATGACTGTGTTCTTGATTATTCAATCGTCTTATATCCTGTAACGCAACAAATATATGACGTGGAGCTGAAACGCCTTGTTTGGATGCCAAGTGCCATGTAAATGTCTCACCGACATTATCCTCTTTGACATCAGTTGTTACCGCTAGCCAACTCAACAACGATTTTCCCCCCTGTTCCATAAATGATAACAATCGTGCTTCCGTGGTAACTGATGGAGTTAACACCGGCATCCACAATGCTATTTTAGTTAAAATGACTTTACCGTTATCGACGCCAGCAGCACGCCATATTGCATTGTTATCATCGCTCCTTCGCGCTAGCGCAATTGTATGCTTAGCCCCATAGATAACTTTTCTGACATTTCTACAGAATCCAAATATGTGATGGAGTGGAATCGCGCATGAAAACTGTCGGCGTTGTCCTTGCAACATCCCTACTCGTGTTGCAAAGCCTAGATTAAAATTATTGTTAGTACTTTTTATAATAGTAAAATCAGCTCCTGGTCTTGCCCTGCGGTCTGGGTTGGCTGCTTCAGCTTGATTAGCAACTGAAGTATCTTGTGGTGTCAGCACGTTAATGTACTGAATATGATCAGCGTTATTAGTGGTATCCTTTGCGAACATCATAGATGGGCCCGCCGATCTTGTATAATCATCAGAATATCTTGCTAGCCCGATTATCGTTGTTGCAACATCAACATCGTTTTCTATTGATTCAATTTCTCGCCCGTCAATGAGATATCTAGCACTCTCAAATAACGCCATGATGCCGTTGTTGACAAAGCCAACTCGAACACGAGTGTCATCTGCGTATGGTGTATTAGCGGCGACATTTGTTACAAGTTCTCCCTCAATTTCGATAAACGCTTCACACGGCAAAAATTATTTACTGGTATCTTGGACTTGAAGTTCAATTCGCGATCGTAGGTTGGCTTGTGGTGGTTGATAGGAATAAAATTGATAATCACGGACAGAATCATCCCTGCGCACTGGGGCGTCCATATCAAACGCGGGATCAGCGGTTCGCGCAAACATTTTATTATTTATCATGTTGATGTTTTCAATTGCGAAACTCTTTGAGTGGAAAATCTACGATTTTCATCAACGTCGTTTTCGTCGTAAATTCTTTAAATTTTGTTTAAGGCCACTTCCCGCTATCGCGTTCATGAGCGCGTTGGTTGTTGCATCGGTGGATGGCTTTGCCATCAATGACTGAGCCGCCAACGACTCTAGTTTTTCTTCCACGGCGTTATTTATTACTTTACTGACATTTGCAGGCATCACTGTTGTTGATGGCATCACCGGTGGTTTCTGTTTTCTTTTTCTTACCAACGATGCTAGTTTATCTCGTGCGGCAGAAAACGCCCTTCCGGCGACATCTCCAATAGCACTAATACCCCTATCACGAATAACATCAATAGCCTTCATTCCTAATTGTTTGGCTAACGGCGCCACTTTTGGAGCCATTCTTGTAAATAACCCCGCAATGGTGCTACCGAGACCGTCTCCGTACCACGCGCGGTATACAGGCAATCGTGAGTTTACCACGTAGACGCTGACTGGTTTATCATGGTTGTAGTGTATAATCATCTTTATTATAAAAACACCAGTGTTTTCCAATTAGTGATTGGTCAATCGCTGTAATGACCGTGGTCATCAAAACCGTCCACGAGTTCGTCTATGAGCGTTCGATATACATTAATGTCCATGATACCACCGGCAAATAACCGCCTGCAAATATCAGCGGCCTCATTGATTATTTCCGGAGAGTTATTTCCGGCTCGTTTTCCTCCGATTAGTACTTCCAGCCGTGATATATCACTGAGAACATTGCCAGGACAAGTAACGTCTTTACCAACAGAGTATCCTTTTCCTTTTTTTGGTTTCCTACTTTTAACCTTATCGAGGAATGCTTTGTAATCGGTATCACCACGTGGTATTATATCCTTATATCTACTTGCTAAATACACTATTCTTGTCCATTTTTCCACCGAATTTACATTTTTCTCGTAGCCGCTATTGATATGCTCATCTCGTGTGCCCTTAGCAAAATTTGTAACAGTAAAATTAACTAATTCTTCATCGTCAAGATTTCTGATTGTGTCTATTGTGCTCTTTTTAAGTACATTACGGGGTATATTCTCCTTTATCTCCTCCTGTTCTTGTATTTCTTCCGGTATTTCTTCCGGTATTTTTTCTTCTGGTTCTCTTGCGGTGGCGCCTAGTTCTTCTTCATCGGCGATTGTAACATAAGGTTCTTGTGGATCGGGGGGCGGTGCAATAGGTCGTGGTTGGCGCTGTTGTAGTTCTTTTAATACTCGTTCTTTTCGTTGTTGTTGCCGTGAGGTGGTTACTATATCCACGGGAAGTGTTTCTAAAGACTTTTTTGTTTGTTCGGTCTGAGCCGCTATCTTTTCAAGCGCACCGAGAACGGGTACAGTTGCCGCCGTAACATCTTTGGTCGCTTTAGTTACCGGGGCAAATAACTGTTCGCTTCCAACAGCAAAATCAGTTTGCATTTGTTGCCGCGTTTGAAGTTTCTCTCTCACTCTGTCTCGTAACGGTATAAACTTTTTAAGCGCTGCTAGTCTTTCACGTGCTAATCTCGTTGTAAGTGATTCACCTACCATTTATTATAAATAAAATTCTTCTAATTTTATAATACAAAACCCCAACACGTCATTGCAATTACCAGGTCAAAGTATCCATCAACGACAAAGTCAAACTATACGACGCAATCCGGGAAATCACGGGGAGGGTTTTAAACTAGTGGTTAGATGATAACACCACAGCAACGGCGGTGTCGCGCGACCATTCAGTACGCACATAGTTGTATAGGAAAATCCAGATTGATAAGAATTCTTGGAGGAGAAAATATACCTGCATACGTATATGACTTCGCTGATGGAAAAAAAATGTTGTTTTAACGTTTTATTTTTTTTTACTTGTACACACGAGTATAATCGGTGATTTCAATTGAGAGTTCTCTCCTCCACAGCGTCTTCGTCTAGAATCTTCCTGATGTTTTTAATTTTATTAGAGATTTCTCGACGCCGTTCAAAAGCCTGTCCGAGTTTTTGTCGTATTTTTTCAACGGTAGTAAACAATCCAATAAATGCATTTACGTCATTGCCATACAGGTTTTCATTGATCGCATATTGTAATCGCTTTATAAAAGAATACTCACGTGGAGCAGCAGAGAGGGTGAACAGACCACTTAGGGGAATGGTCACCCTTGTGTTTTACCAAAAAAAATAGTGACCACTCATAGAGGTCAATTACCACGTCTACGATTATTGTTTGTCCCAAACAGAATTGTAGACGCCCCTCTCTGCTGCTATCAATATTGGGAATCATCATCTGAATCATGGGAATCTTCATCTGTTTCATCTTCATCTGAATCTTCGGAATTTGTTCTATGTTTCAAGTAATATTCAAGTTCTGATGGTGGTTTTTCTATTTTTGGATTTATGTTCTTTCTTTTTCTGTAATAGTTCATCAAACTTCGATATCGATCTCCACCGCAATTTTTGCAAATCTGATATAATCCTCTAACGCCGTTGTTACATCCAACACATCTTCGTGGACCAGCATGAGGGTTTTTCTTTATAAGATAATTATGTTTCTTGCAATATTCTCCACGGCACCTTTTGTTGCATTTATCTGTTGTTCCTTGACGCAGCCACGCACAGTTGTTCATTATATTAATGATATCTGTTTAATTCAATTTAATTTTATCATCACCCCTGTTACCCAAATATTTTATCAATACCCACACGATATCTTGTTCTTGGATCATGTAAATTTATTGTTATAAATCCATGCGGGGTAGCTTGCGCTCGTGAGAAGAAATTTTTGAATTTAATTATATCCATGTCACCACCACACCAGGTTTGATGAATATTTCGCAACGTGTGTGTGTCTACGCCATTAAACACAACTAAAATGTTGCAGTTGTCTCTGATCACCTTCGGAATTTGTGTATATCGTTGAGTAACATAGATCACGTCTGTATTTTTATGTCTACCTCGGGAAAATATTCTGGCTGGATTTGATTGTTTATCTAGCATCACATCGTCGTATACAACTAAATTATTAATAAATCCGTCTATGGAATCTACGGATGGTGCTTCATCAATATCGGTTATAAACTCTATAACATCATTATCTTCATCCAGTAATCGCGCGTTTTCATTGAAATCTTTAAGTACATCATAACATCGTTGATCATCAACGGATGGTGCTACTAAATACAACTTATCCCATTTCAACCATCTCATTATCAGATTAAGTAATAATTGCGTCTTACCCGATCCAGATGGTCCTATGATAATCATTCTGATGGAGTTCGGTAGCGCAGGATGATGCTTAACTGGCTCTCGCTGCCGAGTTGCTGAGAAATCAATTATATCCATATATGTTATAACATGAATTTATATTGTTTACGCTGTAGAGTTAAAACTCCAACTATTGATTTAGCTACGGTTACAACAAAAAATAAAAAAATAGCGTACGGTGGAAAATGTTCTGTATGCTGTAGAAAGAAATTTTCATTTTTACCTAATAAGCGCGTTGGTGATATTGCTAATTTGATGTCAAAGTTTCCAGGTGCTCCATGGGCTAAATACAGCGGAGAAAAACATCTACCAGGATATAATTATTGCGGTCCTGGTACTCGACTCGATATCAGGCTCGATAATCAAGATCAACCAAAACCAGGCGAGGAACCAATAAACGCTATCGATCGAGCTTGTCATGCTCATGATGTAGCTTATAAAAGTAAAAATCTACAAGATAGGCATATCGCAGATGTAAAATTAATTCATTCATTAAATTCTATAAAAAATAAAAATATTAGAGAATCATTAGCTAATTGGTTAGTAAGATCCTCGATGAAAGGTAAATTAGCGATTGGGGCTGGTAATTAATAATGGAATCAATTTATTATTCACCGAGAGGATACTGGAGAGGCAAAGCAGCAATTGGTAAACTCGCTGATGCAGCATCGGTTAAACATTCTACTGCTAGCGCGTGGTTGTCCAGGCAGGCAATATGGCAAATTTATCTACCACGTCCTAAACAAATTCAGTACGCGTATTTCGATGTCAGTGTTCCTAATGAAGTTCATCAAGCTGATATTCTGTTTTTACCGCATGATACTGTGCGTGGAAAAACGTACAAATACGCGCTAACCGTAGTTGATGTTGCAAGTAGATATAAAGAAGCAGAGCCGCTATCGGCGAAAACATCATCTGAAGTAGCCGATGCGTTTGAACGAATTTATCAACGAGGACTTGGACCACAAGGTGGTCTACGATGGCCACAGCTACTACAGGTTGATCCTGGTAAGGAATTTCTTGGTCCAGTATCATCGTTGATGAAACAACATAATACCAAAATACGACGAGGTCATACTGCAATTCACCGTGATCAGGCAATTGTTGAGCGATTTAATCGAACACTTGCTGAACGGTTATTTGGATATCAATACGCGAGGGAATTTATTCAGGATAAAAGATCTCGCGAATGGGTTGCAAGATTACCAAACGTGATAGCTGCATTAAATAATGAGATCACACGAACAACCAACATGAAACCCATTAGCGCGGTCACAAAAATAAATATACCAACACAACGAAAAGATGCTGGAAAACAAAAAATATTAGGTGATGTCGCAGTCAGATATTTATATGAGCCTGGTGAACTTGAAGGTGGTAAAGCGAGAGCGACCGATCCTATTTGGAGTGTTACCACACACAAAATATCTACCGTGACAAGATCCACTGGAAGAAATGTAGGCGTTTCTAGACCTGCAATCTACAGATTAGATTCGGCTGCTCCTCAACGTGGATTTACACGTGAACAACTACAAATAATTCCCGCGGATACACAACTACCGCCGCGATCACTTCGGTGATTTCGATCACTTAACTAGCACTAGTGCCAGCACTCAAGGCGCTAGCGCCAAGGGTGCCTGCACCCCGACGTCGATTACACTCAAGACAGGTTAACATGGTATTTTCTCGTGTATGACCGCGACTATTATCTTTTCTATCTACGGTAAATTGTCTTGAATCATTACTCGAATACCGCCATAACATTATACAATTACAACATGCGCAATGATTGTTCTGCTGTTGTTTTAACTCAATAATAAATTCAACATCAAGATCAAAGTCACGTTTATTTTTTTTGTCAGATTGTTTGTATCCGATTAATTTTTTTCTTATTATATCATCGTCGATGATGTTAAATTTATCAACGATTTCAGGAATTATGATTCTACGTAATTGAGATATATTTCTGACCCTCGATACCGCCAAATAAACTAAATTTGACCACTCGATGCGATCGTCTACAATCCAGACTCGTGTATCAGAAATAGTTAATCCCTGAGACGAGTGGATCGTCATAGCGTATCCCAACACCCATGGAGATTTGTCAGCACGTAATGCATCTTCGACCACACTGATATCAACGGCGACAATATCATTTAATACGAGATTCTGTTTCCTTGACTCTGTCAAGGGTCCTGGAATATCGACATTAATATTCTGTTTTCGTGTATCTGATGGTCTATAACACAACGGTACGGGTAGTTCTGAATATTGTTCTTTGTGTAGTTGAAATAACTGTTGTTGTAAAGCGTCTCTGATTATTTTTCTACTTGCTACGATCAAATCGGTGGGTCTCCATGAGTTCAAAAAATCACTCATTGATGTCTCTGAGATCACTCCACGTATTATTTCACACTGAATTTTGTTTGATTGTAATCTGATTAATTTTTTAAACTCCTTCAAATTTGCATCAAGAGCTCTATGATCATCGTCTATTTCTTCGTAATAATCAACGAAATTTTTTAACCAATCATGTGGAGATGGTCCAACAAAAGGCGGCGGTTGACCATGATCGCCATACATTATTATAGCGGTATTTTTCGTCAACAACCAATCAAGAAACATTTTTAATGTATCCAATGAGACCGTGCATATCTCGTCCCAAATAATTATTTTAGGTATATATTTTTCTCCCATTCGCTCAGGAGTCCATGTATCTCCGCGCCATCGGAAGAAACTATGATACGTACACGATTGTACTTGCCGCTGTTTCATCTCACGTGCGAGTCTATGTGTGGGTGTCAGCACGATTATATCTGAATTTCTAAAAACATTAATCGTTCGAGTTGTTTTGCCGCATCCACCAGGTCCATTGAGATATACTGTCTTATATCTGGTTATTGGATCACTCAACGATGGTGCCTTTGACATTTCTGATATTTTATTACCCTCACGATAAAAATCTCTCACTGGAACATCTGCTGATTCTGTATAATTGTGTAATAGTTCCTTTTTTATTCTCCACGAACCCCATCGTTCATCATTACTTGTAAATTTCATAACAGATTCTAAATATTTACTTGAAATATAAAACGAGTCCGTTGCGACTCTGACTGCGGTCTCAGGAAATCTATTAATCATCGATAATAAATTTATAGAAACATAAGCCAACATGGAAGATCTTAGATGAGTATATTGCGGGGATACGTCATTTATGTAACTAACGATCGTACCTAATTTTGTTCCGTCGGATAAATAAACACTCTCTCGATTTACAAATGTATTTTTCGCCGTTGTATCAGCGATTATAAAATCGTACTCGGCATCATCTAAAATTAGTCGTGCGTGATGTCTTTTATAATCATATGCACCACCTTGAGTAAATTTACCTATAATTTTTCTACCGAGATCTTTTGCGGTTTTGAGTTTATTAGGAATATCATCTTCGGAAATATCAGGATATTTTTCCTTAAACTCGCTAATAACTTCAGAATCTGACATGGGCAACCAAACTTTGGTCTGTGCATGATATGATATAATTGCCTCACTGACCACCAACGATGTCAGTATCGCACAATCTAGCATATATCGCAACAAAACTATAGGTGCCCAACGTTTTTCAAAAAAATGTCTGCCAAACCAAACATAACAAATCTTGTGAAGATTTTCGTTGAGCTCGAATGATTCAATACAGGCGAATCCAGTCAGATCAAAATCAGGTAATGGTCCATTAATTGCCACTCGCGTCATCTCGTTTGGTCGGTGACCAAATCTTTCAAAGTACACAGAACAATCTCCGTATCCCAGAAAACTTCCTGGATAACATGCAACCATATCAACCGAAATAACATCATTGTAATTGTATTTGGTATTCCATAATCCGCCATGTCCATATTCGACGCAACTTGCGCGTACGTCCTCGAGTAAATCAAATCGTGTTGGTTTCCATGAATTTCGTTCTCTGGCGAAATGAGCCGCAACAGATGGAACGGTAAAGCAATTAGTTAGTAATTTGTTAGTATTTTCCGCGTGCTTGCACTGTAAAAACGTCGCAAGATTTTTCATCTCGTCATGGAGGGATTCTGTGCGATATATTTCACCGTTCGGTTTGACAAACTGATCAAATTCACCCTCCTCATTACTTTTAAATAACCATACCGATACAGGATCGGTTTTACTTATTTCGTTGATAAAATCAAACATATCTGCCCCAGAATTATCTGGGGAGTAAAATCTAACAGTTCGATCACGTGGAAATATTGTTACCGCGTTAGTCCATGCGTGCGCGTTATGATCGATAATATTTATTGGAGCTCCTTTCGATTTATATTTCGACTGGTACAGTACTTCTCCCGTTATTGTCGCTACGGTTATTGGAAATTTTAATATTTTTCCTAACTCAGCAACATCTTTTATTGTAGCACCGGTATCCTTAACTGAATCAGCCCACGAGTTTATTTTTTCACGCCTTAAATCAGTTAATCCATTTCCACGCATCGCGTTTGTAAAGTGTTCTATTACTCGTTCAGCCACACAATTTAACCTTGAAAATTTCATCGGCGCTAGTTTATCAACGTTGGGTTTTTTATTTATCTCATAAATTCCATAAATAACCGCCGTTACAGGATATGCTCGCTCATAATACGGTTTATCAATACCTGTCAGTAGACCCGGTCTGGAATTTTTACTTAATATGATAGTTTTATTATTACCAAGGACAGGATCATATTTGTCACGGATAATCCAACTACCTGTTTCTGTTAATACAATAAATTTTACTCTGAAGAAATATTTTTGATTGCCCTCGTATTCAGCGATGTAGTTAATGATAGTTGCCGCTCGCTTGTCGTTCATTGTGGCTTCCGTGACAGCGTTGCGTATAATCTTGAACGTTGACCATGTATGAGATGCACCATCCGTGTAAAATTCTTTCTTGGCGTCGTGAATTTTCGAGATCAAACTTTTATTTTTCGGATCAACCAGATCTCGTACTGGCAAGTCAGAAGATAATCTGTCAAGGTTGAATTTATATTTAACAGGCCTAGTTTGGGATAATCTCTCAAACTCGTTCATATAATTAAAACAAATATTTAAATAAAGAAAATTATATATATATATATATACAATGTCCCAATGCAGATGGTTGATGATCGGCTCGGTAAATCGATGCAACAAATCCTGTAGAAAGGAATTTTGTTGGATGCACTCACAAAACATACGACGAGGAAGTCTAGGACCAATACCATGTCTACGGTGTGGTATTGGAGTGCGAGGAAAGACAGAATTATGTGGGAAGTGCGGCGGGAAACGGTTCAGAGAGCTCAGAAGATATTATGACAAAAAAAATAATAGCGGTGAAAACGCTATAAAATCCGTGAGGGATTATATATCAAGATTTCAGACAAACAATGATTTAAACATATAATATTATTATAATGGAGCAAAATATATTTGTCCCACATCCTGTCATAACAAACTATGAATCAAATATTAATGGTATCATCAGACACTGCAAGTTAAAAAAACCAGTTGGCGTTGTTTCTAATACTGGCTATCTAAGGTTCACATGCGAGGGGGGGAAGAAACATTATCTATGTCATAGATTTACGTACGAGTGTCACAAGGGTTTGATCAATGATGGTCTTGTTATTGATCATATTGACGGGGACACTCAAAACAATAATTTATCCAACCTTCGTGTTGTCACATACAGCGAGAATAATACACGTGGAAATACAGGAAGATATAAGACAATCGGAAAGAGGGCGGTAATTTCTACAAACATAGAAACCGGTAAAGAAATTATGTTTCAGTCTATGAACGCGGCTGCGACATATTTTGATATTAACTCGCGTGTGGTAAAATACGTCGCAGATAATATAACCAGATCTACTTTCTCGAAAAAATATAAACAGAAAATTATCTTTAAGTATCAATAACTATCATCACCACATTATTAACTATCATCACCACATTATTAACTATCATCACCACATTGAATTAATTTTTTAATTTATGTCACAGTAGGTCCTCCATACACTACTGAATTTTTGATTACATAAGGGAGATTACTTTGTAATATATAGTTTTCTTCGTAGATGGTTGGTTTTTTATGATCGTAATTAGTCAGTTTAACTAATTACATCGTATAGTGCCGACGAACCTAACTCATTAGACTCATAAGTATTATTTATGGTTTTTAAATATTTTCCCATCATACAACACATGATAATGTTATTGATCCGTAGGAAGCTGTGTGTGAAACAGAAACCGTTGCTGATTGTAATCGACCTGCAGTTGTGTGTTCACTGAACTTACATTCTGGAAAGTTCTTTGACTGGTGCATTAATGCCACTGTTATTATTGATTCTCAGTCTACTTAGGAAACCCGCTACAAATACAGAAACTGTTGTTTATTGATTCTCAGTCTACTTGGGAAACCCGCTACAAATACAGAAACTATTATTCAGAAACTGTTATAAATACAGAAACTGTTATTATTCAGAAACCGCTACAAATACAGAAACTATTATTCAGAAACTGTTATAAATACAGAAACTGTTATTATTCAGAAACTGTTATAAATACAGAAACTGTTATGATTCAGAAACCGCTGTTTAGTGTAAATATTGGTTCCTTAGCTATATAGCTAGCTATATATTAACTTCCGAAACATATGTTCGTAACAATGTTTGATAGCTCGATCAGTATGGTATTGGACTGTGGCGCTCGCGATCCAGGATCAAACCCCCATGGCTGACAATTTGTCGGTGGTGCGCATAATTGCGATTTTTATAATAGTGGGGGGAACCGCAAGAACCCACCCGCTCAGCAAAATTCACCCACAATATTGACTTGTGGTTGATACCTATTTTTCGTATCACCCACTGGATTAATTATTATGGGTGGGTTTTTGCTGAGCGTACCTTAATTAAGTTATATGTTTGTGCTGTCCCAGAAACATCCCGACGAACTCGAAGGGGTTCTGGGATATTTTTTTTTTATTTTAAAGATTTATATATTATATAATGAACCATGAAAATATCAATGATGTAATTGTCGCTATTAAAAAATTGAAAAAAGATGGAATTAATATATCTGATGAACTTAATCCTGAAAAAATAGTTTCTGACTTTGAGATTTTACAAGAACGTAAAACCATGGGGACACACACACTATCATCTGAATACAGGCTCATGAAACGGATTCAATCGGCAATGTTTCAGTCGCTAGCTACCGTAGAAGATGATCATGTGAAGGAGTTCGTTCCTCTTTCTACCGCCGTAGAAAGAATTAAGTCGTTATTATCCCACGAGTATGAGGCAAAGAAAACGATTAGTACCCGTATAAGACTATTAAGAAAAATTATGTCAGAGAGTAACTTCGTTACTGGTGAAACGATCCAAGGTAACTTCGTTACTGGTGAAACGATCCAAGGTAACTTCGTTACTGGTGAAACGATCCAAGGTAACCTCGTTACTGGTGAAACGATCCAAGGTAACTTCGTTACTGGTGAAACGATCCAAGGTAACCTCGTTACTGGTGATAATGAAAATGAAAGTTTTGGTAACTGGGGTCCATGTCAACGCTGACCACGTGTATTGGTAGTCAAAATCAAGAAAGTTCTAACCTTGTCAAATTGTTCCTAATAAATTTTATTTATTATAAATTTTATTTATTATAAATTTTATTTATTAATAATATTATTTTTACTGAGGATTTTTTTTTTTTTTACTAAAATCAAGAAAAATGCACGAACTACTTGATTCTGACGGGGTAGTTGGTAGTCAAAATCAAAGAAAAATGCACGAACTACTTGATTTCTGACGGGGTAGTTGGTAGTCAAAATCAGGAAAATTGAGCAATTTCGTTGTATTTTAGTAAAAAAAAAATAAAAATCTCAGTAAAAATAATATTATTAATAAATAAAATTAATTTATAATAAATAAAATTTGTTAGGAACAATTTGACAAGGTTAGAACTTTCTTATTTCTGACGGGGTAGTTGGTAGTCAAAATCAAGTAGTTCGTGCATTTTTATGTTTCTGACGGGGTAGTTGGTAGTCAAAATCAAGTAGTTCGTGCATTTTTATGTTTCTGAGGGGTTAGTTGGTAGTCAAAATCAAGTAATTTGTACAATTTCAGTGAAAATCAGGAAAATTAATAAATATTATTTTTTTTTGTGATAGAAATTTTAATTTTACTTTCATCGACTAGCTTTTTTAGTTGCCTGGGCCGATTAATTTGTACCAAACACAAATTTGTGCCAGTAATAATAAAATATTTTTTTAAGTTGATCGAATTTGAGTCTGATCTCTGTTACAAATGTTCTTCTAACTGTTAAGAAATCCTCGCGTGTAAAAACCCTCCACATAAAGATCTACGACAAAAGTCCTTAGACGGAAGTCTTACGACAGAAATCCTTAAGACAAAAGTCTTAGGACAGAAATCCTTAAGACGGAAGTCTTTACGACTTTACATACAGATGTATTACAAGCTCTTCTTCACGTATGTCAATTAAGCGATTAAGGTGGTCTGTGAGTTTAAAATTGATTCGTGTTAACATATTATTGTGACACCGCAAATACACAGGATTAGTTGGTTCTTGCACGATTAAATTTCCACGGGGAACTTGTGGTGTGAACGTGTACAGGATGTATCCTTGTTGAGCTTGATTTGATCTTCCGAGATCTATTTGATAGCTGCCATCGATTACGTCACAAACCAGATTGACCGCGACCGTCGGTGTTATATTAACGATCCGCGGGGATACGTGTCTTCCGCCGCCGTGTGGATCATTATCATGTCTAAGAACAGTTGGAGGTGGAATTAATTTTCTCCATGCATCGAGTAGTTTAGGAAAAAACTCATCAATGACATCATTGATAGATTTTCTTAACTCGGTTACACTATACCCGGGAAATTTATAATTTGGTACATCGGCTTCTGTTAATTTATATTTTTCTAACCATTTATATACATCAGGATTTTCAGGTGATTTTAAAAGACTAACCGTCGCCTGAACTATTCGGTTATTAATATATTCCATATCTGATATAAGCTGATTTAATATTTCCACACGCGTGATGATTTTTTCACGCGATGACGCTGATATGTCAAAAATATGTTCGTTAAAATATTGATTTAGTTGATCTAGTTGTTTTTTACACTCTTGATTGATTTCCTGAAAATATTCAATAATCGTTTCTCGATAAAAACCCCTAAAATGTCCTGTTTCTCCCGGATTTTTAAAAAACCATGCCTCAATTTCACCGAAGAAGGTAAAATCGTGAAACATTGATTTATTTTTTATAATACGTAGTTGTTCCCGTATGATGGATTAATTTCATGATATGATTGTCTATCCGTGACATAATCAGACTTTTTCGGTTCTGGTGGTATCGGTGTTATCGGTGGTGATGTTTCAGGCCAACCTAGTACGGATCTTATCGTGGACTGATAAATATCAACGGCATAATCAGGCGAGTTTATTTCAACCGTCGAGGACAACGTCGGCTCATGAACGTTTATTGATATTTTTGATTCTTTTCCCGTTATTGATTTTATTCTACGCGCAAATTCCTCACTGATTTGTTCGATCTCATAACTGCCGGTTGGTATTCCAACAACAACCCAGTCAGGTGTTCCATCGGGTTTGTTGTTGTTAGTAAATACAAGCGAATTATTTGCTGGTGTACCATTAAATGATTTTGATCTGATATTTGGCCAGCTGTAATATACTCGTAATTGTGCTAGTGCTATTTCTTTTACTGGAATTGCAGTAGGAAAATTAACACTAAATTCAGGATTAATTGAACTTACCGAGATCATCGTTATCTTTGGCGGAGTTGTGTTGGTCACGATCTGCTGGAGTAATTCTGTCATTATTGATACTTGTATCTTTAATACCTTCATCGTATATTTTGGTTATCATTGAAAATTCGAAATCAGATATAATTCCATCACTGAGACTCGCTGATAACAACGAGGATAATTTCGAGTATGCTACCGTCGCTGTATGTAATTTTATTGTGTAATCGGATAATTTTTCGTTCGTACAAGTACATATTTTTTTTGTGATGATACCAAGCACACCTGCAATAGTTGTTGCTGCTGAAATACAGATAGTTACAGCTACTGGTGCCATCGTTGTCAACGCTGATAATATTACACCGGTTCCAGCAACAACAGCGGATACTGAATAAACAATCACATCAACGATAACCAATCGTCGTCGATATTTTTTTACTTTTACTGTATATTGATCGACTTGATCTTTTAGCGCAGCCTGCCATTCACGTGCTTGATTGTATCTGTATTGTGTACCGTCCATATATATTTTTATACAGTAACCAATTGAGGTGTTTCAGCTACAAATTCCAAACACCACCAGAAGGATGTTGCGGTTAATTTCTTATCATCTGCTTCCAGAATAAATATTTCTTCGGTTCCGCTATTTAATACAACAGATACAACCCCGGAAAACCTGTCTGTGGAATGACGCCATGGAAACGTTGTAAATATTTCAAATTTTGCAGCACTGAACACAGACAACCTGTACACGTCAGTGACTGTTGCGGTATATTTGATAGTATTATTTTGCTGCGACCATGTTGCAAATCCAAATGATACCGTGCATACGATGTTTGTGATGTGCCCGGGAGTTATTGCAGCTGGAATTTTAATCAAATTTGTTTTGTTGACAATCTCAGGAATTCCCGCTACGATGTTTTGCTGTCTTTGTTTGATCGAGTCTAGGTCAGTTTTGATATCAACGAGTTTCATGTCAATGGCGCGTGGAGTACCGAAGAATTTATCTATGGTATCATCGATTTTTTGAAAATTTCTTCGAAATCTTCCAAAAGCTCCTGCGTGAACGTCATACTCAGCCCGTAACGTGGATAATTTACCGTCTACGGTGCCATAGTTGACATCGACGTATTTTTTTGTTGCTGCGTCTTCGTCAGATGTTGGATCTTTTAAAGCTACTATTTTGTTCCCGTTCATGTTAAGTTCACCTGTCATTGTGTCACCGGTGTTTCTCACGCGATTAGCAACACTTTTTGCAATTTCATCTCTGATGGTTTTAAGTGACATACTTGAATCCCTAATTTTGCCGCTATCAGTAAACACGGGAATATTATCTGCAACTGCACCGAGTACTCGCCGGACTATATCATTCCATCTGATATTGCTGGTTTTTAGTTTACCATATCGATCCTGAAAAATAACAACTTCATCTGGGTCAACTCCAGCCAGGTTCATACTATCAGCGAGGTCATCTTTAGTCGCATACTTTGACAGATCAACGTCGGATTTTATTTTCTTACTAGTAGAAGATCTTCCGTAAATATCAACCATTATAATAAGATCCGTTGTTTAAAACGCCTTACGCGCAACAGATCGGTTGCTTGTATAATCGTGCACCACTTTATGTGGCGGCTTGGATGATTTTGATATAGCGTCGAGTACATTAATTACTTCACGGCCGCATATTGGCGGATCTGTCATTGTTTGTGTGGGTAGCGTTGAATACCAAACTTTATAACCGCTAGTTGTTGCGTGGAGTGGTGCGACATACTTGATAAATTCAACAGGTGGAGCTAACCCGTACGAATCAAAATAAACAATTCCACGCGGATCAATCGCGTATGATACCCAATGAGTACCAGGTCCAGAACGTTTGTCAAGATTAATAATACCTGTTTCTAGTTTGTTTGGTTGTTTCGGTAATTGATCTCGCATAAAAACACCTCTAAAGGCGGATATTTTTAATTTTTTAGCAGCATCAAGTAAATCAAAATTTGATGCTGGAACGTCTAACGAAATGACCCTGGAAGCCTCAGGCCTCTCCCCCAACGAGATCCCGGTAATCTTAGACCGCGTCCCTTTTTTTTGTATCCCCGCCCTGTTGCTTTCTTTAGTGCCATTCCAGCGGCTGTTCCAACAGCACCTAACGCGGCCGCTTTTGCTACGGCTGGAGCAGCTGCAGCTATTAATGCCGGAATGGCCGCAAGTAGTGGGAATATACCACCCGTTTTAACCATGTCTTTGATGGCGCTCGGGGAGAGATGGAATTGAACTCCAGTTTTTGATTCTAGGGCTTTATTGAAATGTTTAATCTGATTATTTGTCAACGATAATTTGTTTGGACCACCACTAATATGATCTCGTTTTAGTGATATTTTAGTTCCGCATTTGTTGGCGGTTTTTGATTGAAGCTTTTTTACCTGACCCGGGGTCAGAGTAACATTAACATGACTATACGACATTTTTATATAAATAATATTTTTCTAAATAACACGATTAAAGATTTTCCACCGGTGCATCAACGATCCTCATTCGACCACTGCCACCTTCAAGTAACATGGCCTTGTCGCTAAGTATGACCGCGATCGCTCTGTAAAAGGCACCAGCACCTGGCGGGGCAGTAACATGAGCTCGAAAGTGTATATCAACAACAGATTGTTTGGATAAATCAAGATGTTCTAGTGAAAAATAATAAATCGGATATAGACCTGTAAAATCTAATTGTGATATTTGCAAACCTGTATCTATATTTTGATCACGTCCCATGAATGACATTAAACGATGATATGCGCGCGCTACATGATTTTGATCAAAATTTAACAATATATCCTCGGATGGTTCTTGATGTCCATTTATCCGTAAGGAAACTTCATTAACTCCAAGGTTATCAAATATCATATGTGAACGTTCTTGATCATTTATCCGGTTAATATTTTGCAATGCAATAAAAATATGTCGTGGTGCAGAAACACCCTGTTGTGATGCTATATGCCATGTAAATAAACCATTAATATTGCTTTGAGCAGCATCTGTGGTTACTGTTAACCATGATAGCAATGATTTACCGCCTTGATCCATAAAAGATAGTAATTTTTGTTCCTCAGTAATAGATGGAGTCATTACTGGCATCCATAGTGAAAGTTTTGATATATTTACTTTACCCTCAGCAACACCAGCACCTCGCCAGATTGCATCATTATCATCACCTTTTCTTACGAGCACAATTGTGTGTTTAGCTCCAAAGATGACTTTTCTAACATTTCTGCAGAATCCAAAGATGTGAGACAGTGGAATTGCACACGAAAAATTTCTATCATTTCCTGACAGCGCTGCTCGGCGTGTTGCAAATCCCAGGTTGTAAGTCGCATTAACGCTTTTTATAATATCAAAATCAGCACCTGGTCTGTCTACGTGCTCAAAATCAGCCGTTTGTGGATCAGCTGCAGTATTTCGTATTGCCAGTAACTTAGTATACTGAACATGATCAGCGTTGTCAGTAATATCCTTGGCAAACATCATTGTTGGACCAGCCGATCTTGTAAAGTCGTCAGAATATCTCGCCAGACCAATTATTGTTGTAGCAACGTCGACATCGTTCTGAACTGATTCAATATTTTTTCCATCAATCATGTATGTGGCGCCACTAAATAATGCCATGATCCCGTTGTTGACAAAACCAACACGCAAATTAGCAGCATATGCCGTATTAGCTACAACATTCGTTACAAGTCTACCTTCTACTTCAATAAACGCCTCCGCGGGCAAGAAACATCTACTTGTATCATGAACCTGTAATTCGATTCTCCCTCGCTGATTTGGTAGTCTTGCGTCATAAGAATAAAATTGATAATCACGTACTGACTCGTACTTAAGGACAGGTGCCTCCATATCAAATGCTGGGTCTGATTCGCGCCTGAACATTTTTATTATAGTTACCATTTTTCCAAATGATGATCATCGTCGACGAAGACCACTTCCTGCTATTAAATTTGCTGTTATATTTTTTTCTGCTTCTTCAGATATCGCCGCTAGTTTTTGATTTGCAGCCTGATTTATTATTTTACTGACATCTGCGGGCATCACCTCAGTACTTGCCAGTTTCACCGGTGGTTTTTGTTTTCGTCGCAATAATCGTGCTAGTCTTTCCTTGATCGCCGAGAACGCCTTACCAGCAACATTGACAATTGCACCAGGAGCTTTATCACGAACAATATCAATAGCCTTCATCGATAATTGTTTTGCAACAGGTGCTACTTTTGGAGCTATCCTCGTGAATAATCCTCGAATGACATCACCAAGTCCATTTCCGTAAATAACACTATAGATTGGTAATCGTGAGTTTACCGCTCTAACCTGTGTGGGTTTACGATGATTATCATGCACAATCATCTTATTTTATTTACCATTTATCTAACAACTAGTCATCAACGAGCTCATCAATAAGTTCTCGGTAAACGCCGATATCCATGATGCCACCTTGAAATAGTCGCCGACAAATATCAGCTGCTTCATTGGTTATTTCTGGTGAATTATTTCCAGCACGTTTTCCTCCTATGAGAACTTCTAACCGTGATACGTCATTGATGATATTATCAGGACATAAACCACGTCCTGTTTTAGGTTCATCTTGAGGTGTTTTAAATACTGGTGGTTGCATTACCAGAGTAGGTACTTCAGTGGTGTCCGGGGGTGAACCTTCTCGAAATCCATGTGGTGAACCTGTCGGTGTAAATGTCATTTTCGGTGCAGGAATTTTCTTCGAGGAGGGTGATTTAAGTGACTCTTTAGCCTTTTTAATTTCCGACATCAACCTTTGCTGTGGCGAAGAAGATTGTTGTTGTTCTATTTGTTGCAGAGGTGGAGGAAGCTGATACTGGGAGGACTCTCCTTGTTCTAGTTGTTCCCGTCTCTCTCTATAAAGTCTTTTTACTTCTTCTTTAAGTATTTCGTATTCTAGACCTCTAGCTTGTTTTTTGTTGTAATATACGCGATATATCCATTTAATGAAATTATCATCATTTGTTTTTTCATAACGGGGTTTTAAAATACTAGATTTATTAGATATACTATTTAATATTGCTTCAGGTGATCTCTCTCTTTCAATTTTTCTAATTTCCTCAACAACTCCTTCGTTAAATTTTGCAATTAATTCTACGTTTTCTCCTGCTGGTTTGGATTTAGATGCAAGTTTTTTTCTCACATCGGCGACTTCAGTACGAAGTTCTTCAATACCTTCAAGTATTTCCTCACCAACAGGTGGAGGTTGAGCTGCAGCTATGTCAGTTGGAAGGTCTCGTAAAATCTTCTTTGTCTGTTTGGTTCTTCTTGCTATTTTTTCAGCCTGTACCACAGTTTGTTTTGATACCGGAAGAAGATCTTCTT
Source organism: Sinohyriopsis cumingii (assembly GCA_028554795.2). Lineage (NCBI taxonomy): Eukaryota > Metazoa > Mollusca > Bivalvia > Unionida > Unionidae > Sinohyriopsis > Sinohyriopsis cumingii. The sequence continues at coordinate 683,788 of JAPYKE020000094.1, read as the reverse complement.
TGATGACAGTTGTAACTTGTTCAGTAGCTGCAGTGACGGGTTTAAATAGTTTTTTAGTGTCTTCTTCAAACTCAACTTTTGATTCTTGCTGCGCTTGCAGATTTTTTCTAAATGAGTCTCTGACAGGAAGAAATTTTTTAATTGTTTCTAATCGTTCTCGTGCTGTTCTTGCAGTATGAGATTCTGGATGTACCATTTTTATTATAACATAATAATTTAATTAATATCAGCAAAAGAGGAATACAGAAGTTTGATGAACTATTACAGAAAAAGAAAGAACATAAATCCAAAAATAGAAAAACCACCATCAGAACTTGAATATTACTTGAAACATAGAACAAATTCCGAAGATTCAGATGAAGATGAAACAGATGAAGATTCCCATGATTCAGATGATGATTCCCAATATTGATAGCAGCAGAGAGGGGCGTCTACAATTCTGTTTGGGACAAACAATAATCGTAGACGTGGTAATTGACCTCTATGAGTGGTCACTATTTTTTTTGGTAAAACACAAGGGTGACCATTCCCCTAAGTGGTCTGTTCACCCTCTCTGCTGCTCGTGGCAAGGTATATCGACCTTTCTTTGATTGCTCGTTAATAATTTCATAAGCGGACAATATTTTTTGGTTATCAAGCTTATCAGATAATACAATTCCTTGATTTTTTAATTTTGAAATTTCAGTTAAAATGTTATTGATGTCTTCGATATTCATATTCTTATAAACATCTTTATTTCTAATATAAAAAAAAAATGAACTCGAGGCACATAAAGGTGCTGCTAACATCTTTACTGCCTAGAGAAATATGTGCGTGATTATGGACTCGTATAACATGAAGTTGCCACCGCATCTTCGTGTTAACAGAGAGTATTATGATTGGACGGCACACCCGTTTGGCGCCCTATGACGTCAGAGAGGCCCATCGGTTACATTCACATCTTGGAACCCCTTGGGTGCCTTCGCATCCATCTGAGCCCAAGGGAACCCCGAAACATACATCTCCGGGAGGGAGGCCTAGGGTGACAAACGTCATCGTAGACCGCCCAGAAGATATGCTTGGGGGGCACGTACGGATATATATGATGGGACGGCACAAGACAGCACAAACATAAAACGGCGGGGGCGGAACTCTACGGCCGATTCGACCAATCAAAAGCAACCCAATTAAATTAACCCGGTTGCATGATTGTGACAAAAGACAACCACACGCCCGGGTCAAGTGCGTGGGTTAGTTTTGTTTGATCGAATCGGCTTTCGAAAGCCCCAGGATTATAACGAGTCGTCTTATATATAAGGTGACTAATACAACCGCGTCAGTCACAAGGTGTGTGTTAATTTGAATTCCCTTGAATCGTTAAATCCTTGAATACGTATTAATGGTGTTTCACAGCATTTAAATGAAACCAAATATTTGAATAAAACATTAAAAAAAAGAATACAGCTGTTAGATAACAGCGTGTATTTCATTAGTTTTCATCGTAAAATGATTAATTAATCGTAACATTAATTGGACTTCAAGGGACGTAACTCTTGTCATGCGACGCTATCACAAAACGAGTTATCTCCCTTTGATGTTATATATGAAAATCGAATTCTGTGACCCGTCTTTTTTGAGATCGCTGTTTGATATACTCGTTCTGCTACTTTTCGTACTGAGGCTCTACAAATATCGAAATATTTTCCTGCCTCATTCATCGACTGAAATATTTTTTCCTCGTGCGTTGATGTATCAAACGATTTGACCCCCCTTGCCTGCTTTGAAAACTTACCAGTTTGGCCTTTTTTATTATTTTCACTCTGAGAGATGGCTTGCAGATTACACAGTCTGTTATTTTGAGGACATCCATCAATGTGATCAATAACAAGACCGTCGTTGATCAATCCGTTAAACGCTTCATAGATTATTCTATGAACGTAATAGCTTTTTTTCCCGGCACCAAACATCAAATACCCCTGATTATTTACGGTACCAACCGGCTTCTTCAGTCTGCGGTTTCGAACAACGCCGTCGCGAGATGCCTCGTAATTAACGAGCACAGGATGCGGCTGAAATTCTTGGTTCATTTGTATAATAATACTACTTGTCTAATTCATTATTTGGTTTAATTATAAACCTTGCAATGTAGTCCAGAGGAGTTTTGATGATTTTGTCCTTGACGGAGTCAAGGACGGAGTCAAGGACGGAGTCAATGACGACGTTTTTTATTCGCTTGTCATAATAGCGTTTTAGTTCCCTGTATCGTTTGCCGCCACAATTGATACATAATTGTGATTTATCACGCACCCCAACGTGGCAAACCAAGCACGGTAGGGGGCCAAGAGAACCATTACGAACGCTTTGTAAATGATACCCGCAGAATTCACCTCTACATGATTTATTGCACGGGGTTGTCGATCCAATCATCAACCATTTGCAGTGATTCATTATACTATATTCTTTCATTTAAATACTTGTTTTAATTATATGGAGGAGTTCGAGAGATTAGCAGCAATTAAGCCCTGGAAAGATATTAGGTTTAATCTCGATAGAGTCCTCAAGGACGCACCAAAAGCGTTAATAAACGATAGAACCCTGTTGAATAAAATACGCAATTGTATCAATTAATTCAAGCGTGATGGTGCATCTCATAGTTGGTCAACATTTCGAACTGATGGCGTTGTTGATGCTACCATGAACGACAAACGCGCGGCAACGATAATATCACAACTTGACGGTAAAAAGTATTTTTTCAGAGTAAAATTCATTGTCCGGGTGGAATCAGGTAATTGGATCATACGTGATAAATTTGAACCAGTTCTCAGCGACAAGAAATCAGTCATTGTTAGCCGCGACTCCAAGCCAGGGCTGTTAACCGGAATTGACAGACCATACTATGAACGAGCGTATCCTGAAACAGCAGTTGTCTATGGAATATACCCGTTAAATAAGAAACCTGATATCGGAAAACTAGCGCCGATGAAACAGTCAACGGGGATAAATTGTGTAGCAGAACGAGTAATAGAGCATTTTACAAATGCGTGTCGAGGAAATAAACTGACCGATTTACGACGTAGCAAAATAAACCAATGGGAGGAGACAGTGCGCGAGCGAGGAGCAACCATCAGCGACATAGCGAAATTAGAAACGTCGTTGAGATTTCCAATAACCGTTACAACAATAACCGGCGAAGTATTATACGAATCAAAGTATAAATCAAAGGGAGCCCCAATCAAAATTATTGATCATAACGAACACGCGTGGACGCCCGCGGTCACAATATTTCCACGGGATAGAACAGTAAAGTATATCCCGGGGGAATTCCTGGGAGAGGATGGTTTTCTCGCGGAGAGGAAACTATTTGATGCTATTGCTTGTTTGTGTAAAAACGACCCTGTGTCAGTGTGGTTACTTCGCAGCGCTGAAAACGATGCGGATACCTTTGATCAGTTTGTAAGACCAAACGGTGAATTATATCGCACTGAAGCGTTTCACAACAAGATGAAAAAAACCGCCATGGAATTTCAAGAGCCTGATGAACAACTGCTAACAAATTGTTTTACGATTCCATCGGTTGCGGCTCATGTTGCAGCAAGGAAAAATGCGTGGAGACCAACGCGCAAGGAATTTCTACCGGATGTACAATCCAGTTGTTTGGAATACTATCACGGTGGACTATGGAACACTGAATACAACCGCGACGCTATGATTTCCGTTGATATGGTTGCCTGTTATCCAGCGAGTTTCCTCGGGTATGGATCCGCCGCTGAGTACTTTAAACGATTTGGACACCCCAGACATGAAATGACTCGTGTTGCTATTAATGGACCACTGCCTGATTTTGATTTAACCGGATTCGCTCGCATAGTATCATTTGAATTCGCGGCAGGACTTCATCGCTGTTGTTATATTTGGATCGGTAGACACATGACTAAAAAGAAGTGGCTGCCAATAGCGCTGCTACGGTATATGATTGATTGTAGCATGCTTGTATCGTTGATTGTCAGTGACGCGATTATATCATACCGGGCGCAGACTGAAGTCTGGTTACCAGAACCAGAGCGTCTAGATAGCATAATTGACGAGTCCAGAAAACACATTGATGCCAACGAGGAATATATCATCGAATGGTCCAAAAAGATATTCAACCAACGAAACCGCGAGGCAAAAGATCTCGGTAGAAGAATAATTGGTAAGTTCACACAAGGTGGAAAAAAACTGCGACTACAAACGATATTGCTCACGGCTGATTATAGATGAAGCAGAATATGATTTCGTAATCAAGGACGCAGTGGCAAAAAATAGATACGTGAACTGCAAAACAGCTTTCTTGTCCAATGGAACAAAGTTGGGTACAGTTGTTACCTACAGCGATGGAGACAGCCCGGCATATCCACATTTGAGGGCGTCTATGCTGGGTTACGCCGCTATCAATTTATTCTCGATGATAAATAGATTTCCCGACACCGCGGTTAGAGTTGCGATTGATTCATTTTACATAGACGTAAAGTATAAGGGAAACATAGCCGAGTTTACTAGTCCGGACGAGAGTTGGGGTATATGGAGAATTAAAAATGAAATACGACGCGATTATTCCCCGTCAGCAGATGTCACCGTTGAAAATAATTACTTACGCGGTGATAATCTATCAGAATGGTCTAATGCACCACCGTGTTCTGATCCAATTTGTAGATATAAAACAGTTTATTTAAGCGGCTGTGGCGGGTCAGGAAAGACGACTCGGGCAATTGAATTATTTCGAACGCGGGCAAGTATAATCGTGCTTACACCGACCCATAGACTAGCGCGAGAGATAAAACAACGAAATGTTGACGCCGTTACTTATCACAGCTTTTTTCGATACAGCGGCGGTGAGTGGACTCCTGATCGAATGGGGGAAAAATTTATTCCTGAGGTTATCATCTGGGATGAGATATGTACTGTTTCGTTAGATGTTTTACAAATGTTTCTTGAGTGGTTGCTGCGCGCGAATACAGCGGTGATAATGTGCGGAGATCATGGCCAACCACCACCATTTGTCGGCGAGGGTCCACATGATTGGTTAAAGGGTTTTGTGGACTATTATGAAGAAACCGATACTGATTACCGAGCACTTGATGAACAACTGCGCGAGGTTAAAAAATTAATCAGATTACAGCCGGATAGAGTTCAATGTGAAATAATCCGCGAGGTGATTCCGGAAACGCCGTTAAATGAATTCTGGGAAACATGGAAACCAAACGATTTGATTGTAGCGAGTAGAAAGATAGTCAGAGACACACTTCAGCGGAAGTTGTTTGCGTTGCATAAGGAAAAGTTTCCAACGCGTCCAGTGCCGTTGTGTTATAGACCCGCTGCCACACGGCGGCAGAACATTGAAGTTGAAATCCCGGGCTCAACAGCGTCAGGGACAAACAAACAAATTCTCGTGCTGAATGATATCGTGCTCGTTGATATCAGCGTCGTCGAGGACGCGCTACGTGCTGATAAATCCCCGTGGACGCTAGGATACGCAACGACAATACATTCCTCGCAGGGATTAACCATCACGGACACAATTGTTTGGATGGTTGATAATCGCATCGAATGGTCAAATCTAGTCTATCTTGCAGTGTCCCGAGTACGGAGGATAAATCAGCTTCGAAGAATTGTTATTGACGAAGCCAGTGACAACGATGACATTATCGATGCAAGCGTCATTGATAGAAAACTCTCGGGTTACCGCCAACAGGATAAAAAAAACAGCGGCGTTTTGATATTGATGCCGAATTAATAATTGCGTTAAGACAACAACAGAATAATCACTGCGCGAGTTGCAATTGTGTAATGCGCTGGCGTTATTCGGATAAAGACGCTCGCCAATTTACCGTGGACAGGATCGATAACAGTCTCGGTCATGTCAAAAACAATGTGAGGTTGACCTGTCTTGAGTGCAATAGACGCAACGGCGCTAGTTAAGACCACGCGGGGGCAATTGAGTATCGTCAGGTATCACTTGTAGTTGCTCGCGTGTAAACCCCCGCTGTGGGGCAGTTGAATCCAGTCTATAGATCGGTGGTCTACCAGTTGATCGTGTTATCGTTGATATGTTATGTGTGGTAACACTACAAATAGGATCAGTAGCTCTTTTTTTACCGCCTTCAAGCTCTCCTGGTTCATACAGATATCTAACAGTGACATCGCCGAGAATCGGCTTGGAAACGCTATCTATTTTTGATTTTCCAGGTATATACTTTTTTTTAATCGCGTCGCTGGGCTTCATGTTGATTGCTCGGGTAATCTCGTTATTTAACGCCGCAATTACGCCTGGCAACCTTTTGACCCATTCACGAGATCGTTTTTCTTGGATGAATTCCTTCGCGTATTGATACCCAAATAACCGTTCAGCAAGAGTCCGATTGAATCGTTCAACAATTGCCTGATCACGATGTAGCGCAGTATGACCTAGTCGTATCGCGACGCTATGATGTTTCAGCGTTGATAAAACAGCGCCGCGAAATTCATTGCCAGGATCAACTTGTAATAGATTTGGCCAGCGCAGAGGACCCCTTCGGTAAATCCGCTCAAACGCATCGGCTACTTCAGTTGCTGACTTTGTTTTTAACGGCTCCGCTTGTTTGTATCGACTCGCAACATCAACTACGGTTAGCGCGTATTTGTAACCGTTGTCATGCGGCAGAAATAGTATATCAGCTTGATGAACTTCATTGGGTACGGTAACATCAAAGCGCGAGAAGTTGTTTTGTTTAGGTGGTGGTAGATAGATTTGCCATATAGCCTGTTTGGATAACCAATTAGCCGCAACGGCCTTTGTTACCTTTGCAGCGCTTGCGAGTTTACCAATTGCGGCCTTCCCCTTCCAGTATCCTCTCGGAGAATAATAGATGGATTCCATGTTGTTATTATAAACGCTAGCGTTTTCAATTACCAGCGCGAGAACCTCCGCTTCCAATCATTAATTTACCTTTCATAGCCGATTTTACCAACCATGAAGCCAATTTTTCTTTGAATGATTTATCAGGAATAGCATTTAACGCGTGAATTAATTTTACATCCGCGATATGACGCTGTTGCAGATCGCTACTTTTGTAGTAAGCAACATCATGAGCATGACACGCCTTATCGATAGCGTTTATTGGATACTCACCGAGTTTGGGCTGATTTTGATCATCGAGTCTGATATCTAATCGTGTTCCGGGGCCACAGTAGCTATATCCTGGGAGGTGCTTTTCTCCTGGATACTTTGCCCACGGTGTTCCGGGGAATTTTGATAACTTGGCTGCAATATCACCTCCTCGCTTTTTTTTAAAGCATCCCCGGGTCTAATAGAAATAAATCTAAATTTCTTTGTACCGCATTGTACACACTTACCAGTAAGTGCCGATCTGTTATTTCTTGTTGTAACGGTTGTCATATCATTTGTGCCAGTACGCACTCTACACTTCACACAATATAAATCCATAATTTATGTATAGAGATATGAATATAATTGATTTTTCGGCGACTAAAACGAGAGAACCTGTTAAGCATGTTGCAGCGTTACCAAAGTCGATCCGGATGATTATCATCGGACCATCTGGATCCGGCAAGACGCAATTATTACTTAATTTAATAATGAGATGGATGAAGTGGGATAAGTTGTATTTAATCGCCCCTAGCGTGGATGATCAACGATGCTACGAGGTGTTGAAAGATTTTAACGAGAATGCATCAGCGATCGCTGAAAAAAATGTTATTGAGTTTATTACAGATATCAATGATGCACCAGGTATTGATGATATTGATGGCGACGTTAACAATCTAGTCGTGTACGATGATGTTATGTTAGACAATCAAAAAAAACCAGCTAGGATATTTTCCAGAGGCAGGCATAAAAACACCGACGTGATATATGTCACTCAACGATACACTCAGATTCCAAAAGTAATCAGAGACAACTGTAATATTCTTGCTGTATTCAACGGCGTTGATACACACACGCTACGAAATATTTGGCAGACATGGTGCGGCGGTGACATGGACTTTAATGGTTTTCGAAACTTTTTTAGTCATGCTCAGTCGACCCCACATGGATTTGTAACGATAAATTTATATGATCCTCGGACACGATATCGTATCGGACTTGACCAAATATTCGGTTAGTTGTAAATAATTTTCATTGTAAATAGCCCCTTAGCAGCGGGGGGGGGGGGAATGACATCGACGCGGTCGTCGCTGTGTTTACCGGACGCTGACGACGCTGGGATCGGCGCGCAGAAAGTATTAATTAAACCAAATGACGATTGGACGATCCCCCCGACGACGACGTCGTTTTTTTTTTACCGGGCGCTGACGACACCGGATCCGCTGAGTGCAGAAAGTATTAATTAAGCCAAATGACGATTGGACAAAATGTCCGATTCGCCCCCCCTGCTGCTCCAGTTTCGGAGTAACAGATAATAATATCATTCACCAATACCTATTTTTAAATTGCAAATATTGTATTTAGAGAAAATGAATAAGCTAATTAACTTTTGATCAATATAATGAAGCAGAAATTAATCTGATTGATCACTTTGTAAATACTTATCTCGCTGCCTAACAATCAATATATACGGATGCACTGTTCTATTTCTAAATCTCTTCAATACTATTTATAAACCTATTCTTCCTGATTTAATGGACTATAATAATTATGTACACAAACTGTTATTTTACGATCCAGTTTAGACTTGTTATATATTTTTCTTATTCTATTTTGTATAGTTCTTTGACTCCTATTACATTTTGATACTAATAAAGATACTACTTCTAATAATAATAGTGATAATAATCATCATCATAAACATTAATAATTCTTTTCTACTAAATTCAACATATGATAACAGAAAATACAATAACGTGTAGAAACACGGGGTATGAAATTTTCCGGTTACGTATGCACTCTGATAGACTCCACCCCCTGCCCAAATTTTATTAAGCTTATTCTCACTAACCACTTCTATTAAGTGCGTGGTAAAAATGTACATGTGAACTTATAGCTTTTTAACGAGTTCAGTCCCTTGAGTCCTTCTAACATTTCTGTAAATTAATGATGAAGTAGTTTGTGCTCTAACACGGGAAAAACATTTTTAATGTCAGCTAAAATCACGGAATTGTTCTAAGCGGTGCGGAGCTTTTTAAGACAAAATGGTTAATTTGTTTGCTGTATTAAAATTTCTCATAGTTAAACTAGTTTTATTATTAACATGTCCTTTATTCTTGTAATTCACTTTCAAAGATTTTTCAACTGAATTGTATAAAGATCAAATTATAGAAAACGCCAATAATAATAATAATAATAATAATAACAATAATAATGATAAAAATAATGATGACGATGATAATAATATTAAGTATTATTATTATTATTATTATTATTATTATTATTATTATTATTATTATTATTATTATTATTATTATCCCCTGATATATCTTTGCAAGGTTAAACAATGCATAGAGGCAGGAACAGTCAATTCAGTTTCATTTGTTTCACAACAACTATTTATAAGTCCCCTTTTGACAACAAGCTATAACTTATGTTATGCTTTCCAATCTCTATTACGTTTCAATCTTCATCTTTTATGCTTATGTTCAATCTGCTAAATGTATCGCTCTGTAATTGGTCAAAATGACAATTAACACTATATAAATCAATTTTTTAACTGTCAAAGATAATAATAATGTAGAATAGCTCAGCTGTGCTGAGGCCATTTTGCTACGAGTGAAATGTTTGTTTCCATTTATCAGATTAAGGTAAGTGTATACATTTTAAAGTTTCAAAAACCCACAAACCATAGCAAATTTAGTAGGTGCCTGTATAGATCACTGTTTTCTGTTATGTCTATCTATGTTGTATGCTGAACTTTTATCCATGATTGAATGTTGTAATTTAAGTTAATGCTCATTTATAAACAACATATTTAGATAGCTAACATTTATCTATTCTTGTAAGTTAAACATAAGTTGTTTGCTGATATTTGAGTTCAAGGTTTAGCCTTAATTAAAAAGTTTAGAATGTTCTTGATGTGAATATTTGTCCCACATCATGGACATTGTATTGTGTCTTGTGTTTTATATAAGGTTCTGTTAAATAAAAATATTATTCCTATCTTAGATTAGTTTGTGGAGTTATTTAATCTTACGTTCAGACATAATTCTAGAGGAGTTATTTAAATCATTCATTAAAATTACTAAATGATCACAGAGTTGGTGGTTCTTTCCGTGGATTTCCCGGGTTCTTCCTCCACCATTAATACTGGCCGCCATGTATAGCCTATCGTGTGCTGAAAATGGTGTTAAACCCTACAACAACAACAACAACTTCAACAGCAACTAAATGCTCACTGACTAGATTAACACTATTTTGGGATTATTGTGAATTCATTCAAAGACATTCTGGATAATATCTTTGTGATACGTCAAGACTGTTGTGACATTAATACATTCAAGATTGGAATTCATTCAGAACACTATAGTTTTTGACTTGTAATATAACGTTTAGCATTATTTGGGATTTAATTTGCAATACTGCAAGTTCCTCTTAAATTTTCACTTTGTATTTTAGAGAAATAAATTATTTGCTGAATGTTACAAATTTGTTGTTCATCCTTTCTTTCTGTTCTTTATTTTAAGAACATCGAGTTGTAATACTACTTAATCCTATCAAGTTTGCATGATACTTGGTAATATGCACTGTGACAGCTCTTACTTACATTGTTTTAAGTTTATGAGTTGTGTTACTCAGAGTGATTTTAACTTTTGATTGGTGTTTATTGTCAGCATTTGTAGTCATTTCATCTACGGCTTTGTTATTGTGCCATCTTGGCATTCTAAAATACAGTAGTTGAAACATTTGCCATTCATTCTCTTTGTTCATGTAACAAAATATACAGTATTTGAGTTCATTAGAAATATTCTAAAAACCAACACCAAAATCTTTTCTTTGTATTGAAATTGTGTTAGTTTGGTGTCTTATGGCACAGGAACACTAGAAGGTTCCACAGTGCCAAGGTAATATGATTAGTACCTTTCCCATTTGTTATCAGTTGGATTAGTGAAATAGATACAATATTATTGTCACTATAGACAAAATCTTTCTTCAGTTCACTTGTGGGAGGGCACATCACACAACAGATCTATTATATATCTACAAGACTGCAGAAAATGAAATAATAGTTTAATACACCACTCCCTTGATAACTCTTGCCCAAACACTCGCTAACAGCAGCAGGGAGGGCGAACAGGCTCTAATTTGTTCACCCGTATTTTCGCAAATTAAGCCTTCCTGTGAGATAGCAAAAAATACAAAACAAAAACGCGATATCCACCGTAGGACAACTCCGTCGATGACAAATTGGCTTACCCGGTTATCGCTGATTTTTTTTATTTTTTGCGACACCACGAAGGAAAATACGCGATTGTGTCGGTGACAATTTGGAGCCGCGTCCTCCCTGTTGCTATTAATTAAAAGCAATTGTTATGTAATAATATGGTGCATCCGGAATCTTACACAGCTAGACTAGCCAGAGAGCGACTAGAAGCAATCAAAAAATTTATCCCCGTAAGAGATGAGTTCAGAAAAACTTGCAGTCGCAACAGCAAGCACAAGCTGAGTAATCAGCGGAAACGGAACATTCATTTAAACCCGTCACTGCGGTTAATGGAGAGGTTTTAACTGCTATTAGGGGGCCTAAAAAGGAACCGGGTGAGAAGGAAGAGAGTCTTATTCAAGTATTAAAACAAACCGCTGAAAAAATAGCTGCCACACAACCTCAACCTGAAGGTGCTTTGGTGAAGAAACAAAAAAGGGAAAAGAGGGAATCGATTTTAGGGAGAAATTTACTGAAGGAGGCATAGCAGCAATAAAAAAATTTCAACCACTAAAATGCAATGAAATAGTCGAGTTTGGCACTTTTACTGCTGCTGGTCATAATTCAAAAAAAAGTTTTTTAAACCCGAATATGTTAAAACTACAGGTCGTGATGAATGGATTGATTGGGTGTTTAAAATAAACCAAAATATTGGTCGAATAAACAAGCAATTACAATCTTACAAGGCCTATTTATCAGGAATATACAAACATGATGAAATGATACAGAAAGAAGAAGACCAAAAAGAACAAAAGAAACAACGAGGGCAAGAAAAACGACAAAAACAACAACGACGAGGCGGGAAAAAACGGCAGGAAGATCCCTCCTATCAACTTCCTCCGCCTCTGCAATAAACAGAACAACAACCTCAACCCGAACCTCAACCCCTACCTGCCTATAATCCCTACCTATCAATGCACGCTGCAACCGTTCTTGCCGGTAAAAGTCTTAATAATCTTCGTGAGATGGACTGGGATGAATTAGTCGATGTTGCTGCACAGGGTCCTACTCCTGAATATATGAAACCTCCCTACCTCGCAATAAAACAACCCAAATACTGGTATGGTTTAGTATATGCTGCTTCTACACAAAAAATGCTCACACAGTATCAAATCCCGAGTTTGCAACATTTCTAAAAGATGTCGAAGCTAGACGACAACAACCTACAGAAGAAAAATCCGGCAAAGGTTTGGGAGATACTTTTATTTGTCCTGATATTTTCAAAGACGTTTCGCGGTTAGAAGTTCTCATAGGAGGAAAACGAGCTGGAAATGACTCACCGGAAATAATTAACGAAGCCGCTTATATCTGTCTGTGATTATTTCCACGCGGTGTCATGGACACTAGTATATACCGAGAACTCATTGATGAATTCGTTGATGATTACAGCGATTAGCTAAACAATAGCAAATAACATAACATGGTCATACACAATAGACACTATACTCCCGTTCAGGTCAGAGCAGTAAACTCACGATGACCAATCTATAGAGCAACTTACGGAGATGGACTCGGTGATGTTGTTCAGGGGTTATTTGCGGGGTTAGCGCCAAAAGTGGGTCCTCTTGCAAAACAATTGTCAATGAAAGCTATTAATGTTGTTGGTGAAAAAGCTCCTGGCTTTATTGGTAACGTTGCTGGTAAGGCGTTCTCGGCAATCAAAGAAAGAGTAGCACGATTAATAAGACGAAAGTCACCACCAGTAAAACTGGCAAGCACTGTAATTATGTCCGCGGATGTCAGTAATGTGATAAATCAAGCTGCAAATCAGAAACTAACAGCGTTGATAGATCCAGGGGTTGACGCAGAAAGAAATATAACAGCGAATTTGATAGCAGGAAGTGGACTTCGTGTGCGACGACGATAATCACCATTTGGAAAATAGGCAATTGTATAAAATGTTCAAACGCATATCCGACCCAGCATTTAACATAGATGAGCTGGTCCAGCGAGATAACTCAGTGCATGATTATCAATTTTATCCCTATGATGCAATCAAACCACATCAACGGGGGCGTATCGAACTTCAAGTTCATGACACAAGTATATATTTTTTGCCCGCCGAGGCGTTTATTGAAGTAGAAGGCGAACTTGCAAAGGCGGATAATAATAACTACGACCCCAATACGCGAGTTGATTTTGTCAATAATGGGATTATGGCACTGTTTAGTAGCTCCACATATATGATTGATGGAAAAAATATCGAATCCATTCAGAATGATGTTGATGTTGCTACAACAATAATTGGCCTAGCAAGATATTCTGATGATTACACAAGATCAGCTGGTCCATCGATGATGTTTGCCAAAGATATTACGACAACGCCGATCATATTCAGTATATTAAGTTACGGACACCACGTGATACTGCATCTAATACACAGCCAGCTGACCCTGAATACGAAGCTAGACCAGGTGATGCCTTTGATATTATAAAAGGTATTAGCGAGAATTACAACTCGGAATTTTTAACACGCCGAGCAATGTTGAAAGGAAATAAAAACAATTTTTCCTGCGCGATTCCACTGTCTCACATCTTTGGATTCTGCAGGGATGTTAGAAAGGTCATCTTTAGAGCTAGACACACAGTTGTGCTTTATTGAAAAGGTGATGATAATGATGCGATCTGGCGAGGAGCTGGCGTCGATGCTGTTATGGTAAATATAACAAAACTGTCACTGTGGATACCGGTATTAACTCCATCGGTCACAGAAGAACCGCGATTACTCTCTTTTATGAATCAAGGTGGTAAATCACTGTTATCGTGGTTAACAGTAACCACAGACGCCATCCAAAGTTCCATCAAAGGTTTATTTACTTGGCATATAGCATCGCAGTAGGGTGTTTCTGCGCCACGACATATTTTTATTGCTCTGCAAAATAAAGCCCGATTGAATAGTCAGGTAAGTTCCCATATGATATTTGACGACTTCAAAGTTACCGATGTTTCGTAGAGAATAAACGGACAACAAGAACCATCCGAAGATATATCATTAAATTTCGACCATAATCATGTGGCGCATACATATAATCGCTGGCTGACGTTTCTGGCGCGTAATATAAATATAGATACCCGGACGCAAATATCACAGTTTGATTTTACAAATTTGTACCCGATTTATTACTTTCCGCCGGAGCATCTTGATTTATCCAAGCAATCTGTCGTTGATATACACTTCTGAGATCATGTTACTAACCCGCCAGCTGGTGGTGCCGACGCTGGTTACAGAACAATTGCGGTCATACTCAGTGACAAGGCAATGTTACTTGAAGGCATTAGTGGTCGAATGTGGGTTGTTGATGCACCAGTGGAAAACATGTTGACAATTAGATCAATCACGTTAATTATAAAAATGTCATACAATCACGTTAATGTCACTCTGACTACCGGTCAGGTAAAAAGATAACAATCGAAAAACGCAAGCGCGTGTGGGACAACGATACCACTAACGCGGGATCAAATTGTTAATGGTGACCCAAACAAGTTATCGTTGACTAAAACTCAACTAAATCACCTCAACAAAGCAAAGAAAGCAAAAACTGGAGTTCAACTTAGTTTCGCTCCAAAAGCCATCAGCGACATGATTAAAACAGGTGGTATATTTCCACTCCTTGCAGCAATACCAGCGTTAATAGCTGCTGCTGCCCCAGCTGTCGCAAAAGCATCCGCATTAGGAGCTGTTGAAACCGCTGCTGGAATGGCATTAAAGAAACAACTGGAAAAGGATACAAAAAAGGAGCGTGTCTAAGACTTCCAGGAACTCCGCCCTCATGGTACGGAAAGGGTCTAAGACTTCCAGGAATTCCGCCCTCATGGTATCCCAAACACCGTTGACGCCGATGTCAAATTTTGATTTGCTCGATGCCGCTAAACAATTAAATATAAAAAATTTCAGAGGTGTTTTTATGAGAGATCAGTTACCTAGACAACTAAATAATCCAGAAACTGGAATTATTAATCTCGATAACAGCGATGGTCCAGGAACTCACTGGGTTGCTTACGCGCTAGATCCACGTGGAATTATCTATTTCGAATATTAGGAATAATGGTTGATATTTAAGGAAGATCTCTCATCGAAATAAAGACACAAAAATCCGTGGCGATGTAGATTTATCAAAATATGCGACCAAAGATGAAATCGACGATCTTTTATCGTTATCCGGGATCGACCCAGATGAGGTTGTTCTTTTGCATGACCGACATGGTAAGCTAAAAGCCAGCAATATCAAATGGAATGACATAGTTAGACGAGTACTCGGTGCTTCCACGGATAAAATCCCTGTATTTACTGACAGCGGAAAAATCATGGATTCAAGTATATCGTTTACAACCATCAGAGATGAAATCATACAGAGAGTTGCTAATCGCCTAAAAAATGCCGGTGACACAATGACAGGTGAACTCAACATAAACGGGAACAGTATAGTGGTTTTAAGAGACCCAACATCCGACGAAGATGCCGCGACGAAAAAATATGTTGACGTTAACTACTGCACCGATGAAGATAAATTATCCACGTTGCGGTTCGAGTATGACGTTCAGGTAAACGCGTTTGCAAGACTTCGCAGAAATTTTCAAAAAACAGATGAGGCCATAGATAAATTCTTTGGTACCCCATTGACCGTTGACGCAAAACTTTCTGATATCAAGACGATTATCGACACATTCAAGAAAACACTCGAAGATGTCGTAAGTGGAATTCCTGAGATTGTTAACAAAATTAATCTGATTAAAGTCCCCCTTGGAGTTACTACCGGGCACATTACCAACATAGTACACAAGGTATCATCTGGATTTGCAACATGGTCTAAACAAAATAATACTATCAAATATACCGCAACAGTCACTGGCG
Organism: Sinohyriopsis cumingii; assembly: GCA_028554795.2. Classification (NCBI taxonomy): domain Eukaryota; kingdom Metazoa; phylum Mollusca; class Bivalvia; order Unionida; family Unionidae; genus Sinohyriopsis; species Sinohyriopsis cumingii. Next base: position 667,567 of record JAPYKE020000094.1, on the reverse strand, counting down.
TGTACAGACTGTGTTCAGTGCTGCAAAATTTAAGATATTTACAACGTATCCCTGGCGACATTCCACCGACAAGTTTTCGGGGTTGTGACTATCATATTAAATAAGGGAACCGAAGAAACATTTATACTAGAAGCAGCCGATAAGAAATTAACCACAACATCTTACTGGTGGTGTTTGGAATTTGTAGCTGAAACACCTCAATTGGTTACTGCGTAAAATAAGAAATGGCCCCCCTGACGAAGTCAACGATGACAGCATCAACAACAACATTAGATGTGCAATAATATAGATACGATCAAGTGCGCGAATGGCAGTCAGATTTAAAAATAACCGTCGACACGTATACAACAAAAGTAAAAAAAATACCAGCAACGTGTAATTATCCTGGATGTGTTAGTATACTCAGTATCCGCGTTAGTTGCGTCCACTAGAGTAATATTATCAGCGCTAACGCCAATAACAACTGCAATCGCAGTAACAATATGCGTTTCATCATCAGCGTCCGCGGCTGGTGTTTATAATATAATCGCGAAAAAGATATCCACGTGCACGAGCACAAAACTACACGACGCGGTTACACGATTAAACACAGCGACAGCAGCATACTCAAAATTATCGTCACTGATATCATCAAGCCTCAACGACGAAACGATATCATATTCCGAATTCACGAACATGGCAAAGATATACGAAGACTACAAACAAGTCCACCATTTGAAAACAACGAAAATGAATAATGACTGAATTACTTAAGCAGATAGCCGCAAATACAAGCTCCGTAAAAACCTCAATGATAACAGTAAGCTCAACCAAACCTGAATTCAGTATTAATTTTCCAACTGTGATTGCAGTGAATGAAATCGCGCTGGCACAGTTGAGAATATATTACAGCTGGCCCAATATCAGATCAAAATCATTTGGCGGATTACCAACAAATAATTCGTTTGTGTTTGCAAATAAGAACGAGCCAAAAACGGGCGAACCCGACTGGAACCCCATTGGAATACCATACGGAAGCTATCAAATCGAAGAAATCAATGAGGAATTACAACGTCGAATAAAAAATATCACAGGAAAAGAATCCAAAATAGCAATAACCGCTCATGAACCAACACTGTCTTCGGTCATCCAGATAAACTCTCCTGACAACGCCTTGGATATATTTCAATCATCGATCAGAGCGGTATTAGGATGGCCTGAAATTCAACCACCAACACCACAAATGCCACCAGAACCTAAAAAGACTGATTATGTCACGGATAAGACTTCATACCACGGAATTGAACCATCATACAAAGATCGCTTACTTGGGATAAAAAATGCAAAGCTCACTGATAGGTTTTTATTCTTCAGCAAGGACAGTATGGAATGGCATTTTGTTTCTGAGAAAGGTCCCATAGGAGAAGGAGGCCTTCAATTTGACTTAAGTGAAATCGTTGAATATTTTAAAATCATTAATCAAGAACATAAAACACAACGAGAAAAACTACGCCAGAGTTTTCATGAGCATCTTTTTGATTTGTCATCGTCACGCGTTGAGATATTAAATCAGCTTGTATCCGACATGGAATATATTAACCGGCGATTAATTTAAGCAATAATTGGTGGCGTCATCTACGACAACGATAAACAGAAATTTTTAACTGCATATTCGTTAACAGAAGATGATTTACCGAATTATAAACTCCCCGGGTACAACGCAGCCGAGCTAAAAAAATCAGTCAGTGGTATCATTGATAAGTTCTTTCCTGATGTACTCGCAGAATGGAGAAAACGTTGCCACCGGCAAATATTCTCCGGCACAACAACGGCCCAGCGGGGCAAGGACGACATGTATCCCCGGAAATCTTAAATATAACCTCAGTGGTCGAGGTCAGTCTTGTGCGTGATGTAATTGATGGCAGCTACAGCACAGACACGACCGTATCAAATCAAGCCCAGCAAGGATTTGTTCTTTATTCATTCACCCCGAAAGATATACCACCTGGATATCTGATTGTGCAAGAGCCGGTCAATCCAGTCTATCTACGATGCCATAGTCCACTGTTATCAAGAATAAATTTCAAGCTAACAGACCAAACAGGCCACTTATTGGATATTCGAGGCGAAACTATACATATCAATTTACTTGTGCGATCCTAAGGACCTCATCTTAGATTTTCTCAGGCTAATGTTATTTGCACGATTCGGAAAGTAATAAGGTCGTCAAAATCATGCGAATTTTTCAGTAAAAAGAAAACAAATTGAAATCTGCAAGAAATTTATTTTTTACTGACAGACCTTGATTTCTAAATTAATCAAGCGAGTATCATATAATGTACCAACACGTGAAGGTTTTCATACACGACAAGCAAGTACTTGAAAACTACATCAAAAAGTGTTTACACAGTTTCTAGTCGGTCCAGTTGATCTGGTTATTGATGTATACGGTAACGAAGATTTTTTGTTGACACGATCGCAGTTGGATAAACTACAGCGAGAACACATTTCTATGGTCACGTGCGATAAATATCAGATTTTAAATTATGCGCACTCTTGCATTAAATCTGGTCGACTTAAGCAAAATTATCTAACTCATCAGAGTAGAAATATATATTGAAATCTGCAGGTGCACAAAAATATTATATTTTCTTACTGCACGATTTTGATAATTCTGAAGGGCGTTTAGGTAGTCAAAATCGTGCACATCGACTGGATTTTTAATTCTGAAGGGTGATTAGGTAGTCAAAATCACACGCATCGACTGATTTGCTAATTCGGAAAGGTATTTTACTAGTAAAAATCATGGAAATCGATTGGTTTGTTAATTCGGAAAGTATTTAACTAGTCAAAATCGTGTGCATCGACTGATTTCACAGGCGAGTATAATAATAATTTTTGTGCACGGGACACAGTAAAAATATTTTATTTATATATATTTTGTGCACATCGACTGATTTGCTAATTCTCATAGGGTATTTACTAGTAAAAATCGTGCAACTCCAGCAATTGTCAGTGAAAAACAAAAAAAAAAAAGTAAATATTGAAATCTGTCAACGGCGAAGGAAAAAAATTATCCATCCCTTGTATTAACAAGGTGCACTGACATGCTACTTTCGATTTCATTTCCACGTACTTGATTTCATTTCCAAGTTATTAAAATCCTTAATGAAATCAACGAGTCTAACTTTCGTTTTCGATCGTTTCAAAATCTGACATAATTTTTTTTCAATTGTCTTACACGAGTATGAATTACCTTCCTGCATTCGTATTCTTGAGATAATGCTGATCTAATTTTTTCGATTGCACGGCAGAGAGAGAAAGAGAGACAAATTCATCCAGTCGCTGTTCTTCTACTGCAGCCAGTGATTGATATAACTCCGACTCAATTTTCTTTATAAATCCATACTGAGCCGGCAGCGTGTATGCTCCGTATTCTTTTCTTTGCTGTAGTGTTTTAAAATCAGAAATGATTTTTTCAGGATTTAGTTCATCGGATAAATTTACACCGTCATGTTCTAATTTTTTAATAGCAACAATTATATCATTGATATTTTCGTAATTCATTATTCTGAATACTATATATTTAAAAGAAAAATATTTTGGACCAAAAATAAACAGTAGATATGATGAGCGGTTATCAGTCATGGGCCCTGTACTGGCCTGTGTGTCTTTCATGTGAGTCCTTTGTTTGAGACTTTTGTCTTTGTTTGAGTTCTCTTTATTTGATCTTCTCGACCCCCATGACCGTTTCTTTTAGCCAAATATTCTTTCTTTGGGGTACCCATGTGACTTAGAGCTTATGCATCCACGCTACTGTTTATTTTGGGGCGCCAGCGAAACGAAATGTCTGTCTGTGCATGTACACCCCCCAAGATTAAATCCCGGGGCAAGTGCAAAAGACGTACTTACCACGGTTTGACGTGATGAGAGGGGTGTGTTCATGAGGCTGCTGCAGCTGCTGGCGCCTCAATTATATAGGAAAAGCCCTATAAATCAGTACCGTCGACAATATGCCCGTTACGAGACTCGAAACGCCGACCCCTTGACAACGTCAAGGAACGAAAATCAGCCGCTCTACCACTTGTGCCAATGGCTCTAATCTACTGATATAGGATTTGAAAATTATTATATAGTTAACCGTTTACAGACAGTTAACAATTTGCAGCTGACTTTTATTTCTGAACTGGATTTTAATTGTAAACATTACCCGTTAAAAAGCCTACGTGCACAATTCTTGATTTTATCAACAGGGAAGTGTTAACCTTACTGGTGCAGTGTGTATACAATAAGACGGTTACGCCACGAAACTATATGGCTGTATAAAAATAACTGCATACAGTTCTGCCGCGTTGGATTAACTGTAAAATAGGTAATAATTCATGTTGCACAATCTCAAGGGAGTATTGCGCAATCTCAGGGATGTAATTGCATGATTGACTTTTACACAATCTCTGCAGAGTTATTTCCGTTATCTGTATAATGAAATTAAATCCAGCTTCCAAACCGGTATGAAAACGATGATTTGATTATTTTATCTGCATCACGTTGGACCGAACGCGAGTGAATACCAAAATACTCTCCAGCCGCGTTCATCGAATGAAAAATTCTCTCTTCACCGGTCGCTATATTTAAAGATTGAACCGTTCTCTTCCCAGTGCTCCTAAACCGATTTGCATTCCCTCGTACAGAATTCTCCCTTTGTGTAATAGCCCGAATATTCTGTAAAGAGTTATTAAGTTTATCTCCGTCAATGTATTCGATCACAAGACCGTCTTTGATCTCTCCAAAGAAACACTCGTACAGAAAACGATGACAGTAATAATTTTTACCCCCAGCGGTAAATCTGAGATAATCAGAATTATTAACTGTACCAACTGGTTCCTTCAGTAGACAATGTCTGACTATTCCATTACGAGACGCTTCATAATCCTTGATGATGGGATGTCTGACAAATTCTTGATTCATTTTATATAATAATATAATTTGTTTAAATCATAATTTATCTGAAAACTTATTTAAATAATCCTCTTCGCACGCTATAACTCTGCGCCTGACAGAGTCAGGGTCATTATTTTTTATCATAATATCTTTTGAGTTCCCTGTTTCGCTTACCACCACAACCAGCACACAACTGTATCTTTCTCCAAACTCCGACACCAAATCGGAGACATGGTATTGGTCCCAAGCCTCCATTACGAACACACGGTGAATGTTGCCCGCAGAATTCCTTTACACATGATTTGCCACACGGAGTCACAGATCCTATCTTAAACCATTTACATTGATTCATTATATATAATATGTTTATTTAAATGTTTGTCTTAATTATATATGGATGAGTTTGAGAGTTTATCCAAAATCAAGCCTTGGAAGGCTTCTAGATTCGATCTTGACAGACTAACCACTGACTCGCAGAGGCGAGCCCTGACTGATCTGATTGATATTATCAGAGGTGCCAAAAAAGAATTTCGTGATGACGGAGCATCTCACGTGTGGTCTACATTTAAAATTATACGTCACGACTCTGTCATTGATGATACAATGAACGATGCACGAGCGAAAATGATCATCGATTACATCAGTCATAAATATCTTTTCAGAATAAAGTTAATTGTGCAAGCAGATTCCGATACGTGGATTATCCGTGACAAACGCGACCCTGTCATTGCTAATGGAAAAACCGCAGTGTTAAGTAAAGATTCCAAACCAGGAATGTTAACTGGGATTGACAGACCATATTACGCTCGATCGTATCCTGTGACCGCGGTTGTTTATGGAATTTATCAGCTAAACGATAGACTTAACGTTAATGATCTTGCCCCGATGAGATTTTCAAAGCTGAATTGTGTAGCCGAGCGACTAATGGAATATTTTACAAATGCGAAACGTGGAAATGGTTTAACTGATCTGCGACGTGAAAAAATAACGAAGTGGGCTGAATCGGTCAAGGATACAGGAGCGTCAATAAACGATGTCGCTGAGGTATCAGGTAAATTAAAATTTCCAATGGTAGTAAAACCGTTAACGGGGGAGGTTTTATATGAATCAGCGAATAAGTCGAGAGGGACACCAGTTGAAGTTATTGACCATAACGTTCATGTTTGGACCAGTGCAGTAACAATATTTCTATGAGATCGTGTTGTGAGATATTACTCGTCAGAGAACTCTTGGGGTGGAATGTTCGATACTATTAACCGGATAAGTAAAAACGATCCCGTGTCAGTGTGGTTGTTTAAAAGTTCAAAAGATGGCGAGTATGATCAATTTGTAAGACCGACCGCGATTTATATCGTAAAGAATCTCTACACGAAGAAATGAGAAAACTCGCATAAAGATATTCAGAAAATACAGAGCAATTATTAACTAATTGTTTTACAGTTTCGTCAGTTGCTGCTCACATCGCGAGAGAAAGAAATTCATGGAGACCAACACGCGCTGAGTTTCTCGAAGATGTTCAATTAAATTATATTGAGTATGGACATATCGGTTTGTGGAATACCGAATATGACCACAAGGATGTCATGACCACAAGGATGTCATTTCCGTAGACATGGTCGCATGTTATCCGGGAAGTTTTCTCGGGATGGGCGAGTGTAACGAATACTTTAAAAGATTTGGTCATCCTTGCCATGAGATGGTAAGACTATCAATTACTGGTCCATTACCCGATTTTGATCTGACAGGATTTGCTCGTGTAGTGTCGTTTGAATTCGCTATGAATCTTCATCCTTGCTGTTACGTTTGGTTTGGCAGACACTTCTCAGAGAAACGTTGGGCACTAATAGTGTTATTACGATATATGATCGACAATAAAATATTGATATCGTTGGTTGTCAGTGAAGCAATTATATCATATCGGCCGCAGACTTCGGTTTGGTTAACAACACCAGAGCGTATCAACGTAGACGAGGTCATCGGAGAATACAAGCAGGAATTTTCAAAATACTCCTGTTGATGTCATTGTTAATGATGCTCCTAATATTCTTAAGATTAACCTCAGCAACAGTGAAAAAACAGCAAAGGATCTCGGTAGAAGAATAATCGGTAAATTTACTCAGGGTGGTGCATATGACCATAAACGGCATCACGCAAGATTGATTATGGATGATGTTAAATTAGATTTTATAATTGCTGACGCCGCTGCGAGAAATATATTTTGTAATCGGGAAGATGCTTACTTGTCTGACGGAACACGGTTGAGAGCAGTTGTTAGTTACACTAATGGAGAATCACCTCAGTACACACATCTAAGATCTTCGATGCTTGCTTATGTTTCTATAAATTTGCTATCGATGACGAATATATTTCCTAACACTGCAGTTAGAGTTGCAACGGATTCATTTTATATCGATAACAGATATTCAGAATTACTGGCTCGTTTACAAGCAATGATGAATCATGGATTTCGTGGAGAATAAAACAAGAAATGTTACATTGCTATTGTGAATTCAGCTGGTGTTGCGGTTAAAGATAGTTATTGCAAATCAGAATTATCAGAATTGTCGTTGTCGCCGTCTGTGTATGATCCAGTATCCAGACAAAAAACCGTTTATTTGAACGGGCCGGGATGTTCTGGTAAGACAACTCGAGTGATCGAATTATTTCGACAGAATTTAGATATGATTGTGCTAACCCCAACACACAGACTTGCCAGGGAGATGAAACAACGAGGAGTCAATTCTTGTACTTATCACAGCTTTTTCAAATACAGCGGTGCTGTGTGGACTCCTGACCGAATGGGAGAGAAATATATTCCAAAAGTTATTATTTGGGATTAAGTGTGCACAGTGCCGTTAGAAACATTAAAAACATTTCTTGATTGGCTATTAACAAAAAAATGCTGCAGTGGTTATGTGCGGCGATCACGGTCAACCACCTCCGTTTGCTGGACCATCTCCACACGATTGGTTGAAGAATTTTGTCGATTATTATTCGGAGATAACTGATGATCACAGATCTCTATATGCAGAATTAAAGGAATTAAAAAAATTAATCATACTACAACTGAATCAAATTCAATGTGAAATAATTCGCGAGGTGATTTCAGAAACTTCCATCCATGACTTTTGGAAAACGTGGAAATCAGACGATTTGATAGTGGCAAGTAGAAAGATAGTCAGATACACACTTCAACAGCAGTTATTTCAGTTACACAAGAAAAAAATTCCAGCGTTACGTGTACCGTTGTGTTATAGACCAGCTGATTCGCTGTTACAGAATATTGATATACCAGGACAGTCAGGGAAACAGAGTCTTGTGTTGAATATATTGTTGCAGTTGATGTCAGTGTTGTTGAAGATGCGCTGCACGCTGACCAATCCCCGTGGACGCTAGGATACGCAATGACGATTAATTCATCTCAAGTACTTACTATTACTGATACAGTCGTTTGGATTGTTGATGACCGTATCGAATGGTCGAACTTAATTTATCTTGAAGTGTCTCGAGTTAGAAAAATGTCTCAGTTGCGGAGAATCGTTATGGACTCGTCAGAAATCATTGATGATGACACTGACAACGATATAATTTGATTAAATCGTTCAACAATTGCCTGATCATGATGAATCTCAGTATGCCCTCGTCTGATGGTGACGTTATGTTGCTTCATCAACGATGATACTGCACTCTGAAATTCTTTGCCAGGATCAAATTGTAACAGCTGTGGCCATTGTAGAGGTCCACGTTGATAAATTCGTTTGAACGCATCGGCTACTTCAGTTGCTGTCTTTGTTGACAACGGTTTTGCTTCTTTATATCTACTTGCAACGTCAACTACAGTTAGCGCATACTAGTATGCTATTTGACGTCTTTGTATTTTAACAGTACCATGGGGTAAAAATAAAATATCAGCCTGGTGAACTTCATTAGGAACACTAACATCAAAATGGGCAAAGTGAATTTGCTTAGGTGGTGGTATATACATTTGCCATATTGCCTGTTTGGATAACCACTTTTTAGCAGTAACACGCGTAACCTATGCTGCTTCGGCGAGTTTAGTAATCGCTGCGGTACCCTTCCAGTATCCTTTTGGGGAATAATAAATCGATTCCATTTATAAATTACCAGCACCTAGCGCTAATTTACCTTTCATTGTGGATTTTATTAACCAACTAGCTAACTTTTCCTTGAAAGATTTATCAGTGATGGAATTTAGTGCATTAATTAATTTTACATCTGCGATATGCCTATCTTGTAGACTTTAACTTTTATAAGCTACATCATGAGCATGATACGCTTTATCAATAGCGTTTATTGGTTCCTCACCTGGTTTTGGTTGGTCTTGGTTGTGAAGTCTGATATCAAGTGGAGTTCCAGGCCCACTTTAGAAGTGCTATGCTGTTTAATATTAGTTAACAGATATATATATATATATATATATATATATATATATATATATATATAGAGAGAGAGAGAGAGAGAGAGAGAGAGAGAGAGAGAGAGAGAGAGAGAGAGAGAGAGAGAGAGAGAGAGAGAAAGAGAGAGAGATACAAACACATATACACACACGATAATAATATAAGCAGTGAAGTGCGGCGGATTAGGGACAATAGGACTTACCATTAAAAACAGGGTCACAGCCCTTTGGGGACTATATAAATTTAACATGGGGAAAACTGGCCCGGCCCTTTGGGGACAATGTGAATTAACATGGGAATCTATTTTGGGTTAGTCTAGGGACAACGGAAATTTAACATGGGAGAAAAAAGCAATTCTAGGGACAAGGGGAATTTAACATGGGATTTTTTTTTTAATAAAAAAAATAAAAAATAGGGTCAGCAATTGAAAGTAGATCTCTTTTCGAGAAATTGGAGTGGCCCTGAAAAGGGCCTTTTTGTTTTATGTTAATATTAAGATATATTAACATAAAGGGCACCGCATTGGTCTTCTTCTTGTCCTTAGGCTGCGCCTGACTGCAGGACCGTAAATCAGGACTCTTTGAGGCATCCTTGACGCTCCACATAGACTCTTCGCATCCACAGACTGGTGTCTGTTCTGTGGACAACTATCCACTTGGATCGGACATACATCGGTATGTCCGTCCTGAACATCATCGAAGAGACAAGGGTTGAAGATTGAACGTCGGTCCACATCTTGAGGCGCCGAGAACAGGTGATTCAATGCAGTGAACTGCGCTTATTTATAGGGACAGAAAGGATTGAAACGGATTGAGTTCGTTGACCAATCCAAACACGCGTTACAAAATTCAGTCAGCCCACATCTAATCCGAAGAGAGCAGTCTGTGACGTCACGTAGACTATATAGATTCGCTATCGCCTGTGTGCAGTCAATCTATGCGACAGTTTTTGAACATGACGGAAACTCAGAAAACGATCAATTGGGGTGCACCTGCCGTTGAGACTACACAAGGGAACCCGGACTTACTTTCAGAAGAGGTGAATTGGGATTATGTGGATTTTCTTACCTCGCAAGAATTTGTTCCAGAACCTTCGTCACCTTCTCCTTCATTAACACAGGTGGAGAATTTTAGACAGAGACAGAAAGAAGAATTGGAGAAATTTATGCAGCAGCAAAAGGAAGCAGAACAAACTTTTCTTCTACAGCAACAGCTGCAAGAAGAAGAGGTAAGAAAACAACAGCAAGAAGAAGAAGCAGCAAAGAAACAAGAGGGTGAAAGTCAAACCGTCACGGTACTGTTGGACATTTTAGCGGAGTTAAGAAGTCTTAAACAAATGTATCTGACTTCTTTATCACGACCGAAGAGAATACGACCTTCCCGAGCTAAACAATCCAACCCTGTGACTAAGCCTACCGTACCACCCTTAGTGATTTCAACCAAATTATCATCATTATCATCATCAGAAGTAGGCCTCGGCCGTGGCAAAGGCTTAAGGCAGTTAAAGTTGATTGCTTAAACTCACCCCTGCACCAAAAAAAGGCCCTTTTCAGGGCCACCCACGTCTCTCGAAAAGAGATACACTTTCAATTGCCAATAACTCAAAAAAGCCCCATTTTTTGCCCTATAGTACGTGTTTGTGTATGAGTGCGTGAGTATAGGTTCTTATTTTAAAATCAAAAACCCAAAGACACTTACTTTTTATAATTGATTTATTCTTTTATTAATATTTACAATTCAATTCACAATTCACAACATAACACTCTAAAAAAGTTCATAGACTTCTTCTATCTCATTATTTACTCTCTCTGTTTTTTAAATTTCTTCACATTCTTTTCCTCTTCTTCCTCCTCACTTTCTTCCCTTCTTCTTTTCTTTTCCTGTTTCTTTTTCTTTGCCTCTTGTAAATAGAATTGTCTTCTTTCTTCCTTTTCTTCCTCTGAAGAATCCCTCTCTTCTTCTGACTCCTCTTGTTTCTTTTTTGGGCAATCTGGAGACCAATGTCCTTTTTCTTGACAATGATAACAGGTATCTTGACTTTTGTCTTTTCTATCCCCTTTTTTCATTTTTGACGATCTGGACACTCTGAAGACCAATGCCCTTTCTTCTGACAGATATAGCAAGTATCTTGACTTTTATCTCGCAAGGAAGGAGAGCAGTCCGTCGGCTGGTCTGAAGAAAATTTTCTAATGACCCTTTGCAAAGCTTTGATGAAACGTTCGATCTGGATAGTCTCTTCCATCGTTCTACTCGGTTAGAGAGTGAAATGAATAGTGGAAGGACAAGACACATACCCTTTATATACGTTGGTCTGCCATGACTATAAAGTAACCCATGGTGTTTAAACTTTAGTCATTTGACTTTTTACACTCAAGATGAAACGATCCAATTCATATGAGAAGAAAGAAGAAGAAGAAAGTAAGAGGCAGAAACGTGATCTATCACCTCGTACCAGAGCTGAAGTCTTGGCACAAATTCATGCCAGTGATTTTGAAGAGGACATGAGTGAACCAGAATCCAAACCCTCTAAACAAAGTTCACCACCCTTAGTTAACCCTGACAAATACTATTTCATTCGAGAGACAGAAAAGCAATCCTCTAGAAAATTTAGAACCACGGCTTACAAATACACAGTGAAGCTTAAAGATTTCAAGTCCGAAGTACCGTTAGAGAAAGCAGAAGGGTTCATCACCGGGGTGTGGGATTCTTTATTCACCACACTCAAGCGACAATGTCAACCCATGGAAGACGATCGCTTGAGACTTTCCATACAACAAGACGGTTTGAAATCCCCTGTTTGGATCGAGTTTAGCAGCCCTGCAGAATTGACCGCTTCCAAAGTCATGGACAAGATTCAACACGTACAACAATCCAATGACCAGTTTGACATCACCGATGGAAAAGCCACACTGGACATGACCCACGTTTCACCTCCTCAAGGGACCGGACAACGCAGAAAGGTGGTATTGGTGGACGGCCTTCGTAGCACCAAAAAGAGCCTCGTCCAAATTTACAACCCTCAAGACCAGATGTGCTTAGCCAGGGCTATCGTGGTGGGACGAACCTATGCCGACAAAAACGACACGGCAGAATGGAAAATAGCCTCTGAGAACATTCGAAAATCGAACCGAGCCAAACAACGAAACGAAGCAGAACTCCTGTTACAACAAGCCGGCCTGTCCAAAGACACACCCTGCGGTATTCCTGAGATGCAAAAATTGCAAGATGTCCTAGCTCCACGCTACACCTTGAAAGTGCACCCTCAAGAAATGCGCGGACCTCTGCTGTTTCGAGGCCAAGACTTTAAGGATGGAAAATACATTCACCTCCATCATCACGATAACCATTTCGATTCCATTACCACTATCACCGGATTCCTGGGATATGCTTATTATTGCGAGAAATGTGACTATGGTTATAATAATCGAGAGCAACACAAGAATTGCGGATCGAAATGCTCAGGATGTTTGGCCTCTCCACCCTGTCTGAACGAAGGACAAGAACCAGGGCATTGTTCTGCTTGTCTGTGCACGTTTGTCAGCCCTGCCTGTTACCAACAACATTTGAAGACGCAAGGTTCACAGAAGAAATGTGCTTGTCAACTGCTGAGATTGTGCCCTACGTGTGGACAAGGCATACTTATCAATAATGCCAAGGCACACCTATGTCGAGGAAAGAAAAAAATGTCAAATTTGTCACCACATCGTGGACTTGGAACACTAATGCTACGTGCAAAAATACCAACCACCACCAGACAAAGAGGATGGTCACAAGAAGAAAGGCAATTTCATCTTTTTCGATTTCGAATGCATGCAAGAGACCGGCATTCACATTCCTAATTTCTGCGTGGCTCATCGAGCGTGCGAAAAGTGCATTCAAGAACCTATTTTCAGTCATTGACCTCACTGCAGTAAGATTCCTGGAGGGCGTGAAAAAATCTTTCGGGGACCGAACACGCTAGCCGATTTTGCCCAATGGGTCTGAGACCACATCGACAAGACGTGGAGCCAAGAGGACATCGAACGTTACGGAGATTGTCATCGTCATGCCACGGTGATGGCTCACAATTTCTCCGGATACGATGGACAGTTTCTTTTGAGATACTCTACGGAACAAGGCACCGAGCGTCCTAAAGTCACTTTGAACGGAGCCAAAATCATTTTCCTGCAAGTGGGACAAGTACAGTTTAAAGATTCGATGAGTTACTTGGCCATGCCTTTGAGTCGAATGCCTAAAACATTTGGAATGACAGAAATGGCTAAAGGGCATTTTCCACACTTTTTCAATACGGAAGCCAATCAACACCCCGTTCTACCCCATTTACCTGAGGCTCACTATTACGACCCTGACAACATGCGTACCGAACAACGAGAAGCTTTCTACGCTTGGTACCAGGTCCATGCCTCCGACCCTTTCGACTTTTCTGGAAGAAATGTTATAGTACTGTCGTTCCGACGTGGACATTTTACGGCGTTGCTGTGGAAAATTTCGAGAACTGTTCATGGAACACGGAGGGATCGATCCTTTGAAAGAAGCTTGCACCATTGCCAAAGCGTGTTCCTTAGTGTACCGACAACGATTCAGTCCTCAAACGACCAACTATGTCAAACGTCAATACTCGGTCAAAGCCCTACGCTGGTTACATTACTTGTGCGACAAGGAAGACAAATGGATTCAGCATGCTCGCAACGGAGGAGGCGAAAAGACCATCGGAACGCATTCGGTCGATGGCTGGGACTTAGAAAACCCCAAGATCGTGTACGAGTTTAACGGTTGCTTATTTCACGGTTGCCCCGTCTGTTACCCTGACCGTGGCACTAAAAATCAGTTTTTTACAACGAACCATGGAAGACTTGTACCAGACCACTTGTCAGCGACGTCTAAAGTTAGAACAGGAAGGATACCAAGTGGTGGAAATGTGGGAACACGAATACGATCACCGTTTGAAAACCGATCCCGAGTTTAAACGCCTCGTGGAAAGTTACCAGTTCATGGACCCGCTGAACCCTAGAGATAGTTTGTACGGAGGAAGGACCAATGCTACCTGTTTGCTGTACCAAGATGACGAAGAGAAAGGAGAAGAAATCAAATACTTGGACGTGTGTTCTCTGTATCTCTACGTGTGAAAATATCGTCGCTTTCCTGCAGGGCACCCACAATTGTTGACGTAACACATCGACCCGAAAAAAACATTCGACAATACGAAGGTCTGTTCAAGTGTAAAGTTTTGCCTTCCATCGACTTGTACCATCCCGTCTTACCTCACCAATGTTTCCTTTGTGCCGTACTTGTGCCGAAACGTGCAACCAAGATCAGCCTTGTCAGCACACCCATGAAGAACGCGCCTTGACGTGAACGTGGGTCAGCGTAGAATTGTTCAAAGCTCTGGACATGGGATACCAACTGTTAGAAGTGTACGAAATTTGTCACTCTCCCAAGACACAACATTACCACAAGGGTGACCCCACGCAGAAAGGCATTTTCGCAGACTACGTAGATGCCTTTCTGAAACTGAAACAAGAAGACAGCGGCTATCCGTCCTGGTGTCACACTCCCGAAGACCAAAAGGCATTCAAAGAGAAATACTGGGCACAAGAAGGCATCACTTTAGATCACATCGAGAAAAACGAAGCCAGGCGATCGTTTGCCAAAGTGATGTTAAATTGCTTGTGGGGTAAAATGGCACAACGACCGTGTTTACCCAAGACGGAATATTTGACAGAACCTTCCCGCTACTTCCAGATGATTCACGACAAAACCAAATTCATGAAACACGTGGACGTCGTTCGCGAGAATTTGATCTTGGTCAATTACGAAGAAGATCTGGACTTTGTACAAGACGACCCCTTTGGAAATGTCATCATTGCGGCTTACGTGACAGCTCATGCTCGCTTAAAATTGTACGACGCTTTAGAGCTGTTAGGGGAACGCGCCCTGTACTTTGACACGGACAGTTGCATTTACATTGATCACCCGAATCAACAGCACCCTGACAACGAAGGAGACCGTTTAGGAGCATGGACAGACGAGCACCCTGACGACAAGATTCTAAGTTTCGCCAGTGGCGGTCCTAAAAATTACGGCTACGAATACCGGGACAAACAAGGAGAAGTGCACACGAAGTGTAAAGTGAAAGGATTGACTCTGAATTATCGTACCAGTCGAGTGGTGAACTTTGGGGTATTGAAAGAAGCCTTGCAGTCTAGAGAAGATGAACACTTTAAAGTGACCAACTATCAACCCAACAAGATTGTAGGTTTACCCACTCATCACATCGTCAGTCGACCCTTGGAAAAAGTCTATCAAATCGTGTACCAGAAGCGAGTGCGACTTCCCAAGCACTTTACTTTGCCGTATGGACACGTTGGTATAAAACATTGGTTGTAAGAGGATAGCCACTCACCAGAAGAATGACTTCGCCAAAGAAGAATCGAGTGAGAAACCCGATGAAAACTCCAAGTTCAAACCCCACCCTTTTCCAGTCTTTTTGCCGGACTATTGTGATTGTGCCCGTCGATTGGACACGTTTCAAGCATGGCCTACGGATAGGAAAGGATTACCTACTTCGAATGTTTTAGCTAGAACAGGATTTGTCTACTTGGGACCTGAGACGGGATTGGGATACGAAGTACAGTGTTTCAGTTGTGGCCTGATATTACGAATGGATCTATGTTTCTATAAAGATTCAGCTATTCTGGAACATACTCGATGGTCTCCGCACTGCCCTTACCTTTCTATGGCCTTTCTGCCCATGACACTACGGTACAATGATGACGGCACCTTAGAGACGGTACCTTCCAAAACAAGACATAAAAAAGGAACGATGTACAAGCTTGAGACTGCATTGCGACTAGTATAAAAAGGAACACTAGGCAAGATCGATAGTTCATTGTGACTACCAAGACCAAGCGAACAAGATGAATACTTTCAGAGAAACATAAAACAAGTTCAGACAGGCACACTTTAAGTGTAGGGCTTCTGCGATTGTGAGCCTTGCGATGGGAACGATGCTGTACGCTGTGACCTTAGCGATGCCGTAAAGCATCAGGGGAACTTTGTTTTCACTACCCCTATCATGGAAAGTGATGCTGTGCGTGCCAAACCTGAGGGATGCGAAAGCGATGCCACTCGTCCTCTTGGACACTTTACTGGGATTCGTTTTAAAGGTGAATGTTCACCTTCACGTTTACCCCCCCCCCCCTACGGATGTCATCCAGCCCTGAGCAAACTCCTGTCCATGTCACCCAACCCTCATCGAAACGAACCTGTGAAAGACGAATATTCGTTTCCTGTGCGTTTGTCGGAATACTGCGACTTTGAAAATCGTCTTCAATCGTTTAAAGGAAAATGGCCTAAGTATCTGGGAGGACCGAACCCCGAAGAATTAGCCAGAGCCGGATTGTTCTACTTGGGCGAAGGAGATAAAGACAAGTGCTTCAGTTGCAGTGTGTCACTTCACCACTTGGAACCACAAGATTCAGCCTACGTAGAACATGCTCGATGGTCACCGAATTGTCATTACTTACCCTTAGTGGGACCGAGACATTGAAGTAACTTACCATGTCGTTGAAGAAGAAGAAACCAGATTGGTTAGGAATCAAATGTTGGACATCACCGAGACCAGTATTTAAACTCCATTTCAAAAACGATATTGAATCATTACCTAAAGAACTGCAAGATAAGATTTACAAGGAAGTTTGGCAGGGACTTGCCAGAGAGAGATCTCAATGGGTAACTGTAGAACTTTTATGCCAAGAAATTCACAAGAGGAAAGTGAAAAAAGTTAATCAATGTGTTAGATTTCTCTGGGTCAAGTGTGCATTCGTCCTATTATATTACTCTAGACCGTTTACATCAAAAGAGTTCAGTGAGATTCTTGGACGTTACCCAGAATGGCAGTGGTCAGAAATTACTTACTATGTGGATTACGTTTGCTCTAGGAGAAGATTGTGAACTGTACGGACTAACCTTTTTATGGATACTTTACAAGAGAACATTCGTGCTTTGCCTGTTGAATTGAGAGAACGCATTTACCGAGAGCTGGTCAAAATAGAAGTCAAACGTAAAGAACAGTTGCATCCGTTACGTCACCAGATCTTTAACCACTGGTACCTGAATGGTATAAAAGAACTGATTCGTCACAAATTGTTTCAGTGGTCAGACCTTGTTCAACACTTTGAGTTAGTGAATGAACGAAATGTTCATTATTTTGGTTACTTCGAGATTCACCTAGAGCAACGCATCGAGGAAGACAAGTTAAAGGATTACCAACATATTTTACGTGGAATCTGCTTAGCGGAAGAGGAAACATTTAAACAAACTCTGAAGTTTAGGTTACAGTATGCAAGATTTGAAGAACGAAGATGTCTAGTTAGAAAGTACCTTTATTGCTTCCGAAATAAAGAGACTATAAAATCAGGAATCCATGCCACGGCTTATGTCACATGTGATTGAACAGATTCCGTGGAAGGAACTCAATGACCATATTCAAGCCGTGGATCATTACCATCAATTATTACAAGAACTGTATCCATTTAATTTAGGTCGACAAGTGGTGTGTGTCTTAGTGACTTGTTTTCTGGGATTTCGTTTACCAACCGATTCCTTGTGGACTCTTTACGATCAGTACTTACCACCTCAATGGCCTTAAATGGTCACGAAAAACTCCTTTTGCTCAAAGCCTTGCGGTTTCATCTGGATACTTCTCGACCTCAACAGGAAAAAAAGATTCGTCAACTTTTAGCTACCCAAGACGTGTATGACGATGTGTGTGTAGCTTGTGACTTAATCCCCATTGGACAGATGTCCGTGCCTGGAAAGAATGGGGTTGTGAGGCTTGGACCCAAGACGTGGCCCAGTATTCACGAGAGTTGTTCAAGGAAAAAAGTTACTTTTCAACCCGTGTTAGTGACGGTGCCAGAAGAACCCGTCACCCAGGACAGGACTGTCGTGGACAGACCTGAAAGACCCTTTCGGGGGGATCCTTGTGTGACCTTACCCCCTACTATAGAACTGGTTAGAACTTTACCCAAAACATGTGGTTGTTGTACAGACACTTGTGTTTATTCCACGTTCATGGTTATCATGTGCCTTTTATTCTTGTACTTAAGCCTTTGGCTTTTATGTATTTTTGTCTTTCGTATTCATGTTTGAAAAAAAACATTCAATAAACGTGTTCTGAAAAAGTATATAAACTCTTGTCTTGTTTGTTTTTTCGTGTCACAAGTGACATTTCTCACACCACGGCTACCTCTGCTGTCTCTGCTCCCTCTTCCTCTACTGTCAAAGTCGTCGACGAACACTTAGATCGTGCCAGTTGGGAGGCTTTGTATCTTTGCCATCCCTTTAACATGCTCATTGCTGGACCTAGCGGTTCAGGCAAAACCGAATTTGTCAAACGTTTGATCGAACATAAACATCATTTGATCGATCGACCACCTCAACGCATCGTGTGGTGTTACAAAGAGTGGCAATCGGCGTACAACCTCTTGCGAGAAAGTCAAGGCGATTCCATCGTGTTTGTAGAAGGCATTCCTAAAGAAGACGATGGCATCTTCTTTGACTCCCGTCAAACCCATTTGGTCATTTTTGACGACATGTTAGGAGAAGACGAAGAAGAAATTAAACTGTAGTTCACGCGCAAAGGGCATCACCGTAATGCCAGTGTCGTTTACATCACTCAAAATTTGTTTCAACAAAGTAAAGCCCATCGCACCATCAGTCTCAATGCGCATTACGTGGTCTTGCTTAAAAGCCCTCGAGATAAATCTCAAGTGCAAGTCTTAGCCAAACAGTTAGGAACGCCTTGGCTGACTCAGGCGTACGACGATGCCACTCAAACTCCACACGCCTATTTACTCGTCAATTTGAAACCTACCACTCCCGAGGATTTACGATTTCGTACCCAATTGTTTCACCACTGGTGCCAAGACGGAGGGCCTGTCTTGTACACCTTTCCGTCCTCGACTTAACTTCACTCCAAAAAATCTATAAAAACCTCAGGCACTTTTCGTCTGTCTCACACAATGTGAACATGAAGTCCCTTCAATCACATCTTCCCGTCAAATTGATTCGTGCCTTGTATGGCATCAGTCGACAATAAAATCCACAAATACGGGCTCGTGTCTTAGAAGCTAGCCTCAAAGAAGTCTTACGATGGTTCACGGTGACAGCACGTCAATTACTCCAAGGGATCATTCAGATTCCTCATCAAACCAAACGCTTTTTTGATCGAAACAAAGTAGCTTTGACCCAACTGGCTGATCCCCGCATCGACACTCAAACCAAAAAACAAATCATTTTGAAACCTGGATGGAGCCGTACTCTAGGAGGTGTCATCATTCGCTCTCTCTTAAGATGGGATCCTAATGCTCACAAAGTTCTCCCCAAGAAAAAATAAGTCAAACGAAGCTCCAAGAAGAAAAAGAAAAAGGCCAGGTCCCCAACGAGACCCGTGTCTCCAGGATCTTCTCCAGTGTTGGGACCTTCCTCTTACCAGACACCACCCCGGAAAGAGAAAAGCCCCAGAAAAAGAAACAGAGAAAAAGTCCCCAGAAAAAGAAAAGCCCACAGAAGAAAACTAGTCGCAAGAGAGGCACTTCAGCCAGGACGCAACCTTACACTCGCAAACCACGACCTGCCACGGCGGTGACCGCGTCTCCGGTAGCCTCAGGTTCAGTCACTTCTCCGTTGATGACACCAAGAACCAAAGAGTATTTGGAGACGTTGATCACACCAAAAACGTCTCCGTTGATGACCCCAAAAACTTCCCCAGCGGCAGGACCCTCCCGTTTAGCGGCAGTGGCCGCGGCTCACAAAGTACCTGCTCCCAAAATCAAAGTCCAAGAGAGATCGGGCATGTCACAAAGTTTACTGGATTTGTCCAAGCAAGAACTAGCTCGATTTAGTCCGTTGCGTACCCCTACACGACGTGTCATGCCTGTCCTCAAGTTGATACGACGTAAAGACAATCAGTGGCGACGCGTTCCGTTATAAAAAAGGCCTGCGACCAAGTAGGGGTATCAGTGAACTTCCAAAAGATGTCACCTCCAAGAAGTCAAAAACGAAAGAGGCAAAGGCAGACTCGTCATCCGAGAAAGCGCTTAGCCAAGCATCGACGTTACCATAAGAAAAGACACAGTCGTTCCAAGAAAAAGAGGCGTCAACAAAGGGGAGGATTCCTTGGCGATTTTGGAAAAAACGTTGTCACCTTTATGTCCAAGCTATAGCCCACCCCCCAAATAAAGATAAAAGGGCTTGTGTTAAGTCATTGATGTTAGGTCTATTTGGTGAATGTCCCGGAACCCACAAGCAAAGATGTCCCCCTCCAGACAACATTCCTCTTCTAAACCCCAAGGAAAGAAAAGGAAAGGACTGCCTCCACGTTTAGTCAAACATGGGGACATGTTATCTGTCCTGTCCAAAGCTTCTCCACCCCTACAAAAAAACCTCATTCAAACGGCCTCCAAAGAGGTCACCGATACCGTGTGCGAATGTTGTTTAAACGTGTTGAAAGGCACGATCCCATTGTCCAAACACCAGAAACAATGCTTAGGCAAACATCGTCACGTTCTGTGCCAAATGGTTCAAAAGAAAATCCCCCTCCGACAAAAGAAGATGTTGGTCCAACCTGGAGGAATTTTACCCCTCTTGCTAGGTCCCTTACTGAAAGGAGTCTTGGGAACCGTGTTGGGAGGACTGATGGGAGCAATAGAAAAAGGACCTCTGGAGTCCCAAGATCTCAGAATTGACCCTTGAGATCCCATGGAAGGACGAAAACTAGCTTTAGTGCCTTACAAACGATGGATGGAATACCATCGTTGGCAAGAACAACGCACCCCGCATTTACCTCCCAATCCCAATTTGAACGAGATGTCCCAGTTACAACATGAATTGCAGTCCTTAATGGATCGTCAAGATTTGTCCGAAACAGAAAAATCGCAAAAGTACGGTCAACTCTTGCAACGACTGCAACTCTTTCAACAAAAAGCTATAGACGAAACAGCTCTTCCCACTCTGAAAGATTTTAAGACCTTGATGAAAAGTCTAGCACCATCACCGCCACCACCACTACTACTACCAGTGACCAAGACAGAAAAAGGAGAAGAAGAAGAGGAAGAGTTTCAAACTCCACCAGAAAAAGTATGCAAGTTAACAACACCACCTACCTCCAGAATTGGATGGATTAAAAAGATGATGACCACCCCTTCTTCATCAGAAGAGAAAAAGAAGGTGACGACAGAAGTGAAACAAGAAAATATATCCCCTGTTCAGGCATCCTCCTCCTCCTTCTCGACACCTATTGCCGGTCGCACACGCAAAGCATTACAATCCAAGAAAATACCCCATGAGAAAAAGAGTAGCATCTTCCAAGAGTGGGTGCCTTATTAACACACAAACCAACACATGGAAAAAGTCTTAGCCATAATTTATTACGATCCCTCCCATCCTGCAGGTTACGCAGGAGTTCAAAAATTGTATCGTGCTGCCAAAACTCGATTGAAAAGTCTCCGTTTACCTCAAGTGCAACGATGGTTACAAGAACAAGCTACTTACACTTTACACAAACCCATTCGACGCAAGTTTTAAAGAAGTCGCACCCGAGTCGAAGGCATCGATCATAAATGGCAAGCCGACTTAGCCGATGTCTCTCATTTGGCCAGCTACAATCGTGGCTACAAATATTTGTTTTGTGTCATCGACGTCTTTTCCAAATTTGCCTGGGTCGTGCCCTTGACTTCCAAATCGAGCAGCGAGTTAGTGCGAGCCCTGCAACGGATGTTGAAACAAAGCGGTCGTCACCCTCTTCGATGGCAAACGGACAAAGGCACCGAATTTCTGAACCAAGCTTTCCAAAAAGAATTAAAGAAACGTGACATTCATTTTTTTTACCACCGAGAATCTTGAAACCAAAGCCAGCATCGTGGAACGTTTTCAACGTACTTTGAAAGAACGCATGTGGAAATATTTTACGCATCACCACACTCTGAAGTACATCGACATCTTACCGCACCTGGTGCAAGCTTACAACCAATTTTACCATCGAAGCATTCGACGTGCCCCGAAAGAGGTGACCCCCGACAACGAAGTGCTAGTGTTTGAGCGCCTGTTTGGTACGTCCCCGATGAGGGCTGTCGCCAAGAAAAGTGGAGTGTTAACCGTAGGAGATTGGGTGCGCATTGGTAAAACCAAACGCACTTTCGACAAAGGTTACTTACCTAACTGGACTACCGAATTGTTTCGTGTCACTGGACGAGTGCATGGTCGTGATCCTGCCGTCTATAAATTGGAAGACATGAACGGAGAAGTACTCAAAGGAACGTTTTATCTGCCCGAGTTACAACGTGTCACCAAAAAAGAAGACGACGTGTACGACATCGAAAGCATTCTCAAACGCAGAACCCGTAAAGTGGGCAAACAACGTGTCAAAGAAGTCAAAGTACGTTGGAAAGGATATCCACCCAGTTTTGATTCTTGGATCGACGCTTCGCAAGTCATCGACTATAAAAAGAAGTGACCATCAGGACCTTTCACACAGACGCAGCTACGTCGACCACTCCTTCACCCAGTTCTTCTCTCCAAGATTTACAAAAACAACCCTTGTGGGTGTGGTGTGGAGAACGTGTGCCTAAAACGCAAATCGTCTTTTTCTGTCAAATCTTCGTGGTGTATTGTGTCATCGGGGCAGCCATTGCCAATTTGAGTTTGCAACAAGGAGACAAACAATTGTGGACCATTTTATTGAGCAGTTGCATCGGTTACCTGCTTCCTAATCCCTCCCTGAAATTCACCTGGAACGGTAACAACGTTAACCTTGTGTCCAGTGCCAGTACCAGTCACCACTCCAACAACAACAACAACCCTATTTTGGGCGGAGACACGCCTCTGACGTCTAGTAACCCCTTGGACAGCCACAGAACTCTGGAATTATGAGTCACCAAAACCAACTTTACTTAACCTTACCTAGCGACAGTTTTATGGAGGTGTTTCCCCATAGCACGTTGTGCTGTTACACAGCCAAATTACCTCAACCCATCCCATTAGATCACGAAGCCCATTGGGAAGCGGCTTTAGTAGAAATCATTCACCCAACCCAAGTCCTCAATGTCCTTCCCAATCAAAACTTTTTTGATGTGGAAGTTCATGACCAACAAGTACAACAGTACATGGATACCCATAGCAAATATAACTTAAAAAAGCCCCATCATGAAAAATCAAAATTGGATCACCTATTTCTTGTCCATTCCCGCAGGCTATTATTTTAGTGGTCATCATTTTGTCAGCACCATAGCTTACAGGTTTAATGTTGTGTTTGGGAAAGCTATGGAGAGTGTCAAAAAAAGTGTCACCCTGGAGTACCACAACGTAGCTCGTCGCTTCCTCATGAAATTTCCTGACAGTAAGATCATGTCTTTCTTATTTTGTCCTGAATTGTTTGCCATGTTGGGCGGGGATATGGAGATGAAGAAGAAAGTAGAACAAGAAGAAAACCAAGTAGTTGTCATTTCCGACAACGATTCTTTTGCCAAGTATTTTCGTACCCCGGTAGAATTGAACCAAGGACTGAATTACAACGTGGAGTACAACGTGGTGGGACACACCTCCGTACCATTACTGCGTGTCATTCCTTTCAAAGTGGATTCTGTCACGGTCACTGACGAGGAATGTGGAAACACTTATCACGTCCACCGCGAATTTATACATCCTCACTATTTGCCTGTCAGCAATTCGTATTTGGACACGGTCAACATTGCTATAAAAGGAGATCTGGGACAAAATATTCCATTCACCAAAATGAAAGTCACGGTGAAACTCCATTTTCGAAAACGGTTCTCTCACGATTCGTAAGTCATGTATCCAGTGTACCGAGGGGTTGCTCGACAGCGAGGACACGGTTTAGGAGATATGTTAAAATCAGCTTTTCGTTCGGTGGCCCCCGTGTTGAAGCCGATGGTGACACGCGGATTGCACGCCTTGAAAGATGCGGCACTGACACACGGTAAAGAATTTCTCCAAAATGTCATCATTGACAAACAAAACCCCAAAGAAGCCTTCTTGAGGGCAGACAAAAATGTCTTGTTGCAAACGGGTAAAGACATTTTATGCCGACGAGAAACACCTATAAATGCCCTGCACGCTACTGAGTCAAGCATTCAGCAAGGACAAGGCAGAAAGAGACGACGAAGAAAACACCCGTTCACCAGACTTCACACTTCTAAGCTAGAAAGACTAAGAAAAGAAGAACCGTTCGAGACCTAGACGTTTCCGATTATTGAGAAAGAACAAAAAAATGATGCACCGAGAGTCATGCGCTTGTTCCAAGTCGGAACTGGATCTGTTTGCCATGCCACCCACCATGATGACGATGCAAGAATCCCAATGGGTGGAATTTCACCCCGTCTCCTCTTTGACGGATTCTGCTCCCATCGAGTTTGAAATCAAAGGACAGCCCGAAGATTACATCGATCTGAATAGCAGTTATCTGTACTTGAAAGTGAAAGTGATCGAACCACCCAACACTAACCTAGACGCAGATGATGTAGTAGCTCCCGTCAATAATTTCATGCATTCCTTGTTCAGCGAAGTGGATTTGTACTTGAATAACAAACTGGTCAGCAGCAGTATGGATACATACCCTTATCGGGCCTACCTGTAAAATCTCTTGACGTACGGAAAAGAAGCCAAGACCACTCATCTGGATGCTTGCGTGGTATGGAAACCTGACAAAGCGACTAAGTTCGACAGCATTACACTTGCTGGGGATGCTACAAATTCAACGGGATTTGTAGAACGAAGAATGAAAATTGCACTAAGTCGCACTTTAGAACTGATTGATCGCTTGCATCTAGACATGTGGCTACAAGAGAAGTATTTGCTGAACGGTGTGGATATCCACCTGAGACTGAACCGTAGCAGTGTCTCTTTCCATTTGATGGCTGCTGCTGATGCCACTTACAAAACTATCATTCAAGAAGCCAGACTCTACGTGCGCCATGTGGAAGTGTTGCCTAAAGTAGGAAACAACATCAGTCAGACGCTGAGCAGAACGACCGGCAAGTATCCGATCCGACGAGTGGAAGTGAAAACGTTCACCATTCCCGCTGGACAGCGATCCATGATCGAAGATCATCTGTTCCAAGGACAGATACCCAAGCGTTTGATCGTTGGTATCGTCAAGAATTCAGTCTTCAGCGGAACCTACAATGAAAATCCTTTCCAGTTTCAACATTACAATGTGTCCAAGATTGAAATCAGTCGCGATGGCAAGACACTGTGTACCCGACCGTTTGAGCCTAAGTTTGGTGACAGGAATTACTTGAGATCGTACTTGTCCCTGTACGAAGCCACCGGACAGTTAGGAACCAACACCAGTCACGGCATATCGTACGAGGATTATAGAGGAGGCTACGGTTTGTGGGCGTTGGATTTCACTCCCGACCAAGGCAGTGACGAGGGACATTTCCACCCTCTAAAATCCGGCCAGATTCGTGTTGAACTTCAGTTTACTACTCCTCTACCTAACACAGCGAACGTCCTCCTGTATGCAGAATTTGACAATACCTTAGAAATCAACAGTTTAAGAGAAGTCATTCAAGATTATTAGAAACCATGGAAGACTGTTATCCCTCTTTACCTAGTGGAGAAACTTTGAAGATGGAATGTGAGGAGACCATGGAAGAAGAAGAAGAAGAAGAAGTAGAAGAAGAAGAAGAAGACGAAGAAGAAGAAGAAGAAGAAGAAGAAGAAGAATCCCAAGACGAAGAAGTTATCATGATGAAGTCAAGATGGCCAGAACAAGAAACCCATTTAGTCTCCTGTTTTGCTACATTCCTGACAGATGTAATGAAATAATTGATCAAGGAAGAGTGCTATGGATGTCACAACGATCATCCCAGTCAAATTCAACACGACAAATGTCTGATGTTGAGCCAAGAAGAAAAATTGGACGAATATTTGGACAAAGCTTGGGGTGTCATCGAGATCGATTTCGTGTTGAAGGAGTGGTATAAAGGCTTGGATAAACATTCTTCTCCTCCATTAACGTCTCTGGAGCGCCGTAGCATCGAATCTCTCTTTGACCAGAATAAGAAGTCGGAGCTAAACGCCTTTTGCTTGTCAGACATTTTCAAGCAAAAGGTCAGCATCGAATTGATCACTTATCATTACCTGTGAAGAAAAAAAACCCACACAAATCAATGGATACCTGGGAACTTTATTATCTTTTGAACCACAGTTCGTACACGGCTTCTTGGAATACTGTCGTCTGTGCTAAAGATGAACTCCATCATCGCAAACCTCAAGGCCATCAAGCTTATGTCATCAACACGGACAACAGTCATCTCCCAGGAACCCACTGGGTAGCCGTCTACTTTCCTCAAGAAGGATGTGTGGAATATTTCTATTCTTATGGATTGCCCCCTCTGGAAGACGATATCATTGACTTTATGAGAAGAAATGCTCAGACCACCCGATTCAATAATGTGAAATTACAAGGCACAGATTCCTTGGTGTGTGGACAATATTGCGTGTATTTTCTGCATCATCGCAGCCTGGGCTATTCCTTAGAACATTTAGTGACTCATTTTGATCCTCGTTCTTCTTCTAGAAACGATGTGAAAGTAGGTCAATGGTTCTGTGACCATTATGCTTATCTTTTGTCTCAAGCTAGGAAACGTAGTGTCCATCAATGGCCTAATGACTTCCAACAGTGGAAATCACAATTTAATTCACAACGTTGTCAGCCCTGTCCAAAACAATGTGTAAATTGAAAAAAAAATGTTTGGTATTTGAAAAAATGTTTGATGTTATATTGTTGGATTATTGTTAAAAATGTTAGAGTTGTTTGTTAGTGTTAAGTAATTTTGAATAAAAATGTTGTGTTTTTGAAAAAAATGCCTTTGTCTTTTGTTTGGCTATAATAATTTTGATTCATGTGCTTTGACTTCTCTCTATCTCTCATGACACTCATTAAACGTTCCGGCTCGAAAACGTGTAGGGATGTTTTCCTTCACGTCCGCGCTTTGACTTTAAGAACCGGGGTAGTTTCCAGTCTAACCATCCATTGTCGACTCATCCTCGTACGAAGATGTGCTCCAAACTAGCTAAGCTAAACGAAGCCTACGTGAATTTGCATAGGGTAAGACAAAGTCTGATACCGAAGCCTGAAGAGATAGAGAATGTAAGAATGTTAAAAGTCACTGAAGACCTGATAGAAGAGCTCTTCAGAGAAGAAGTGAACAGGGAGAAAAAAGAATGGACAGAGAAGTACAGACTTCAGAAACAGCAGAGAGAGCAGCAACAGCAACAACAACAGCAGCAGCAGCAACCTGAACCTGAGAGAGGCTTTGTCGATTGTCGTATCGACACCAAAGAGTTCTTCTTCTCTTTCCGAAGAAGCAGACCTATCGTCAGAAAGTCTATCATCAGAGGACGTCGCATTCTTAGAAACTAAAAGATCGCCCTAGCTTCAACTTCACGCAAGCAAAAAAAAAAATAAAAATAAAAGCCCTTTTCAGGGCTACCCCAATCTCTAGAAAAGAAATAACAATCGATTTGCCAATGTGTGTATGTAGAGTAGTGTGAATATAAACACTCACTCATTTCTGATGTGATTGTATAGGTTTATATGTGTGAGTGATTGTAAGGGCTCAGGTACGTTTATGTGAATAGTAGATTATGATGTTGTTTTTTGCTGTTTGACGTGCGTGGATAGTAGATATTTGGGTTTGATTTGACTGCTTTGCGTTTGTGGATAGTATATTATTGATTTAATGAAATTTTTTAGAATAGTGATGGGCAGTATAAAAAAGTCAGTGAGTGTTTCTTTTAAGTCCGCGCATTGTTTGGTCATGATCTAGGTAATATCAATTTTGTTTTAGGGGATGTTTTCCTTCATGTCCGCGCTTTTAGTATAAATTAATAATCGCTCGGCAGTCTAGCTACCCTTGTTGATTGATCAACACCACCAGAATGAACACCAGACTAGCTAAACTGCTTGAACTTCATGTACACCTGGAATATGCCAGGCGTATAGTGAATGAGCTGGCTGCAGAGGCCATGGCAGAAGAGGGAAGGATGAAAGAGGAGGAGAGAAGAAACAAAGAAGAGGAGGAGAGAAGAAACAAAGAGGAGGAAGAAAAGCAGAGAGGAAATTTCAGAATCCCAGAGACAGAAGACTAGGGTTCTGAAGCCACTTATCCCGCCTCTGCTCTCCCCCCAAAAAGAGTGAAAGGAGACTGGGAAAGAAGATGTGTGTGTGGTGCCAGGCCTGGAAGGTGCCATCATTAACCAGGTGTCACTGGAGTTCAAAAACAAACAACCCTTTTCAGGGCTACCCAATACTCTAGAAAAGAAATAGTAATCGATTTGCCAATGTGTATGTAGAGTAGTGTGAATATAAACACTGACTCTTTTTATGTGTGTCTGTGTGTGTGTGTGTGTGTGTGTGTGTGTGTGTGTGTGTGTGTGTTTGTAAGCGTTCAGGTACGTTTGTGTGGATAGTAGATTATTGGGTTATGTAAGAGCTTAAGTTGGTTTGTGTGATGGTAGATTAGGATTTAATTTTAATGCTTTGCGTGTGTGAATAGTAGATTAGGGGTTTGTTTATTGCTCCTTCACGTATGTGGATAGTAGATAATATGAAATGAGAAAAGTAGGAAATGTTTTCCTTCACGTCCGCGCGTTTTAAGTGATGATCTAGGTAATATAAATTTTGTGACTTTGGGAGATGTTTTCCTTCACGTCCGCACTTTAACTATAAGAACCCACAAAGTTCGTCGTTCGCACCGTTCTAAGGAATAAACAAAGAAGATGGCGGTGACAAAATTATTCAACAATTTGAGAGATAGCTATTTTTGGATCATGGATGGGAATTATGTAGTAGAAAGACTGAATAAGTAAGGAAGATTTGAAGGTAGCCTGAACAATGTGAAGAGTCTTGGAGTAGCAAAAGATCAAATAGGGGGAATGATTGAGGAAGAAGTAGAAAGAATCAGAGGATTCATTGACCCACCTTACGTGAGAGTAGGTACTTTAAAGGAAGCCTTGGATCATATCATAGAAGTTAGGAGCTTCCTAGAAAATAGCTTTCATTGGACTGACTGGTGGTACGTAAAGTGGGGTTGTAACCAGTTGATAAAAGCAGAAGAACTAATTAGAGAGGTAATGAAAGTAGAAGTGAAGAAGATAAAAGAAAAATGGAGCAAAGAGAGAAAGGAAGAAGAGAATAAGAAGAAGAAATTAGAGTTTGAAAGATTAAATAACAACTGGATGAAGATCCAACAGCAATTCAGAGAGATGGGTCATCCTGACTGGATAACAGAGGAGGAGAAGAAGAGGAAGAAGAAAGGAATAATGAAAAAAGTGAGAACTTGGTGGAAGAAGTGGAGGAGTTAGAAGAAGAAGAAGAAACCCAAAAGGCCCTTTTCAGGGCCACTCCAATTTCTCGAAAAGAGATCTACTTTCAATTGCCAACCCTATTTTTATTTTTTTCATTTTAAAAAAACAAAACAAAAAAAACAAAAAAACAAATCCCATGTTAAATTCCCCTTGTCCCTAGAATTGCTTTTTTCTCCCATGTTAAATTTCCCTTGTCCCTAGACTAACCCAAAATAGATTCCCATGTTAATTCCCATTGTCCCCAAAGGGCCGGGGCAGTTTTCCCCATGTTAAATTTACATAGTCCCCAAAGGGCCGGGACCCTGTTTTTAATGGTAAGTCCTATTGTCCCTAATCTGCCCCACTTCACTACTAATTTAAAAACAATCAAATTATGAAGAAAAACTTACTGAAATATAATTAAGGTATATACCAAATAGTGTTCATTCTAAAACATGCACTTGTTCAAACTTATGTGAAATTTGGCGAGTTTTTCATTACAGAGCATAATTCATCACTGTCGTTCACATTTCTCATATTCTTTGCTGTCCACGTCATTAGCAACACGATGTAATCTTGGTCAATCATGAGAGCTGAATGTCATCAGGTTCTAAAACTGTGTTATAAATAAAATTCTCCATAAAAGCTTTAGCATTAAAATGCCAAAATGACAAATATTCCTCCAACACCAAATCCAGCTGTTGGCAAACTGTTTCCACTCAATTTAAAACATTGTACTGTATGTTACTTTGCATTTCTTTCGAATACCGCTGTAATGTTCAGCCTCTCTGACCAAATTATTTTTAATCTCGTATAAAGTTTGCAGTCTTGATTCCATTATCAGTTGGAATTGTTTAGTATGGATCAGCCATTGACAGAGAACGTATGGCATTTTTTAAAGAAACATAATGTTTTTTATTGTGATAAGTAACTTTAATGTTTTTGGTTGCACTGTTGTATTGTGTCACTGTTTCACAAGTTTAATATGTTATTTCTCTGGAAATGCCTAGTCTTCGGTAATAATTTCAACATTTTTGCATTCATTTTCAAAATAGAATAGTTACTATCCTTTGAACCTGTGATACTTCTTCTCCTTTAAGATGTTACACACTTTGGTTTTTCAACTGTTACACTATTTATCTAGTGGTAATGATTTGCTTTAGTAAAACATTTATGGGGTGAGTTTAATCTTTTTAAATATCATTATTTAATGGTGAGCGAGTTCTAAACCTTAATAGAAAACAAGCAAGGTGCAAGCAGTCAAAGCAGATTTAATGTTGATGAGAAATTGTGTGGAAGCTTCAATTTGAGCCATGTGATCCGCTGGATCATCCATAGTACGTATCGGTCTCGGTCATAATCAAACGGATCAGAGATCGCGATGATTCACGCTTGCATACCCAGTGTGATAAAATACTGACCACAAATATAGCATCTAGATTGTTCAATAGCTCAGCCAATCAGATGCAAAATCACTTCATTGACATTGGTATACAATATGTCAGTAATAACTGAACACCGCTAATGAGCTTATGCACCGAATCAAAATCTAATCAGAAATATGACCATTAGAGTGTTAATAAAATATGCTTATCAGTTGCAAGATCTCCTTGATAATTTGCATGGATTCACTCATTCTTGTACTCATTTGATTAGATGTATGACCTCTAGAATGTTCTAAGTTTCATCCAATCAAATGCTTAAATCCCCCTTGAATATTATAATTGAACTCAACTTAGGTCTTGATAATGAAAGCTTACATACCAAATCTGACCAAGATCTGTCAGTAAAATGCTCCTAAAAACTTCAGAATCTCCACTAATAAGATAAAAGATCACTTCATTAATATGCATTGATGACACTCGTAATGAAACTCATCCAAACTCTTGTTGATATAAAATAATTCTAATCAAAATCTGATGGTCCTCACAAAATCATCCAGTCAGGTACAAGCTTCACTCATTAGCACATGTGGATGATGTACATACTTAAACACTTCCGAAATATTCATGATATAGTCTGATATATAAAATTTGCTTAAGATTTTGATCAATCGAAATTTGCATTATCCAGCTATCATATGAATTTGATTATGAAATCCATCTACATATAATAATTAATGGATGTTTAATATACATGGATGGCACTCATAATATTTGAACCGCTAATGTTCTTAATCATAATCAATCAAAACTCGTTTGAGGTTTTAATGATATAAGGTTACACACCAAATATGACCAAAACTGAATGAGGAAAATATACTCTAGAGTGCTCACATGTTTATTCAAGACCACCTCATTAATATATTCGGATTTCACTCACAACTAAACTCATCTGAAATCTTTACAATATAAACTTAAATTGGAAATTTCACCAAAATCCGATCAGAAATATGGACTCTACAGTGTTCACATGCTTAACTAATTAGATGATAGATTTTTTCATTAATATGCACGAATATCACTTAATACTTTAAATGTCAACTGACTTTGGTCAGTTTTGTGTTATTTTTTGTGTTTATGGGTTTGATAGATTTAATGTGCTAAAATTGTACAAGATAAATTTGGTCAATGAAAAATGAAAAGTTAAGTATGTAATCTTCATACATTCTTTGAGTACAATATGTGAGAAATTTAAATGTACACATGCTTCCATAAACAATTATGCAACTTTCATCAATTTTAATTTCCCCAAAAATGTATAGATTAGCTTCTTATCTTTTAGCTTGTATTTGTTTTTTATTTTTGGTTTTTAGATTTCAAATCAATGAAAGCCATTGGCTTTCAGAAGCTAACTGCTGTTGATACAGCTGTTTTATGTATCATGCTTCCGCATTCTTCAGTTGAGGTGTAGTTTTGATTCATTGCCTTCATTGGAGAGATGTATCTTTTGACACACCATTTACTAATGGTATATTTTCTGCTGGTTCTCAAGCTGTTAATTTATCACATCCTTTTTATTAAATGAGTACACACATTTTGCTATTCACCTGTTTGCTGTAAAAATCTTTTCAACTTTTATGTCTTGTTTATTTTAGAGATACTCTTGTTTAAACAACACTACCTTTATTAAACTTGTCATATTTGAAAATTCCTTGTTGTTTGCTTTCACCAGTCATGTCTGTAGATCTGTGACAATCATTATTATATTTGTTCTGGGTAAAATACTTCCACATTCTAGTCTTTACGGTTCTGTTAAATCTTTCTACAGCAGGTGCCTTTTCTATCCAAGTAGTTGCAATTTTCATGTCTGTATATCAACTATGCATGTCACTGATCATTCACATGACTGACTAAAACTCTTTTCCAAGAAAATCTTTTGTTTAGATTGCTTATACGATGTTCAGGCTGACTGTTCAGTTAGTCCTTCTTTCATTTCATAGTATTTTATTTATTTCTGTTCCATTTAATTTGTTGCCACGATCAAGTGATATTTGTATAAGCAATTACACTTTCACAATTAAAGTAAGGGTATATTATATACTAATATTTGTCAGTCATTTAAAACAAAATAAAGAAAAGAAAGGAAATACTTTACATTTTCACAGTTGAATTTTTCAATGCAGGATGATATTTTATGTTTTATATATGTTTATGTTTTCACAGATGCATGTGCTTGTGTTCCAGGCTTGATAATTTGACTTTCAAAATCACTTAATTATTTAGTGTCAAGCCAGATTCTTCACACCATGTTGTGTATACTGTATATATTCAACATAACAAATACAAGGCCTCAAGGTAGATTAGCTATGTAACTAATTGAGTTACCTTCTCTAAATAAAGTCTTTATTATTATTATTACTGATTATGCTAGATAGTTAAACTGTCTTTAGGTGTTATCAACAACCCAACAGGACACCAATCTATAACAGAAGCTTTTATTTTTAACTGTTTATATTTCAGTGATCCTTTCAAATGCAAGAACAATTTCAGAATTATGTCAAATATGTTGATTTCTATGAATGATGACAGAAACTCTGCAAAACAGTCTGTGCAGCAGCTAGTTTGGGTTACTATATGCCGTCTTAAATCTAACTCTGTCCTCTATAAAATATATTCTTGTTTTTATTTGGTCATTGTAAATTGACCTTTTAAAGTTTGACATTTTCAAGTGGCATTGTCAATTTTGCAAAATTAAAATAATTGTGTATGTTCTTAAATAATAATAATAATAATAATAATGAGGAGGAGGAGGAGGGCTTACTATTGTTATGTATATTTGATTTAATATATCTGATCTAATTGTTTGTGAGTTTTAAAATCTTTTTATTTTGTGATTTCATTTTTTATCAAAAGAATGTAGTTCTGTTTACTAGAAACTCAATACTTTCTGCAGAAAATAGCTTGACCTTGACTTTTAATTTTTTAAACAGATAAGGCTGACCTGGTTCCTGACCTTAATTCAAAAAGAGTAACAGTCACGTTAAGGTTTTGCTAATTTATTTTTATTGTGGGATTAATAAGGTTGAGATCGAGGATGTGTTGGATACATAACCCTTAACTTGTAAATAAATTTTAAAAGTGAAGTAAACAACTTTTTTGTTTTATTCTTTGAGTAAGGGCCATGCTGAGAGTACGTGATATAAAAATGATCACGTGACCCTTACCCTGGCATCTGTTTTTTGCAACATTAAAGTTTTAAACCATTGCTTAGAGATCTTTCAGCTGGGCCTCTAAACCCTGTGACTTATAAAGGTATTTCTTTTGTTGTGTCATTTTGGGAATTACATTTTAATGTTTATTGGAATCATTTGGATTCTAAAAGATTAATTAATTTATCTGGAAATATTTTGAGTGTTAATACAGAATTCTTGAACAAAGAATTTTTATTATTTCAAACACAGGATTAATTTTTGTGTTCCTACAAAGAAATGTAGACTTCAGCACAGTACAGGATACAGCATATATCATTGCCTTCCATCTTGGATTCTTCATCGGGACTCGAACTTGAATTCCACAGAACATTTAAATATTAGGACTTCAAAAAACATTTTCGTGGATTATTCTTCAATTATATTTGGGTATGATTATTAAGACCATTTAGTTCTTATTCTTTTTACTTTTACAGTACTTTTCCAGTGAAATAAATCATTTGTTAATTTTTTCAAAGCTTGTTTTTTACTCCACTCTTTCTTGTGTTACTGTTTATTCGAGCCTAAACACGAAACAGTATAGATCCTAATTTACAAAAGAAAACCAAACACCATGAAATTAGAAAACATAAAAACATGCTGAAAATATTTAAGGTAGGAAACATTATTAGGTCCTTAAGTTTGTTCTTGCAGTCAAAATAAGTGAGATTTAAGAGCACTCTTGAGGGGCCCCGAGTGGCCGAGTGGTCTAAAGCGCTCTCCGTTACGGATCACTGCCATCTCACCTCTGTCTGCGTGGGTTCGAGTCTCAGATTCAGCTAACGTGGGTATGTGAGAAAGCTTGCCAGTAGCTTCTCGTGGGTCGGTGGTTCTTTCCGGAGTTTTCTCGGGTTCTTCCTCCACCATTAATACTGGCCGCCATGTATAGCCTATCGTGTGCTGAAAAATGGCGTTAAACACTACAACAACAACACAGCACTCTTGAGTGAGATCACTGTGTCTTTGTGTCTAAGTTCAGTGGTCAATTCATTCCACGTTGCTGGGCCTTGGGATGCAAAAGAACATTGTCCATCTGACTTCATTTTCATAATGGTAATAAATAGTATACGATTGTCAGAAGAGGAGCATAAGTATCTTGCTGGTGTGTACACATGGGTGAGGTCAGATAGGTATGTTGGACTGGAGTCCGTCAGTGAAACTTAGCACGGAGAACACATTTTGTGTTTGATTCTGGATCGAATGGATAGCCAGGTACAGAACAGGTGGGAGGTGTGCTCTGATTGTGGTACTCTAAAGATAATCCAAGAAGCTATGTTTTGACGTTTTTGAAGTTTCTGGTGTAGATATTGAGACAAAATGGACAGAACTGAGTGACAATAGTCCAGTCTTGAAAGTACTAATGAACACACAAGTGTTTTATTGGCATCAGCCGAAAGATATTTGCGACTGGAGCTGATGCGTCTCAGCTCAAAATATGCAGCCTTGCATATGTTCATAATTCGTTGGTGCAATGTGAAAGTACTGTCAAGAGTAACAACTAGGTTTCGTACTGACTGTGTGAACTTAGTGTTGGTATTGCTGATATTTATTATTTGAGACAAAGGATGTGATTGAGAAAGTCTTTGTATTGTGATCAAAATGGCTTCAGTTTTATCATCACTCATCTGCAGCTTGGAACAGGTCATCCATGATTTCACATTGTAAATGCACCTCTCTACACCTTTGATGGTAGAATCAACTTCAGTTGGGTGGCTAGATTTGTATATTTGGGTGTTATCAGCGTACAATTGGTCAGACATTGGATGATGATCTACCAGTACGAAATAATTAGGCGGATTCCACCTGGAACTTAAGCAGATTCCAGGCGGAATCTGCCTAAAATGTTAAAAATCTGGCTAATACAAAGGCGGACATGGAAAATTGGAGAAGTCAGAGATGAATCCATCTAGAGTCGATATAACTCTAAGACGGACTTTTGTCAAAATTCCTGCTATATAATACATCTTTGGGCATAATTTTGGAAACGGTTGATTTTCCACCCACCATCTAGGTGGAATTAGGAACTTGGTCATTGACATCTATTATATGAAAGGAGGAATCTGGAGTTAGTTTATTTTCTAACTAACATCTTGGCGGAATGAAGAACTTAGTCATTTACATCAGTTAAATAAGGCAGAATTAGGATTTGGCTTTTGTGTGTCTGTAAAGTTTTATGACTGAAAATATAGTGATGTTTTGTTATTGTAATATCACTGACATTTCAATAAAAATATCAATGAGATATAATAAAATTTATTGTTTCTTGTACAATTTGAATCATTTTCAGCAGCATTTATATTTCCTGTTTCTGATAGCTGTAATTTTATTGTTTATTTTGGGCACAATTTATAACTTCTTTCCACATCTTTCCTTGTTAAATTTCTTTTTCAAAATGTGTTGTTGTTGTTGTATTTTTGTTTAACTTCAGTTGGATTTAACTGCCCTCAAACAAGTTTTCATCTTATTTTCCGTTTTAAATTTCGCTTTTCTCTTGACCTGAATTTCCTCGATATGGACCCATTTTTTAATATCGTCTGCGAAACTTTCTTTTTATAATAATACTCTATCCGGTCCCATTCCGCATCGAGATTCTAATAAGTATTTGTTCCGTTTATTGTTTAACAGATCATCGTTGTAAAAAGCTTTCTGATCGGTCAAAATTTTATACTTGCCCAATGAATCATCGCGTAACAGAAACCTATGGGAATGAGCATGTTTGCTAAACGATGCAATTTGAATTTTCGAGCGGGATCCGAGACTGAATAACCATTTGCAAAATGTGCGGCAATAAGAATAGCTTGAATGCAAAGTCGACGGGAATGTAATTGGTCTGTACGTATTAAAACTGAATGCCAGGACTAGCATTTTGCTTTTTGTGCCATAAAGAGCTTTACAGTAGCGGCTAACGTGCTAAATAGGACAAGGAATTGAACCATGAATCGGGATGATTTCGAAGTTATACAACTCCAAACTGATTAACTTCAGAATTTAAGGAGGTACAATGCATATATCACTGGTGGGAATTGTTGCCAGATACCCATGTCTATCAAAGATAGTCATATCTTTGCGAAATTTTCTTGGCCGAAAAGTTGAATCTTCTTTCAATATCGTGAGGCATTATTGTGCATATTATCAAAATATTCGAGGTGTGTCGAAATTCAGTGTAACATAAGAGTAATTATATCATGTTAAATGTTTGTCACGGCTGCTTATGGAACAAAGACTAATTCAAGAGACCACAACAGCATCATAGTTTGTACAATCACAAATCAAGTCTACAGTACAAGTGACATAAGGCAGGCTCCTTGTTTTTCTTCTTTTCATAATCAATGTCACAAATGGATGCTTTTCTGTAATGTTGCATTATTTTCGCAGTTGACTTTTTCAATGCAGATTAATATTTTATATTTTATATATGTTTATGTGTTCACAGATGCCTGTGCATATGTTCCAGGCTTGATACTTTGATTTTTAAAATCACTTAATTATTTAGAGTCAAGCCAGACTCTTCACATCATGTTGTATATACTGTATATGTTCTACATCACAGAGAGAAGGACTGAGGTAGATTAGTTCTGTAACTAATTGAATTACCTTCTTTAAATAAAATCTTTATTATTGTTATTATTATTATTATTATTATTATTATTAACTCCCATATCTCTTGCCTTGGATTTCATATAATTACAGCATTAGTATATTTGTTTTCATGCACACTTAAATATCACCTTGGTTAATAAAGTCCTGCTTAATTCATATCCATTATTTCTTTGAAACCTTCTTAAATGTCTGAAACACTACTGAAACTTTGGTAAAATACTATATAATGAGATCTGACCATAATTTCAATGAAAGTTTTGGTCAAAATATTTGTGAAATCTCACCAAACTTTAAAGTGAAATGAAAAAGACTTAAGTGATGCCATCATGGATTAGGTTTTCTATGCAAGAAAGAAAATGAGGACAAGAAAAACCTAAATCTTATTTGATAATATCTGTCAAAATAAAATTAATGATCCATTTTAAAAATTACTGCGAATATTTATCATTGATTCCCAATAATTTCTAAAAATCGCTAGGCAGTTTAATACAAATATGAAGCATACTTTTTATGGTTTAGGCAGAAAACGCTTAAAAACCCGTTTGAAATCCGCCGTGACATTTTCATCATTGGATGGGGTTTCTGCGGGCATTTCCATCTAATTAGGCAGACGTAAAAATTCCGCCTAGTAATAGAGTAATTTGCATATTTCGAGCTATATTCCACCCTGAATCTGCCTAAAAGTGATTATATGGGGAATCTAGGCTAAATAAGCGGAATAAACAGATTCCGCCATAGACGGACTAAACAGATTCCACCTAGTAGACGGAATAAACATATTCCGCCTAGCAGGCAGAATAAACATTCCTCCTAATAATAGACGGAGTAATCTGCATATTTCGGGCTATATTCCACCCTGAATCCGCCCTGAATCCACCTAAGATTTATAAGTGGAATCTAGGCTTTAGGTGAAATCTGCTTTAAAATTCTACCTGGCATCAGGATAAAGTCAGGGCGGAAGTTTTCATACAGGTATGACACTTGAGAGTGGCTGAGTGTATAGAATGAAGAGAACAGGTCCAAGAACAGACTCCTGTGGAACACCACAACATAGATCAACTGGGCTGAAGTGTATTCCATTTGCGAACACAATTTGTGTCCTGTTGACCAAGTAGGACTTGAACGACAGTAAGGCTGTATCGTGAACGCCAAATACATGCTGGAGATGGTGAAGTAATATATCATGGTCTATCGTGTCAAATGTTGCAGACAAATCGAGGAGGATGAGAACTGTAATCTTTCTGCCAGCCAAAGCAGAGAGAAGGTCATTAACTACTTTCAGAGGAGTAGTTTTAGTGCTGTTGCAAGGGCGATATGCAGACTGTACATTGCTGAAAAACTGTTTGAATTCATATGAGATACAAGTGGAAATAAAACAACTTTTTCTAAGATTTTTTATATGAATGGGAGATTAGAAACTGGGCAGTAGTCCTTTAAATCTGTATGGTCGAGTGTTGGTCTCTTCATCATAGGTTTTACAATGGCAGTTTTGAAAAATTGATGGGAATTTCCTGGATAAGAGAGAGATATTAATAACATCAGTAGTGAAGGCAATATTGGATCTAAGCACTCAAACAGCAGTGACGTTGGAATTAGATCAAGTTCACATGACTTTGGTGCACTCTTCGTCACAATTGTACATACTAAATCCATAGAGACAGGTTCAACTGCTGCTTAAGGTCGCTGCTGAAATTCTGTATCACAACAGTATGGTGATAACGAGTCAATTGAAATTGTGTTGTTAAGCTCATCTCTAATGGTTTGTACTTTATCATGGAAGAATGTGGAAACAAACCCGGAAGGTTGACAGGAGATAAGGTAGTTTTAAGTGGTGTACATTTTGTTCCTTGACATTAGCTTATTAGTAATCTTTAAGAGCTTTTTGCAGCTGCAACTTTATGTGATCTTAGTACTGTAGTGGGTTGATTTCGCAGCATGGACTATATCTGTGGCATTCTTCTTAGAGGC
Source organism: Sinohyriopsis cumingii (assembly GCA_028554795.2). Classification (NCBI taxonomy): domain Eukaryota; kingdom Metazoa; phylum Mollusca; class Bivalvia; order Unionida; family Unionidae; genus Sinohyriopsis; species Sinohyriopsis cumingii. Next base: position 627,656 of record JAPYKE020000094.1, on the reverse strand, counting down.
TTTGTAGATTTGCTTATGAATAGTGAGTCTGGTGGAAAGCCAAAGCCTCTCAGCTTTACAGGGGTCTATTTTAGCAGTGCGAAGCTGGTCCCTAACACTGATATACCACAGAGAACACTTTTGAATTGATATTCTGCGCTTGGTTGCTGGGGCATATTTGTCAAGCAATGAACGCAGGCAGATATCGAGTTGTTCTGCTGTAGGAGGTAAGCAAGTTGTTAGGTTTGCTTGGATGTCATGCATTGGTTTTGTTCTATTTATCATACGGAGGTTTCTCTTAGTAGCAAATACAGATGGAGAGTTAGGGATCGATAGGTCAAGATGGCATATAATGCAGAGGTGATCTGATGTAAGTTCGTGGTATACCAGGGAGGACTTTAGAATATTATCATCAGGTCTATGAAGAATCCAGTCTAAAATGAGACCATATTTATGAGTGGGTTGGTTAACTGACTTTTTGAGGTTGAAAACATGAATGGAATCTAGGAGTTTTGACGTGTATGGGTTTCCAGGAACGTCAAAGTGAAGGTTGAAATCTCCAAGAATAATCAGGGTGCCACCTATCAAATTTCAATACTCCACGAGATTCAGAAACTGCTCCGGAGAGAGAGGTTAAGTCAGATTGTTTTTTCTACAATGTAAATTATTCTTTCCCAACACTGGCTGTTTTAATCAACAAGGGTTGATGCTACTTATTTCAGTTTCTTCATCATTGAAAGTAATCTGTCAATTTGCATTTTTTCCAAAACACTGGAGTGTATATTTTTTCGTATTGCATTATAATATTTTACATTATCACATGAACTATCGCTGAAGCAACAAATATCTATATTTACCACATAGGCGGTACACTTTGCTTATAGTGTGCGGAGTTTAATATATTTGATATTATAACATGTGAACACATCACTTTATGTGATTCTGACTGGTCCAAATAAGCCCATGAAATTACTGTATAGTATTCTCTTTACTGACTAGCTATGATCGTTGGAAAACATTTTAACCCTACCTTCTGGAATTTCTTGTTTTCAATGAACATTTTTGGCCACCATTTAATTTTTTTGACTGGGGTGAAAGTGAATTGGGGAACAATGGTTTCATCTGTTTCAATATTGCCAGTTCATACCCACAGGTTTTGTTATGTCGTGTATAACAGATCATAACATGAAAAATACAAAACCCCTCAAGACAAGAACAATAACAGCAAGTAAAATGACGGGTATTGCTCGGATGATAGCAAGGGTGGGGGTGGGGATGGAAGGGCAGTATATCTGTAGTATGGAATCCACCCTATATACAAGCTTGAGTTAAATGTGAACTTACAGAAGTAAATAAACTCATCTTTGTTCACAGAAGAATGTAGACATAAACAGGTCTCAACAACTGAGAGAACTTATTCCAACCACAGCATATTTACACGGTATGCAAGTCCAACTCAAAAAGAGATTTGTTTACATCTTCTGAACAATATAATGTTCCAAATCAAATACCGCAAATATCTAGTCACAAATACATCACAGTAAGTATGTGTATTTCTACGTCCAGTAATCTCTTTTTTAACAAGAATATCTCAACAATGTAATGTGTAGTTGTGATGTTAAATTTCAACGCAAACATTGGTACTGTGTTGTATAGGCCAACTCAAACCAGTACAGTGCACCGTATCAAAGAATGTGACATACACCCTTTGGGCATTTTGTGTTGACAAATGTTTTGTCTTTTGCAAAATGTTATATTTGGATGGACGCTTATCCACTGATTGATAGTTAGCAAAAATGTATAATATACTTTTACTATTTCAACTTTGTTTGGGACATTATTTTACACACAACAAATGAAAGGTAAAACATCTGTCAAAATGAGTGAAATTATTCAATCTTCTTTCTGTCTACATAATTTCTACTGAAATAAAACTACGTGATAAAAGGATTCTCAAATGGGTAATGATTTATTACTAAATTTATGAAACTCGCCAACGCTCGAAAAAGCTGGACATTATTTAACTTGCTTCATAAATTCAATATTTATAGGTTACTGCATTTGTATGGGAAAATATGAAAGAGTATTTTGGATGGAAATACTGCACGACCTTGGGAGTGCAGTATATCCATCCGAGAAAAACGAGTTAATATTTTCCCATACAAATGCAGTAACCTTCTAATTATATGCTCATTTTCTTATTCTACCTAAGGCTTTCTGATGTGTCAAAGAATAAAAATCAAAAGGATGAAACAACAGTGCGATTGCCAAAAGGTTGTGCGCCTGACATCGTCCGAAGAAGGGTGATTCGATAAGGCCCATGATGCGGCAGTAACCATAACCTTTCTCGGCTTTAATTCTCATTAAGGAAAGGACCCTCTCAGTGATGAACCAATAATCCAGCTAACTAAGGCGGCTGCTGAATTATCAGAGAAATCCTTGAGAAGGAGGAGACAATTTACACTTTTCCTTCTCCTGTTAGAGGAAACCAAATAAAACCTCAATGCATTAACTGGGAAAAGGAACCTATCTTAATCATTCCCAGTAATACATGACTGAGACACTGAATCTTAACAAATACATGAGCTATTGAAGGCAACTGATTTTTAGCTAGACAACTGAGTTAGCGAAGAAGAGAAACTGAAACATAGTTACTAATGAACCATAAACAACCCTTTTATATCGACAAGGCATAGATTTCACTTCTCGAATACTGTCGTAAGGATAAGGTTCTTGAAGACAACATCATCTCAAAGTTCCTATGGAGATTTAGATAATGCCCCAAAACTATTTCACTGAACTCTAAAAGGTGAGGAAATGAAGAGAACCATCTATGCATTAAGGAGCAAGACACTGGTCTAGGAAGCTCAAATGACCACTAAAATCTAAAAGGTTAGGATCTACCCCAATGGCAGAAATCAAAGATTATTTAAGAGTATTAAAAGTACTAACCAATAGCCCTTAAAGGTAGATAATGAACATTCTCTTTTCTTGAAATGGAAAAAAGACACTCTGCAACTGTTAAAGGTTGACTGATAGGATGAATGTGTTTCCTACAACACAAATTGCACAGGATCCACTTTTGTGTTGTAAACTTTGGAAGTAATATTGATGCAGTTGGAAACCTCGCTCAAAAACTGATTGTATCAGATACATTGTCGGAGATGAGCCAAGCATAAAGGCATAAAGGTGAAGAATCTGCGGATTACTGTGTAGAAGAACCTGCTTTGCTTCTAGGCTTGTCTACCAACTGTAAATCAATAAACAAGGACCATTTGGGCCATGAGGAGGGGCTATCAGGATCAGCCGACATGTACAGATCCTGATCCTAGAGAATTATTTTGGAAGGTGGGTAAGTATATGCTAACAATCCCACTTCAGAGAGAAAGTGTCCACAGCTCAGGTTCTGTGATCAGGTACTGGTGAGAATCTAAGAGGAAGCTTGTTCAGTTTTATAGCAAATAGTCCACTGCTGGTCCATCAAAAAGTGACTCCGCTACTGACTAGTGCATACACCATTCTGTGAGAGCCACATGGTCCCGTCTGGATGGGCCATCGGCCAAAATGCTCATTAGCCAAAAATATACAGACTGATTGTGACCTCCTCTAAGACTGCCAACTTGTGATGATTCCAGACATGCACAAAAGGAGAAGAAACATGTGTACCTCTTTGATGCCTAAGGCACATTGCCAATGATGTGCTGTCTAAAGCAACTATAATGCAGAAATGCTTTATGAGGCCGACACAATCCTGCAGGTATACAAGTAGTGCCCACATCTTTGTGTTGTTGATATGAATGGTAACTTCGTCCACAGTTTCTTAAGTACTACATGTCACCCTCCTCCACCGCTCCAGGTAAGAAACACATCCTGAGTCTGATGCATTTGTATACAAAATAGAGCGGTATCTGGGCTATGAAATTGGATCCCAATGAGAAAGCAGTCCAACTTTAGCCACCAATGCAGTTGGTGATGAAAATGGTCTCTTCTTCCCAAGACCACAGTTCCTTAAGTACTACACCCTCCTTGTCTCCAGCAAGAATCCCATCCTGAATTTTTTATGTATCTGTGTACAGAATGACACTATTGCTTTCATGTTAAGATCATAATTTGTTGCATTCACTACATTGTTGCATTGTGCAGTTATTTATATTTGGGACAATGGACTTGGATCCCAGTCAGGAAATGGACTCGATCTAGCGACCAACTCAGTGATGAAAATCAGATCCTAGGGGAATTAGAGCCAGTAGTGGGTCACTGTGTGTTTTCCAATTTGATTGAAGCAGCAACTATATAGAGCACAAGTGCAATCTCCCTATGGAATCTAATTCAGCAGCCATGTTCATAGTTCTGAAGAGACAGAACAATAAATGTGAGCTGACATTGAATTCTTGGCCATAACATTCATTATGGGTCACAAAATCTAAGCAATCCTGACTGATGAACAAAAACTCTCCTTTGATTGTGAGGACATTCATCTGCACATGCATGAAATCCTAGGAGATGTGATCCAACTTTTCTAGGCTGGGAATAAGATCCAGATAAGTCACCGTCAACATAGACGGGGATAAGCATTTCAGGAGATTATCTGAGAGGATACTGAGCACCAACCAGTCATCAAAATACTATAAGAGGGTTACCCCTAAAGAACTCAGAAAGGTTCTGGTGGTGGGATCAAAGCCAAATGAAAGAGCTTCAAATTGAAATGTCTCATAATCAAGACAAAACCATAGGTATTTCCTGTAAGGCAGGACTATGGTATTGTGAAGGTATCCATTCTCTAGTTCTATGGAGACAGCCCAGTTTTACAGCATGATGGCATTTCTGACTGAGGCACTAGTCTCCATGTCTTGATAAAGGAATGTGTTTCAGGCAGAAAGTTCAATTATAAGTTGAAACTTTCCAACTTTTCTTAGCACCATAAGATCCAGGAACAGACACCTAGAGTTTAGCTGTTTGATACTCTCTCAACTGATGAAACAAGATGTGGGTCCACAATTGGGAGGGATGTTCCCAGTAACACAGTTGGTAACTTTCATTAAAGGTGGAAATGATCCACCAACTGTCCATAATGTCCAACCAAGGCTCTGAAAGAGGGCAAGTTGGGTACCTACTGAGAAAATGGGAAGAAGAAGATGCAGAATAGGGCATGACTGCCTAAGGCCAACTGCCTCCCTCTTTCCTTCCTGGGTCTCTGGGACCATCTCTTCAAGTCAAAGATGGGCAGGAGAGATTTTGAATTTGGGACTGTTTCTATGGCTTTTGAAGCTGACCTTGCCTGAAATATTTAGTAGTAGGTCTTATCAGCTAATCAGGGTGAGTGTACTTCTTTGTGGATGGCTGGTTAACAAGCCATGAGTTGCAGCCAGGGAGAAATGTTTCCGGTCACTCATATTTTGCAACGCTCTGGAGGGTGCGAGACCTACGAAAAGCATCACCACATTAAGTGGTGCTACCCTCAACAGGTTGTTGCTGTGGTCAAGCAAGACCTTTGATGTTTCCATGTTGGCATCCCTGCAGAGGTGGATAACATTAGCAGAAAGCACCACTGACATGGACAATGCATTCTCAATATCGTTGACACAGTCGGCAATCACTGAAGAGCCGTGAAAATAATGATTTCTTCTCCAATAGACTGAAGTAAACAGCTAGAAAGAGATCAGCATGAGAGGCTTTAGCATAACGGTTTCCCATGATTCCAATCTGAGATGAGTCCAGGTCCCAGCTGTTATCTACACTTTGGAAACAGCAGAGTCCAAGAGGTGAGATGAGGATTTAAGGGGCCAAGCAAGTGAATGGATCAGATAACCTGAGATGGAAACCAGTGAGTGAAGCATATAAAAAGGGGACATACCACTCCTTTTGCTTTCTGGCAGTTTCTTGGCCTTGAATACTTCTGTGCTAGCTTCCAAACCCTCACAGAGGCTGGGAGTTGCAGATCTGAATAAGTGTGGGGCACATAAAGTCTCTCCATAATATGAAAAATGCTGGTATCCTCTGCACACAAACGCATGGGCACAGGTCTCAAGGAATGGAAGGTATAATACAGCAACAAAGGTGAAATTCATTGAGCACCATTACATGCACGAATTTCCAATATATTTGATGGAAAAAGACATTATGTATGAAGGCTATAACTAATGAATCAGACTGGGATAATGTTCTTTTCAATTTTGGAGGGAATATTTAGCTTGGACTGGGAGTTTATTGTCCCAATAAAGGAAAACAAAGCAACAGTAGCAGGTAATGTATTTCATTTACTAATTTCTGTAGTTTCTGCTTTATTGTTCTAATAAAAGTACAAATGTCTATAAAAGAAAACTTGTAAAGAATACAAAAATCATTCAAATGGACTTAAAATCCAAACAGATTATCTAAATTTGGATAGTAATATTCCCACAACTTAACCAAGCTTGACAGGGACAGATGGGTTGCCTTGGACAGATGGACCGTCATGTAGAAGTACAGATGTACAGACTGACTTATGCAAATAAAGAAAAGTATAAAGCAGTGGGTGCATTCAAACAAGAACTGATAGTCTGAACTTGATGCAATTTTAATAACTCTGTATGCAGTACTGAACTGAAAAGCATCTGGATAGGAACAAAATCATACACATGCGCATTGTAACTGACATACAGTTTTACAATTACACTCTTTCTAACTGTATGTATATGCCAGTTCTTAACCATTAAAAGTGATTGCCAAAGACTGTAATGTTGATAAGGTGTATATCGTTCTGGAAGCACACGGGCGTTCATTACTGTCTAACTACTGTTCAAACCCATGTTCATCCACTTACAGTTTTAGGCAAATCTGTCTCACAAATCTAGACAAAGAATAGTACAAATATTATTTGCATTATGAAAAGAAATATTTTATAAGACTCCTTTAAATTTAAATATACAGGATAAGTTTAATACTCCATAAAATGAATTCTTTTCAAGCACTTGTTTTCATTAAACTCCACAACCTCTCTTTCTGTAGATGTCACTCAAGAAACTTTAGACTTTTTGTCTCTTCAGTCGTACAGAATCATCCCACACAATTGCAGAATCTCTCAAAAGGTAACTGTAAAACAGAGAAGCATAGTTATTTTTCCTTACAATAATTATGATATGCTGTGTAAGCTACAGATGTAAAGCATGATGGCCATAGTGTTGAATCAGTGTGATACAAAGTCATCATATTGGAAATGGGTGTCTGTAATTTTATGCAAATGAAAAAAATGAATAAACTTTGTTCATTGTTCTTTATAATAAATCAGGCAGGGATAGGTAGCATTCATCACATTTTCTCAATACACTTTTTCTGTTATAATGACCAACCAGTACCAGACATTCATCACTAAATATCACTAATCCAACCATTCTGCGAGGTTCACCTTAATTTTTACATACACCAGTTAATTTTTATAATTCAGTTCCCTTTGGAGATACTGAGAATCTTCCATACATGTTGAAATATCCCTAAAATTGCAAACACTTCTGGGTGCTTACAATGAATATAGGTACATCATAACTGATGGATTTAATTCAATTGTCAAATCCACCAAACTCCATCTTTGCTAGCCAAGGTCCCAATATGTTACCTATCTACACATTGGCTAGTCAAGGTCCCAATGTGTTACCTATCTAAACCTTGGCAGATCATTAAGACATTTTGATAATTCAGGTCTGTGAATTTCATCTGATGCAGCAGCAAGCCACTGCATCCAATCAGAAGCAAGTTATTAAAATTTGAAAACTGTTCCTACAAGATCCAGATAAGTGTGCACACAAATGGAATGGATTCATAAATAAGCAATTTTCCATTGCCAGTCCATGTTTGTACAAATGCATACTTTCCCTCAAATACACATGTAATGGCTTCTCTCTGGTATATTGTCGTACCTTCGATGTTAAACTGACAAAGTGTCCCTTTGAAGTCATTTGCCTCTACCATTTTCAGCTCATGTACAATGCACCGCTGTTACACACTATTGGTTAGTTGGCATTACATACTAAGGGAGACAACTCATGATGTCAGTATGACAAAGCTCTAAAATATCTGTATGATCCACAAACTTGTAGATAGGGTTAACACACTAGAGCCTTGGCTTGCAAAAATGACTTAACTCTTGTCTCCTGTTTCATTGTTAATAGCCAATATAGTACACAGCCACCATGAGCACCAGCATTTAATCGTTAACCTAGTCAGCATAAATCTTCTTAAGAACCTACTGAAATGAACATTTTTGAAATTCTCACCACAGCAAATTCAGTTTTGTTTCCCATCAGTTTAGCAGTACTTTGATTACTCATGCCATCCTTGTTACAGCCATTATCTTTTGTACTTTTTGTTTTTATAAGCTTGCCTAAATAAATGTATTTAGAACTTACTGCATGCATCTTGTGATGTCTCAAAGTTGTGGGTCGGCTTATATGTGGGACGTGCAATTTTTAGTGTTTATACCTGTTCGATTTGTGGGGTCAGCTTAATCACGAACGGGCTTATAGATGAGTATATATGGTGTATTGTGTACTATATCACAATATGTATTCATGCATATTGCAACACAATAATCCATATAGCACTATATATTGCAAGATGATCATATACACATCACTATTTCACAATTTGATCATTATATATTACTATTTCAAAATATGATCCATTATACATTACTGTTTCACAATATGATCCATTATACATTACTATTTCACAATATGATCCATTATATATTACTATATCACAATATGATCTTTTATAAAGCTCTATATCGCATAATTTACACTTGAACATGTAAATACTATCAATGGGATCGAACACTTTATACATGATGAATAACAAATGAACTCAAATTCAATATTTTCATGCTATGTCAAAATGTACATGTGGCATATGAACACCTGACATGTATGTCAAAATGTAGCCCTGTCATATGAACACTGAACAAGGTATGTCAATATGCACCACTGTTATATGAACACCTGATATGGCATGTCAAATGTGCTGTGGCATATGAACACCTGAACTGGTATGTCAAAATGTACAACTGTCATATGAACATGGTATGTCAATATGTACCACTGTTATATGAACACCTGACATGGTATGTCAAAATGTACCATTGTCATATGAACACCTGATATATGTCAAAATGTACATGTGGCATATAAACACCCAACATGGTATGTCAATATACACTACTGTTATATGAACACCTGATATGGTATGTCAAAATGTACATGTGGCATATAAACACCCAACATGGTATGAAACTATGCACCACTGTCATATGAACACCTGATATGGCATATCAAAATGTACATGTGGCATATGAACACCTGACAAGGTATATAAAAATGTACCACTGTCATAGGAACACACAATATGGTATGTCAATATGCACCATTGATATATGAACACCTGATATGGTATATCAAAATGTACCACTGTTATATGAACACCCAACATGTTATGTCAATATGTATCACTGTTATATGAACACCTGATATGGTATGTCAAAATCTACCATTGTCATATGAACACCTGACATGGTATGTCAGAATACATACAAACATGATTTACCTAGCTAACAATGAACAGTTACTGTCATGAAATATGAAAAGGCAACTTAGGTACGGTACAATACCTGAAATGTCATCTTCGTCTGTGTACCTTTGAGTTTGTTTATATTATTGCCTGAAGTTGAAAGACTAGATGCATGCAAAGATTTCTCAGCATAGATGAATGTTTTTATGTTACTCTTCCTCCTTGGCAGCAGGGACCAAAATAATAAAATCAAAAGATTTTTAAAGTTTTTCTTGATTTGTACAAATACAAAAGAGCTTCATGAAAACGTTGATTTGCCAAACATTGGCAGACAGCAAAATATTGTGCCAATTATGCTGACACTCATTGTTTCATCATCTAGATTAGTGTTTAGCAGAAAACCAGATTAAGTTTATGTTGTTAGCCTTATCACCCATTAAATGTTTTAAAAAATGTTTGGGTATGAAATTTTAAATTATTAAGGTTGATATCAGCGACCCTCTCAAAACTGCAAGGCAACCCCATTTTGGCTTGCAACCCATTGGTAAAGAACAATCAACTAACACAGATGAAACATAGCTGGTTAAAAAATCTACATAATTTATTGAGGGGAATATTGCACAAGAAAACAAATTACACTATTTTGAATCTTTGAATTCAATTTTTTGAGGGGCAGAGCATATTCCTAGTTATCCCTCAGCAAACTTGCTCTCCACCTTTTTTTTATCAAGAACCATCTGTTTTGAAAATTAGGGAAAGCCCAATGTAATGATGCTTTAAACGGAACTGGATACAGCATATAACCACACTGATAAACTACAGGCAGCAGCATAATCTGGAATTCACTTCAGCTCTGCAGGATAAATAGTTTTACATCTTCAGTTACATGCTGTATAGAGTTGTTTGTAAACATCCACAAAGGAAACCCACAAAAAGAGTTCTTTATTAAGGTAATGGTGTAATAATTTATACAGAAAATGATACCATGCATGTTTAACTCTTTATCTTCTAACGCAGAGGTGGGCAAACTTTTCATTGCAAGTGCCGCATACACAAATTTACACCTTGTCGCGGGCCGCATAGTTCATTAAGTAAAATAATTCATATTTGAATTAGCAAAAACAAAAGATTTTTCTAAATAACATCTCATTAATTTTCAGTTGTTGTTTATTTATTTGATAAACAGAGTAACATAAACAGAGTCAGTGCGAATGATAACTTGTTCCTAGGCCGCATGAAAACCCTTGGCGGGCTGCATGAAAGCCCTTGGCAGGCAGCACGTGGCCCGTGGGCCGTAGTTTGCCCACCCCTGTTCTAATGCATATGCAATGCTGAATGTAGCCTTGTATACCTGAGATGCGGATACAAGTTGTTATTAATACTATCTCAGTCCCTATTAACTCTTACATGCATTTCCGGCCATGCATATAAACATTTCATATTATAGCTTTGCAGTGTGAACAAACATTTGGTCTTGTTAACAATATTTAGATAATGAAAGTAGTCCTTACATAAAATGAAGGAAGTGTTCTCTTATTAGTTTTACATTCTATAAGTTGGAATTCCCACTGAAAATGCGTGACAATTTTGTATGGTTGGAACACACAGCAAAGTCAAGCCAACATTTCATTTAAATGAAAATGCAAGGGGGATAGATTTCGTTTTAAAACAATTTTTCCAGAAGAAATATTCCAATGATTGGTAACTGAAATGAACAGATATGCCGATAAACAAAGTAGTGAGAAGCCTGATCCGAAGTGGTCAGTGTCCAGCAGTGTCCAGAAATGAAGGCATTTTGGGGAGTACATGTCATTGGAATATAATGCAAATTCCTGAATAAACATAGCTGAATGTTTAAAATTTCAGTTTTCATTAAATTACAGTTTGCATGAGACTAGACTGATGCAGAAAATGTAGACAGCATGTTCACTAACTCAGGTAGCTCTCACTCAGGTAACCATTATGATGCTCTATGGTTTAACCTACAACAGATGCGAGAAGGCGGGCAGTTTAGCAAAAATACAGCCCCCAGACTGGTAACGTGTTCAGCAAATCTGATGCAAGATTACCTCATTAGTACGCATGATATCTCACTCAATTTAACTCTTCTGAGATCTTTATGAGATATTCCAAATTTGATCGAAATCCGATCTTAGTGGAAAAAATATCAGCACATCAGATGAGATTATCTAATTTATAAATATAGTTCATTATTAAACATATCCAGGATTTTGATAAGACAAGCCCATATTTCAAGTTTTATAAAAACTGGATTAGAAATATGGCTTCCAGTGGTAACACGCTCATTATCTAATTTTTCCAACAACATGATGATACGACATATATTTCAAGTTGGATTCAAATCAAATAGTCTCCAGACTGGTAACAAGCTCAGCAAATCAGATGCAAGATTACATAATTAGTATTCATTATATCTCACTCATTATTAAAAGCTTTGGAGGTTGTTACTACAGAAGCATATATTCCAAGTTTGATCAATATCAGATCAGAAATATGGATTCCAGAGTGCCAACATGTTCTGCCATCAGACACAGGATCACCTCAATAATCCTCATTCATTATTGAAATCATGTTGATGATATAATCCCATATTCCATTTTACTAAATTTAAATCAGAAATATGGACTCCAGACTTATAACAAGCAATTAGTTGTGGCATTTCATTTTTATTTTAAGCAACAGGGGCCATAATTGATATATGGCCTTCATGCAAACATGCCTTCAAACTTGGTAAACTGAACAGATGAATGGTCTTTCTGAAGAAATAAGGTAAAACATTTGCTTACATAATTATACAAACTTAAAAGGTCTTAATGCATGGTTACTCCATGCCTGATTGGATAGAATATGAACCATCATCTGTCCGAAGTCAAACAAGATGCAGACTTATGAGGGCAGTACCATAAGATCATCTGGCTTCACAACCAGTGACAGTGGTTGACACACAAAATTTCATTATATCTCTATTTCTGGGGACATAATATCATATATCAAACCTTAGGGATGTTACCAGTTCCTTTGTTTCAAATGTAAATTATGTAATTTATGGAAGTAAAGAGGTAAACTTAATCTGCAACAGTGAAATGTAAGATCATAATATCAACTTACATGCCATCCTTATGATTGGGGCCATCCTTGGCGATGATTACATATTCCTTATTTTCTTTGATTCTGGGGCACTGACAAATGGAGTCCCAGACAAAGTAAATTGTATCACCACGATCATGAATCATTGCTCCTGCAAGAACATAAAGCTTGAGTTAACTGAATACTAACAATTAGTTCTCCCCTTTGCATGAAACTTTGCTTCCATATTTATAATTAATATAACTGAATGAAACCTATATATTAAGACATCAGTATCCTTTGATGACCAACTCTCAATTTTGCCCATAAAGTGTGAATTTGCTGCCAGTTTCATTCATTTTAATTGCTATACCTTTTGTGGTTTTGCTAAAATTTTGAAATTGTGACTAAATTTGTGGATGTTACAACTCTAGGTCTTATATTATGTAGCAGAAAAGAAGTGAAACCAACAATTTAAGTAAAGTTCAACAAACAATTTATTCCTCTAAGTTACAAAGTGAAAATTTAAGAGACACTTACAGTATTGTGATAAAAATCCCAAATAATACTAAATGTCATATCACAAGTCCAAAAGTAAGAATGTTCCAAATTAACTCCAATAGTTCTGAATATCCTGATTTACCACTATAAAGTATTCCATAACGTATTTGAATGAGTTCCCAATAATACAAGATGTCTTTGAATGAGTTCTCAATAACACAAGATGTATTTGAATGAGTTCTCAATAATACAAGATGCATTTTAATGAGTTCTCAGTAATACAAGATGTCTTTGAATGAGTTCCCAATAATACAAGATGTCTTTGAATGAGTTCTCAGTAATACAAGATGTCTTTCAATGAGTTCTCAATACTACAAGATGTCTTTGAATGAGTTCCCAATAATACAAGATGTCTTTGAATGAGTTCCCAATAATCTGTAAGTAGTGCTTTAGTCCAAAACGCCAATGAACATTTGTAACTCCAATGAATAATATAAATAAATAATTCCTCTCAAATTATATAACTATAAACGCTGATCAGAGATTCTGAAAGACTGATATTAAAACAGGAATGAAAAATTTGCTTGCCAAACTTCTCTCTCCCTCATATATATATATATATATATATATATATATATATATATATATATATATATATATATATATACTAGAAACTTGTGTTGATACATGAGAATTATAATCTCCTTTGTCATACACAAATACTTATATAGTGGATTTTAATATCAATGGCTATTAGACCTTAAGACTTCACTTCAAGTTAAAGAACTGATGGCTGAGGTTTAATATAAATCATATTGGCATGAACAGCTTAATACGATTTGTGTATTAGTAAAGTCCAAGTTGCATTCCTTTCGGCAAGAAAACAGAAGCATCCACTGTATGGAAATAAAAATCTTCATAATGCAAGAATCAGACTCATAAACCAATGAAGCTAAAACTGATCACCATGTTTGCACACATTAATTCCTAAACAGCATTTTTATTTGTGACAATACAGTTTTTTAAATTAGTAACATGTGGCAATAATGAAATTTACAATTCTATGTTGTAGGTACAAACACAGTTGACACATGACAATGATGGAATCTACAATTTCATGGTTTCTGTAGTAACAACTGGCATATAGCAATCTCTGCAAATCCTATATCTAGACTGAAAAAAAACCCAATCAAATGACAATAGAGACAAATTTATTTATGTTTTAGTAAAATTTATCACTGCCATTTTATTGTATACTTTGTTTTGCACGGAGAAAATATTTTTTATAATGATAAATCTTACAAAATATGATTTCTCATTTAAATTTGCAAGTTTCATGTTAAGAATGCAAATTTGTAATATGTTAGCCACTGTTTTCAATGTATCAAAATTATATTTTCCAATATTGATCACAACTTCCATATTAAGCTAACAGAAACCTACTTTTTTGCAATTTCTTTCAAACATAAATCCAATAATCCTTGCTTCTTTTGGATAAGCAGATTTTCTATGTACTGTGTTACTGAAGGGACTGGCAATCTACAGGCCAAAAACGATTTCCAGGAATCCAAGATAAGATCATTATTTCACTGTAACTGCTGATTGATGAAACCATTTCTGATATTCTTTAAGCAGTATGACACCAAGGATACCATAGAGAATATAAGATTGGCATCATCTTTGTGCAGGACAAATTAGACATCTTAAGAAGTGTTTTGGTAGAAATCCATGTGTATATGGCAATTCATGCAGTATAAGTCATAACAGGATTTTGAAGATGAGTGCCATGGAGATGTCAGGTCAGCATTCACTGTTTTCCTTTAGAACCAGCTAGACACCATAAAAGGTCTTCTGGTGAAAACTCTAGGATTTAGCAAATTTGTGCACAGTGTCCCCTTGAAGTTGAAACAAAAGGGGGGGGGGGCATCAAAATAGGAAATCAAAATGGAAATAAATATTTGAGCCAAGCAAGAATGAATGCTTTAACATACAGACATTTCATCATTTATTATAAATCAATTACAGCTGCAATGCAATCCTGAAAAAGTGCAGTTGATTACTATTTTGCAAAATTGTAGAAAGGCAATATAAAATCTTATATAACTTTCATTTCAAGTATTCTAGTGACCGAGTGTTTTGTGTAACTCCATACATGTATTCTTTTAGCTATGGACTAATTTTGGGGTCTGTTATACACAGTGTTTTGGGACTGTAAATATATACCGTATGATATCTGTCCCATTTTACATCATTTTACTATCTGAGTAAAATACATCTTTTTTCACTGTTTGAATGAATATGTCATTTTTACAATATGAGTAAAGTACATCGTTTTACTATTTGAGTAAAACACATCATTCTTTTTGTCGCGTGAAATTACTGTGAATCATTACCTTTGTCCTTGTACTATGTAAGGTCATTTAGTTGTATTCACATTAATGCTAAATTATTAGCTTCGTGCAGATTGTGTTTATTTGTCCAATAATTGGATCTTATACATGCACATATTAATCATAATTATTTTTTTCATTTTAGTCATTTATCAATAAACAATGTATTTGTATCAAGTATCAATAGTGTTTCATTATAAATCCGACCTCATCCTGGTTATCTTGTTACAGCCACATTAGCTATAATTAGTGTCTTACATCAATTATAGATCAACAATGTAAGATGTTGATCATGATGTATCATATGTGAGTGGGGGGTGTTACATGATACTGCCAAAACAATCAATGCTGTGTAGCTCCATTCTGACATAATAGACAGGGAATGAAAAGCCAAATATCTCACATAGTTGCCAGCCCATATTGACACTGTTGCACAGCTTTGAGTATGATTATGAGGAATTCTGAAATCAGCTGAACTGGGGAGGGTGGGTAAATTAATATGGTTGATTTATTTCCTTAAATAAACTCAACCTAGGAGTGTATATAAATATTTGATTTGTTTCATTAAAGAAACTTACACTTTAGTTCAGCACAATTTGGCATTCCTCAGCTACTATTATTCTTCGACCAAATGAAAAGGCAGTCAACAGATCTTGAAAAATGCAACTGTTTGATTGAGACTGGATTTACCTTGATCAAAATGAAAGACTTTAGGGTCAGTAAAGCATGAATGAAGCAAGCGAGTAGACTCTAAGCTCTGTAATACTCAGACAAATTTCCACTTGTGACACACATTAACCAATGACATAATTCAGCAGTCCACAATAGCAACTCTGTCTTACTGTACAGGAACAAAACACATTTACTGTATTTCTGGAGAGTAAAACACACATAATACATGGAAATGCCA
Organism: Sinohyriopsis cumingii; assembly: GCA_028554795.2. Taxonomy (NCBI): domain Eukaryota; kingdom Metazoa; phylum Mollusca; class Bivalvia; order Unionida; family Unionidae; genus Sinohyriopsis; species Sinohyriopsis cumingii. Next base: position 611,252 of record JAPYKE020000094.1, on the reverse strand, counting down.
AATTTTGTATTTCTGGGGAGTAAAACACACATAATACATGAAAATTCCAAATTCTTAGTTTATGCCCACACAGATTCAGATTATGCAAAATGTTATAAACTCTTTTAGATTTTCACAATTGCATGTACTAGATGCAACAATGAAAATGGCAGTCAAGGCAGGCAGATTGGAATTCAAATCAGCACCATTTTCATTATAAGAAGTCTTTTGATGAAAACCTCCTGTTGATATGACAATCCATCCAGGAAGAGTGAACATATTTTCAAGACGGTTGCCAAGGCAGGCATATTGGAATTCATTATAAGAAGTCTTTTGGTGAAAACCTCATGTTGATATGACATCCATCCAGGAAGAGTGAACATATTTTCAAGACGATTGCCAAGGCAGGCATATTGGAATTCAAATCAGCACCATTTTCATTATAAGAAGTCATCTGGTGAAAACCTCATGTTGATATGACAACCATCCAGGAAGAGTGAACATATTTTCAAGATGATTGCCAAGGCAGGCATATTGGAATTCAAATCAGCACCATTTTCACTGAGGACCAACTAAATGTAAGAAATGTTCTGGTGAAAACCCCTAAGTCAATATGGCTCTTCATTTAGTGGGATTAGCAATGGCTGCCATGGCAGTTATATCGCATGTCAGATATGAATTCTTTTCATTAAAGACCACTGCAACAGCATATGAAGTTCTGTAGAAATAGCGATAAAAAGATTTTTTTAGGATGGCCACTGTGTTGGCAATACTGTATGTCCAAATGGAACCAACTAGACTAATGGATTAATTTATGTGCAAAGTTTCATGGCAATCCTTTAAATAGTGAGAAGTAATGATAACAAACTTGTACCAACTGATGGATGAAACTTTAGCAGACTGATAACATACAACAGGCCAGCCAATAAGCTATTCTGGTCTGTGATTAGTGGAGTTAAAAATCTATGTAGACTGTTGGATTAATGTCAGACTGGGACTAAATTTTCCAGGCCTCATTGTATTAAAATTACTTCTGATATCTGAACACCTTTTGACTCTTCACAGTCCAGAGAAGATCTACAGAGTAAACTGTTACATAATGTAGGAGATAGTCAGACCCTCTGATTGTTCACATTCCTATATATGTATGATCATGTTTTTCAGTGTGGAACACTAGTGCAGGACAGTTCTATCCCGACTCCCATGTGACCTTTATCCTGCCTTGTCGACTGGTTTGACTTTTTACTGCATGTTTAGTGTACACAAAGTAGCAAAAACTACCCAACTTCAATCATCACTTAACTTTACAATAAATGTTAATTTTAAAAATTAATATTATCATTATGACTTTTTAAGGATAAATCAATTCTAGATTGAAGTTTCATTATTTTTGGGATTTATATTTTGGATAAAACTGGTCTTTATTTTTTTATCTGTTCACATTTGTATCACTGTGTAAATTATTTGCAGCTCAGACATTACCATTACCATAGTAGCTTCAACAACTTCAGTGAACTTAATACCAAGAAAGCTACTGGAATTGATCAGATTGGTCCACGACTCACTCAGTCTTCTGCCTCTGCTATTGTAGATAGCATAACAATCATAATCATTTTGGGTTTCAAGGGTTGTCATCGCCGGGGGCGGTTGTGGGAGATAAGCACCCACTTCCCTTGGAAATCTCCCAATGGCTTGCGTCTTTTAGAGCCTCTGACAACCAAATCCAGCTCCAGACCTTCACGAGTGGCGGAACCTGTTTAAACTGACTGGAGAAGGGATGACAGGTGAGCTTCTGGCGCCTCAAAACCAGATGCTTTGGGCAGATGGGGCTCGTTAACCTTGGGTGGTCGCCCATCTAGGAGAAGGTAAACTCCGATTTCAAACCTTTGCTTCCTTGCGACTATACCCTCTCAGGGGAAGGCTAAGGGAGTAAACCCCAACAGAAAATCTGGATTCGGAGTCCCTAAGGCGACTTGGCATTGATTTCAGTGTCATCTCGGCAACTCCTGCGACGCAGCTGGTGCCATGACGTATCGGCTTGTCCTTTCCCTTGGATCCATCAGCTGCGTGGAGAGGTGGGATCAGCTGCATGGGCAACAGTTGATTCTCCAGCTTTGCTCCATAGCGTCGACACAACACGGGAAGCAGCAGTTTACCGGTTATAAGTCACCGCTCGATTGGCGTAGAGCCAGACACCAGGGGTTGCTTCTGATGGTGGGAGAGACCAACATGTTTCACTGGACAGCTACCGCCCGCCTCAACCTGGGCAGCCCCCCGCCAATAAGGCGCCGTCCCGCCACAGTTCGCTTGCCTTGCTGGGTGCGTAAGGCTTAAGGTACGCGAGTACCTGACAAGCGGACTGCAACTACTGCACCAAGAAATAACAAAATAAAAATAAAAAAGAAGACTTCAATCCTCAAGCTAGGTACCTGGAATGTCCGGACCATGCTGACTGGGCTTTCAGATGATCTCCAGACAATCAGTGATGTTCGTAAGACTTCAGTCATCAACGACGAACTTGCAAGGCTCCAGGTCGACATCGCCTCACTACAGGAGACACGACTACCAGATTCTGGGTCCCTCAGAGAAAAGAATTACACATTCTTCTGGCAAGGAAAGAGTGCAGATGAAGCCAAAGTGTTTGGTGTTGGATTCGCTGTCAGGAACACTCTGCTGGGAATGATAGAACCCTGCCAACAAGGAAATGAAAAACTGCTATTCCTCCGCCTCCACATCACAAACGGGCCTGTCAACTTGATCAGTGTTTACGCTCCCACACTAAGATCCGCCACAGATACCAAGGATGAGTTTTATGATGAGTTAAACTCGCTCATCGACAAAATTCCCAAGGAAGAGAACTTGATTTTGCTGGGCGACTTCAATGCTAGGGTGGGTGCCGATCATGACTCTTGGCCCTCATGTCTTGGCAAGTTCAACGTTGGGAAGATGAATGGGAATGGGCAGCGCCTTCTAGAGATGTGCTCGTACCACGAACTCAGCATCACCAATTCATTCTTTCAGACAAAGCCACAGCACAAAGTGTCTTGGAGGCATCCCCGGTCTAAACACTGGCACCAGCTGGACTTGATCATTACAAGACGGTCAGCCATGAAGGGTGTGCTTCTAACCCGTACCTTCCACAGTGCTGACTGCGACACCGACCACTCGCTGGTGTGCTGCAAAATGAAGCTTCAGCCAAAGAAGATCCACCGCTCTAGGCAAGAGGGACAACCACGCATTGATGTGAGCAAGACATCATATCCAGACAAGGTTGAGGAATATGCTCTTTCCAAGACGTTTGACTCAGAACCCCCCAACAGCAGTGCCAAAGAGGCTAACTCTGCCACACTCATGCCAGCCATAGAAGAGCGTCGCAGTGCTCACCTGCAATACAAGCGATCCCCCTGTCAGAAGACACTACAGGCATACAGGTCTACCAGAAGCAAAGTGCAGAGATTAGCACGGCAGTGTGCAAATGAATACTGGCTTCAGCTCTGTCAGAGTGTCCAGTCAGCAGCAGATATTGGAAACATCAGAGGCATATACGATGGCATAAAGAAAGCAATGGGTCCCACGAAGAAACTGACAGCACCACTGAAGTCTGCCACAGGTGATACCATCCACAACAAGGGCAAGCAGATGGAGCGTTGGGTGGAATACTACTCCGAACTGTACTCCAAAGAGAAAAATGTGACCAATGAGGACCTCAACACCATTGAAAACCTCCCTCTCATGGCCGAACTGGATGAGAAACCTACTGTAGACGAATTAAAGAAGGCCTTAGAGAAACTGCCCCTAGGTAAAGCCCCAGAGAAGGATGGCATCACAGCAGAAATCATCAAGTGTGGATATAGCGTGCTGCACACACACCTGCACGACCTCCTCTGCCAGTACTGGGACGAGGGTGCAGTGCCTCAGGACATGAGAGATGCTAACATCATAACCCTGTACAAGAACAAGGGCGACAGAAGCGACTGCAACAACTACAGAGGCATATCACTTCTCAGCATCGTGGGCAAAGTTTTCGCACACGTCATCCTGAACAGACTGCAGACGCTTGCTAACAGAGTTTACCCAGAGTGGCAGTGCGGGTTCCGCACAGAGAGGTCCACAATTGACATGATCTTCTCTGTCAGGCAACTGCAGGAAAAATGCAGGGAACAACACAGACCCCTCTTCCTGCCCTTTATAGACCTCACCAAGGCATTCGATCTGATCAGCAGAGACGGACTCTTCACAATTCTGGCAAAAATTGGTTGCCCTCCAAAGCTGCTAAGCATTATCCAATCCTTCCACAATGACATGAAAGGCACAGTGCAGTACGATGGCTCAACATCCGCCCCCTTTGACATCCGCAGTGGAGTTAAACAGGGCTGTGTCCTTGCCCCCACGCTCTTCGGCATCTTATTCGCAGTCCTGCTCAAGCACGCCTTTGGGACGTCCACAGAAGGGATTTACCTGCACACATGATCAGACGGCACGACTGAAGGCAAAGAGCAAAGTGCGTGAAGTAACTATCAGGGACATGCTCTTCGCAGACGATGCTGCTCTAGCCACCCACACATAAGCCTAAAGAAAAAACACGTGATGGTTCAGGACACGGACCACCCAAGCATCTTCATCAACAACTACGATCATGTATCTTGGCTCTACCATCACCAACAACCTCTTGCTCGATGCTGAGCTCAACAAGCGGATCGGAAAGGCATCAACAACTCTCTCCAGGTTGTCGCAGAGAGTGTGGAACAACGGGATGCTGACCCTGAACACTAAGATCACCGTGTACCGTGCATGCGTGCTAAGCACTCTCATGTATGCCAGTGAAACCTGGACTCTGTACGCCTCACAAGAGAAAAGACTGAGCGCCTTTCACATGCGATGCCTCTGATGCATACTCGGGATCACCTGGAGCAATCGAGTAACAAACAATGAGGTGCTCGAGCGTGCCAAGATTCCCAGCATGATCACACTCCTGCGTCAACGCCGCATCAGATGGCTGGGCCATGTACATCGGATGATTGATGGACGGATCCCCAAAGACATTCTTTATTCGGAACTCGCCTCTGGCAAAAGGTCGATCAGACGGCCACATCTCCGGTTCAAGGATGTCTGTAAGCATGACATGAAAGCCCTTGATATTGATGTCAACACCTGGGAAGAGCTCGCTCTAGACAGATCCGGCTGGCGACATGCTCTGATCACTGGTCTGAAAGCCGGAGAGGACAAGCAACGCTTGCTAGCTGATGAAAGACGATCGCAGAGGAAGAAGAAGCAGCTTCAACCAACACCTGACACAACCTTCAAGTGCAGCAAGTGCAGCAGGGACTGCTACTCCCACATTGGACTACTTAGCCACAGCAGACGCTGCACAACCACCAACCGGGACATCTCTCATGGGTGCAGTTCCATCGTCTCTCGAGACTAACGGATGACAAAAACAACATAATCATTTTAAGTATTGCAACCTCATTTGTCCCCAAAATATGGAAAACTGCAAAAGTAACTCCTATTCGCAAATCTGGTTCTAAGGATGACACTGATAACTACTGACCAATCTCATTTCTACCAAACTTGTCAAAATTGATTGAAAAACATATCCGTGACTCATTCATGTCATATTTAACCAAACACTTGCTGTTACACCCTAATCAATCAGGCCTTAGACAGAACCATTCCTGTGAGACTGCCTTGATCTCCCTAACTGATAAATGGCTTCAAGCACTTGACCAAGATAGAATAATAGGATATGTATTTGTAGATTTCAGGAAAGCTTCTGACATGGTGGATCATAAAATCCTTTTGAAGAAACTGAAAATTTACTAGTGTGATAAAAGAACAATTAGATTTACTTCTTACTTACGTGAGAGAACACAACATGTTTACATAAATAATGTTCTGTCTAAACCTGGAACAATTAGATATGGAGTACCACAAGGCTCAATTCTAGGTCCATTACAATTCAATTTATTTATTAATGACCTACCACTTTTACTTAGAGGCTCGATATCATCTACAGATCTCTATACAGATGACACAACATTGTCAGACATCCAAAACACAAAGCACGAACTCGAAATTTCTTTACAGAATGCCCTAAACAAACTGGAAAACTGGTGCACATGCAATGGCATGTTGTTAACTACTGATAAAACTAAAATATTATTTATCTCAACACGGCAAGAAAGGACAAATCTTGATAGTGATGAAGTATATCTGACATGGAAGGATAAAAATGTGCAAATGGTCTCTCATGATAGACTACTTGGTGTTCTGGTAGATAATAACCTTTCATGGACTGAACATATCAAACATATCAGTAAAAAAGTTAATTCAAGTTTATGGCTTCTCAGTAGGATAAGACGATTTTCTCCCTTAAAGGCACAGAAAACTATTTTATAACAGTTACATACAACACTATTTAGACTACTGTAATACAGTATGGGGTAATTCAAATGATAAAAACATAGCAAAGCTGGCACATCTTCAAAAAAGAACATTAGGGCTAATATCAATCCAGAAAGAAAGCAAGGAAAATTTAGCTGGTAAGTTAAAAATGTTACCTATTAAAGACCGAATCTGTTTGAGAAAAGCCAAATTAATGTACAGGATATCTCATAATAGTGCTCCTGAATATTTACAATCACTATTCCAGTATAGGCTACCTGGTAATACTCCCCACCTGCGATCCATGTCTACCAAACAGTATAAAATTCCCAAACCAAATAAGGAGTTATTTAAAAAACGTTTCCAATACTCTGGAACTCTGCTCTGGAATAGTATTCCAGATGAGATTAGAAATGCCCACTCTATTTCCTTCTTCCAAACCCAATATATCCAGTGGCTTCAGAGAAGCAGCTAAAATAAATATATTCCTTTGTATTAGAGCCTCAAGGTAGATTAGTTCTTAGCTAATTGTGTAACCCTTTTTAAATAATGTCGTTATTATTATTATTATTATTACTATTATTAACAACTAATTTTTTAAGGCTAAAATGTGTTCAAATTTTACTGAAAATTTAGTCCAATTTTCGTATGGTCTATTTTAGAGTAAGGAAATTTTCAATGGGTGTTCTGCCATTTGAAAGTTACAGCAGTATTCACAATATGCCACTTCACTTCAGTGTAGGATAGGAAAATGTTGAATCAAACCCTCCATATAACATCATGAATGATGTAAAATTCTGACCCTCGTGTGGCATTTTCTTCTCCAACACCGATGCAACTTTCTACAAATATTTTTAAGAACAAAATTTTAAAAATTTTAATAAAATCAACTACATGGTTTAATTTAAAATGTTTTTGTTTTTGCTAGACTGGTGATGTATAATTAAGTACCCATCTCAGATTCTGGCTGCAACACTGTCAAGAATGACACCAATACTACATGATACAATTCAAAATGTTTAAAATGTTTGCTACCCATATCAGATTCTGGCTGAAACACTGTCAAGAATGACACCAATAATACATGATCAAGCAGGTAGGTTATAATTCCATCTGAACAGAACTCAAACCCATGCTGTAAGTAACGATACCTGTATCACCTTGCTTCATGTATCAATGTCTAAATCACTTAGCCATACAATCATCTCCCCCAAAAAGGATGGAACAAAGCTGAAAGTAAGTACTCAAAATGCATTAGAACTCGCTAGTTAATCAAATCAAATTTAACTCTCATATATATTACAAATCCACTGGCTTTTAATACATATTCTGAAGATCTGAATGTTAAAGCAGACTTTAATTGATCTCATTTTTCACATAAATGAATGCAATATTTACTGTACCATAAAAATCACCTGTTTAGAATGAGTGCTTGTAACTGTTCCACATAGTGGCCATACACAAATTAAAATTAAATAGATTTTTCCTCATAAATTACTGCAGTCAGTGATGATGACATGGCTCTCCTGACAGATCATTATGAAAATTACTGGAAAGTTTTTTTTTTTTAACAAGCCACCGAGTCAACAAAATAGCTACATTTGCATTTATAAACCATGTATATTGGGATTAAATTGCTCAATTAAGCATTAATGAAGTTAAAAATTGGCAGGGTTGAACCTAAAGGATGACGAATGCCAGATGCAGGATCATACTATACATTCACCATTTTCATTTAGGACCAACTAGATATCAAAAGTCAGTGAAAGACCCATACTGATGTGACCATTCATTCAGGAGTATTGATAACAAGATTTTAAAGATGGCAACTGTAGTGGCATTTTTGGTTGTCTGAGCAACACCATTTTAATTCAGAACCCGAGTTAGACATCATAAGACATCATTTAGTAATAAAAACCCATACAAATACTAACATTAATTCAGGAGGAGTAGTGAAAGATTTTCAAGATGGCCACTGCAGTGGTCAAATTGGATATGGAAAGCAACATCAATTTCATTTTGAACCAATAGTCTTCATAAGTCTGCTGGTGAAAACCTTATGGCAATATTTATTTTCATTCAGGAGTGGTAGCAAATAAAAAAGATTTTCAAGACAACATTGTTGCAGCCATACTTGACATCAGATGATCTCCACTGTTATTTAGGATCAATCAGACATCATAAGAAGACTTTCAGTGAAAACTCTAAGTTGGTATGACCTTCAAATTCAGAAGTAATGATAAAATTACATTAAAGATTGCCAATGTTACCAAAATAATAAACATCAGATCAGCACCGTTTTTATTTAGAACCAACTAGACTTCACAAAATGTCCTCTCTTGTCAATATAACATGCTGTTCATTGAAGGACAAAGGACAACAGAACACGCCATAGCTTCTTGCTAAAAATGCTGTCTTACAACCAATATTCACACCTGCTATCAATATGTAAATTCTTTTCTGAAACTGAATAAATAATCCCATAATCAACATACTTTTATATTTAATTTGAGTTCAAGTCTTTCAATCAGTACCAAATGCTATAAAATGAGTCTTGGGTGGGTTAAGTGGGAACTCATGGGCCAGTTGGTACTGTATAGTTATTCATTTTGCATGTTACTATATTAGAAAGGAAGTGTGATATTGTTTACAGTTACATAGTTTCGTGGATGAAGAGGGGCAAGTGATGCAACATTTATTTGGAAAAAGAGATAATATCCACCTGTCTACCAAAGGGGTGGAAAAACAGGCATACAATATAAATGCATTCGTGTAGTCTGGTCTTACAGCCACATCACAAATTTCATCTGTCCATATAAAATCCAATGTAGGTCAAAACAGTATCAGGCAGTATGGTCAGCCATGTCAATACAGTCAATACACTTTGGGATGTGATTACTGTGGTGACATCAAACATTCAGCACAGGAATGCAGGCACTGACAACGAATATAATGATATCAGTGTGGTAGCTTTGGACACAAAGCCAAAACTCACACTAGATTTATGGAATAGGAAAAGGGCAATGAGGCCATCTTAACTAAACAGGAAGACTTTATTCAGCGGGAGGACAAATCTATCTATCAAGGACTGTCATATACACCAGGCATCCTGTGTGAAAACAGATTTGATGCCCTTGCTGATGCACGTTCTTAATGTGGAAACTTACCAGCTACTAGTACATATTCAAATATGACTGATAGATCAGATTTATACAATGATTATAAAAGTAGAAAATGCAGTTGTGGAAAAACTAATTTTGTATATAGTAATGATAGTTGTAATGATGATCATTGTGAACATAGTTTTAATACTTTTAATGTCTCCCTGAGTGCTTCTAATAGCATTGATATTATTCTCATGAATTTAGGAGTTTTTAGCAAAGGTTTACACAAAAGTCATTTAAATATTCAGGATTTTTGTGGAAAGATTGATCAAGTGAAGTTACTGCTAACCTCTCCAAATAATTATATTTATTTATTTGGACTCTCTGAAACAATTTTAACAGAAAATCAGGGTGAAAATTTCTTGTATATCAATGGTTACAACAAACCTTGTCGAAAGGATAGAAAAACAGGTGGTGGTGGACTCCTTGTGTATGTTAGAACCGGTACTATTTGTAAAAGACGAAAAGACCTAGAAATACAGGAAATAGAATCCATTTGGCTACAGATCACTCCAGAAAAAGCTAAGCCCTATTTAGCAGGTTTTGTGTACAGACCCCCATCATTGCATACTGATTGGTGTGAATAGTTTGAACTTCAAGTAGATAAAATTTCAAATGAAGAGAAAGAATTTTACATTCTAGGCGATATAAATAGAGACCTTCTTAATGATCAAATAAAAGTGAATTGGATGAATTTTATTGCTTCATTAGGTATGGAGCAACTAGTAAATGAACCCACCAGAGTAACATCTACCTCTAAAACACTTATAGATCATATTTATACCAATACAAAAGAAAATGTTTTGGAAGTAATGGTTCCAAAGATTGGCTTAAGTCACCACTTTCCAATTTTTCTAACACTTAAAGTCAATGGCAAACCAACAAAAAATGCTATCCATAAATCCATTACTTATAGATCCTTTCAAAACTTTGATACTGTTAAATTCCTTGTATCTTTGATTGATAAATGGCTGAAAGCATTAGATCAAGGAGAAATGGTAGGCAATATTATGGTTGATTTTCGTAAAGCTTTTAATTTTGTGGACCATGAAATTTTGCTTGAAAAATTAAAAATCTATCAATGCAGTGAAAACTCCCTAAACTGGTTTACTTCATACTTAACCGATACAGTGCAAAAAAGTATCTTTAAATGGTCAACTTTCTGCAAGTAAAAAACTTAATCGTGGAGTACCACAAGGTTCTATCCTTGGACCTCTGTTATTCATTCTATTTATCAGTGATTTACCTCTTAAGATTGGAATTTATTCCACTGACCTGTATGCAGATGATACTACACTATATGAGATATGTAAAACCAAAAGGTCACTTGAAAATAACGTACAAGATGTTCTCAAAAGACTTCAAGCATGATGCAAGGAAAACAGTATGATCATAAATACAGAAAAAACTAAAGCCCTACTAGTTACAACACAACAAAAATGAGCAAGCCTAGATAGCGATGAACTCCAGGTTCTATTTGACAACGTGACCCTCAATATGACCTTTCAAGATAGAATTCTTGGTGTGTTCGTGGATAACAATCTTACTTGGTCCATTCACATTAAACATATTTCCAAAAACGATTAATTCTTATATTTGGCTACTGAGGAAAATCAAAACATACATTCCTCTTCAGTATAGAGTCATCTTTTATAAAAGTTATATTCAGCCATATCTGGACTACTGTAATGTAATTTGGGGTAATACCTCTAATGCAAACATAACAATACTTTTAAGACTCTAAAAGAGGGCTTGCCATTTAATTATAGATCAAAGTATAGACAATTTTCAGGATGCAATGAATAATATAAAGATTTTAATACATGAAAGAATATTTCTTAGAAAGACCAAACTGATGTATAAAGTATCCAGAAAAGACAGTCCTATGTATCTAAACAATATCATTCACCAAAGAGATGCTGATGGTACTCCAAATTCAAGGTCCATGAGAATAAAAAATTACATAATACCAAGGTCAAACAAGGAATTGTTTAAAAAAAAAGTTTTTAATATACTGGTCCACTGGTATGGAACAACATTCCCAGTGAAATAAGACAGGCTCCTAGCATCTCATCTTTTCACAATCAATGTCTTAAATGTATGAAATCTTTAGAAAATTGAATAGTTCTAGTACAAAAAATACCGCCTGCTTTTCTGTAATTTTGCATCATTTTCATAGCTGAATTTTTCAATGCAGGATGATATTTTATGTTTTATATATGTTTATGTTTTCACAGATGCCTGTGCATGTGTTCCAGGCTTGATACTTTGAATTTTAAAATTACTTAATTATTTAGTGTCAAGCCAGACTCTTCACATCATGTTGTATATACATTATATATTGTATAAAAGAGCTCTTCGAGATTACTAACAAGCTAACGTCACGGAACAAATCAACACCACTTCAACTACCTTCTCTCCAGTTGACCTTCCGGAAATGTATGCAAATTTCTTCCATGACAAAGTACAAACCATTAGAGATAAGCTTGACACCACAATTTCAATTGACTCGTCGTCACCATACAGTTGGGATACAGACATTGAGCGGCAACCGTTAGCAGCATTTGAACCTGTCTCTATGGATTTTGTACATACAATCGTGATGAAGAGTGCACCAAAGTCATGTGAACTTGATCCAATTCCAACATCACTGCTGCTTGAGTGCTTAGATGCAGTATTGCCTTCACTAACTGATGTCATTAATACCACTCTCTCATCCTGGGAATTCCCATCATTTTTCCGCTCCGGTGGCCTAGTGGTTAGAGCATCCGCCTCGGATGCGGGAGGTCGTGGGTTCGATCCCCGATCGAGTCATATCAGAGACTTAAAAAATGGTACTAACAGCTGCCTCTCTTGACGTTCAGCATTAAGACGTTAGTGTTAGGACTGGTCGGCCTAGTGTCAGGATAATGTGACTGGGTGGGACATCATGCTACATGTCTGCGGCATGATGCCCCAGTGCTAGACATCACTATAAACTGCCACATTGCAGACATCATAGCGATAGGACTGAAAAATTGTTAAAGCTATGTTAAAAATAAAAAATCAAATCATATCACATCCCATTATTTTTCAAAACTGCCGTTGTAAAGCCTCTGCTGAAGAAACCAACACTAGACCAAGACGATTTAAAGAACTACCGCCCAGTTTCTAATCTCCATTCATATAAAATATCTTAGAAAAGGTTGTTTTATCCAAGCTTGTATCTCATCTAAATTCAAACAGTCTTTTTAGCAATGTACAATCTGCATATTGCCCTTGCCACAGTACTGAAACTACTCTTCTAAAAGTAGTTAATGACATTCTCACTGTGTTGGATAGCGGAAAGATTACATTCCTCACCCTCCTTAATTTGTATGCAGCATTTGACACAATACACCATGATATATTACTTCACTGTCTCCAGCATGTATTTGGCATTCATGATACATCCTTACTGTGGTTCAAGTCCTACTTGGTCAACAGGTCACAGATTGTACCTGCAAATGGAATACACTCCAGTCCAGTTGATCTATGTTGTGGTGTTCCACAGGGGTCTGTTGTTGGACATGTTCTCTTCATTCTGTACACTCATTCGCTCTCAAGTGTCATAGATCATCATGCAGTGTCTCAGCAATTGTACGCTGATGACACCCAAATATACAAATCTAGCCACCCAACTGAAGTTAATGCTACCATCTAAGGTGTAGAGAGGTGCATTTCTGATGTGAAATCAGGGATGACATGTAACAAGCTGCAGATGAATGATCATAAAACTGAGGCCATTCTGATCACAACACAAAGACTTTCTCATTCACATCCTTTACCTCAAACAATAAATATCAGCAATACCAACATTAAATTCACACAATCAGTATGAAACCTAGGTGTTTCTCTGGACAGTACTCTCACATTGCACCAACATGTCATGAACATATGCAAGGCTGCATATCTTGAGCTGAGACGCATCAGCTCAATTCGCAAATATCTTTCAGTTGATGCACTAAAACACTTGTGTGTTCATTAGTACGTTCAAGACTGGACTATTGTAACTCAATTCTGTCTGGTTCATCTCAATATCTACTCCAGAAACTTCAAAAAGTTCAAAACACAGCTAATCGGATCATACTTAGAGTACCACGATCAGAGCACACCTCTCCACTGCTCTGTACCCTACACTGGCTATCCATTCGATCCAGAATCAAACACAAGCTTTGTTCTCTGTGCTACGTTTCACTGTCGGACTCGAGTCCAACGTACCTATCCGACCTCACCCATGTGTATACAACAGCGAGATACTTACGCTCCTCTTCTGACAATCGTATACTCATTTTTCCCACTATGAAAACAAAGTCATATGGAAAGCATTATTTTGCATACCAGGGCCCAGCAACGTGGATTGAATTGCCCACTGAACGTAGACACAAAGACACAGCGATGACATTCAAGAGGGCTCTAAAAACTCACTTATTTCGACTGCAAGAACAAACTTAAAGACCTAATAATGTTTCCTACTTGAAATATTCTCAACATATTTTTTATTTTTTAATGTTTTTCTAATTTCATGGTGTTTGTTTTTGTAATAATATTATTATGTTTTTTATCTTATAGGTGTTGTCTAATGCTGTAAAGCACTTAGAGCTTCTAAAGATTAGGCGCTATACAAAGTCCTCATTATTATTATTATTACATAACAGATAGAAGGCCTCCCGGTAGATTAGTTCTGTAACTAATTGAGTTACCTTCTCTAAATAAAGTCTTTATTATTATTATTATTATTATTATTATTATTATTATTATTATTATTATTATCATCATGCAGTACAGTCGAGTTAAATGAGTACCACACATTTTGGTATCTGAGCTTTCGACCAATGATAGGTTTTACATGTATAAAGTATAAAAGCTGTGTATTAACTACATATAGTGTAGATCTTGACCTGAGGGATTTCCATGTAACAGCAGATCTTGGATCTAAACTGTTGGCTGTTCAGTGTACAATAGACATACACAAATACTGTACATACATTAACATGTACTCTGTTAACTCCACCAACTTACCTCTCTTGATAACTGTAATCATCTCTGCCTCTGCTTTGTTTTGACGGCCTTGGTCATCGATTTTCAAAATTTTAACATGGAATACTGGAAAAATCAATGGAATCAATGATTATATAATTAAGCCCTAAGAAGCTTTTAGAAGTTTCCAGTACACATATTAAACATTAAATATTACACACAAAATAAATTCATACAAAAGTAATCATTAGAATATCATGTCGGTCTCTTTACTAACTATAAAGGATTTTTTAAATATTATTTATTTTTGCAAATTTAGATTTTCAATACCCCCCCCCCCAACAAATTGTAACTCAGCAAAATACCAACATACTTATTTGTGTACTAGTTATAATGCATGTGTCATCTTTAGTATGTGCTAAGTTAGTAAACTTTTAAATACTCATTCAGGCATTATCTTTATGAACAATTGGTGAAAAGGTACTTTATTCCATACTCTGTTATATAATGACCCTTACTAGGGGATATATACTCAGCCATGTGTAGCACACAACAATGCACAGCAACATTTGTAAGTGATTTTGGATTGCTTGAACACTTAGCTATATAACAATATCAATTTTTAAGAAAGTTAAATGATACCACATTTTATGACCAATCCTCCTTAATATGAAGTAGCATATCATATACAATATAAAAACAATAGATCCTAGAATTAAATCTTGTGGAAGCCACTGCTTAACAGCAAATCATACATAATATAAAACAATAGACCCTAGAATTAATCCTTGTGGAACCCCACAGGAATTCATCTATAAAATATAAAAATAGACCATAGAATGAAACCTTGTGGAACCCAATTCTTAACAGCAAATCATACATAATATAAAAACAACAAACCCTAAAATTAAACGTTGTGAAACCCCATTCTTAACAACTGCAGGATTAGATTTAATGTTCCCTCTAAGTACCTGTGCATTCTAGTATCCTTATAATATTCTGGGAATTTTATATTGTTGTGAACACAGCCAAGTTTTAAATGTCTGGCACAGCAATTACAATCAAAAACATCAAATTCAAAATGTTAGGGCCAACTAGATATGTGTTTATAAAATATATATGTCCCCATTGTAGACATGATGATCAAGAAACCAAATCCAAAATATTTTCAAATTTAGAAAATTGTTAAATATTTGTATAACTGCAGGATAGTAAAGTCAAGTCATCTAGATGTTCTTCAAACATACATACAATGTGGTTTTTGTTAAACTGTCATAAAAACATCAGTCATCAATTTAAGTAAGAATACTTGACACCAAGTACATGAAAAGCAAGTAAATAAATATGACCAAAGTATACCCATTTACTTACAAAGATGACAAAAGAAAGCATTAGCCATTATTCTGTTACTGTCTTTTCCTATAGTGCCGTCTAATTGCAAATAGTACCCAATCTAAAGGTGACAATCTGATATTGTACACAGCATAAATTAAAATCAAATAGATACAATTTAAGTAGGTTTGAATATAGCTTATAATACTAATTAGAGGGAGATGCATACACTATACCTGATATATTTCTTGACAGTGGTAGGTGCTTTTTCTGATGCTAATGAGGAGGGGTGAAGGGGAGACTGAGACTAAATGGACCCATGTGGAAGGAACTAAATTGTACATAATGCAGCTAACTGACTTACCATAATGTGTAGCTAAGATAATTATATATCCTGAACTATGCCATTATTTTTCCGGAAATTTTATATTACAATATATCCATATTAATTGCTGACTAATTACAATATATCCATATTAATTGCTGATTAATTACGATATATCCATATTAATTGCTGACTAATAACAATATATCCATATTAATTGCTGACTAATTACAATATATCCATATCAATTACAATATATCCATATCAATTGTTGACTAATTACAATGTATCCATATTAATTGCTGACTACAATATATCCATATTAATTGCTGACTAATTACAATATAATCATATTAATTGCTGACTAATTACAATATATCCATATTAATTGCTGACTAATAGGGTAAAAGACAAATTTGGTGATCAATACTTACATGGAAGAAATGTCAATAAAAACAAGCTATTATTGCATGCCAGATTATGTTATAGCTAGAACTCTAATAATGACACTCTGTCTTTATAATTCATATTACATTTTGTTAATATTCATCTGACCATTATATTTATTTTAATGCATTTTAATGAAGGAAAAATACCAAAGGTTTAATAGAAACATTATTTCCAGATTTGTCTGCTATGCGTCTATTCCAGGTCAGAGTTTCAAATTCTGTTCTTGAACAATTAATAAAAATTTCATCATTTACCTCCGCTGCAATCTTTCTCTTATAATAAATGACTAACTTTAACAACAACTTTTCTGCATTCTAATGGATACAATGTCCCATTCAAGCTTGTTTCATAACTTGGTAATACACTGTGAAAGGGATAAGTAATCTCCAGAACTGTTTCGAAGTGGAAAGCAGATGGGAAATATACAGTCTTTAGAAAGAGAGAAGATTATAGTAGCAGTGGTGGACAATAAGTACCCTCCCTAATCATTTCATCACTAATGCAATTTGAGAAATTGTTTTGCAGAAATGCCTTCAGTGTGTATAGGTTTGGAAGTCCAAAAGTATACTTTTTGTGTGACATGCCATATGGTGGAAGATGTGAGAGAGGCGCATATCTGTACACAATTGGATATGATGTTGGCAACATTTACAGGTACTTACTGTGATCATCTATTTGAACACAATTGGATCTAATGTTGGCAACATTTACAGGTACTTACTGTAATAATCTATTTGAATACAATTGGATCTGATGTTGGCAACATTTACAGGTACTTACTGCAAACATGTATCTGAACACAATTGGATCTAATGTTAACAACATTTACAGGTATTTACTGTGATCATCCATTTGAACACAATTGGATCTGATACAGGCAACATTTACAAGTACTTACTGTGATCATCTATTTGAACACAACTGGATCTGATGTTGGCAACATTTATAGGTACTTACTGTAATCATCTATTTGAACACAACTGGATCTGATGTAGGCAACATTTTACAGGTACGTACTGCTATCATCTATTTGAATACAATTGGATCTGATGTTGGCAACATTTACAGGTACTTACTGTAATCATCTATTTGAACACAACTGGATCTAATGTTGGCAACATTTACAGGTGCTTACTGTAATCCTCTATTTGAATACAGTTGGATCTGATGTTGGCAACATTTACAGGTACTTACTGTGACCATCTATTTGAACACAATTGGATCTGATGTTGGCAACATTTACAGGTACTTACTGTAATCATCTATTTGAACACAACTGGATCTAATGTTGGCAACATTTACAGGTGCTTACTGTAATCCTCTATTTGAATACAGTTGGATCTGATGTTGGCAACATTTACAGGTACTTACTGTGACCATCTATTTGAACACAATTGGATCTGATGTTGGCAACATTTACAGGTACTTACTGTAATCATCTATTTGAACACAACTGGATCTGATGTTGGCAACATTTACAGGTACTTACTGTGACCATCTATTTGAATACAACTGGATCTAATGTTGGCAACATTTACAGGTACTTACTGTAATCATCCATTTGAATACAACTGGATCTGATGTTGACAACATTTACAGGTACTTACTGTGACCATCTATTTGAACACAATTGGATCTGATGTTGGCAACATTTACAGGTACTTACTGTAATCATCTATTTGAACACAACTGGATCTGATGTTGGCAACATTTACAGGTACTTACTGTGACCATCTATTTGAATACAACTGGACCTGATGTTGGCAACATTTACAGGTACTTACTGTAATCATCCATTTGAATACAACTGGATCTAATGTTGGCAACATTTACAGGTACTTACTGTGACCATCTATTTGAACACAATTGAATCTAATGTTGGCAACATTTACAGGTACATACTGTGGCCATCTATTTGAACACAATTGGATGTGATGTTGGCAAAATTTACAGATACTTACTGTAATCATCTATTTGAACACAATTGGATCTAATGTTGGCAACATTTACAGGTACTTACTGTAATCATTTATTTGAATACAATTGGAACTGATACAGGCAACATTTACAGGTACTTACTGTGACCATCTATTTAAACACAATTGGATCTAATGTTGGCAACATTTACAGGCACTTACTGTGACCATTTATTTGAACACAATTGGATTTGATGTTGGCAATATTTACAGGTACTTACTGTGACGATCTATTTGAACAGAATTGGATCTGATGTTGGCAACATTTACAGGTACTTACTGTAATCATCTATTTGAACACAACTGGATCTAATGTTGGCAACATTTACAGGTGCTTACTGTAATCCTCTATTTGAATACAGTTGGATCTGATGTTGGCAACATTTACAGGTACTTACTGTAATCATCCATTTGAACACAATTGGATCTAATGTTGGCAACATTTACAGGTACTTACTGTAATCATCCATTTGAACACAATTGGATCTAATGTTGGCAACATTTACAGGTACTTACTGTAATCATCCATTTGAACACAATTGGATCTAATGTTGGCAACATTTACAGGCACTTACTGTGACCATTTATTTGAACACAATTGGATTTGATGTTGGCAATATTTACAGGTACTTACTGTGACGATCTATTTGAACAGAATTGGATCTGATGTTGGTAACATTTACAGGTACTTACTGTAATCATCTATTTGAACACAACTGGATCTGATGTTGGCAACATTTACAGGTACTTACTGTAATCATCCATTTGAACACAATTGGATCTAATGTTGGCAACATTTACAGGTACTTACTGTGACCATCTATTTGAATACAACTGGATCTGATGTTGGCAACATTTACAGGTACTTACTGTAATCATCCATTTGAATACAACTGGATCTGATGTTGGCAACATTTACAGGTACTTACTGTGACCATCTATTTGAACACAATTGAATCTAATGTTGGCAACATTTACAGGTACATACTGTGGCCATCTATTTGAACACAATTGGATGTGATGTTGGCAAAATTTACAGATACTTACTGTAATCATTTATTTGAACACAATTGGATCTAATGTTGGCAACATTTACAGGTACTTACTGTAATCATTTATTTGAATACAATTGGAACTGATACAGGCAACATTTACAGGTACTTACTGTGACCATCTATTTAAACACAATTGGATCTAATGTTGGCAACATTTACAGGCACTTACTGTGACCATTTATTTGAACACAATTGGATTTGATGTTGGCAATATTTACAGGTACTTACTGTGACCATCTATTTGAATACAACTGGATCTGATGTTGGCAACATTTACAGGTACTTACTGTAATCATCCATTTGAACACAATTGGATCTAATGTTGGCAACATTTACAGGTACTTACTGTGACCATCTATTTGAATACAACTGGATCTGATGTTGGCAACATTTACAGGTACTTACTGTAATGATGTATTTGAACACGACTCGATCTGACGTTGGCAACATTTACATGTACTTACTGTAATCATCTATTTGAATACAATTGGATCTGATGTTGGCAACATTTACAGGTACTAATTGTAATCATTTATTTGAATACAATTGGATCTGATAGAGGCAACATTTACAGGTACTTACTGTGACCATCTATTTAAACACAATTGGATATAATGTTGGCAACATTTACAGGTACTTACTGTAATCATCTATTTGAACACAGTTGGATCTGATACAAGCAACATTTACAGGTACTTACTGTGACCATCTATTTAAACACAATTGGATCTAATGTTGGCAACATTTACAGATACTTATTGTAATCATCTATTTGAACACAATTGGATCTGATGTTGGCAACATTTACAGGTACTTACTGTAATCACCTATTTGAACACAATTGGATCTAATGTTGGCAACATTTACATGTACTTACTGTAATCGGCTATTTGAATACAATTGGATCTAATGTTGACAACATTTACAGGTATTTACTGTAATCACCTATTTGAACACAATTGGATCTAATGTTGGCAACATTTACGGGTACTTACTGTAATCAGCTTGGGATTGATCACATGCCTTGTCCATCACATAACCGAAAGGTATTTTGTAAATCCCTTTAATTGATCCTTTTTCCTCTTCGTAACACTTGGGACATGCCCCTGAATATGAAAGAGAAATATAGAGATAGCAGATACATGAAATGTAAGCCAGTGATGTGTTATCAAATCTTTAAAATGACACAAAAAGTAACATTAGAGCCTTGTTATGTTAAATCCTTTAATAATGTACATTCACTATTTCTAACCTACATATTAACAAACAAACCTGAAAATATAAGTTCAGGTTTGAGTTTCTGGATTTATGACAGTGCTACTCTTCAAACTTACCACTTGCTTATTTTGCATCTTTTATATCAGCATGTTTATAAAAGAGGGTAAAATGTCTTTAATGTTGTTTAGGAGAAAGTACAATAATGATGTAAACTTTACCGCATGCCACATTTTTATAGAGTAGGCAAAAGATATACCTAATGAGATGTAATTATTAACTGCTATGTACACATGAAGTCATTTTCAAAACATGGTTATTGGAGAGATGACATTTTTGTTATATAATATGCAGTTAAATTCTCCTACTTTCATAATTCATTTTAGTATGTATTTATAACTGTGCTTACTTAAATAGTTCATATAAATAAAATCTGTATGAAGAAAAATAGTTATAAAAAATATCTATCTCGATCTATCTCTCTATTTATCTATCTATCTGTCTATCTATCTATCTATCTATCTATCTATATATATATATATATATATATATATATATATATATATATATATATATATATATATATATATATATATATATATATATATATATATATATTATTGTAGAGGGCCTCAAGGGTGATAAGTTGTACTTAACTAATTGAGTTGCCCTCTTGAAATAAAGACAGTACTCTTATTCTTATTATTTTGCAGTTTTGTAAGCTTCATTCATAAATATTAAATGACCTGAATTTTTTCTGCACATAGAAACACATTTTGCAATTTTTCCCAAATGGAGCTTGGATGGTCAATGAAGATATTTTGTTGTTGTGCTTGTGTCTAAACAGAAACTAGCTCTGTCTCCCTCGATATCAAGAACATACGCCAATAAAAAAACAATGTTTATGGTCCCTTTTGTCATCCTCTATATCAAGCAAACATACCAATAAAGAACCATGTTTATGGTCCCTTTTGTTTCCTTCTATATCAAGAACACATACCAATAAAGGAAAATGTTTATGGTCCCTTTTGTCTCCCTCTATATCAAGAACACATACAAATAAAGAACAATGTTCATGGTCCCTTTTGTCTTCCTCTTTATATCAAGAACACATACCAATAAAGAACAATGTTTATGGTCCATTTTATCTTCCTCTATATCAAGAACACATACCAATAAAGAACAATATTTATGGTCCCTTTTGTCTCCATCTATATCAAGAACACATACCAATAAATAACAATGTTTATGGTCCCTTTTTTCTCCCTCTATATCAAGAACACATACCAATAAATAACAATGTTTATGGTCCCTTTTGTCTACTTCTATATCGAGAACACATACCAATAAAGAATAATGTTTACGGTCCTTTTTTTGTCTCCATCTTTATCAAGAACACATGCCAATAAAGATAAATGTTTATGGTCCCTTTTCTCTCCTTCTTTATCAAGAACACATACCATTAAAGAACAATGTTTATGGTCCCTTTTATCTTCCTCTATATCAATAACACATACCAATAAAGAACAATGTTTATGGTCCCTTTTGTCTCCCTCTCGATCAAGAACATATACCAATAAAGAATAATGTTTATGCTCCGTTTTATCTTCCTCTATATCAAGAACACATACCAATAAAGAACAATGTTTATGGTCCCTTTTGTCTCCCTCTATATCAAGAACACATACCAATAAAGAACAATGAGTGTGGTCCCTTTTGTCTCCTTCTATATCAACAACACATGCCAATAAAGAACAATGTTTATGGTCCCTTTTGTCTCCCTCTATACCAAGAACACATGCTTATGGTCCCTTTTCTAATTTGATTATATCATGTTTGCCTCTTTACAAAAAGTTGTCACTAATAGGCACTTTCCACTGGCTGGTGTGTTGGGAACTGGGTATATTCAGTCAAATACAATAACAGTAAAACATGAACCAATTTTTGTTGTTGAAATCAATATCATCTAAGATCCTGCTAATTTGAAGCTTCTAGCTAACATGATTAAAAGGAAAAACTGTGAATGCTTGTTTTCAAAAGATATTAAGTTATTATAAGTCTACCCTGGGCCAGAACGTTGAAAAAACATGTTCAAAACCTGCAGATCATCAAAATTTGTTTACATCTTTTGCAGACAAAACTTTCCTGACAATCTGACTGAAACTAACAAAACAATGTAAATGCTCAAGTGTTCAAAAAAACAGATATTCCAAGTAAGTCAAGAGATAACTCTAAAATCTACTGACAAAATCTGACCATCACTGCACTCATCTGTAACCTTGTTGAGAAGAGCATCATTTGCAAATGTGGTTGAATTCCAACAATAAATGTAACTACCATGGTATTCACATGCCACAGGGATACATATTCCCAAATGTAAGAGTCATAGCTCTGTAAAATAGTAAAAATCTGATTATCATCAGTCATATTATAATTTGTTGAGATGAAACTTGCACAGTAAATTTGGTTCACATGAATGAAAAATGGAGAATTCAAAGTGTTCACATACACGTGTGATTTCTGTTCTAAGTTGTTTAAAAGTCAAAATACTGTAAAATACAGTCAAAACCTGACCTATATCAAAATCATCTGAAGTTGACAAAATGAAACCAGACAGCCAATTTGGTTTAAATCAAATACTCAAAAGTGTGAATCCTAGAGTGTTTACATCTCAGAAGACTTTTCTAAGTTGTCCAAGGGCCATAAGTCTGGTCATCAGAAAACTCATCAGAGCTTTTGTAGAGATGAAATTTCACAGTGAATTGAATTGAAACCAAACAAAAAGTGTAAATTCTATAGCTTTCACAAGCCAGTAAGATGAATATTTCAAGTCAGACTTGGGCAATAGCTCGTAGAAATACAAGCCAAATCAGCTCATCATCCGAATCATCTTAACGTCTATTGAGACAAAGTCTTCAGGTAAAAGTCCATGTCAATATGACCATTCATTTAGGAGGAGAAGCCATAACAAAATTTTCAAGAAGGCCATTTTAGTGAAAAGAATGAACATCAGATCAGCACCATTTACAGTTTAGGACCAATTAGATATCATAAGAAGTCTTTTCATGAAAACCTCATGCCAATATGACCATCCATTGAGATGGAGTAATATTAACAATATTTTTCGGTGGTGAATGAATCAGCAATAACTTTCATTTTTGACTGTCTAGATACCATATGTAGTCTTCTGGTTGAAAACCTTGTGTCAATGAGTTTTCTTTAGAAAGAGAGATAATAACATTTTCAAGATGGCTGCCATGGTGGCCATAAGTGTTGGCAGGTTGGCGCCATTTTCATTTTGGACCAACTGGACATCACAAGAAATCTTTTGGTGAAAACTCTTTCCCCACATGACCATCCATCAAGGAGGAATTGTGATCATAAATTTTCAACATAGTTGTTATGGTGGTCATAATGATGGTCAGATTGACAACAATTTAGGGGGATCCCGAGTGGCCGAGTGGTCTAAAGCACTCACCGTTATGAATCACTGCCATCTCACCTCTGTCTGCGTGAGTCTGAGTCTCAGCCTCGGCTGACGTTGGTACGTGAGAAAGCCTGCCAGTAGCTTCTCGTGGGTCGGTGGTTCTTCCTAGTGTTTTCCAGGGTTCTTCCTCCACCAATTATACTGGCGGCCATGTATAGCCTATCTTGTGCTGAAAAATGGCATTAAACCCTATAACAACAACAAGAACAACAATTTAGGACCAAATAAACATCACAAGGGATCTTTTAGTGAATATCCCATGCTGATATGACCATCTGTTCAGTAACAAGATCTTCAAGATGGCTGCTGTAATAGCAATATTGGCTATCTGAGCTGTACCATTTGCATTTAGGACCAACTAGTCATTGGGATGAATGTGTATCAAGTTTCAAGGTAATCTAAATAGTGTAGGAAGAGTAACAAACATATGTTAATGAACTGATGCATGACCAACAACAGGCCATCACAAATGTTCTGACCATCATATAACCAAAAATGAAATGCTGGTGCCAGCAACCCTGGCCTTTCACTGCTTGACCTTCAGTAGGGAGCTGCCCCTGTCCAAGTATAGTTGACTTACTTGATGAAAATGTTCTGAGGACACTGGACATTTGATGTGGCCTAGAGAATCACACTTTGACTTCAGCGATCTTATGCCTAGATCTACAGTGCCCAAAAATAATACATCTCTGCCTCTACCTACAGGTGATGTTCCATAAAAAATGTGACATGAACACTGTAATAATAATAATAATAATAATAATAATAATAATAACAATAAAGACTTTATTTAGAGAAGTTAACTCAATTATTTACAGAACTAATCTACATTGAGACCTTCTATTTGTTATGTACAATATATACAGTATATAAATACGATGTGTACAATCTGACCTGACACTAAATAATTAAGTGATTTTAAAAATAAAATTACATGCACAGGCATATGTGAACACATAAACATATATAAAATATAAAATATCATCCTGCATTGAAAACTTCAACTGTGAAAATGATGCAAAATTACCGACACGCAGGCAGTATTTATTGTACTAGAACTGTTCAATTGCTTAAAGATTTCATCCATTTGAGACAATGATTATGAAAAGAAGAAATGTTAGGAGCCGCCTTATATCACTGGGAATGTTGTTCCATACCAATGGACCAGTATATTGACAACTTTTTTTAAACAATTCCTTATTTGGCCTTGGTATTATGTTATTTTTACTTCTTATGGACCTAAAAATTTGGAGTACCATCAACATCTCTTTGGTGAAAGATATTGCTTAGATAGACATGAATGGCTTTTCTGGATACTTTATACATCAATTTGGACTTTCTAAGAAATATTCTTTCATGTATTATTAAAATCTTTATATTATTCATTGCATCCTGGAATTATATGGGAGAGTTATCTGCCATACGACATATCATGCGGGAAGCAAAGATGGCAACTGTTTGTCAATGTCTTCATATACGAAGTGCAATCCAGAATAGGAAAACCTAAACAATGTGTACATTATCTTAAATGTCAAGTTTCAACATTAAAACAAAGTAATTTATTTAAAGTGATCAATCACAGTGTTGACTTACTGCCTGAAATAAACGTTTAAGTTCACATGTGCTGACTTTTTGCCTGAAATAAACGTTTAAGTTCACATGTGCTGACTTATTGCCTGAAATAAATGTTTAAGTTCACATGTGCTGACTTATTGCCTGAAATAAATGTTTAAGTTCACATGTGCTGTGCTAACCTTCAAGGCATTCACAAATCCTTCCTTCGCATGATCTGCGAATTTCTCCACTGGACCCACTCATGAGATTGTAAAACTCTGTGCATCTTTTATCTGGAAAACAAATTCTGATGTTGAAATAAGTAATAAGCAAACAAACTAAATTTCCTATTTGTTTGCATACCTTGGTAAAAGAAATGGGATATCTAAAATTACTCTCATTAATAAAAATAAATCGGACTTCAAAAGGTACTCTCTGTTAGAAAAAGAAATGGGACTGCTAGATGTACTCTCTTTAAAACCTGGCCCAGATGTCATAAAAGTAAGCTTGGGTCTGAGATTGATTTTTCACTCTCAGTCAAATTCACAGGCTCAAACTTGGTCTCAGAAGTTTTATGATTTCAAGGCCTGAATAATTTTGTTTTGACTGCAACTGCGTTCATCAAAAAATCCAATGGTGCTAGATGTACTCTCTTTAAAACCTGGCCCAGATGTCATAAAAGTAAGCTTGGGTCTGAGATTGATTTTTCACTCTCAGTCAAATTCACAGGCTCAAACTTGGTCTCAGAAGTTTTATGATTTCAAGGCCTGAATAATTTTGTTTTGACTGCAACTGCGTTCATCAAAAAATCCAATGGTGACTTCTAAAATTTGTTAAGTTTTGCAGTAAGGTCTTCCATTAATGCTTCATAGGAAAGGCTATACTGTGGAAAATATAAGGGTGGATCTCTAACTACAGGGAATGGAACTGTAATTATTAGTACTTCGAGGGAAAGGACTAGACAGTGGAAAATATAAGGGTTGATCTCTAAGTACAGAGTGATGTGATGTGATTTGGATTTTTAACGTAGCTTTAACAATTTTTCAGTCATATCGCTATGATGTCTGCAATGTGGCAGTTTATAGTGATGTCTAGCACTGGGGCATCATGCCGCAGACATGTAGCATGATGTCCCACCCAGTGACATTATCCTGACACCGGGCCGACCAGTCCTAACACTAACCTCTTAACGCTGAGCGCCAAGCAAGGCAGCTGTTAGTACCATTTTTGCAGGTCTTTGGTATGACTCAGCCGGGGATCAAACCCACGACCTCCCGCATCCGAGGCGGACGCTCTAACCACTAGTCCACCGGAGAGGTCTCTAAGTACAGAGAGTAAAGCTGTAATTAATACTTCAAGAGAAAAAGGATTAGACTGTGGAAAATAATAAGGGTAGATCTCTAAATACAGGGAGTGGAGCTGTAATTAATGTGTCAAGGGAAAGGACTAGACTGAAAATATAATGGTGTACAGGGAGTGGAACTGTAAGTAATGCTTCTAGGGAAAGGGCTAGACTGTGGAAAACATAATTGTGGATCTCTAAGTACAGGGAGTGGAGTGGAGCTAAAACAAATAACCAAACATTTTAATCAGGATGCTTTCTTTTGAATATTCTTAGCAAATATTTGATTCTTTACACTGCACATGTGGAAGCATTTTACAAACAAAACAAACAAGGCAAAATGAAAACTATGTAAGGCTGAATTATTTTACAAGGTAATAACTTCACATGTGCTAAGCCACTTGAAATTCAAACTACCACTCAAAGGGTAAATCCTGTCCAAATTCTAAATAGTCGGATTACTCACAGAATTGCTCTGTATGTTTACTGTCACTCAGGTGCTCTTGATAAAATAACATGTAATATGGCAATTTGAAAAGAATTGAATAGGGTTCAAATCAATGTCAACATAGTATAAAATAGATGGTCAATCAATGTCAACATGGTATAGAATAGGGATCATATCAATGTCAACTTTGTATAAAATTGATCAACATGGTATTGAATAGAGGTCATATCAATATCAACATGGTATAGAATAGGGGTCATATCAATGTCAACTTTGTATAAAATTGATGGTCAATCAATGTCAACATGGTACATAACAGGTCATATCAATAACAACATGTACAGAATAGGGGTTATATCAATGTCAACATGGTATTGAATTTGTTTCATTATCAGTGTCAACATGGTACAGAATAGGTGTCACATCAATGTCAACATAGACTTTATCTACCATATTAACAAGAGTTTCTGACGTTCGTTACCTTTTGTACAAAGAGAGGCATAGTTGTTTCATTGTTAGTATGTCTAGCCCATGATCCAAAGGTTGCCTTGGCCAACCTGAGTTGGCTGCTTTGGAATATCCTTGGGAACAATACTTAGGCTCCCATTTCTGCAGCTTGATATAGCCAATAATGTGTTAAAAATGTCACAAAAATCAGAAAAAACACTAAATAACTATTGTTCATCTTCAGGGCTAAAGGAATGTTTTATGTCATACCAAGTTTCAAGATAACCATAAAAATAACAACTGCATTCATTCAAAGTTTGGTCTCAATCCAACAAATATTAAACCAACACATCTAAAATGTCATTTAACTAGAATTAGGTCACAGAGTTCCATGTTTTCAATGTGGATTGGCAGTTGTGTGTGTGTGTGTGTGTGCATGTGCGTGTGTTCGTAAATACCAAAGTAGACCAGAAAGAATAGATGAATTTGGCAGCCTTATTAACACTGACAAATATATGAACGCTATCCAAATGCATTCAATATTTGGTAATCATTTCAGCTGTAACATGGAGAAGTGTATAACGTGTGCAAAGGTGTGATTTTTCAGGTTTCTGAGAAGAGAACTGCACTAGTTTCCTAAGGGGAAGATTACTAGTTTTTGAGTTAAGAATTATACTGGTGTCTGAGGGGAGTAGCGTACTAGAATATGAGGTAAGTAGAGTAATGGTTTCTGAGGGGAAGAGTGAGGTATATTTGTGTCATATAAGTGGAGTATACTAGTGTGTAAGAGGAGGGTGAACTTGTATCTGATTGGAGTGTACTGGTGTTTGAGGATGTAGTGTAATAGAGTCAGTGGAGAGGCGAATAATGGTGTCTGTGGGAAGGTCAGTACTAGTGTCTGAGGGGTTGAGTGTACTGGTGTATAATGTAAAGAGTGTGCTTTAGTCTGAGAGTGGGACTGTGCTGTTGTGTGAGGGGAGTAAGTATAAGTGTCAGAAAGGAGTGTACATGTGTGTAAGGGGAGAGATTGTTCTACATGAGGGATGCCAATCTCCGTTGATGCGTTTCATGTCCTGAAGTTTGTGAAAGTTTCATTCCACATATTTTGCCAAGTAAGATAAACCTGCTGATTTGAAATTGGTAACTGCTGAGAAGTTCTGGCTGGTTTATTGGTCCTTTCTTTACCTATAATACCATTATGACTTAGTCACATTAAGGCAGCCAACAGGATTTATCCAGAAAGTGGTTTGTAATGGTGCCATGGACTCTTGCAACAACAGCTCGAACCCTGTCTCCATCTTTTAAACCATAATATACGGTGACATAAAACCATAATATGTGTCTCTGATTTCATGACTTTACTCGAGAAATTGAGAAAATATGTAGAGGACTTCTGGAATCTAAAAGATCAAATATTACTTTGAGAGATTTTAATAACCATGGTGGTAATTTGGGAAAACAGAATATTATAATATTTACAAGACTAAATTTTGCTGCTGGTAGGTGAGGAAATATTTGTATGACAAAAGGTGGAATGAAATTTGGTTTCTGGGCCGCCAAGATTTATTATTTGGGCCTATAAACACCACATCATGTGCAAGATTTGACCAATCAGGAGAGAGTTTGGTAGTACATTGAAAGGCAAATTTCATTTGTCTGTGATAAAGTATAATCTGCTCCCCAATCTGTTCTAGTGTCAGTAAGAGGAGTGTAAAAATATCTGAAGACGACTGGATACTTAATGACCAACCCTGATGCTTTCATGTCACATAACAACTGGCATAGCTGCCCTCTATGTCACTTAATGAATGGCCTAGCTGCCCTCCTTGCTATTTAATGACTGGCCTAGCTTCCCTCAATGTCATTAAATGATTGACCTTGCTGCACTCAATGTTGCTTAATGACTACCCTAGCTGCCTCCATCTCACTTAATGATTGACCTTGCTGCCATCCATGTTACTTAATGACTACTCTCGTGTCCTCCATGTCACTTAATAATTGACCTTGCTGCCCTCCATGTCACTTAATAATTGACCTTGCTGCCCTCCATGTCACTTAATAATTGACCTTGCTGCCCTCCATGTCACTTAATAATTGACCTTGCTGCCCTCCATGTCACTTAATGATTGACCTTGCTGCCCTTCATGTTACTTGATGATTGACCTTGCTGTCCTCAATGTTACTTAATAACTGGACAGACAGTGGTAACACAATATACCCTCTCAAACAGATTTGGTAGGGGCATAACATTTTAAAATGTTATTTTAATTTGTGTGTATGTATTTGACCTTTGATTCCATTATACTACTCTTGTTGATGGTTATTCTATAAGAATTGATGTATTTCCTCCCTGCTGTTTAGAAAGGTGTAGAATGGATAGACAAACAGGTGTACAAAAAGATGGCATTATTTTATTTAAAATGCCCAAGTCTGGAATCAAAATTCATGATCCCAACCCCAACTGACTCCCTACACATTAAAGGAAGGATAGAGAAATAAAGCTGTCATCTTAAACTGAGATACAAAATTCTTACACTCTCCTTGGGTAAGTTAAGCACACAATATATAGGCTAACCCTAACCCTAAACCCTAACCCTAACCCTAACCCTAGCCTAACCCAAATGGAGCTTGGATGGTCAATGAAGATATTTTGTTGTTGTGCTTGTGTCTAAACAGAAACTAGCTCTGTCTCCCTCGATATCAAGAACATACGCCAATAAAAAAACAATGTTTATGGTCCCTTTTGTCATCCTCTATATCAAGCAAACATACCAATAAAGAACCATGTTTTTGGTCCCTTTTGTTTCCTTCTATATCAAGAACACATACCAATAAAGGAAAATGTTTATGGTCCCTTTTGTCTCCCTCTGTATCAAGAACACATACAAATAAAGAACAATGTTCATGGTCCCTTTTGTCTTCCTCTTTATATCAAGAACACATACCAATAAAGAACAATGTTTATGGTCCATTTTATCTTCCTCTATATCAAGAACACATACCAATAAAGAACAATATTTATGGTCCCTTTTGTCTCCATCTATATCAAGAACACATACCAATAAATAACAATGTTTATGGTCCCTTTTTTCTCTCTCTATATCAAGAACACATACCAATAAATAACAATGTTTATGGTCCCTTTTGTCTACTTCTATATCGAGAACACATACCAATAAAGAATAATGTTTACGGTCCTTTTTTTGTCTCCCTCTGTATCAAGAACACATACAAATAAAGAACAATGTTCATGGTCCCTTTTGTCTTCCTCTTTATATCAAGAACACATACCAATAAAGAACAATGTTTATGGTCCATTTTATCTTCCTCTATATCAAGAACACATACCAATAAAGAACAATATTTATGGTCCCTTTTGTCTCCATCTATATCAAGAACACATACCAATAAATAACAATGTTTATGGTCCCTTTTGTCTACTTCTATATCGAGAACACATACCAATAAAGAATAATGTTTACGGTCCTTTTTTTGTCTCCATCTTTATCAAGAACACATACCAATAAAGATAAATGTTTATGGTCCCTTTTCTAATTTTATTATATCATATTTGCCTCTTTACAAAAAGTTGTCACTAATAGGCACTGTCCACTGGTTGGTGTATTGAGAACTGGGTATATTCAGTAAAATGCAATAACAGTAAAACATGAACCAATAAAGAGCAATGTTTAAGGTCATTTTTGTCTCCCTCTATATCAAAAACACATGCCAATAAAGGATAATGTTTATGGTCCATTTTGTGTCCCTCTATATCAAGAATACATGCCAATAAATTACAATGTTTATGGTCCCTTTTGTCTCCTTCTTTATCAAGAACACATACCATTAAAGAACAATGTTTATGGTCCCTTTTATCTTCCTCTATATCAATAACACATACCAATAAAGAACAATGTTTATGGTCCCTTTTGTCTCCCTCTCGATCAAGAACATATACCAATAAAGAATAATGTTTATGCTCCGTTTTATCTTCCTCTATATCAAGAACACATACCAATAAAGAACAATGTTTATGGTCCCTTTTGTCTCCCTCTATATCAAGAACACATACCAATAAAGAACAATGAGTGTGGTCCCTTTTGTCTCCTTCTATATCAACAACACATGCCAATAAAGAACAATGTTTATGGTCCCTTTTGTCTCCCTCTATACCAAGAACACATGCTTATGGTCCCTTTTCTAATTTGATTATATCATGTTTGCCTCTTTACAAAAAGTTGTCACTAATAGGCACTTTCCACTGGCTGGTGTGTTGGGAACTGGGTATATTCAGTCAAATACAATAACAGTAAAACATGAACCAATTTTTGTTGTTGAAATCAATATCATCTAAGATCCTGCTAATTTGAAGTTTCTAGCTAACATGATTAAAAGGAAAAACTGTGAATGCTTGTTTTCAAAAGATATTAAGTTATTATAAGTCTACCCTGGGCCAGAACGTTGAAAAAACATGTTCAAAACCTGCAGATCATCAAAATTTGTTTACATCTTTTGCAGACAAAACTTTCCTGACAATCTGACTGAAACTAACAAAACAATGTAAATGCTCAAGTGTTCAAAAAACAGATACTCCAAGTAAGTCAAGAGATAACTCTAAAATCTACTGACAAAATCTGACCATCACTGCACTCATCTGTAACCTTGTTGAGAAGAGCATCATTTGCAAATGTGGTTGAATTCCAACAATAAATGTAACTACCATGGTATTCACATGCCACAGGGATACATATTCCCAAATGTAAGAGTCATAGCTCTGTAAAATAGTAAAAATCTGATTATCATCAGTCATATTATAATTTGTTGAGATGAAACTTGCACAGTAAATTTGGTTCACATGAATGAAAAATGGAGAATTCAAAGTGTTCACATACACGTGTGATTTCTGTTCTAAGTTGTTTAAATGTCAAAATACTGTAAAATACAGTCAAAACCTGACCTATATCAAAATCATCTGAAGTTGACAAAATGAAACCAGACAGCCAATTTGGTTTAAATCAAATACTCAAAAGTGTGAATCCTAGAGTGTTTACATCTCAGAAGACTTTTCTAAGTTGTCCAAGGGCCATAAGTCTGGTCATCAGAAAACTCATCAGAGCTTTTGTAGAGATGAAATTTCACAGTGAATTGAATTGAAACCAAACAAAAAGTGTAAATTCTATAGCTTTCACAAGCCAGTAAGATGAATATTTCAAGTCAGACTTGGGCAATAGCTCGTAGAAATACAAGCCAAATCAGCTCATCATCCGAATCATCTTAACGTCTATTGAGACAAAGTCTTCAGGTAAAAGTCCATGTCAATATGACCATTCATTTAGGAGGAGAAGCCATAACAAAATTTTCAAGAAGGCCATTTTAGTGAAAAGAATGAACATCAGATCAGTACCATTTACAGTTTAGGACCAATTAGATATCATAAGAAGTCTTTTCATGAAAACCTCATGCCAATATGACCATCCATTGAGATGGAGTAATATTAACAATATTTTTCGGTGGTGAATGAATCAGCAATAACTTTCATTTTTGACTGTCTAGATACCATATGTAGTCCTCTGGTTGAAAACCTTGTGTCAATGAGTTTTCTTTAGAAAGAGAGATAATAACATTTTCAAGATGGCTGCCATGGTGGCCATAAGTGTTGGCAGGTTGGCGCCATTTTCATTTTGGACCAACTGGACATCACAAGAAATCTTTTGGTGAAAACTCTTTCCCCACATGACCATCCATCAAGGAGGAATTGTGATCATAAATTTTCAACATAGTTGTTATGGTGGTCATAATGATGGTCAGATTGACAACAATTTAGGGGGATCCCGAGTGGCCGAGTGGTCTAAAGCACTCACCGTTATGAATCACTGCCATCTCACCTCTGTCTGCGTGAGTCTGAGTCTCAGCCTCGGCTGACGTTGGTACGTGAGAAAGCCTGCCAGTAGCTTCTCGTGGGTCGGTGGTTCTTCCTAGTGTTTTCCAGGGTTCTTCCTCCACCAATTATACTGGCGGCCATGTATAGCCTATCTTGTGCTGAAAAATGGCATTAAACCCTATAACAACAACAAGAACAACAATTTAGGACCAAATAAACATCACAAGGGATCTTTTAGTGAATATCCCATGCTGATATGACCATCTGTTCAGTAACAAGATCTTCAAGATGGCTGCTGTAATAGCAATATTGGCTATCTGAGCTGTACCATTTGCATTTAGGACCAACTAGTCATTGGGATGAATGTGTATCAAGTTTCAAGGTAATCTAAATAGTGTAGGAAGAGTAACAAACATATGTTAATGAACTGATGCATGACCAACAACAGGCCATCACAAATGTTCTGACCATCATATAACCAAAAATGAAATGCTGGTGCCAGCAACCCTGGCCTTTCACTGCTTGACCTTCAGTAGGGAGCTGCCCCTGTCCAAGTATAGTTGACTTACTTGATGAAAATTTTCTGAGGACACTGGACATTTGATGTGGCCTAGAGAATCACACTTTGACTTCAGCGATCTTATGCCTAGATCTACAGTGCCCAAAAATAATACATCTCTGCCTCTACCTACAGGTGATGTTCCATAAAAAAATGTGACATGAACACTGTAATAATAATAATAATAATAATAATAATAATAACAATAAAGACTTTATTTAGAGAAGTTAACTCAATTATTTACAGAACTAATCTACATTGAGACCTTCTATTTGTTATGTACAATATATACAGTATATAAATACGATGTGTACAATCTGACCTGACACTAAATAATTAAGTGATTTTAAAAATAAAATTACATGCACAGGCATATGTGAACACATAAACATATATAAAATATAAAATATCATCCTGCATTGAAAACTTCAACTGTGAAAATGATGCAAAATTACCGACACGCAGGCAGTATTTATTGTACTAGAACTGTTCAATTGCTTAAAGATTTCATCCATTTGAGACAATGATTATGAAAAGAAGAAATGTTAGGAGCCGCCTTATATCACTGGGAATGTTGTTCCATACCAATGGACCAGTATATTGACAACTTTTTTTAAACAAT
This sequence comes from Sinohyriopsis cumingii, assembly GCA_028554795.2. Lineage (NCBI taxonomy): Eukaryota > Metazoa > Mollusca > Bivalvia > Unionida > Unionidae > Sinohyriopsis > Sinohyriopsis cumingii. The sequence continues at coordinate 576,034 of JAPYKE020000094.1, read as the reverse complement.
TCCTTATTTGGCCTTGGTATTATGTTATTTTTACTTCTTATGGACCTAAAAATTTGGAGTACCATCAACATCTCTTTGGTGAAAGATATTGCTTAGATAGACATGAATGGCTTTTCTGGATACTTTATACATCAATTTGGACTTTCTAAGAAATATTCTTTCATGTATTATTAAAATCTTTATATTATTCATTGCATCCTGGAATTATATGGGAGAGTTATCTGCCATACGACATATCATGCGGGAAGCAAAGATGGCAACTGTTTGTCAATGTCTTCGTATACGAAGTGCAATCCAGAATAGGAAAACCTAAACAATGTGTACATTATCTTAAATGTCAAGTTTCAACATTAAAACAAAGTAATTTATTTAAAGTGATCAATCACAGTGTTGACTTACTGCCTGAAATAAACGTTTAAGTTCACATGTGCTGACTTTTTGCCTGAAATAAACGTTTAAGTTCACATGTGCTGACTTATTGCCTGAAATAAATGTTTAAGTTCACATGTGCTGACTTATTGCCTGAAATAAATGTTTAAGTTCACATGTGCTGTGCTAACCTTCAAGGCATTCACAAATCCTTCCTTCGCATGATCTGCGAATTTCTCCACTGGACCCACTCATGAGATTGTAAAACTCTGTGCATCTTTTATCTGGAAAACAAATTCTGATGTTGAAATAAGTAATAAGCAAACAAACTAAATTTCCTATTTGTTTGCATACCTTGGTAAAAGAAATGGGATATCTAAAATTACTCTCATTAATAAAAATAAATCGGACTTCAAAAGGTACTCTCTGTTAGAAAAAGAAATGGGACTGCTAGATGTACTCTCTTTAAAACCTGGCCCAGATGTCATAAAAGTAAGCTTGGGTCTGAGATTGATTTTTCACTCTCAGTCAAATTCACAGGCTCAAACTTGGTCTCAGAAGTTTTATGATTTCAAGGCCTGAATAATTTTGTTTTGACTGCAACTGCGTTCATCAAAAAATCCAATGGTGACTTCTAAAATTTGTTAAGTTTTGCAGTAAGGTCTTCCATTAATGCTTCATAGGAAAGGCTATACTGTGGAAAATATAAGGGTGGATCTCTAACTACAGGGAATGGAACTGTAATTATTAGTACTTCGAGGGAAAGGACTAGACAGTGGAAAATATAAGGGTTGATCTCTAAGTACAGAGTGATGTGATGTGATTTGGATTTTTAACGTAGCTTTAACAATTTTTCAGTCATATCGCTATGATGTCTGCAATGTGGCAGTTTATAGTGATGTCTAGCACTGGGGCATCATGCCGCAGACATGTAGCATGATGTCCCACCCAGTGACATTATCCTGACACCGGGCCGACCAGTCCTAACACTAACCTCTTAACGCTGAGCGCCAAGCAAGGCAGCTGTTAGTACCATTTTTGCAGGTCTTTGGTATGACTCAGCCGGGGATCAAACCCACGACCTCCCGCATCCGAGGCGGACGCTCTAACCACTAGTCCACCGGAGAGGTCTCTAAGTACAGAGAGTAAAGCTGTAATTAATACTTCAAGAGAAAAAGGATTAGACTGTGGAAAATAATAAGGGTAGATCTCTAAATACAGGGAGTGGAGCTGTAATTAATGTGTCAAGGGAAAGGACTAGACTGAAAATATAATGGTGTACAGGGAGTGGAACTGTAAGTAATGCTTCTAGGGAAAGGGCTAGACTGTGGAAAACATAATTGTGGATCTCTAAGTACAGGGAGTGGAGTGGAGCTAAAACAAATAACCAAACATTTTAATCAGGATGCTTTCTTTTGAATATTCTTAGCAAATATTTGATTCTTTACACTGCACATGTGGAAGCATTTTACAAACAAAACAAACAAGGCAAAATGAAAACTATGTAAGGCTGAATTATTTTACAAGGTAATAACTTCACATGTGCTAAGCCACTTGAAATTCAAACTACCACTCAAAGGGTAAATCCTGTCCAAATTCTAAATAGTCGGATTACTCACAGAATTGCTCTGAATGTTTACTGTCACTCAGGTGCTCTTGATAAAATAACATGTAATATGGCAATTTGAAAAGAATTGAATAGGGTTCAAATCAATGTCAACATAGTATAAAATAGATGGTCAATCAATGTCAACATGGTATAGAATAGGGATCATATCAATGTCAACTTTGTATAAAATTGATCAACATGGTATTGAATAGAGGTCATATCAATATCAACATGGTATAGAATAGGGGTCATATCAATGTCAACTTTGTATAAAATTGATGGTCAATCAATGTCAACATGGTACATAACAGGTCATATCAATGACAACATGTACAGAATAGGGGTTATATCAATGTCAACATGGTATTGAATTTGTTTCATTATCAGTGTCAACATGGTACAGAATAGGTGTCACATCAATGTCAACATAGACTTTATCTACCATATTAACAAGAGTTTCTGACGTTCGTTACCTTTTGTACAAAGAGAGGCATAGTTGTTTCATTGTTAGTATGTCTAACCCATGATCCAAAGGTTGCCTTGGCCAACCTGAGTTGGCTGCTTTGGAATATCCTTGGGAACAATACTTAGGCTCCCATTTCTGCAGCTTGATATAGCCAATAATGTGTTAAAAATGTCACAAAAATCAGAAAAAACACTAAATAACTATTGTTTATCTTCAGGGCTAAAGGAATGTTTTATGTCATACCAAGTTTCAAGATAACCATAAAAATAACAACTGCATTCATTCAAAGTTTGGTCTCAATCCAACAAATATTAAACCAACACATCTAAAATGTCATTTAACTAGAATTAGGTCACAGAGTTCCATGTTTTCAATGTGGATTGGCAGTTGTGTGTGTGTGTGTGTGTGTGCATGTGCGTGTGTTCGTAAATACCAAAGTAGACCAGAAAGAATAGATGAATTTGGCAGCCTTATTAACACTGACAAATATATGAACGCTATCCAAATGCATTCAATATTTGGTAATCATTTCAGCTGTAACATGGAGAAGTGTATAACGTGTGCAAAGGTGTGATTTTTCAGGTTTCTGAGAAGAGAACTGCACTAGTTTCCTAAGGGGAAGATTACTAGTTTTTGAGTTAAGAATTATACTGGTGTCTGAGGGGAGTAGCGTACTAGAATATGAGGTAAGTAGAGTAATGGTTTCTGAGGGGAAGAGTGAGGTATATTTGTGTCATATAAGTGGAGTATACTAGTGTGTAAGAGGAGGGTGAACTTGTATCTGATTGGAGTGTACTGGTGTTTGAGGATGTAGTGTAATAGAGTCAGTGGAGAGGGGAATAATGGTGTCTGTGGGAAGGTCAGTACTAGTGTCTGAGGGGTTGAGTGTACTGGTGTATAATGTAAAGAGTGTGCTTTAGTCTGAGAGTGGGACTGTGCTGTTGTGTGAGGGGAGTAAGTATAAGTGTCAGAAAGGAGTGTACATGTGTGTAAGGGGAGGGATTGTTCTACATGAGGGATGCCAATCTCCGTTGATGCGTTTCATGTCCTGAAGTTTGTGAAAGTTTCATTCCACATATTTTGCCAAGTAAGATGAACCTGCTGATTTGAAATTGGTAACTGCTGAGAAGTTCTGGCTGGTTTATTGGTCCTTTCTTTACCTATAATACCATTATGACTTAGTCACATTAAGGCAGCCAACAGGATTTATCCAGAAAGTGGTTTGTAATGGTGCCATGGACTCTTGCAACAACAGCTCGAACCCTGTCTCCATCTTTTAAACCATAATATACGGTGACATAAAACCATAATATGTGTCTCTGATTTCATGACTTTACTCGAGAAATTGAGAAAATATGTAGAGGACTTCTGGAATCTAAAAGATCAAATATTACTTTGAGAGATTTTAATAACCATGGTGGTAATTTGGGAAAACAGAATATTATAATATTTACAAGACTAAATTTTGCTGCTGGTAGGTGAGGAAATATTTGTATGACAAAAGGTGGAATGAAATTTGGTTTCTGGGCCGCCAAGATTTATTATTTGGGCCTATAAACACCACATCATGTGCAAGATTTGACCAATCAGGAGAGAGTTTGGTAGTACATTGAAAGGCAAATTTCATTTGTCTGTGATAAAGTATAATCTGCTCCCCAATCTGTTCTAGTGTCAGTAAGAGGAGTGTAAAAATATCTGAAGACGACTGGATACTTAATGACCAACCCTGATGCTTTCATGTCACATAACAACTGGCATAGCTGCCCTCTATGTCACTTAATGAATGGCCTAGCTGCCCTCCTTGCTATTTAATGACTGGCCTAGCTTCCCTCAATGTCATTAAATGATTGACCTTGCTGCACTCAATGTTGCTTAATGACTACCCTAGCTGCCTCCATCTCACTTAATGATTGACCTTGCTGCCATCCATGTTACTTAATGACTACTCTCGTGTCCTCCATGTCACTTAATAATTGACCTTGCTGCCCTCCATGTCACTTAATAATTGACCTTGCTGCCCTCCATGTCACTTAATAATTGACCTTGCTGCCCTCCATGTCACTTAATAATTGACCTTGCTGCCCTCCATGTCACTTAATGATTGACCTTGCTGCCCTTCATGTTACTTGATGATTGACCTTGCTGTCCTCAATGTTACTTAATAACTGGACAGACAGTGGTAACACAATATACCCTCTCAAACAGATTTGGTAGGGGCATAACATTTTAAAATGTTATTTTAATTTGTGTGTATGTATTTGACCTTTGATTCCATTATACTACTCTTGTTGATGGTTATTCTATAAGAATTGATGTATTTCCTTCCTGCTGTTTAGAAAGGTGTAGAATGGATAGACAAACAGGTGTACAAAAAGATGGCATTATTTTATTTAAAATGCCCAAGTCTGGAATCAAAATTCATGATCCCAACCCCAACTGACTCCCTACACATTAAAGGAAGGATAGAGAAATAAAGCTGTCATCTTAAACTGAGATACAAAATTCTTACACTCTCCTTGGGTAAGTTAAGCACACAATATATAGGCTAATATATTAGCTGCATTAGGCAAATACATTAACCTTGATGAGGCAATACACTCGCTTGATTAGGCAAATACATTAGCCTCATCCAGGTAAATATATTAGCCTGATCCAGGCAAGTACATTAGCCTCATCTAAGTAAATACATTAGCCTGATTAGGTAAGTACAATAAATACAATAACTTGGTAAGGCAAATATATTAGCCTGATATAGGCAAATACATTAGCCTCATCCTGATAAATATATTAGCGTGATCCAGGCAAGTACATTAGCCTCATCCCGGTAAACATATTAGCCTGATCCAGGCAAGTACATTAGCCTGATTAGGCAAATACATTAGCCTGGTCCAGGTAAATACATCAGTCTGATCCAGGAGAACACTGCATGCAAGTTAATCATAGTAGTCAATACCCCTGGTTATAAATAGAGTCTCATAAATTATGTGTTTGTGCACATGATCAAGGTATTTACCAGGGTCATCATATTGGTAGACAGTGACAGCTGCAGGTTGGATCTCATTAACCACCTCTATCTCTTTTGTTAGAGTAAACTTGAAGGTGAGAACATCTGGATACCCTGGAATCTATCAAAGTTAAAACATCTGTTAAATCAACTCTATTAAGGTTAACTTCCGTATAGCAGCCTTCTGTTCACAACATTCATATTCATTCAGTCCCATTATATTTTGCTACATCTGATGACATGTATACAGTCACCTCCTTAATACTGTCAAAATAAATGCATTCCTGATTTTCCAGGATAATCCTGTTTTTGTAATCATGATTCTTTTTTATGATACTGGCTGTTTTTCTCCTTTTGCAACAGAGCAATATCACTATCCAGAAATATTTCCTAACACAGGTCTAAAAAATGATCTGCAACTGAAAACAGCAGATTGTTCTCTGCAACAAAATTGCAGAAAAGTACTTCAGTGCTAGTGACAGGGTTTGTTGATGATTGTTGAAACATGTTATTACTTTTTGGATTGATCTCTACATTCATGTATTGCTTTGTTTTATATTTTATATAAAGAGTAAATTCCAAAAGAAATGTTGCTGCTGATCACGAACGTGCCAATAATCTTTAATAAAAGTGGTTTAAACATTCACAACAATGATATAAAATAACTTTTCTTCTTCAACATTGCTCTTCAACATTCTTTAATATGCATCTCTTTGATTTACCTAACTGTGATTTCCTTTAGTGTACTTAACCAATGCAAATTAACCTAGTGGGTTCTCCTGTTGCAGTGTTCAGAAGAATTTAACATGACATCACCAATGCTATTGTTTGCCAATTATAATAAGTTGTCTGTGAAATGTGATTTGTTTATATCTGACCACCTTCCATTTTATTTGCCTGTATGAAATTAACTGTATGCACTTCCCCAGGATAGTTTTACATAAGTTCAAAGCAGGACTGTCTACTATTTATACATACATGTTACAGGCAGATATTAAGGTGGACGAAAAAGCCCGGTTTACATTTTGTTTCTAAGATAACTGTTTTCAAAATACAACCATTTTGTGAGGTTTGGGAGTAAATAAAATTGTGTTTTTAGCATGACACGTTGTGTTATGGCAACTATATATAAACAAGATGCTCAAGTGGGTCTGAGAACTAATCATGCCTATCATTCATCAGTTTTCAAGGCTATTGGAGTTCGAACCGTATGCTTTATATATGCGATTCATCAGTCTTTGTGGCTATTGGGGCTCCATCCATATACTTTATATATGCCATTCATCAGTTTTCAAGGCTATTGGAGTTCGAACCGTATGCTTTATATATGCGATTCATCAGTCTTTGTGGCTATTGGGGCTCCATCCATATACTTTATATATGCCATTCATCAGTTTTCAAGGCTATTGGAGTTCCATCCCTATACTTTATTTACACCATTTCATCAGTTTTCATGGCTATTGGAGTTCCATCCCTATACTTTATATATGCGATTCATCAGTCTTTGTGGCTATTGGAGTTCCATCCTTATACTTTATATATGCCATTCATCAGTTTTCAAGGCTTTTGGAGTTCCAACCGTATGCTTTATATATGCGATTCATCAGTCTTTGTGGCTATTGGAGTTCCATCCTTATACTTTATATATGCCATTCATCAGTTTTCAAGGCTTTTGGAGTTCCAACCGTATGCTTTATATATGCGATTCATGTGTTTGTGGCTATTGGAGTTCCATCCTTATACTTTATATATGCCATTCATCAGTTTTCAAGGCTTTTGGAGTTCCAACCGTATGCTTTATATATGCGATTCATCAGTGTTTGTGGCTATTGGAGTTCCATCTTTATACTTTATATATGCCATTCATCAGTTTTCATGGCTATTGGAGTCTCGATCCTTATACTTTATATATGCCATTCATCAGTTTTCAAGGCTTTTGGAGTTCCAACCGTATGCTTTATATATGCGATTCATCAGTCTTTATGGCTATTGGAGTTCCATCCTTATACTTTATATATGCCATTCATCAGTTTTCAAGGCTTTTGGAGTTCCAACCGTATGCTTTATATATGCGATTCATCAGTCTTTATGGCTATTGGAGTTACATCCTTATACTTTATATATGCCATTCGTTAGTTTCATGGCTATTGGAGCTCCATCTGTATACTTTATATATGCCATTAATCAGTTTTCATGGCTATTGGAGTTCCATCCTTATACTTTATGTATACCATTCACCAGTCTTTGTGGCTATTGGAGTTCCATCCTCACACTTTATATATGCCATTCATCAGTTTTCATGGCTATTGGAGCTCCATCCATATACTTTATATATACCATTCATCAGTCTTTATGGCTATTGGAGTTCCATCCTCATGCTTTATACATACCATTCATCAGTTTTCATGGCTATTGGGTCTCGATCCTTATACTTCGTATATACCATTCATATTGCTATTGGGTCTCCATCTTTACACTTTATACATACCATTCATCCATCTTCATGGCTATTGGGGCTCCATCCTTATACTTTATGTATACCATTCATCCGTATTCATAGCTATTGGGTCTCCATCCTTACACTTTATATATACCATTCATCCGTATTCATAGCTATTGGGTCTCCATCTTTACACTTTATATATACCATTCATCCGTATTCATAGCTATTGGGTCTCCATCTTTACACTTTATATATACCATTCATCCGTATTCATAGCTATTGGGTCTCCATCTTTACACTTTATATATACCATTCATCCGTATTCATGGCTATCAGGGCTCCCTCCTTATACTAGTGGCAAACACCATTATATGAATTTTCACTTGAACTGATTGGTGAATAATGTTAAACAGTTACAAAACACTGCTATAATGCTCAGACGAATCTGATGTTTGAGACGTTTGAGTTAATAAATTATATGCTGGAGGCTTCTGTATAAAATCTTGTTCCATTATTTTTTATATAAATGCATGTAAATTAAAATCAGTTACAAGTATTTTTTAAACTATGTAACATTTGTTGACAATCTTGTCAATGAACTCATAATTCAACAAAATATCTTGTAGACCATGGTGTCATAGGAATAAAATGGCAGTGTCAACAAAGTACCCTACTGCCAAATGTTGGTAACTTCTGTCTATGCTCTTGGATGTCTGTCATAAATTGATAAATAAAAACCAAGTTTGGCAGATGTACTCACATCATCTACATACAAGATAACTGACTCTCTTGTGTCTCCTGGTTTCTCAAAATGATTTATTTTTCCTTGTTCTAGCAACTGAAACAGACCAAAATGAATGCTATAAAAGTGACAAGATAAACAGTTGTAGAATAATATTCAGTTTCTATGTCTGCAAGAGTATGAATCTAAACAAGCAGATTTGACTGATTTCATTATGTTACAGCATATATCTTTAGAAAATACTTTTTTTATTTCTCATAAATACAGAGAATGAATTATCCTACTAAATATTTTCCTTGTCTAAAAAATGTATTGTTTTGTTTTGTCTAAAACCTGTTTAGTATTTGTCGAAAACCTGTATAATATTTGTCTAAAACCTGTATTGTTTTGTTTTAAATATTTCCAAATGATTGAGAAATGTCTCATAAATCTATTGTGAAAGTTTCATAGAAAACAAGATGGAAAATGTAGAAGTTACCATGAGCTGAATTACTATATGTTATACACTAAAAAAAAATTCTATTTGCTATACTGAATCAGGAAAGATCATGCACTTCCATTTGATTATGCAACAATACACACATAACTAGTGATCAGTTTCATTGGTGGTTAATTGAATCTTTGTAATGTGACAAGTGATTCACAGATGCAAACCTTGGACAAAGGGTCAACTGTGTCCACCCGTGTTAACTAGGAACATTTATTTCTTCAACCTAAAGAATACCTTACCACAACATTCAAAGTTTGAAGGCCAAATTTATATACAGCATGAAACATACATAAACAATGTAATTTATATACATATATTGTAAATATGTAATATGGCCAAGATAAGTCCAAAGGAGTACACTATGGATAAAAGACCTCCATTTTAAACTGTTCATCAACTACAAGTCTCCTTTTAATTTAGTAACTCTAGAAACAGTCAAGAGACTTCAAAACTTAATAGTATGAATATTACACTGTATTCATATGCAAGACAAACGGTCAATAACTCTCAACAAAGATTCCACAATAAAAAATGTTTGTTTAGATGATGACCATTACAAGTACAGGGCTTTATGGCAATCAACTGAAAGCCAGGGACTAGCTGAGTTCATTTCTATCTTGCACCACATTAGGCACCCAAACATGACAGAAGCAGGAAATAAAACTAGTTTACTATACAAATTTTGATCAAGTGATTAGCTTCTAGAATTTTGTTTATCAAAATAAATTTTATGTGTCTTAAGGGGACTGTAAAGAAAACAATTGAATATTGTTTTACTTAATATGTATCCACCTTCTATGATAATAAAACTGCAAGTTTCAAAAATGAATCTGATTGTAATGGAAAATGTTATACTTGGTATTTTGAGAAAACAATCTTCCTCATTCTACATAGAAGATCAAACATAAGTTATCCTGTGACTGAGTTTTAAGGTCACTGGGATGTATTGTGTACTTGTTTTATTATTCCTTGATTGAGGGTTGTGGATAGAGATTTTCATACCTGACTTTTTTCATGATTGTAAGTAGTAAATAAGATGCTTAGTTCAATTTGAGTTCAAGGCCTAACCTCAAACCTCGTTTATCAGTTAGTGGAATTATCCATGGGAATCCAGAACATTCTCTTATATTGTATGTCAAGGGGGGTATATTTGTGTGTGTGCATATATATATATATATATATATATATATATATATATATATATATATATATACACACACACATAGACACACACAGATACATACATATGGTACTTGGTAAGCTAATAGTTAATTCCTGTTATAAGGTCAGTCTGTGGAATCAGTTACGGTTGTGATTGTATCCAGATATAATTTGAGACAAATTATGGCTTTAAATTTTAAATTATTCATGGGAATTACAAAGTGCTCATTGACATTTGGACTAACAAATTGCTTTGGGATTATTGTGAACTCATTCAAAGACATTTACGATTGCATCATTCTGGTATATTAGGACATTCAAGAGTACCGGTATATCAGGACATTTAAGACTATTGGAATTCATTTGGAACATTCTATACTTTAGGACATTTAGGATTATTTGGGATTTAATTCACAATACTTTTGTTTCTTAAGTTTTCACTTTGTAACTTAACAAAAATAATAACTTGTCAATTTTACTAAACTATTTAGTTTCAATTTTTTCTGTTACATAGTTTAAGACCTAGAGCTGTAGCACTGTTGACTGTCCTCTAAATGCTAAGTTCACCTTGAAGACAAAGTTCATATCAATGAGTCTCATATTTGTTAGGCATTGCTTCCCACTGATCTCTGTAATGGGGGAGAGAGTGCATAAAAAATTCAATGTTTTAATAAATTTGTTTAAATCTTTCATTTTTTTAAATGTGGTGGATTTCAACCATACAACAATGGGAGTGGTAGATGGTTATAAAACAGTATATTTATCCTACTGCAAATAGCATCATATATATGGCTCCAAGCAAAAAAGAAATAACTCATTTTAGAAAAATCTAAGAATCACAGTGACTTGTCAAATGTACATCTTCATATGATGACCAGTATATTTAATAAGTCTGATGGCATTCATTTTAAAACTCAAACTAGTTACACGCACAATATTCTGTAACACTGCATTTGAATTCCTGCCAGGACAGAACAATGCTGGAGTGAATTGATCACATATTCCAACTGTCATTTTCGTGGCAGGGGGTGGGGGTGGAGTGAAATATACAAATATGTACTTCTGAATAGACCCTTCAGTGTACATTAATAAATGTGTGTGATGAATACCTTTTAATGAATAAACAAGCTTGTAATTGTTAATATTCTTTATAGGCAAAGAGGCAGTAATATGTAATGACAAAGATACTACATCATGTGCATTAGAATTGCATGTAATATCAGAGACATTTACCACCAACTATTGAGAATTAATGTCTGCTATTACACAATCTTTTTAATTGTATTTTTTAAAAATCCTTCAATAACTACACCCAGTGGTGCACAACCAATCATATTTTACCTCTCCAGACATCGATCTTACAGATAGCTAATTTCTTCCTCTGGCTCTTTGAAGAAAGAAATTTAACTCTGAGTATGATCAAAGGCTTCCGCTATATGATCGCTGACACATTTCGTCATCATGGGTGTAAAGAAATTCAAGGACTTAGCTGATTTAATCGCTATCTTTTTAGTATACTCGGCCTACAACTTTAACCCTCTGCCCTAAGTAGACTCTACCTTGGGTGTTAACCTGGCTGAACAAGACCCCCTTTTAACCAAATGCATGGGCATCTCTGGCACACCTATCCTACAAGACCTGCTTCCTCATGGCCTTAGAGACATCTGGCAGAATTAGTGAAATACATGTCCCGTCTGCAGATCCCATTTATTTGCAGTTCCGACAAGATGACAGTTTCCTTGTTCATTGCCAAGAGCCATCTCCCTTCCATGGGTTACCAGACCTTTGTCTTGAAAGCTGTCTTTCCTGGATGCATCAACTGACGGCCACTTACAAGATCGAGTCATATCTTTTAAGTGGAACTTTAATTGAACAGGACCAGTGTGTCAAAAGAGATCACGCCTTATTCTGCCTCTTAAGTCAGGACAAGACAATATAACAGCTCAGGCTCTCTCATCCTGGATCAAGTGGAGTATTTGCTCAACATACAGGGAAATAACCACGACTCAAATGAACCTATTACGCATCTGGGCTCATGAGGTTAGGGGAATTGCCACCAACCTAGCATTCGAACGGAACAATTTGTCTAATATCTTAGTAATATAATCATTTATTTCAAGTTTGGTAAAACCTCTAACGGAAATATGTCCTCAAGAGTTTTAACAGACTCAGTCAATCAAAGGCAAGATCAAATTAGTAATATGCATCAGTCTTGGTCCTTATTCAACTTGTCTGAAATCTTAACAATGCAAGCAAATATTTCACATTTAATCAAAATCAATCCAAGAAATACTGTATCCAGAATGATAACAAAGTCAGTCAGATGCCAGATAACATCATTAATATATTTTGATCTTTATCATGATCAAAATCTGTCAGAATTTGATGACAAGCTTGTATTCAAAGTCTGGTTCAAACCACGCTTTATGACCAGGTGAGCTTAAAATTACAGGAGCAAAGAGATTTATCTACCTGCACATCTTCCGGTGATGAGCTTCATATTTACCAAATTTCATTGCAATCCATTAAAAACACAAAAGGCTTATTGCATTCATGATTGTGGGATGGATGGAAGGATGTATGGATGGATGCAACGATTCCAATATACCCCCATTGAAGTGAATGATATAAAAACCTTTAGCAAAACCTTATATGGTGTAAACCACCATCCACTTTTTATGAATGGTATTAAAACCCTAGCAGCAAGGACTTAAATGGTGTAAACACCCCACCATTTAAGTGAATGGTATTAAAACCCAAGCAAAGCCTTACATGGTATAAACCACCACTGCTGCAAATATAGTGACTTATCTTGTTCAATTTATTGTAAGATATCTAATACAATCTTTTACCTATTTACCTATTTTGTTATAAAGTGTTGAAATATAGGCATTTCTTGGATGTTATTTGATAATATTTAGCTAATAATCAAGGGACATGATTATATTCAAAATGAAATTGACAAGACATTACTTATAAAAAGTGTATCTAGGTCTATGAGATATTGTGTATACCATATTGCATCAGAATATGTTGAGTGGTTCCTGAACTACGCTGCATCTAAGGATGTGCTGTCACAGAGTTTAGACTGACATAAAATGTTAATACATCCATAAAAATTGGATCAATAAAGATGAAAACTTGGAAAGGTACATTTACATGTTATAGGCAATTTTCCTACCAAATGGTATCCAAACATGTGGAAAGGTTGGAGACACGTTTGTGTTAGTTGTGAACTGAATGACAGAACGTTTGCCCTGGATGAAACAGTGCATCAGAAGAGTGTTGCCTTTTGTGCCCCCAACTTGGAAAGAAATACTGCGAACTCAACAAAATGTTTCCCTGAGCAGATGCCAATATTGCCCACCCCTTATGAATCCCCAGAGTAAAGCTCCTTCATTTTGATTGAATAATCCTGAAGCATGGAAACTGATCTGGTGAGGCATTATGCTACATTTGGGTTTATTCTGTTCAGAACCGGGTGCATACTGTATTCTGATCATCAAGGTCTTAGGTGAAACTTTACACATCTGATAGGTGGTTATCTGTTGAAAATATCAAAATATCAGCTTAATGAATATGCTGATGAATAGGAATTAGTGAACTCACATCCATCAGATCCTGATCATTTGCCAGTTTGAATCCTGTCTGTATGCCAAAGTCCACAATTGACATTCCAGCATTTTTTCCTTCTTCTGCCTTCGGAACATAGCTGTAAAGCAGAAATTTAATTGTGTATACTTATGAAATATGCACTAATAACACCCAAGTGCAAAATGTCTGCATCAGAATTGCCATCAAATTATGTGCTGGCAGAACAGGTTCCATCCTTTTTGTTTCTACTAAGGATTTTCAACACACAGCACAGACTTTGGATCTTCTGGCACACTGTGTATAACTGACTTTTATGAAGATCCAACACGAATAGAAACTGGCAATAATTATGTCAGAAAAGGAAAGATGAAACTTGTACAATGAACATGACATGCAAAGCAATAGTGTTACATTATTAGGATTGTATTGAAGTATATAATGATGCAGAATCATTACCCTTCAGTGTTGTGAACTTTATGTATTGCCCCCTCAAAAAATAGTGGCTTTAAACAAAGTACATACAAATCAGGAGAACTGAAATTCAGTGACTTTTCAATGACCAGTTTTCAGTTTTCAATAATGTTTGACTGCATCAAGTATTCTACTTCAATAAAACAACAAAAAATACAAACACAATACAGAAATAAATAAATGTAATACAATATGATAGGGATTTTTTTTAAAAGTCTTTGTAATTGGACCCATATGTTAACCACTGCTCTAAAGCTTCTAGCTTTTTCTCCTCCAGTTGCAACACCAGTGCTTTCAGTTCAGAGATGCTTCCAGGATTTTATTTAAGGGGGGAGGGGAGCTCACACTTGTCACCAAAATAAGGAGGAAGTAGAGTGGGTTGAGGAAATGGCCACATTTCAATATTTACCTAACACTTTAATATCCATCTCCTTCCAGATCCAATCTGTCAGAGTCCTATTGAAATCAGAATCTTTAAATGATGTCACGTTTAGCTGTATATGCATTAATCTGTCATATTTTTACAAGCTTAATCTGTTTCTTACCTGTGAATGAATATTGTTTTGTGCTGAGATGTCCCTTTCACAGTCTTCTGTCTGAGAGGGCATATACATATCTAGTAAAGCCAGCTGGAACAAATTTTAGAACTGTTCTTTATGGTTGTTATGTGCACCTTTCCACAGTTCATATGTGTTGCTATATGGATACTTCTAATCGAAAATAAGATTTTTCACTACCGTATGCTCTGTTAAAGTTTACTGACAACTCTGCCACATTTATTATCTGTTCCATAATGCTGTGTTAGGATTTGAAGTCCATCAATGCCAAAGTCTGCTTGTTGAAGGTATTCTGATCAAATAAATATCTTTACTACCTAATTTCATTTTTAGATTCTTATTTCTTACATTTAACTGAACTCTTATAGGAATAATATGTAGCTACGCTCAAGGTATTTTGAAATATGCATTTTTAATATATTTTGGATTTACTGGGTCGCATTATTGCATATTCATGTTTCTTTTCACCCCAAAACCCTAAGATATTATGCCAGGGACTGATTAAAAAATGAAATTTAAATATAGCATGTAGTCAAAATTTTAGGAATATGGAGCAGTTTTCTCGTCAACAGAAGGAAATTTAGAAATATGTAAAAAATGTAAACAACTTGCACAGTACCTAAAACTAAATAAATGTTATCATATCGCTACATTTCTTCAAGTGAATTAAATAGACAGTGAAAACGTGTATTCCCATTTTTTTTTTTTGCTATCAAGAATAATTTGGCAGTAAATCATCCCTGATCGAATATTAGAATTCACCTTGCATTGATTTTCTCTGAAATAAAAACATACTCCAGGTGAAGTTAAAGATATAAATCATGTTACTATTGATTGTTTCAATTGCATGTGTTCTTATACCTGAAAATTGAGCAGTAAATTAAAAGCAAAGACTTCACAACACTCCTCCAGAATTTAAATGGGTTAATCCACGTTTGTAAGTCTAAAGGTTGTCACTAACATCCACCAAATGAACAGTCCAGAAGTCTATACCGCTTAAGTTGGTGATCAGACCTATTAAAACAACAACTCTTTAAAATGTTATGAATTTGTTATATGGTGCATATTTTAATCAAAAGTTGACATACATTTGCAGTATAACATATTTCTGAACCTTCAGAATGATGTCATTAACTGTATGTACACCTTCCATCATGTTGACAAGGCATCTTCAGCTAAAATGCTCAAAAATATCTTCACGTAGGGTAAAAATGTTACTCTTTCTAAAAAATGTATGCTATGAGTGCATATTTGGCTGAATAAGAGGATCAAATTAAATTTAAACATTGTGTCATGGCTTTACTCACCTTAAAATGTGTGATAAAATTATAAAATGGCCAGATATTCAAGATTTGGGTGTTTTGCATTACATAAAAACCAATAATTCCGTGTAAGACATTATCATGTGAACACAGGGTATGGTGAAATACAAATACCTGTTTTGATTTCCATTATTTCCCCCATTGTCTGTGCATAGCTAATAAGAGCTTTGTAGCACAAGATCCTACAGGGCTAACTTGTATGTGAAAAGAAATGAAAATTTCACTTTACTTTTAAAATGAACGTATTTTAATTCAGTTTTTATTATGCCTTCTTTACAATTAATTTCAAAACGCCATTGAAAGAGGGGTTGATTTTTATTTTGTATCCATACAGCTGGTAGACTGGACCATTTTCAGACTCACAATCTGGTATCTCCATAAACACTTTTCCAGCTTCAATATTCTAATATACCTGATAGTTTTAAAAATAAATTGATATCATCATAATCATCAGCCAGTATTTGCCAAATGAAATCAGAAACTAAAGATGAACCATGCTGGGATTCAGCCAATTTTAATTTTTAGGTGGCCTGTATTTTAAACACACATTTGTGAAACTTCTTTAATGTAAGGTTCAAACTATGACAGAATGAATTTTCCAGGTCGCAATATGCTAATTAAACTTAGTGAAAGAGTGTGCATACATTTATGACGTCACATGAAAGGGGCACTATTCATTATATCTGATTACTTCCAGTGGAATATGATAATAGTTGAGACATAATCGAAAATCAAACTGTACTTCTGATTGTTACAGAACATTAAAAAAATTACTCAAAAGAAATTTTTTCCTTCATATTATATTATTATGCAAAATAAAATCTCTAAAATTCAATGACTTTCAATGACCTTTAATGACCATGTGGACCTTGTGTTAGAAAGAAAAATCACTCCTCCAGGTTTGACAATTTGTATGATTCATTATTCAAAATGGCCACAACTCTTTTATTATTATACCAAATGTTTATATCATTACTGTTCCAGTATAATGCACCCAAACTGCACAAAATATAGTTCCAGATAAACAGTCTAAAGTTGCTTGTTCCAGATATGATTTCAAGTAAATAATTACAGACTGTGATCTGCCTTTCCACTAAGCAATGCCAAATGTGAGTTTATACTGTTTGCAGCTGTGTCTATACCAGTAAACACTAATATGCAGAGTAACACTAATTTTTATGTGTCCTGAACATTTGCATTTAAAAACAAATCTTTAATAACTGAAATCCACATTATTCTATTAGTGAGCCACATAAAACATTACCTTATAATAAAGTTCCAAGCACTAATTTCTCATCAACCTTCATACCTAGTTTGCCATATTTGTAAAGGAGCTGCTTCATACTGATCTGAAGGTCAAAAGATCTAAGTTGAAGTTTGCTGGAGGAAAAATCTTGACCTTGGCTTCCACTCAATGTTTCAAGATTTCGGCAGCTGTTTCTCATCAAATTTATGGATCACATTTACAAATAGACTATGCGTAATAGAGAGCACACTAATGACACAGGGAGCCAAAAGGTCAATAGTCAATATTATTGGAACCAAATTATTTTGTTTGATACATAATAAATCCAGTTTCCTAGACCTAATTCTCATCAAACATTTACATGCCATTATTTTTAAATATGATAATAATAACACAATAACAAAGATACAGTCACATACTTCTCAGTGCAAAAAGGAGCGTCGTTCTGCAGTTTGTCCAAGGCAAACACACGAAGCTGTGACTTTTGTAAAATTTTGAATTTTAATTAAATAATTAAAGGTGATGTAATGGGATAATTCTAGATATATAGACTTGGAATGAAAACATAATATTTATCATTATATATCACGAAAATATTCTCCTGATTTAATTAAAAAATAATTAAAGTCTCATTCTAATATTTTTAACACAATCTATTAATCAACAATTTACTTTTTATTATGGTTATGAAGCAAAAAATGGGTGCATATAATTATGTTAGGCTTAACATTTCAATGTACGAGTGATGCTTAGAAGCATTATTAGCAAGGGATTCATTGCAAAATGTCCCAATCAATACACTGACAGGACCTTAAACACGAATTTGTTTTATAAAAAGGGGGTGACCATATGTATTTAACATTAATGGGCCATAACTATACAAAATGAAGTTAAATGCTGGGGATCAAACTTGTGCAAAAAGCTCAGCAAGCTAAAGCTACCATGAAATCTGCTTGAAATCAAATGAATCCCATTCCAATGATCATAGCTGGAAAATATCTGCAATAATTCCACTGATTAGTGGTACTGAAACCTTTCAATATGTGTTATGGTACACAGATCTGTCAATTATATAAGAAAATCAAATAAATTGGAGATATCATTAATAAAATGATGCAAATCGATCTGGTAGAAATCTGATATCATGTGTAAAGCTATGCCGCAGGAATCAAAGTTTAGAATCGGTAATCCTATTTGATGACAAAGGCCATATCAGATGACAAATGAGATAAAACAGTGGATCAGAAATCAAAGTTTGGAATGGGTAATCCTATTTAATGAGAGGCCATATCTGATGGCAGATGAGATAAAACAGTACATCAGAAATCAAAGTTTAGAATGGGTAATCCTATTTGATGACACAGGCCATTTCCGATGGCAGATGAGATAAAACAGTGGATCAGAAATCAAAGTTTAGAATGGGTAATCCTAATTCATGACAGAGGCCATATATGATGGCAGATCAGCCACATTTGAAAAAAAAATAAAAGCCATCTATACTGTAATACGTTCAGTCAAATGTGGTCAAATTGTCATGACCGTTTTTCCAGATGAAGATATTTAAATATTTTTTTTAATAGCAAATGTGGCACATCTGACACGAGATCAGCATCACATGAGCCAATTTGAAAGACATTTACGCCAGGAAGCTTTTAATTAAATTTGTTTGAATTCTAACAGGCAGTTTTTGAGAAGCTGTAATTAAAAAATTAGAAGATGTATTTCAAAAGTTATTCTATTTTCTTTTAGGAATGGTGTTTATATTGTACATTCAATCAGGATAATTTGAATAAACTCTGAAGACATTAATACCAGGATGCTTACCTTTGAACTGAGTCAAATTCTGTTAATTTGATTTTTAAGATAAAGTCATGTAAAAGCTTTTTCCTTTTTGGTAATAATGACCTTATTTTACAGTGAATCAGTACCTACATCATATTTAGTAATATAGGCCTTATTTTAAAATGGATCAGTATCTACATTATTTTTAGTAAACGGGGCCTTATTGTACAGTGGATCAGTATCGGTGCTATCTTTAGTAATAGTGGCCTTATTTTACAGCAGATCAGTACCTACTTTATTTTTAGAAATAGTGGCCTTATTCTCCATAATATAAGTATCTGCATTATTTTTAGTAAAAGGGGCTATATTGTGGATCAGTATCTACATTATGTTTTAGCAATAAAGGCCTTATTTCAAAGCAGATCAGTACCTACTTTATTTTTAGTAATTGTGGCCTTATTTTACAGTGAGTCAGCATCTACATTATTGTTTAGTAATAGTGGCCTTATTTTACAGAATATCAGTATCTACATTATTTTATAGTAATAGTGGACTTATTTTACAGTGAATCAGTACCTATATTATTTTTAGCAATAAAGGCCTTATTTCAAATCAGATCAGTACCTACTTTATTTTTTAGCAATAGTGGCCTTATTTTACAGAGGATCAGTATCTACATTATTTTTAGTAATAGTGGTCTTATCTTACAGTGGATCAGTATCTACATTATTTTTTGTAATAGTGGCCTTATTTTACAATGGGTCAGTACCTATATTATTTAAAGTAATAGTGGCCTTATTTTACAGTGGATCAGTACCTACATTAATTTTTAGTAATGGTGGCCATTTTTTTATAAGTATCTGCATTATTTTTAGTAAATGTGGCCTTATTTTACAGTGGATCAGTATCTATATGATTTCCTAGTAATACTGGCCTTATTTTACAGTGGATTGGTACCTACATTATTTTCGGTAATAGTGACCTTAGTTTACAGTGCATCAGTATCTACATCATTTTTTATTAATAGTCACCTTATTTTACAGTAGATCAGTATCTACATTATTTTATCAATAGAAACCTTATTTTACAGCGGAGCAGTACCTACATTGTTTTTGTAACAGTGGCCTTATTTTACAGTTTATCAGTATCTACATTATTTTTAGTAATTGTGGTCGTGTCTTACAGTGGATCAGTGCCTACATTATTTTTAGTAGTAGTGGTCTTATTTTACAGTTGATTGGTATCTACATTATTTGTAGTAAAAGTGGCCCTGTTTTACAGTGGATCAGTATTTACATTATTTCAAGTAATTGTGGCCTTATTTTTCATTGGAGCAGTATCTACATTATTTCAAGTAATAGTGGCCTTCTTTTACAATGGATCAGAATCTACATTTTTTTTAGTAATTGTGATATTATTTTACAGTGGATCAGTATCTACATCATTTTTAGTAAATGTGGCCTTATTTTACAATGGATCAGCACCTACATTATTTTTAGGAAATGTGTCCTTATTTTACAGTGGATCAGAACATACATTATTTTTAGTAATAGTGGCCTCCTTTCACAGTGGATCAGTATCTACATTATTTTCAGTAATAGTGGCCTTATTTTACAGTGGATCAGTATGTAGATTATTTTAGTAATAGTGTCCTTATTATCCAGTGGATCAGTATCTACATTATTTTTAGTAATAGTCACCTTATTTTACAGTGGATCAGTATCTACAGTATCTACATTAATTTTAGTAGTAGTGGTCATTTGTTTATAGTGGATCAGTATCTACATTATTTGTAGTAAAAGTGAACCTGTTTTACAGTGGATCAGTATCTACATTATTTTTTTGTAATAGTGGCCTTATTGTACAGTGGATCAGCATCTAAATTATTTTTAGTAATTGTGGCCTTATTTTACAGTTGATCAGTACCTATATTATTTTTTAGTTATTTTTATTAAAAATGACCCTGTTTTACAGTGAATCAATATCTACATTATTTTTAGTAATAGTCACCTTATTTTACAGTGGATCAGTACCTACATTATCTTTTAGTAATGGTGGCCATTTTTTTATAGTGGATCAGTATCTGCATTATTTTTACTAAATGACCCTGTTTTACAGTGGATCAGTATCTACATTATTTTTTAGTAATGGTGGCCATCTTTTTATAGTGGATCAGTATCTACATTATTTTTAGTAAATGTGGCCTTATTTTACAGTGGATCAGTATCTATATTATTTTCTAGTAATAGTGGCCTCTTTTTACTGTCCGTATCTACATTATTTTCAGTAATAGTGGCCTTAGTTTACAGTGCATCAGTATCTACATTATTTTTTATTAATAGTCACCTGATTTTACAGTAGATCAGTATCTACATTATTATAGCAATATAAACCTTATTTTACAGTGGAGCAGTACCTACATTGTTATTAGTAATAGTGGCCTTATTTTACAGTGGACCAGTATCTACATTATTTTTAGCAATTGTGGTCTTGTCTTACAGTGGATCAGTGCCTACATTATTTTTAGTAGTAGTGGTCTTATTTTACAGTTAATTGGTATCTAAATTATTTGTAGTAAAAGTGGCCCTGTTTTACAGTGGATAAGTATCTACATTATTTTTAGTTACTGTGGCCTTATTTTACATGGATCAGTATCTACATTTTTTTAATAATAATTGTGGCCTTCTTTTACAGTGGATCGGTATCTACATCATTTTTAGTAAATGTGGCCTTATCTTACAATGGATCAGCACCTACATTTTTTTAAATAATAGTGGCCTTGTTTTACAGTGGATCAGCACCTACATTATTTTTAGTAAATGTGGCCTCAGTTTACAGTATATCAGCACCTACATTATTTTAAGTAATAGTGGCTTTCTTTTACAGTGGATCAGTATCTACATTATTTTAGTAATAGTGGCCTTATTTTACAGTGGATCAGTATGTACATTAATTTTAGCAATAGTTGCCTTATTTAACAGTGGATCAGTAACAACATTATTTTTAGTAATAGTGGCCGTAATTTACAGTGGATTGGTATCTACATTATTTTAAGTAATTGTGGCCTTATTTTACAGTGGATTGCTATCTACATTATTTTCATTAATAGTGGCTCTAATTTAGAGCAGATCAGTACCTACATTATCTGTAGTAATAGTGGCCTTATTTCACCGAATATCAGTATCTACATTATATTTAGTAATAATGGCCTTAGTTTACAGTGGATCAATATCTACATTATTTTTTATTAATAGTCACCCTATTTTACAATGGATCAGTATCTACATTATTTTTAATAATAGTGGTCTTATCTTACAGTGGATCAGTATCTACATTATTTTCAGTAATAGTGGCCTTAGCTTACAGTGGATCAGTATCTACATTATTTTTAGCCAGAGTGGCCTGATTTTACAGTGGACCAGTATCTACATTATTTTTAGTAATAGTGTCCTTATTTTACATTGGAGTGGTATCTACATTATTTTCAGTAATAATGGCCTTAGTTTACAGTGGATCAGTATCTACATTATTTTTTATTAATAGTCACCCTATTTTACAGTGGATCAGCATCAACATTATTTTAGCAATAGTGGCCTTAGTTAACAGTGGATCAGTATCTACATTTTTTAGTAGTAGTGGTCATTTTTTACAGTAGATCAGTATCTACATTATTTGTAGTAAAAGTGACCTTGTTGTACAGTGGATCAGTATCTACATTAATTTTAGTATTAGTGGTCACGTTTTACAGTGGATCAGTATCTACATTATTTGTAGTAAAAGTAAACCTGTTTTACAATGTATCAGTATCTACATTATTTTTTAATAATAGTGGCCTTATTTTACAGTGGATCAGTATCTACATTATTTTCAGCAATAGTGGCCTTATTTTACAGTGGATCAGTATCTACATTATTTTCAGTAATAGTGGCCTTAGTTTACAGTGGATCACCATCAACATTATTTTAGCAATAGTGGCCTTAGTTTACAGTGGATCAGTATCTACATTTTTTAGTAGTAGTGGTCATATTTTACAGTAGATCAGTATCTACATTATTTGTAGTAAGAGTGACCCTGATTTACAGTGGATCCTATCCACACTATTTTTAGTAGTAGTGGTCATTTTTAGTAATAGTTGCCTTATCTTACAGTGGATCAGCATCTACATTATTTTTAGTAATTGTGGCCTTATTTTACAGTGAATCAGTACCTACATTATTTTTTAGTAATGGTGGCCATTTTGTTATAGTGGATCAGCATCTACATGATTTTTAGTAAATGTGGCCTTATTTTACAGTGGATCAGTATCTATATTATTTTTTATTAATAATCACCTTATTTTACAGTATCTACGTTATTTTAGGAATGGTCACCTTATTTTACAGTGGAACAGTACCTACATTGTTTTTAGAAATAGTGGCCTTATTTTACAGTGGATCAGTATCTACATTATTTCTAGTAATAGTGTTCTTATCTTACAGTGGATCAGTATCTACATTTCTTAGTAGTAGTGGTCATTTTTTTACAGTGGATCAGTATCTACATTATGAGCAGTAAAAGTGACCCTGTTTTACAGTGGATCAGTATCTACATTATTTTCAGTATTAGTGGTCACTTTTTACAGTGGATCAGTATCTACATTATTTGTAGTAATAGTGACCCTGTTTTGCACTGGATCAGTATCTACATTATTTTTTAGTAATAGTGGCCTTATTTTACAGTGGATCAGCATCTACATTAGTTTTAATAATTGTGGCCTTATTTTACAGTGGATCAGTACCTATATATTTTTGAGTAATGGTGGCCATTTTTTTATAGTGGATAAGTATCTACATTATTTTTAGCAAATGTGGTGTTATTTTACAGTAGATCAGTATCTATATTATTTCCTAGTAATACTGGCCTTATTTTACAGTGGATTGGTATCTACATTATTTTCAGTAATAGTGGCCTTAGTTTACAGTGGATCAGTGTCTACATTATTTTAGCAATATAAACCTTATTTTACAGTGGAGAGTACCTTCATTATTTTTGTAATTGTGGTCTTGTCTTACAGTGGATCAGTTTCTGCATTATTTTTAGTAGTAGTGGTCTTATTTTACAGTGGATTGGTATCTACATTATTTGTAGTAAAAGTGCCCCTGATTTACCGTGGATCAGTATCTACATTATTTTTAGTTACTGTGGCCTTATTTTACAGTGGATCAGTACCTACATTATTTCAAGTAATTGTGGCCTTATTTTTCAGTGGAGCAGTACCTACATTATTTCACGTGATAGTGGCCTTATTTTGCAGTGGATCAGTATCTACATTATTTTTTTAGTGATAGTGGCCTTATTTTACAGTGGATCAGTATATATATTTTTTAGTAATTGTGGCCTTATTTTACAATGGATCAGTATCTACATCATTTTTAGTAAATGTGGCCTTATTTTACAATGGATCAGCACCTACATTGGTTTTAGTAAATGTGGCCTTATTTTACAGTATATCAGCACCTACATTATGTTTAGTTATAGTGGCCTTATTTTACAGTGGATCAGTATCTACATTATTTTTAGCAATAGTGGCGTTATTTTACAGTTGATCAGTACCTACATTATTTTAAGTAATAGTGGCCTTATTTTACAGTGGACCAGTATCTACATTATTTTAGTAATTGTGGCCTTATTTTACAGTGGATCAGTATCTCATATTTTTAGTAATAGTGACCTTTAATTATTAGTATCTACTGTATAAGTATCTACATTATTTTTAGTAATTGTGGCCTTATTTTACAGTTGATCAGTAGTTACATTATATTTAGTAATAGTGCTCTTACATTTTTAGTAATGGTGATCTTTTATTATTAATATCTACAGTATTAGTATCTACATCATTTTTTGTAATAGTGGCCTTAGTTTACAGTGGATCAGTATCTACATTATTTTAGCAATAGAAACCTTATTTTACAGTGGAGCAGTACCTTCATTATTTTTAGTAATTGTGGTCTTGTCTTACAGTGGATCAGTTTCTACATTTTTTAGTAGTATTGGTCTTATTTTACAGTGGACTGGTATCTACATTATTTGTAGTAAATGTGGGCCTGTTTTACCTTGGATCAGTATCTACATTATTTTTAGTTACTGTGGCCTTATTTTACAGTGGATTAGTACCTACATTATTTCACGTAATTGTGGCCTCTTTTTTCAATGGAGCAGTAGCTACATTATTTCACGCAATAATGGCCTTATTTTACAATGGATCAGTATCTTCATTATATTTTTAGTAATAGTGGCCTTATTTTACAGTGGATCAGTATCTACATTTTCTTCGTAAGTGTGGCCTTATTTTGCAGTGGATCAGTATCTACATCACTTTTAGTAAATGTGGCCTTATTTTACAGTGGATCAGCACCTACATTATTTTTAATAATAGTGGCCTTATTTTACAGTGGATCAGCACCTACATTATTGTTAGTAAATGTGGCCTTATTATACAGTGGTTCAGTATCTACATTATTTTTAGCAATAGTGGCCTTATTTTACAGTTGATCAGTACCTACATTATTTTAAGTAATAGTGGCATTATTTTACACTGGATCAGTATCTCATAATTTTAGTAATAGTGACCTTTTATTATTAGTTTCTACTGTATAAGTATCTACATTATTTTTAGTAATTGTGGCCTTATTTTACAGTTGATCAGTATCTACATTATATTTAGTAATAGTGGTCTTACATTTTTAGTAATGGTGATCTTTTATTATTAGTATCTACAGTATTAGTATCTCCATTATATTTAGTAATAGTGACCTAATTTTACAGTGGATCAGTATCTACAATTTTTTAGCAATAGTGGCCTTATTTTACAAGGATCTGTAGCATTTAAAAAACATCTACAAGATATTCAAGCCAGGATGCTCTCTTTAAAATTTTGTAAAATGTGTTAAGTGATGTTTAGGAAGAAATCAATTTTAGGTTTTTCTATTTTAGTAACAGTGCCAATATTTGATGGTAGATCTTCATCATTTGTATCAGATTCAAAAAGCTATCTCTGTCAGAATGTTTTCTGTCAAATATTATTCAAATTTTGTTGAGTGGCTTTAGAGAAGTCCCTTAAAGAGTTTCCATTACTTTTGCTTTTACTAAATCAACATATGATTGCAGATTAGTATCATTTGTATACAGACATCCAGGCCTGGGTAATTGCTTAAAAATTGGGTCAAATTTGGTTTTGTAAAGTTTATACAAGTTTTTCTTAGTAACACTGGCAGATCAGCATCACTGAAAATATTTTTCAAAACGTTTCATGCTAGAATGCTTTCAAATTTGCCCAAATTCTGTTGAGCAGGTTCTGAGAAGCTGAAAATATCAGTTTTAAATGGATGATGTACAACAAAGAATGAATAAAGGACCATGCCAATAAGCATACTGGCTATACAGCAAATGTATTGGGCAAAAAAGGTTTTAATTTAATTCAAGCCCCTCAAGCTTTGTTTGATCATGAATAGAGCCATATCATGTGCATATGTAGGCTAATGAAACTGCTATGGGGAGTAAAACAAGCGTAACACAAACATAGCCATATAACATTTTAAAAATACCATCGTTTATTATTATACTAAGTGTTTATATGGCTGGTGCTTGCAAGAATTATTTATTTCTATCTGAATTCAAGTATTTTTTGAAGCCAATAATATAAACTCTTAAAGAAGACAATGATACTTGCACAGGGCAATATAGCGAGTTGTAACCAACTCTAACAGAAGTGTCAAGTACGGGAAGTAACTTCTGGTATTTCTTACATTATCTATTTAGGATTATATTAATTTTTCACAGTATAATAATTAAGGTAGCAACAATGAGTAGGCTAACATTTATAATAATTAAGTATTATAAAGTATCTACTGAGAAAGTTTTGTGTCAGTACCTGATATTGACAGTAATGCAGTACAAAGTGCTTGAGGCAGCCTGGCCAAACCTGCTGTGTGCTCTGTTTGCTTCGTTCTCCTGTGGACAAAAACCACAAAGATCACACCCTGGAATTCTGAAATATAACAGAGTATGTTGCATATGCAGCTATAAAAAATGATTACATAACTATCACCATGCAGTTTATGTTAAACAGAAAATTTCTTTGAGGATGACCAGTACCATATGTATTCACTTATAATTCCATCTGTAACTGATAACCAGTGCCATATGTATTCACTTATAATTCCATCTGTAACTGATAACCAGTACCATATGTATTCACTTAAAATTCCATCTGTAAACCACACACATTCAGATCTGTGTCTTGGCAGTTTGTTATGAGTAATCAGTAAAATGTACAAGATGGACTCTGCCAGGACATGATGCAATGACAGATCTGGGTTGATGTTGTCTGCAGTTGGAGTTGACTTTTAAGCTTGTATGTATGGCATATAACTATGGAATGTTTGATTTGAAATACATTGTTTTAAACATGTGTCAAAACAATGGCAGATCCATCCTTATTTTTCTTCAACATCATGGTTTGATTCTGAGTAAGGGTGGATCATTTTCCGTAAAAGAGCCTGTCTAGTTTTGTTTCTTTTTAAAACAAAAAGTAAACTATTTTAATTCGGAAAAGGAAACTCCAATAAACATTAAATAAGTTGTAACATATATAACAAACATTTAGAATCAGAAAGGCTGGATGTGTTTTCTCTAGCTTTTATATTGTTTGTTAATAATGCACCAACAGATCTTGGATGTATGCTAGTCTGTACCAGACAATTCGGCTAACCTCTCAGTATCTCATTTATGTATCTTTGTAGATGTTGTTCTGATTGGAAGCATACAAAAATGTTTCATTTGTTATATCATAAAGTTTACATATATATCATACACTAAGCTTTCAAAAGATTAGGAAAAGGCTAGCAATGGAGAATAACGTATCAACAGTGGTCAATTTCCAATTTACTTCAAAGGAAATAACTTGCGTCACTACTTTAAATTTTCAATAAAATGAGAAAACAATTTTTTCACAACAAATAAAACTAAATTCAACAGCTCTTTTTTAAAAAATTTATCCTCTAAGAGAAGTCCCCAAAGGAAGAAAATTTAGCTGGTGTGTGTAAGTGAATTGAATTTTTAACGTAGCTTTAACAATTTTTCAGTGATATCACTACGATGACTGCAGTGTTATAGTTTATTGTGATGTCTAGCACTGGGGCATCATGCCACAGACATGAAGCATGATGTCCCACCCAGTCACATTATCCTGACACCAGGCTGACCAGTACTAACCTCTTAATGCTGAGCGCCAAGCAAGGCAGCTGTTAGTACCATTTTTGTAAGTCTTTGGTATGACTCAGCCAGGGATCGAACCCACGACCTCCCGCATCCAGGAAAATTCAGCTGGAACAAATTTAAAAGCAATTCCTCATAAAAACCAATATGGCAGAAAGGCTTTAATAGTCTTGTTTCCAGTGCAATAATGGAATATATATAGTCCAAGGTTTATATCATGTGCTCTGCTAAAATTTATGAGCTAACAGCATAGACCCTGATCTACGAGACATAGAAGCTGTTGAAGGTCTGTGCTTACTAGCTGGGTGTATTATACAAGTGTAAAATGTATCATGCAAGGGTAAAATGTATTATACAAGGGTAAAATGTATCATACAAGGGTAAAATGTACCATACAAGGGTAAAATGGTAGACTTTGATTCATCTTACTCTAATTTTTTATTTTCACTTCAAATATGGAGTAAAACTGAAGGAAAAGTGCTTTCTGAATGGGCACCCTGTTTGATTCAAATGCCCATTCAGAAGACGCAAGAATGCAACACACACTCTGACACAGGCTGTTTATAGGAGCTTTTTTCCACAGTGTTTTTTCAGTCATTATCGATTCCAATGTACCATCTTTCTTTTATGATCTGAATTCTGTGCGATTTTTTACTAAACTATTTTTCTTCTAGCACATGAATAATAATTTGCAATTTTACTGTATGTGAAATAAATCGCCAGCAACACTAGCAACTGAGGAATGTGTATTTCTAAAAGAAATTAAGTAAACCGAACTTCAATCAAATTGCATCATTGTTCTTTCTGGCATTTACAAACATCGCAAGTACAGGCTGAGCTGTTGATGAAACAGTAAGCTGACGTTGATTAGCTTTTCATGCTGTTTTATGTCATTGGCGCCTCCATGCCCAATAGCAAAATCACAATTACACAATTTGCAAAACATAAGGTTTTCTCTTTTACTAGATGGTTTCACAAATCTAAACAGGATGGCACAGCTGTCCTTCCGGTTCTGTTTTCATTTCTGTGCGGAGAAAATTCTGAATCTTCTGCTTTCGTTTTTGACATCACTATAAGTTGAATATTACAAAGATGAGACACAGCGAATCGGCAACTGTTTGCGCAATCCAGTATGGTGGTTAAATACTAGCATGGTAGTCTTTATTTTGAATGAACCTATCACATTTTAGAATTCCTTATATCCCTGCAATACACTTGCTCTCAGATGGAACCGGGTGGCCTTTACAAAATGAAAATTGCAAGGAAATTGTTTTAAAAAAATTATAGTAAAAAAATGGATTTTTAACAGGAAGAATGTACAGCCATCAAAAATACGTGACAAATATGGAAAAAAGCGGACACTTGGTAGCTATGACCAAGTTTCATGAACATAGAAAAAATAGTATTGAAGATATTGAGAATGTAACAAACACACATTCGAACTGGCGAGAGTGTAACAAGTGAATAATGGAATAATAATACTAAATCTGAAACTACAGCAAATCTGAAATGGAAAATAATAGTTCTTCCATTACCTCTAGTAATGGATTACTTCATTAATTTCATATTTATTTTAACCAACAACACCTTAAAATTTATTGACAATAAATTTCATCAACATTTCCAGTAAATATGTTGACATTTGGGCAAAATGTCTGGTAACAGTTGTATAATTTTTGAAACCCCTGTCATAATTATGTGGAGAAGTATGATTCTTGAATTACCTTGCACACTAGATTAATGTTTGTAAAACATGCATGCTTCCAAACCAAACAGTTCAAGAACTTAATACTGTTTATACTCGCATATAAGCCAACTAATTTGGGAAAAATTAAAGTCCTGGAAGAAGGGGGTTCAGCTTATCTGTGGTACCAATGTCTAAACTTGACAGTTTTTAGTTCTTTTTGTTGACTACTGTCATGTTTGTAAATCTTGGGACACGGAAAAGATAATTTCTGTAGGTGTCCTAAGACATAGGCATGTAAAAATAACTTTCGGTGACCCGACAATTATTAAACTGTTATGAAGTACTATGATTAATTTTGTTATTATTTTGCATGTGCGTATTTTATGGTTTCTTAACAGGAAATTAAATAAAGGTAAACAGAGACTTCATATTTCGCGGGCCAGTTTGAGGTTACCCGGGAGACCAGGCTGAACTATAATGTACAATGCTTACACAGTGCAAAGCATGCATAGCATCATTTAAATCCTTATTTATTCCCAAACATATTAGGTGCAGATTTGCTTTATTCATTGTTTCGACCAAATTGCATTCTTCCAGATAACATTTCAGCTAGTCCTTAATAGTTGTTTCATTTATGTTGAATCAAGCGCTCTCGGGTTACTCATTTTCAATGATATAAGTGATTCTACAAATTGAGATAATATTTTTAGAAAGGTACCATGTTTAATTGTACAAGGCACATAACCAGCATAATTTACATGTTCACGAAGAGTGGTAATAAATCAAACAATTTTAGTTTTGTGTTTTGGCTGAACATACATAACTTTCCACACAATGGAAAGCTTGTTTCGGCGTCTCCTATGTTGATAGTCGGCGAATTTGTCTTTCATTTTGCGACAGCAGTACAGACAAGTTAGTCATTAAAAACCTGAAACTGGGAATTTTGACCGGCAACTATACCAGTACATTCATGTGTAATTGCCTTTTATTCCATAATATTAGCAAAATTACCATAGTTTCGTAAAACGGGGTGTAAGGCATACCTATCAACTTTTCAAAAGCCAAGCAGGGAGACTGAATAAAAAAACAGAGATTGGGAGCTAAAATCAGGAGGTTTCTCGTGGCATTTATAAAGTTTCGTTTTCACTAAATATTGATTGATCTTCCTGGTCCAATATGTGTGAAATTCACAAAAAGACTTGCCATTTCTCCCTGTGATGTGCCCTATTTTCCCTCAGGACGTACCCTATTTTCATATGCTGGTCTGGCCAAACTGCACAATGACTGAAGATTAGTCTTAAATAAACAAGCTAGAAAGCCAGCGCGACTATTTAAAAGTTAATCATTATCAATGCAACTATTTTGTGAAAATGACTGGCCCTTTGTCGTAATTCAAAGAAACCATGTTCTATACTATTGTGTGTCATGCAAGCACCAGCATTTGATTGGCAAAAAATAAAGGATTCCCAATTTTGTTAAACTGAAGTACCTAAATAGGCAGCCTCATGGTATTGTACATGTGGCAACTATTTTCCCCTCATTGTATATCCGACCTTATTCCCTTATTGTAGACTCGTAAAGCATTTAGTTGTGTTTACTATAAAACTTGTATTCTGAATGAATTTTTTGAGGACATATTTGCTGCATGGTACGTACTTTCATTCCTTCTTTTAATTTAACGATGGTAATTAAGATTGGTATATACGGTATAAAAAATAACGTGTTCACTCATGTTAAGTTTCTTGCATGGGAATGGCGCTGTAGCATATGGAGTTACAGCATTCATAGTGATCATTTTTGGCACTGAAAATAATTGTGGACGATTTTATTGTTGTGGTGTTTGTTTTTAGTTCTGGTTAATTTTTTTTAATTTTTCTATTTTTGTAGAGGTAAAAAAATCATTAATTTATGTGAATAAGGTTTAAACTTAACATTCTATTTAGTGAAGAAGCGAATTCTTTCTAGCAAAGTAATTATTTCATCACAACAATAATTCACAAGTGATACAACAGAGCATGTAGGACTTTTCTTGCTTAGAAGAAATGAAAATCGAAGACTTAATTTAATAATTGGGAGTTCTCTGAAAAAATCAGAAGATATTATGAAATCGGGAAGTAGGCGTGGAGTGACCCCCGAAATCAGGAGTATTTTTCCCTCCCGGTGTGAAAGTTGACAGGTATGGTGTAAGGTCGCTTACATCAAAGCAAACTACAGCTCAGCTTTTATGCTATTAGCATAATTTTCAAAGCATTATTTCTGAAACTTCATTATTGTATTTTGGACCGCTCCGGTGTCCTATTGGTTAGAGCGTCGACCTCGGATGCGGGAGGTCGTGGTTTCGATCCACGGCCGAGTCATACCAGAGACTTAAAAAATGGTACTAACAGCTGCCTTGCTTGGCACTCAGCATTAAGAGGTTAGTGTTAGGACTGGTCGGCCTGGTGTCAGGATAATGTGACTGGGTGGGACATCATGCTACATGTCTGCGGCATGATGCCCCAGTGCTAGACATCACTATAAACTGCCACATTGCAGACATCGTAGCGATATGACTGAAAAATTGTTAAAGCTACGTTAAAAATCAAAATAACACACACACACACATTATTGTATTTTGGAGATATCATTAAATTTTAGCGCAATGGTGCCCATGATTTGACTTCAACGGATGTACTTAATTCAGCGCGTAATGTACATAATGTATATGCTGTGGCACCATTATGTAAATACATTCACTAGCCTAATTGCTAGTGTTGAATCAAACTTTTCACGAGTTAGGTATTTACAATTTCAAAGCAAAGTAAAAATGTAATTATCGGTGCACTAATATAAAATGTCGAATGCAATAATGCACAAACAAACAATAATCGAGACAAAAGGGAAAGGTAGTGTTACAACTCATGATTGCTAAATTTTTGTCATCATTTGATTGAATTATACACAAATCTAAATTAGACAGAAACAATAGGAAAACAAAATGAAATAAATTACTTTTCAAACAATTTTATACAATTTCATTTTAATAATCATGCACGCCAACCTTGAGATAAGAATACATATAATTTTAAAAAATATAAGATTGCCTAAATAAATGCATTTTGAACGTACCTC
This sequence comes from Sinohyriopsis cumingii, assembly GCA_028554795.2. Classification (NCBI taxonomy): domain Eukaryota; kingdom Metazoa; phylum Mollusca; class Bivalvia; order Unionida; family Unionidae; genus Sinohyriopsis; species Sinohyriopsis cumingii. Next base: position 542,725 of record JAPYKE020000094.1, on the reverse strand, counting down.
GTGCATCTTGAGATTTCTCAGAGCTGTGGGTAGGCTTATATGCGGGTCATGCACTTTTTAGTGTTTATACCTGTTCAATTTGGGGGTCGGCTTATACGCGAATTGGTTTATACGCGAGCATATATGGCCATTGCTAGAATCTAATCAGGCAACCTACAAATGTAAACAAACATGAATACCACATTTCTTTTGTTGACCTCAAATGGTTTTTTGCTTATCCATACCAACAATGGTTTTGACCAAAACAAATCCTTTGAGTCTTTGTCGAAAAAAGACTGTTAACGAATGTAAAAATTGCTGAATTGTCTTAAATCTAACTGGTCATGTAAGGATGTACACCTGCCAAATTCCTTTAACTGAGTGTCTTTTGCAGAGTTTTAAAAATTGGACAAATGTATGGATGGACAGACAGGACTAAATTAGGGGCCATATAATTTAGAAATCTCAGATCACACAACTATTCATAATTGTCACGTGCAATTCGATAATCATGCAAAGGATTTTGTTAAGTGACTTGCTTGGCTCCACTCTTTTATACATTTTGAAAACTGTAGACTTTTTGAGAATATATTTCTTGTTAGGGTGTACTGTTTTCTTTAGTAATAAGATATATTTTGTGTTAAATGTGTTTTGAAAATAATGTTGACACATTTCTCAGAAAGCTGCCATTTCGTTCTTTTCAATTTATAATGAAAAGTAACACATGACCCAGCATCATAACATGTAGCATACATTTTTGGTATTTCAATTTATTTTTATAAGCCCAATAATACAAAAGTAGTAAATGGGGTCACCCTAGCGACAATGGGAATTAGCATTACAGAGACCCCTGGGTCACTCTAGCGACAATGGAAATTTAACATGGGAAAAAATCGTGGGTCACTCTAGCGACAAGGGAAAATTAACATGGAGAAAAATCGTGGGACAATCTGGCGACAAGGGGAATTGAACATGGAGAAAAAGTCTTGGGTCACTCTAGCCTCAAGGGAAATTGAACATGGGATTTTTTATTTTTTTTAATTTTTTTTTAAAAAAGGGGTAGGCAATTGAAAGGCTATCTCTTTTCGAGAAATATGGCTGGTCCTGAAAAGGGCCTTTGGGTTTATGTTAATATTAATATTAACATAGATGGCATCTGTCACATCTTCTTCTTCTTCTTCTTAAACTCCTTCTAACTGCCGGTCCATACACAAGTACCCTCTTGAGACATCCTTGTCTTTCTATATAAACTCTCCTCATCCATTGACTAGTATCTGTCCTATCAACAACAGTCCACTTGGACCTGACATACATGAGCAAGTCCGTCCTAAACATCATGGAAGACACAAGGGTGGATGACTCAACTGTGGTCCACATCTTGAAGCGACGAGAATAGGTGAATCAATGCAGTGAACTGCGCTTATTTATAGGTACAGGAAGGATTGAAACGGATTGAATTCATTCACCAATCCGAACACGCGTTACAAAATTCAGTCAGCTCGCATCCAATCCGAAGAGAGCAGTCTGTGACGTCACGTGGTCTATATAGATTCGTTAGTGCTTGTGTGCAGTCAATCTATGCGACAGTGAATCAACATGACGGAAACTCAGAAAACGATCCATTGGGGTGCACCAGCAGGGGAGACTGCCCAAGGGAACCCGGACTTACTTTCAGAAGAGGTACATTGGGATTATGTGGATTTTCTTACCTCGCAAGAATTTGTTCCGGAACCTTCGTTACCTTCTTCATTACCGCAAGTGGAGAATTTTAGACAGAGACAGAAAGAAGAATTGGAGAAATTTATACAACGACAAAAGGAAGCGGAACAAGCTTTTCTCCTACAGCAACAGCAACAGCAACAAGAAGAGGTAAGAAAAAAACAACAGCAACAACAGCAAGAAGAAGTAGCAGCAAAGAAACAAGAGGGTGAAAATCAAACTGCTACGGTACTGTTGGACATTTTAGCGGAGTTAAGAAGTCTGAAACAACTGTATCAGACTTCTTTATCACGACCGAAGAGAATACGACCTTCCCGAGCTAAACACGCCAACCCTGTGACTAAGCCTATCGTACCACCCTTAGTGATTTCAACCCAATCATCAGAAGTAGGCCTTGGCCGTGGCAAAGGCTTAAGGCAGTTAAAGTTGATTGGTTAAACTCACCCCTACACCAAAAAAGGCCCTTTTCAGGGCCACCCACATTTCTCGAAAAGAAATACAATTTCAATTTGCCAATAACTCAAAAATAAACCCTACCCATTTTACCCTTATAGTACGTGTCTGTGTATGAGTGCGTGAGTGTAACTTCTTATTTTAAAATCAAAACTCAAAGACACTTACCTTATATCATTCATGTATTCTTTTCTCCATTTTTTACAATCCAATTCACAATTCACAACACAACACTTTAATAAAAAGTTCATTGACTTCTTCTTTCTCCTTATTTAGTCTCTCTGTTTTTTGATTTTCTGCACCGTCTTTTCCTCTTCTTTCTCCTCATTTTCTTCCCTTCTTCTTTTCTTCCCCTGTTTCTTTGCCTCTTGTAAATAGAATTGTCTTCTTTCTTCCTCTTCTTCCTCTGAAGAATCCCTCTCTTCTTTCGAAGAATCCCTCTCTTCTTCTGAAGAATCCTTCTTTTCTTCTGACTCCTCTTGTTTCTTTTTGGGCAATCTGGAGACCAATGTCCTTTTTCTTTACAATAATAACAGGTATCTTGACTTTTGTCTTTTTTAGCCCCTGTTTTTTTTCTTTTTTGACGGTCTGGACACTCTGAAGACCAATGCCCTTTCTTCTGACAGATATAGCAAATATCTTGACTTTTATCTCGAAAGGAAGGAGAGTAGTCCGTCGGCTGGTCTGAAGAGAATTTTCTAATGACCCCTCGCAAAGCTCTGACGAAACGTTCCATCTGGGTGGTCTCTTCCATCGTTCTCCTCGGTTTGAGAGTGAAATGAATAGTGAAAGGACAAGACACACCCTTTTTATATACGCTGGTTTGCCATGACTATAAATTAGTCTATGGTGTTTGAACTTGAGTCATTTGACGTTTTGCACTCAAGATGAAACGATCCTATTCATTCGAGAAGAAAGAAGAAGAAGAAAGTAAGAGGCAGAAACGTGATCTATCGCCTCGTACCAGGGCTGAAATCTTGGCACAAATTCATGCCAGTGATTTTGAAGAGGACATGAGTGAACCAGAATCCGAACCCTCTAAACCAAGTTCACCACCCTTAGTCAACCCTGAAAAGTACTATTCCATTCGAGAGACGGAAAAGCGCTCCCCTAGAAAATTTAGAACCACGGCTTACACCTACACGGTGAAGTTTAAAGATTTCAAGACCGACGTACCCTTGGAGAAAGCAGAAGGGTTTATCACCGAGATGTGGGATTCTTTGCTCACCGCACTCAAGCGACAATGTCAACCCAAAGAAGACGATCGCTTGACACTATCCATAGATCACGATGGTTTGAAATCCCCTGTTTGGATCGAGTTTAGCAGACCCGCAGAACTAACCCTTTCCAAAATCATGGACAAGATTAAACACGTACAACAATCTAATGACCAGTTTGACATCACCGATGGTAAAGCCACACTGAAAATGGCCCACGTCTCTCTTCCTCAAGGGACAGGACGCAAACAGATGTTATTGGTGGACGACCTTCGCAACACCAAAACAAGTCTCGTCCGAATTCACAACCCTCAAGACCAGATGTGTTTAGCCCGTGCCATCGTGGTGGGACGAACCTATGCCAACAAGAACGACACGGTAGAATGGAAAAGAACCTGGAAAACTATTCAACTATCCGATCGAGCCAAACAACGAAATGAAGCAGAACTCCTGTTACAACAAGCCGGACTGTCCAAAGACACACCCTGTGGCATTCCTGAGATGCAAAAATTGCAAGATGCCCTAGCTCCACGCTACACCTTGAAAGTGCACCCTCAAGAAATGCGTGGGTCTCTGTTGTTTCGAGGCCAAGATTTTAAGGACGGAAAATACATTCATGTCTATCATCACGATGAACATTTCGATACCATTACCAGTATCACCGGATTCCTGGGATATGTTTATTATTGTGAGAAATGTGACTATGGTTATAACAATCGAGAACAACACAAACATTGTGGATGGAAATGCCTAGGATGTTTAGCCTCTCCACCCTGTCTGAGCGAAGAACCAGTGCCTTGTTCAACTTGTCTGCAGCAAGATTCCTGGAGGGCGTGAAAAAATCTTTCGGGGACCGAACACGTCAGCTGATTTTGCCAAATGGGTCTTAGACCCCATCGACAAGACGTGGAGCCAAGAGGACATCGAACGTTACGGAGATTGTCATCGTCATGCCACGGTGATGGCTCACAATTTCTCCGGATACGATGGACAGTTTCTTTTGAGATACTATACGGAACAAGGCACCGAGCGTCCTAAAGTGACTTTGAACGCAGCCAAAATCATTTTCATGCAAGTGGGACAAGTACAGTTTAAAGATTCGATGAGCTATTTGGCCATGCCTTTGAGCCGAATGCCTAAAGCGTTTGGAATGACAGAAATGGCTAAAGGGTACTTTCCACACTTTTTCAATATGGAAGCCAATCAACACGCCGTTCTACCCCATTTGCCTGAGGCTCACTATTACGACCCCGACAACATGTGTACCGAACAACGAGAAGCTTTCTACGCTTGGTACCAGGCTCACGCCTCGGACCCTTTCGACTTTCAGGAAGAAATGCTAAAGTATTGTCGTTCCGACGTGGACATTTTACGACGTTGCTGTGGAAAATTTCGAGAACTGTTCATGGAACATGGAGGGGTCGATCCTTTGAAAGAAGCTTGCACCATTGCCAAAGCGTTTTCCTTAGTGTATCGACAACGATTCATGCCTGAAAACACCGTGGCTGTCATCAGTCCTCAAACGACCCACTTTGTCAAACGTCAATACTCGGTCAAAGCCCTACGCTGGTTACATTACTTGTGCGACAAGGAAGACAAATGGATTCAGCATGCCCGCAACGGAGGAGGCGAAAAGACCATCGGAACATATTCGGTCGATGGCTGGGACTTAGAAAACCCCAAGATCGTGTACGAGTTCAACGGTTGCTTATTTCACGGTTGTCCCGTCTGTTACCCTGACCGTGACACTAAAAATCAGTTTTTACAACGAACCATGGAAGACTTGTACCAGGACACTTGTCAGCGGCGCCTAAAGTTAGAACAGCAAGGATACCAAGTGGTGGAAATGTGGGAACACGATTACGATCACCGTATGAAAACCGATCCCGAGTTTAAACGCCTCGTGGAAAGTTACCAGTTCATGGACCCGCTGAACCCGAGGGATAGTTTGTACGGAGGAAGGACCAATGCCACCTGTTTGCTGTACCAAGCCGACGAAGAGAAAGGAGAAGAAATCAAACACTTGGACGTGTGTTCGCTGTATCCCTACGTGTGCAAATATTGTCGCTTTCCTGTAGGGCACCTGCAATTGCTGACGGAACACATCGACCTGAAAAACATTCGACAATACGAAGGCTTGATCAAGTGCAAAGTTTTGCCTCCCACGAACCTATACCATCCCGTCTTACCTCACCATTGTCAAGGCAAACTGATGTTTCCCTTGTGCCGTACTTGTGCCGAAACGTGCAACCAGGACCAACCTTGCCATCACAGCCAGGAAGAACGTGCCTTGACGGGAACCTGGGTCAGCGTGGAATTGTTCAAAGCTCTGGACATGGGATACCAACTGTTAGAAGTGTACGAAATTTGCCACTTTCCCAAGACACAACAGTACCACAAGGGTGACCCTACTCAGAAAGGCATTTTCGCCGACTACGTGGATGCCTTTTTGAAACTGAAACAAGAAGCCAGCGGCTATCCTTCCTGGTGTCACACTCCCGAAGACCAAATACAATTCAAAGAGAAATACTACGAACAAGAAGGCATCTCTTTAGACCACATCGAAAAAAACGAAGGCAGGCGATCGTTTGCCAAAGTGATGTTAAATTGCTTGTGGGGTAAAATGGCACAACGACCGTGTTTACCCAAGACGGAATATTTGACAGAACCTTCCCGCTACTTCCAGATGATTCACGACAAAACCAAATACATGAAACACGTGGACGTCGTTCGAGAGGATTTGATCTTGGTCAATTACGAAGAAGTTCTGGACTTTGTACAAGACGACCCTTTTGGAAATGTCATCATTGCGGCTTACGTGACAGCTCATGCTCGCTTAAAATTGTACGAAGCTTTAGAACTGTTAGAAGAACGCGTCCTGTACTTTGACACGGACAGACGAGCATCCCGACGACAAGATTCTAAGTTTCGTCGGTGGCGGCCCCAAAAAATTACGGCTACGAATACCGGGACAAACAAGGAGAAGTGCACACGACGTGCAAAGTGAAAGGACTGACTCTGAATCATCGTACCAGTCGAGTGGTCAACTTTGGGGTATTGAAAGAAGCCTTGCAATCGGGAGAGGATGGAAACTTTAAAGTGACCACCTATCAACCGAACAAGATTGTACGTTTACCTACTCACCACATCGTCAGTCGACCCTTGGAAAAAGTCTATCAAATTGTATACCAGAAGCGAGTGCGACTTCCCAATCACTTTACGTTGCCGTACGGTCACGTCGGTATTGGTCTGTATATGAAAAGGAACCCTAGGCAAGATCGATAGTTCATTGTTCATTGAAGTAACTTACCATGTCGTTGACGAAGAAGAAACCAGATTGGTTAGGAGTCAAATGTTGGACATCACCGAGACCAAGGTTTTGAGGCTTGGACACAAGAGGTGGCCCAGTATGCACGAGAGTTATTCATGGAAAAAAGTTACTTTTCAACCCGTGTTAGTGACGGTGCCAGAAGAACCCGTCACCCAGGACGGGACTGTCGTGGACAGGCCTGAAAGACCCTTTCGGGAGGACACTTGTGTGACCTTACCCCCTACTATAGAACTGGTTAGAACTTTACCCAAAACATGTGGTTGTTGTACAGACACTTGTGTTTATTCCACGTTCATGGTTATCATGTGCCTTTTATTCTTGTACTTAAGCCTTTGGCTTTTATGTATTTTTGTCTTTCGTATTCATGTTTGAAAAAAAACATTCAATAAACGTGTTCTGAAAAAGTATATAAACTCTTGTCTTGTTTGTTTTTTCGTGTCACAAGTGACATTTCTCACACCACGGCTACCTCTGCTGTCTCTGCTCCCTCTTCCTCTACTGTCAAAGTCATCGACGAACACTTAGATCGTGCCAGTTGGGAGGCTTTGTATCTTCGCCATCCCTTTAACATGCTCATTGCTGGACCTAGCGGTTCAGGCAAAACCGAATTCGTCAAACGTTTGATCGAACATAAACATCATTTGATCGATCGGCCACCTCAACGGATCGTGTGGTGTTACAAAGAGTGGCAATCGGCGTACAACCTCTTGCGAGAAACTCAAGGCGATTCCATCGTGTTTGTGGAAGGCATTCCTAAAGAAGACGACGGCATCGTCTCTGACTCCCGTCAAACCCATTTGGTCATTTTTGACGACATGTTAGGAGAAGACGAAGAAGAAATTAAACTGTGGTTTACGCGCAAAGGGCATCACCGTAATGCCAGTGTCGTTTACATCACTCAAAATTTGTTTCAACAAAGTAAAGCCCATCGCACCATCAGTCTCAATGCGCATTACGTGGTCTTGTTTAAAAGCCCTCGAGATAAATCGCAAGTGCAAGTCTTAGCCAAACAGTTAGGAACGCATTGTCTGACTCAGGCGTACGACGATGCCACTCAAACACCACACGCCTATTTACTCGTCGATTTGAAACCTACGACTTCCGAGGATTTGCGATTTCGTACCCACTTGTTTCACCACAGGTGCCAAGATGGAGGGCCTGTCCTGTACACGTCTCCGTCCTCGACTTCATTTCACTCCCCATAAAAAAATCTATAAAAACCTCAGACCCTTTTTCGTCTGTCTCACTCTCAGTGCGATCATGACGTCCCTTAAGTCGCATCTTCCCGTCAAAATGATTCGTGCCTTGTATGGCATCAGTCGAGAAAAAGATCCACAAACACGAGCTCGTGTCTTAGAAGCTAGTTTCAAAGAAGTCTTACGATGATTCACGGTGACGGCACGTCAATTACTCCAAGGAATCATTCAGATTCCTCATCAAACCAAACGCTTTTTCGATCGAAACAAAGTCGCTTTGGTCCAACTGGCCGATCCCCGCATCGACACTCAAACCAAAAAACAAATCATTTTGAAACCTGGAGGGAGCGGTACTCTAGGAGGGGTCATCATTCGCTCACTCTTAAGATGGGATCCTAATGCCCCCAAAGTTATACCCAAGACAAAAGTCCAACGAAGCCACAAGAAGAAAAAGACCAGGTCCCCACGGAGAACTTCTCCAGTGGCAGGACCCTCCTCTGACCAGACACCACCACCCCGGAAAAAGAAAAGAAGCCCCCCAGAAAAAGAAACAGAGAAAAAGTCCCCAGAAAAAGAAAAGTCCACAGAAAACTAGTCGCAAGAGAGGCACTTCGGCCAGGACGCAACCTTACACTCGCAAACCACGATCTGCCACGGCAGTGACTGCGTCTCCGGCATCCTCACGTTTGTCCACTTCTCCGTTGATGACACCAGGAACTGAAGAGTACTTGGAGACGTTGATCACACCAAGAACTTCTCCGCTGATGACCCCAAAAGAACTTCCCCAGTGGCAGGACCCTCCAATTTAGTGGCAGTGGCTGCTGCTCACAAAGTACCTTCTCCCAAAATCAAAGTTCAAGAAAGATCGGGTATGTTACAAAGTTTACTGGATTTGTCCAAGCAAGAACTGGCTCGATTTAGTCCGTTACGTACCCCTGCACGACGTGTCATGCCTGTCCTCAAACTGATACGACGTCAAGACAATCAGTGGCGACGCGTTCCAGTATAAAAAAGGCCTGTGACCAAGTCGGGTATCAGTGGTTTTTTTTGGTGCTCCTGAAGACTCAAAGATGTCACCCTCCAGAAAACCCCAAGGAAAGAAAAGGAAAGGACTGCCACCACGTTTAGCCAAACATGGGGACATGTTATCTGTCCTGTCCAAAGCTTCTCCACCCCTGCGAAAAAAACTCATTCAAACAGCCTCCAAAGATGTCATCGACACCGTGTGTGAATGTTGTTTGAACGTTTTGAAAGGCACGATCCCTTTGTCCAAACACCAGAAACAATGCTTAATCAAACATCGTCACGTTCTTCGCCAAATGGTTCAAAAGAAAATTCCCATTCGTCAAAAAAAGAAGATGTTGGTCCAACGTGGAGGTATTTTACCTCTCTTGTTAGGCCCCATACTGAAAGGAGTCTTGGGAACCATGTTGGGAGGACTGGTGGGAGCAAGATAAAAAGGCCCTCGGAAGTCCCAAGATCTCAGAATCGACCCCTGACAACCCCATGGAAGGACGAAAACTAGCTTTAGTGCCTTACAAACGATGGATGGAATACCATCGGTGGCAAGAACAACGCACCCCGCATTTACCTCCCAATCCCCATTTGAGCGAGATGTCCGTTACAACACGAATTGCAGTCCTTGATGGATCGCCAAGATTTGTCCGAAACAGAAAAATCGCAAAAGTACGGTGAACTCTTGCAACGACTGCAACTCTTTCACCAGAAAGCTTTAGACGAAACAGCTCTACCCACTCTGAAAGATTTTAAGACCTTGATGAAAAGTCCAGCACCATCACCAGTACCAGTACCAGTACCAGTACCACCAGTACCAGTGACCAAGACAGAAAAAGGAGAAGAAGAAGAAGAAGGGTTTCAAACTCCACCAGAAAAAGTACGCAAGTTAACAACACCACCTACCTCCAGAATTGGATGGATTAAAAAGATGATGGCCACCCCTTCTTCCTCACAAGAGAAAAAGAAAGTGAAGACAGAAGTGAAACAAGAACCGATATCCCCCGCTCAGACATCCTTCTCTTCGACACCTATTGCCGGCCGCACACGCAAAGCATTGCAATCCAAGAAAGTACCCCAAGAGAAAAAGAGTAGCATCCTCCAAGAGTGGGTGTCTTATTAACACACCAACTAACACAAAAAATGGAAAAAGTCTTAGCCAGCATTTACTACGATCCCTCCCATCCTGCAGGTTACGCAGGAGTTCAAAAATTGTATCGTGCTGCCAAAACTCGACTGAAAAGTCTCCGTTTACCTCAAGTGCAACGATGGTTACAAGAACAAGCTACCTACACTTTACACAAACCCATTCGACGGAAGTTTGCCAGAAGTCGCACCCGAGTGGAAGGCATCGATCATCAATGGCAAGCCGATTTAGCCGATGTCTCTCATTTGGCCAGCTACAATCGTGGCTACAAATATTTGTTTTGTGTCATCGACGTCTTTTCCAAATTTGCCTGGGTCGTGCCCTTGACTTCCAAATCGAGCAGCGAGTTAGTGCGAGCCCTGCAACGGATGTTGAAACAAAGCGGTCGTCACCCTCTTCGATGGCAAACGGACAAAGGCACCGAATTTCTGAACCAAGCTTTCCAAAAAGAATTAAAGAAACGTGACATTCATTTTTTTACCACCGAGAATCCCGAAACCAAAGCCAGCATCGTGGAACGTTTTCAACGCACTTTGAAAGAACGCATGTGGAAATATTTTACGCATTACCACACTCTGAAGTACATCGACATCTTACCACACCTGGTGCAAGCGTACAACCAATCTTACCATCGAAGCATCGGACGTGCCCCGCAAGACGTGACTTCCGAGAACGAAGTGCTGATGTTTGAGCGTCTGTTTGGTACGTCCCCGACGAGGGCTGTCCCCGAGAAAAGTGGAATGTTGGCCGTAGGAGATTGGGTGCGCATTGGCAAAACCAAACGCACTTTCGACAAAGGGTACTTACCTAACTGGACGACCGAATTGTTTCGCGTCACTGGACGAGTGCATGGCCGTCATCCTGCCGTCTATAAATTGGAAGACATGAACGGAGAAGTGCTCAAAGGAACGTTTTATTTGCCCGAGTTACAACGTGTCACCAAAAAAGAAGACGACGTGTACGACATCGAAAGCATTCTCGAACGCAGAACCCGTAAAGTGGGCAAACGACGTGTCAAAGAAGTCAAAGTACGTTGGAAAGGATATCCACCCAGTTTTGATTCTTGGATCGACGCTTCGCAAGTCATCGACTATAAAAAGAAGTGACCATCATGCCTTTTCACACAGACGCAGCTACGTCGACCACTCCTCCTTCACCCAGTTCTTCTGTGCAAGATTTACAAAAACAACCCTTGTGGGTGTGGTGTGGAGAACGTGTGCATAAAACGCAAATCGTCTTTTTCTGCCAAATCTTCGTGGTGTATTGTGTCATCGGGGCAGCCATCGCCAATTTGAGTTTGCAACAAGGAGACAAACAATTGTGGACCATTTTATTGAGCAGTTGCATCGGTTACCTGCTTCCTAATCCCTCCCTGAAATTCACCTCGAACGGGAACCACGGGAACCTTGTGTCCAGTGCCAGTGCCAGTCACCACTCCAACCACAACCAGAACCCCATTTTGGGCGGAGACACGCCTCTGACGTCCACTAACCCCTCGGACAGCCACAGTACTCTGGAATTATGAGTCACCAAAACCAATTTTACTTAACCTTACCCAGTGACAGTTCCATGGAGGTGTTTCCCGAGAACACGTTGTGCTGTTACACGGCCAAATTACCTCAAGCCATCCCCTTAGATCACGAAGCCCATTGGGAAGTGGCTTTAGTAGAAATGATTCACCCGACCCAAGTCCTCAATGTCCTTCCCAATCAAAATTTTTTTGATGTGGAAGTTCATAACGAACAATTGCAACAGTGGATGGATAGCAATGTCAAATATGACAAGAAAACCCGTACACAAAATCAAAAGTACACCACCTATCACTTGTTCATTCCCCCAGGCTATTGTTTTAGTGGTCAACATTTGGTCAGCACCATAGCCTCCAGGTTTAATGCCGTGTTTCTGAAAGCTTTGGAGCATGTTAACAAAAGTGTCACCATGGAGTACCACAAAACAGCTCGTCGCTTCTTGATGAAATTTGAACGGAGTAAAATCCTGTCCATTTTATTTTGTCCTGAATTGTATGACATGTTGGGCGGAGAAATGAACCTGAGAATGAGCATGATGAAGAAAAGCGAATTACCCATCGTTTACGACAACGAGTCTTTTAGCAAGTTATTTCGTGCCCCGGTAGAACTGAACCAAGGACTGAATTTGATGTTTGTGTACTCCGATGTGGTGGAGTATAACGTGGTGGGACACACCTCCGTACCGTTACTGCGTGTCATTCCTTTCAAAGTGGATTCTGCCACGTACACTGACGAGGAAGGTGGAAACACTTACCACGTCCACCGCGAATTTGTACATCCTCACTATTTGCCTGTCAGTAAGTCGTATTTGGACACGGTCAACATTACTATAAAAGAAGATTTGGGACAAAATATTACATTCACCAAAGGAAAAGTCACGGTGAAACTCCATTTTAGAAAACGGTTTTCTCACGATTCGTAAGTCATGTATCCAGTGTACCGAGGGGTTGCTCGACAGCGAGGACACGGTTTAGGAGATAAGTTAAAATCGGCCTTTCGTTCGGTGGCCCCGGTGTTGAAACCGATGGTGACACGCGGATTGCACGCCTTGAAAGATGCGGTACTGACGCAAGGCAAAGAATTTCTCCAAAATGTCATCATCGACAAACAAAACCCTAAAGAAGCCTTCATGAGGGCAGGCAAAAATGTCTTGCTGCAAACGGGCAAAGACATTTTGGGTCACCGAGAAACACCTATAAATGCCCTGCACGCTACCGAGTCAGGCATTCAGCAAGGACAAGGCAGAAAGAGACGACGAAGAAAACACCCTTTCACCAGACTTCAATCGAGAAAGGCCAAGAAAAGAAGAACCGTTCGAGACTTAGACGTTTTCGATTATTGAGAAAAGAGACAAAAAAATGATGCACCGAGAATCTTGCGCTTGTTCCAAGATGGAACTGGATCTGTTTGCCATGCCCCTCACGATGATGACGATGCAAGAATCCCAGTGGGTGGAATTTCACCCCGTCTCCTCATTGACCGATTCCGCTCCCATCGAGTTTGAAATCAAAGGACAGCCCGAAGATTACATCGATCTGAATAGCAGTTACTTGTACCTGAAAGTCAAAATTCTAGATAAGACTGGAGGTGCTATAGACGATGAAGCAGTAGCTCCCGTCAACAATTTCATGCATTCCTTGTTCAGTGGAGTGGACCTGTACTTGAATAACAAACTGGTCAGTAGCAGCATGGATACTTACCCTTATCGTGCCTACCTGGAAAATCTCTTGACGTACGGAATAGATGCCAAGAAGACTCATCTCAATGCCTGTGTGGTATGGGAAGCTGACGAACCTACCAAGTTTGAAATATTGGAAACTGATGAAAAGAAAGACAACAATGATGGATTTCTAAAACGAAGAAAGAGAATCACGGGAGCCGACACAAGTTTAGAACTGATGGATCGTTTGCATTTGGACATGTGGTTGCAAGAAAAGTATTTGCTGAACGGGGTGGATGTCCGCCTGCGACTGAATCGTAGCAGTGCCGCTTTCCATTTGATGGCTGATAGTGACGGTTACAAAACCAAAATCCTAGAAGCCAGACTCTACGTACGCCGTGTGGAAGTGTTACCTAAAGTGGGAAACGACATCAGTCAGACGTTGAGCAGAACGACTGCCAAGTATCCCATACGACGCGTGGAAGTGAAAACCTTCACCATTCCCAAGGGACAGCGATCCATGATCGAAGATCATCTGTTCCAAGGACAGTTACCCAAACGTTTGATCGTTGGTATCGTCGAGAATACAGCCTTCAACGGAGCTGCCGAAAAAAATCCTTTCTACTTTCAACACTTTGGCGTGTCCAAAATCGAAGTCAGTCGCGATGGCAAGACCTTGTGTACCCGACCTTTCGAACCGGACTTTACCAAGAAGAATTACTTGAGATCGTACTTGTCCCTGTACGAAGCCACCGGACAGTTAGGAACCAATACCAGTCACGGTATTACGTACGAGGATTATGCAGGAGGCTACGCTTTGTGGGCTTTCGATTTCAATCCAGACCAAGGCAGCGATGAGGGACATTTCCACCCTATAAAATCCGGCCAGATTCGTGTGGAAATTCAGTTTAAAGACCGAGACCCTGATGAAACGGTGAACGTCATCCTGTATGCAGAATTCGATAATACCATAGAAATCAACAGTTTGAGAGAAGTCATCCTAGATTACTAGAAACCATGGAAGACTGTTATCCCTCTTTACCTAGTGGAGAAACTTTTAGTGTTGGATTATTGTTAAAAAATGTTAGAGTTGTTGTTGTTTAGTGTTAAGTGATTTTTGAATAAAAAATGTTGTGTTTTGAAAAAATTGTTTGATGTTATATTGTTGGATTATTGTTAAAAATGTTAGAGTTGTTGTTTAGTGTTAAGTGATTTTTGAATAAAAAATGTTGTGTTTTGAAAAAAATGCCTTTGTCTTTTGTTTAGCTATAAGAATGTTGGATTGATGCTCTTTCATTTCTTACTATCCCTCTCATGACACTCACTAAACGTTGCGACTCAAAAACCGTGTGGGGGATGTTTTCCTTCACGTCCGCGCTTTGACTTTAAGAACAGGGTTGTTTCCAGTCTAACCATCCATTGTCGGCTCATCCTCCTAAGAAGATGTGTTCCAAACTAGCTAAGCTCAACGAAGCCTACGTGAATTTGCATAGGGTCAGACACAGTCTGATACCGAAGCCAGAAGAAATAGAGAATGTGAGAATGTTAAAAATCACTGAAGACCTGATAGAAGAGCTTTTCAGAGAAGAAATGAACAGGGAAAAAGAAGAATGGACAGAGAAGTACAGACTTCAGAGACAGCAGCAACTGCAGCAACAACAACAACAGCAGCAACAAGAACCTGAAGCTGACAGAGGCTTTGTCGATTGTCGTATCGACACCAAAGAGTTCTTCTTCTCTTTCCGAAGAAGCAGACCTATCGCCAGAAAGTCTATCCTCAGAGGACATCGCATTCTTAGAAACTAAAAAAGATTGCCATAGCAAACAAAAAAAAAACAGCCCTTTTCAGGGCTACCCAATACTCTAGAAAAGAAATAACTATCCATTTGCCAATGTGTGTGGGTAGAGTAGTGTGAAAATAAACACTAACTCTTTTTAAAAAAATGTGAGGGTATGTGTTTGTGAGTTTGTGTGTTTGTAAGTGATCAAGTACGTTGGTGTGGATAGTAGATTAAAATGGTGTCTTTATTTGGTGTTTGAGGTGTAGATTTCGGGGTTAGATTGGATTGCTTTGAGTATGTGGATAGTCAATTGAAGTGATTTATAAAAAATTTTAAAATAGTGATGGGTAGAATAAAAAAGTGAGTGAGTGTTTCTTTTAGGTCCGCGCGTTGTTGTTATTTTTTTTTTGGTCATGATGTAGGTAAGATCAATTTTATGTTTTTAGGGGGATGTTTTCCTTCATGTCCGCGCTATCACTATAAATTGAAACTCGTTCGGCAGTCCAACTACCCTTGTTGATTGATCAACACCAAAAATGAACACGAGACTGGAGAAACTGTTGGAACTTCATGTGCATCTGGAATATGCCAGGCGCATATTAAATGAACTGGCCGCGGAAGCCATTGTGGAGGAGGGAAGGATAAGAGAGGAGGAGGAAAGAAGAAACAAAGAAGAGGAGGAGAGAAGATATAAAGAAGAAGAGGAAAGAAGATACAAAGAGGAGGAGAGAAGATACAAAGAAGAGGAGGAGGAAAAGGAGAGAAGAAGAAGAAATTTCAGAATCCCAGAGAGCGAAAATTGGGATTCTGAAGCCACATATCCTGCCTCTGCTCTCTCCCCCCAAAAGGTAAAACGTAACTGGGGGATAAGATGTGTATGCGGCGCCAGGCCTGGAAGGTGCCACCATTAACCAGGTGTCCATGAAGTTCCAAACAAAAAACAGCCCTTTTCAGGGCTACCCAATACTCTAGAAAAGAAATAACCATCAATTTGCCAATGTGTATGTAGAGTAGTGTGAATATAAACGCTAACTCTTTTTTAAGATAGTGTGAGGGTATGTGTTTGTGTGTTGGTGCTTGTAAGAGCTAAGGTATGTTTGTGTGAATAGTAGATTATGGGTTTCTTTATTGTTTCTTAGCGTAGGTGAAGAGTATAGTTAGGGTTTTGTAAGCGCTCACGTACGATTGTGTGGATAGTAGATTATAGATTTTGTTTATTGTTTCTTAGCGTATGTGGAGAGCATAGTTTGGGTTTTGTAAGCGCTCACGTACGATTGTGTGGATAGTAGATTATGGATTTTGTTTATTGTTTCTTAGCGTATGTGGAGAGTATAGTTTGGGTTTTGTAAGCGCTCACGTACGATTGTGTGGATAGTAGATTATGGATTTTGTTTATTGTTTCTTAGCATATGTGAAGAGTATAGTTTGGGTTTTGTAAGCTCTCACGTACGATTGTGTGGATAGTATATTATGGATTTTGTTTATTGTTTCTTAGCGTATGTGGAGAGTATAGTTTGGGTTTTGTAAGCGCTCACGTACGATTGTGTGGATAGTAGATTATGGATTTTGTTTATTGTTTCTTAGCATATGTGAAGAGTATAGTTTGGGTTTTGTAAGCTCTCACGTACGATTGTGTGGATAGTAGATTATGGATTTTGTTTATTGTTTCTTAGCGTATGTGGAGAGTATAGTTTGGGTTTTGTAAGCGCTCACATACGATTGTGTGGATAGTAGATTATGGATTTTGTTTTAATGATTTGCGTGTGTAAATAGTAGATTTGGGGTTTGTTTATTGTTGCTTCACTTATGTGGATAGTATATTATATGAAATGAGAAAAGTAGGGATGTTTTCTTTCACGTCTGTACGATGTTAGGTCATGATCTAGGTAATATCAATTTTATGTTTTAAGGGGGATGTTTTCCATCACGTCCGCGCTTTCACTATAAGAACCCACAGTATTCGTCGTTCAAACCATTCTACAAAGAAGATGGCTTCGAACCAAATTGACAAGATGCAAACATTGCAAGACGTTTTAGACAATTTAGGAATGATGGAGCAGATGTTAATAAGACTCGTTGAAGACCACTATTCCTATAGTCCCCATCGTGTAAAGATGGAATTTAATAACTTGAGAAAGGTAAAGGACAAGATAAGTGGTGTCATGAAAGAGATAAAGGAGGATGAAGAGGAAAGGATAAGGATGAGAGCATGGAATGAAAAAAATGAAAAAGAAGAAGAAAATGAAAAGAGGAAGAAAGAAGAGGAGGAAGAGAAGAAGAAAGAAGAGGAGGAGAAAAAAAAGAAAGAAAAGAAGAGAAAGAGTGTTGGAGATAAACTAAGAAGTTGGTGGAGAAAAATAAGAAATTAGAGGCAGAAGAAGAAGAAAACCCAAAGGCCCTTTTCAGGGCCAGCCATATTTCTCGAAAAGAGATAGCCTTTCAATTGCCTACCCCTTTTTTAAAAAAAAATTTTAAAAAAAAAAAAATCCCATGTTCAATTTCCCTTGAAGCTAGAGTGACCCAAGACTTTTTCTCCGTGTTCAATTCCCCTTGTCGCCAGATTGTCCCACGATTTTTCTCCATGTTAATTTTCCCTTGTCGCTAGAGTGACCCACGATTTTTTCCCATATTAAATTTCCATTGTCGCTAGAGTGACCCAGAGGTCTCTGTAATGCTAATTCCCATTGTCGCTAGGGTGACCCCATTTACTACTTACAAAGCATAATGAAATAGTTAATTCCCAATTCTCATTTGTTTCATTATTAGAGTTAATAATTTATCCATCACTTCAAACAATGCACATATGGTTCCAGAATCAATCAATTAAACTTAATAATTTCCATTCATTCAGAAGTTTTGTGAATTCCCATACCATTCTAGGTGATTACAGAATTTTCCTCATTCTCAGATCTTCACTAACATTGACACTGAGACAGCATGTTCGTTTGGTTCTTCATGGAGTATAGTATAAAGAGATTTCATAAGATGATAATGCCTTACTGGGACCAAAATATGCGGTTAGCTTGAAAATGGAGGTGGGTTAGATAGGACAATTTGATCAAAAGAAAGAGAGAGAGAGAGAGAGAGAGAGAGAGAGAGAGAGAGAGAGAAACTTGCCTTATTTTCCTAGTCTCTTCCTGAGACATTGTGTTATTGGTTATTTCAATCTTAAAGTTACAAACTTCATCTTCTCTCTTATCTCTGTTGTACAGAAAGTCTATAGAGATACGACCAGTACCCTTGCCTCTGACATCGACAATGACCTTTTCCCCAACAGGTACCTTTAGAAAGCCAAAATATTAATGAATCTATGTGTCTCAAGATTTCTGAGAACCTGCAATGTACTATTAGCAAATTCTGCAAAGTGTAGAGTTTATTGAGTATACATAGCAAGAAGAATTGCCATCAGAATAACTCTAAAATAATTGGAACACACAAGGGAGACCCTAAGAATTTGAAATATTATAATACTATATTTTATTAATCCATCTGGAAAGTTTTTTTAAAATAAAGTCAAACCCACTTATCTTGAGTTGGGTTATCTTGAGAACCCCGTGTAAGTCGGTTGTTTTCGTCCAGTCCCGAAATAAACTCTTTGTTATGTTAATCACCCCCCCATATCATGACCCCTGTTAAGTTGATAATCCCGTTACGTCAGACAAAAGTTTCAGTCTGCAGTAACATTTGGATCCAATTAATTCAACAAAATGCAACTTTTAATGTCCATCTCTTTACAAGAAATGATCCTGTTACTTCTGGTACCTCGTATCAGCAATGATGGAAAAAGCTGGTACAAGACCAAATTTTATCGGTACAAGTGCTAATTAACCAATCTCTTAAATGCATGGCTTATTGCTTGTATAGAGTGGAGAAAATTCTGTTGTAAACAATACTTTAGAGTAAGGCAATTGAATGAATGCATTTCTGACCTTTACATGAGCTGCATTCATAATGGACATCATCACATGTCAACACAATGACAATATAATTCATTCCACACAGCATCGCAAATTTGATCTTATCTGTCAAACTCAGAAAAATATCAGGTCACCATCATTAAATGTAGCTAAAACTACCTAATTTGTTTGACACAACATATTTAAAATGAATTTAGTAGTTTTCAATATATATAATGACAATGGCCCGAATATTTATAGAGTTTCAGACAGGCTAAAATTGATGATGCTTTATGGAACAACTCAGTTTCTATTCCAATATCATCACGGTCAGTAACCAACTTAATCCATACACAATTAACAACTTTGGTTTAGAGTTCATTTATAGAGTAAACAGTTGAAGTGTTTCAATGCTTGGTGTAATTGTAAGCCTTTAACTTCAGCATGGTTAGATCACATGACTTACAATCATCTATAAATAGAAACACACAAAAGTCCAAACTAAGCTGGTCCTCCCCACTAGCACGTGGTTATTAATTTGTTTTGAACAAGAGTAAATAAATCATCAATGGTGACGTTTAAAAAATCCATAGAGCCAAATATATATTTTTAATGAAGTTGTCAATCGCTGTACTGTGATTACAGATTCTTCAACACAAGAGAATGAAGCAGAAAGTGACTAATAGGTGCAACGTCTATGAAACAGAAAGATGAGTGCTTTCATTTGTATTATTTTATCTTAAATCAAATATAAAAGACCTTGATATCCATCAAAGAGATTAGCCAACTCTCCTTCTGGCAATGTGTTGTTGCCAGCAGTCACATATCAAATTTGAGAGGGATATGGGACTAAATGAATAGAATAAGTTGATACTGACAGCCTCATCTTTTTTTGGTACTGAGGCCAACTTTATCGGTAAAAACTGGCATATACCGGTGTAACGGAACCTATTATCATCAACAAAAGCAACTGATTTTCACACAATAATGGTCAGTTACATTTTGCTACTAGTCAACACTAACAAAAGAAAATACTTTAAAAATGTATAA
The DNA here is from genome assembly GCA_028554795.2 of Sinohyriopsis cumingii. Classification (NCBI taxonomy): domain Eukaryota; kingdom Metazoa; phylum Mollusca; class Bivalvia; order Unionida; family Unionidae; genus Sinohyriopsis; species Sinohyriopsis cumingii. The sequence continues at coordinate 522,753 of JAPYKE020000094.1, read as the reverse complement.
TCATACATGTACTTAAATTGGCCTAGAGTTTGGTCAACGTGAGAAGATTCTTATTTTGCTGAGGTTACCGCAGAGATGAGGCTATTCATAGGAAAATAAAAACAACTTTAAACCATTGACATTGTTATGTAACTTAAGTGTTGTAAAAATGTGCGACTTCTTAATCTCATATAAATGATCTCCAATCTTTTTTTTGTAATTTGGCATGATTTAGTTATTATTTTTATTGTGCATTAGAAATACCATTTGCTCTTAGAAACAAAGCTCCTCAGTTTTGGTACTTATGATGCATAATCATTGTTCTGCAGCTGATTTTTCAACTAAACCCTGATATTTCGGGATCTGGTTAAGTCAAAGATTTTTTTACACCCCTGATGTAATTGCGATAAACGGGTTTGACTGTACATAACAAGTGGCAACTCTAATATCAAGCTCATCATCATCACTAGAATTATGTATTTATAAAATACATGTATTCTGCCCCCATTTTGACCCCATCCCCCAAGTTTGTCTTTCATAAGTTCCTTGAAGCAAAGAAAGACCTTGGGGACAATGTCAACTGTAAACCAATATTTGTCTTTCGTGCCTAGTAAGTGTATATATATTAATAGGGTGAGAATCTCAACAGTTTTCAAGTACTAACCTGAGCTATTCCTTTGGGAATAAGGATGGAACCCAGGGCCAAAGTCAACTGCCTGTATAAATTTGTCTTTTCATGTTCATTAAGCGTGTGTGTGTGTGTGTGTGTTTATAGGGTGGGAATCTCAATACAATAGCTTCCAAGCTATGACCCAAGAGCCAAGTCCATGTGGGTAGGGACAGGACCCTAAAGGACCATTTTCAGTTGCATGTATAAATTATATAATCATCTTTCTTTTCATGCTCAGTGTGTCAGTGTATGTGTGTGTAACTACATCCTTCCACCCGCTGCCCCACCTTTAGAGAATATATCAATGTTCCAAAAGTATTACATAATCTACACCCACATGGCTATCACTGACTCAAGTTTTATATGGCGAGCTTTAACAGTGTAAGAGTTATTCAACAGCATTATGCACAGACAGGCGTGATCACATTCCCTGCCACAAGAAAACATTTCGCAAACCATAAGAGTTGCACTGAGTTATTTGTTTAATAGGCTAAAATGTTTTGTACATTCTATAAAGTTACACACTTATATACATACAACATTTTAAATGTCATAAATGTGGAATCTCTGCAACATCATGAGTCTGTTTAATATTTCTATTAATTGTTCTTTTCTAGACAGCCTTAAACACGGAAAAGACAAAATAAAATGGAAATGGTTGTACATATTGGCTCATGCCTTTAATCAGCATGGAATTAAGCAAATATCAGGCAAGTATGCACGAAAATTACAGCAATAAAGAGATGTGTGCATGAATACAATTAAAGACAAACTTTATATATACATCTATGTCAGCATTCTGTTTTGCTTATTGTTTGTATATATATATATATATATATATATATATATATATATATATATATATATATCAGCATTCTACACTTTTCATTGTATGTATCTATACATGTCAGCATCCTGCATGGTTTATTATCTGTATGTATTTATCTATGTCAGCATCCCACATTATTATTTGTATGTATATATGTCAGCATTCTACACTGTATATTTTTTGTATGTATATACCTATGTCTGTATGTGTGATTTCCCTTTTTGACATAGCTTTAACAATTTTTCTGTCATATCGCTACAATGACTGCAGTGTGGCAGTTTGATAGTGATGTCTAGCACTGGGGCATCATGCCGCAGACACGTAGCATAACGTACCACCCAGTCACATTATCCTGGCACCAGGCTGACCAGCCCTAACACTAACCTCTTAATGCTGAGCGCCAAGCGAGGCAGCTGTTAGTACCATTTTCATAAGTGTTTGGCATGACTCGGCCGGGTATCGAACCCACGACCTCCCACATCCAAGGCGGTTGCTCTAACCACTAGGCTACCGGAGTGGTACCTATATCTGTATCCTACATGGTTTATTGTTTCTATGAATATATCTATGTAGGTTTTCTAAACTGTTTATTGTTTGTATGCACAATATACTTCATACAGTGTAACCCCGCTATAGCCCGCTCTGTTATAACACGAATTCGGATATGACACGATTGTGGCGTGGCTCCCGAAATTTCATACACATGTACTTTTCTAATACATGAATAAATTTTTCCTATCTTAAAAGTAGGAAAAGTAATGTGCAAAAATGTTGTTATAATTTTGGGGTAGAGGTTATGTATGAATCCTAATATAAGACCATTGTGGCATGGCTCCTGTAATTTCATATATATATATTATCTTGCACATGAAAAAAGTTTTTCTTCTTAAAAGTACAACAACAAAAAACATGTAAAGGGTTTGTTAAAGGATCACACTGGGCTTTGCCATTGTCGCAAATTGTGATTTATTTTCCTTACTGGCAACAAAATATATCATCTGGTAATTTTTTGCCCTTACATTGTTGGCTGTGTAAACTTGTATATACAACTTGGGTTTGGAGTGAAGAAATTCAGAGGCACACATGAAAGGAAGCTGTAAACTTGATTTAAAATGCACTGGAATTTATATATTGTTAGATAAATAAATTCATTGCTCATACTGGCAAACCACCGTAACAGAGCATTGTTATATCATAATCCGCTTATTCTGACCTAAGTACTGCGTCATGTGAGATCTCAACGGGTTTTCTTTTCTTCATTTCCGGTATGAAAGATCAACTGGATGAGGCACTATATCAGAATGGATCTTTCAGCTGAAATAGTAGTGGATTATCGTTCACTAGTGATTAATATATTTATTTTGTCTGACCTCTCTATGTGGATAGTTAGTAAAATTCCTCTTTTCACTCATATAATTAAGACCTTAGAACACTATTATCTTCTATAGTAATCCCTGTCAGAACAGAACTGAACACCTGTCTATTCATTATCAGTTGGCCTTTTCTTTTCTTAAAATTTCTGACACACGAGTTGAAGGCAGCATCACTTTGCCACCAGGAATGTCACAACCCCCCCCCCCAACCAAAGAACATAAAAACAAAAATAAATATGGAGATCTACCTGTTGGTCTACATATGCTACCAGGACTAGCTACAATCAACCAACTTTTGAAGGCAGGAAAAGTAACTGCTACAATCGACCAAACGATGGCTGATTCCTTTGGCTTTTAAAATATACCTAGAAAAAAGTAGTTTTGCTGAAACTTCAAGGAAAACTGATAACCTTTGAACCAATTATCATTCTGTATAAATACTAAGCAAATGAAAAAAAATCTCAGTCTCAAATAATGTTCTACAATTATTTGATGTTGCTGCCACAATAAGAAAAATACATCTACTTGCTCCTCCAAGGCTTTCCGTTAGTGATGACTTCAATAACACATGCACCCTTCATCTAAGAAAGTCGACTAGAATCTTCATTAAAAGCAAATAACTTTTCATCAAAGGAAGTCAGCACCAAACTGAAATAAAAGCAATCTAATCTGATAGATTGTTGCATTTTTCAAAGTGACTGGGACACGTTTATTGTGCCATGAAAGTTTCATTTTTGCATAAAAAATGTTAAGCTTACAATCACTACCAACAATGGCTTAAAAAACAAATTTCCAATCTTTTGAAACCATAAATATATGGCCATCAAGTTAACTGAAGATGGGGTATCTCACAAAGATGTTTGATAAACTTCTTAATTTGTTAAGTTTTCATTTCCCTCTCAATAGCCGCATCCCTGTGTATCCTCTGCAATATGATATTGTCTCCAGCTGACCAAAATCAAGGGCAATTTAAGTAAATGTACATGTATCATGTAAACAGCTATAGCCATGTGCCACTTGCAACACTTGTAGTGAATTTCTAAGTGACAATCGGATATAGATCAAAATGAGGACTACCATTTTTATATATAACATGTTATTTGTATTTTCAAATGGGATGTTAATCATACATGAAGTTTATAACATGTGATCTATACTCGAATGCATGGATTTATTATATGCAAGTACAGTACTTAATGGATTATGCATTGTACTATATAAATGTCAATGTACAAGTGTTTTTCAGACAAACTGATCTCCCGTCCTCCTACCATATTTTAGGTGAATGCATCATTTTCTTCAGCTAACAGAGTTGGTTGGTTATAACACAGTTCGTTCTATCACATGGTCGGGTTCTACGGACCTGGTCACTGTGTATATACATTTATCTTAGCATCCTACATTGTTTGTTGTTGTTATCTAACCTATACTTACATTTCTTATTGCTTTTGCAAAGGTTTCTTCGCGGTTGACAAGCCTATATTCTTTGTACCCCCCATCAGCATGAACAGTCACTTCCAAATCAAGGGCAAGGTTGTATGTCTGAATATAGTATTTTGATAATGCCTGTAGGCATACCACTGTGTCCTGTACAAATCATAAGGTATACAGTAAAACTTGGTTTCTACAAACAGAATACAACAAATTTACAGTATAAATTGAATTAACATAACACTAATATCTTATGCATATATAATAAACCCCATATATATATATATATATATATATATATATATATATATATATATATATATAATAAATTAACAGTATAAATTGAATTAACATAACCACCACTAAAGCATTATGTACACACAGTAACATAGATATAATACATTTGCAGTATAAATTTAACTAAAGTAACCATTAATGTATGTAAAAAATGTACAGAATAAATTGAATTTAAATACCCAATGATGCATACATAATACCAAGGATATTAAAAATATGAATTGGGGCCCTGGATGACCAAGTGGTTTGAAATGTTCACCTTTACCAATCAATGCCATCTCACCTCTGTCCACATGGGCTCAAGTCTCAGGCTTAGCAAATGTGGATATGTAAGAAAGCTTGCCAGTAGCTTTCCATGGGTCAGTAGTTCTTCCCTGGGTTCTTCCTCCACCATTTAAACTGGCTACCATGTGTAATCTATCACGTGCTGAAAAAATATTGGTTCTAAACTGACAACAACCACAAACTAAGAATTAAATAAAGTAACTTTAAGATAGTCCTAAGATTCAAAGTTTCAAAATTGACTGTATATGTTGGTAGACAGCACAGCCATTATTTGAAAGCTTTAGAGTCTAGGGCATGGAATGTCCCCACAACTAGATGTAAAATCTACCAAAACATTTTAAGAAAGAATGTGCACAGTCTCCAGAAGATCCATTTTATTGCTTATAATACGCCCATTTAATCTTACATTACTTATCTGGCATTTTACACAGACCTAAACTTCTGTATCATAAACCCACCCAAGTGGCACTACTTTTATTGCTTTAACATGTTGCATGACATGTATAGTCATTTTTAACACCATAGCAGATTTTCAAATCAGCCTTACAGGAAAGGCTGAATGCATATTTATGTTCTTTGAACTTGGTTTAAGCCACTGAAATTTCCATTCGCATCTATCAATGATTTTAAAAAAAATGATGTTTCAGTTGCTTAGATTTTGGCATTCTAGCATTGGGTGATAAAACGTGTTTAGATATCTTGAAAAACTTTAAACGTCAAACCAATCAAGCCCTGGTTTATACTGATTGAGATCATCATTAATCCATTATAATCACTCTCTTTAACACTTTGGAATCACTTCAGATCACACATTGAATAATCCATGTCAACTAACTTCAAGCATTGAAGCCAACCAACCCTGCTGCTTGGAATTACTAACTAAATCATCTTGCCCTGATTAAGCCAGTACATAGTGACATAATCACAGACTGTACTACCATAAATATACTAACTAAATTATCTTGCCCTGATTAAGCCAGTACATGGTGACATAATCACAGACAGTACTACCATATATATACTAACTAAATCATCTAGCCCTGATTAAGCCAGTACATGGTGACATAATCACAGACAGTACTACCATACATATACTAACTAAATCATCTTGCCCTGATTAAGCAAGTACATAGTAAGATAATCACAGACAGTACTACCATAAATATACTAACTTAATCATCTAGCCCTGATTAAGCCAGTTCATAGTGACATAATCACAGACAGTACTACCATAAATATACTAACTAAATCATCTTGCCCTGATTAAGCCAGTACATGGTGACATAATCACAGGCATTACTACCATAAATATACTAACTAAATCATCTAGCCCTGAGTAAGCCAGTACATAGTGACATAATCACAGGCAGTACTACCATAAATATACTAAATTATCTTGCCCTGATTAAGCCAGTACATAGTAATATAATCACAGACAGTACTACCATAAATATACTAACTAAATCATCTTGCCCTGATTAAGCCAGTCTATAGTGACATAATCACAGACAGTACTACCATAAATATACTACAATGGAAGCAAGGTGTGAAAAAAAATGAAAGAAAAAGATTTCAACAATAATTTTCTATTCAACTCGGGAGAAAAACCCTCCCGCCAAGGAGGTACTCATGTATACACCAGCTGCACTTAAACAAAAACTTCTTAAGTATGTACCCGTTCAAGACAACAACAAAGTACCAACTCAACCAGAAAACCTTTTAACTTTAGACTTTCAAAATATTTTTTGGGTGGTGGTGGTGCAAGTATTAGTGGAGAAACTTTCAACTTGTCTAATAATATTACTACATATTCAAATTTATTGAGTAACTCTGAGAATACAATTTATAAACATTTGCAACGTAAGGATGACATATCATAAAGAGCACGGACTCCAATGGCTCTGAAACTTAGAATAATTACATTTTGTTACAATGACTCCAATGGCTCTGAAACTTAAAACAATTAAATTCTGTTACAATGACTCCTATGGCTCTGAAACTTAAATAATTACATTTTGTTACAATGACTCCAATGGCTCTGAAACTTAAAATAATTACATTTTGTTACAATGACTCCAAGGGCTCTGAAACTTAAAACAATTACATTTTGTTACAATGCTGTTGAGACTTTCTCATCAGTCGGCTACAAGCAGGGAACTATACCTTTGTTTACATGGTAAATTCTTGTGACTTTTCAAGTACAATATAAAACAAAAAACAAAAAACAACATCATTTAGAATTTTCTTGTTACACAACTATCCAAATGATTATTACAAATCTAGTTGGTATGTAAGAAAGATACTATATCTTCATTTTGTTTTTATAAAAAAATATGCTTTGATTGTCACCTTAAAGTCAAATATATTAATAGTTTCTTGCAATTAAAAAATACGGAATTTTAAAGTATCTTAAATTAATGAGTTTCAGTATAAAAATGAATGTTGATTCTATTACTGTTAGTCTCTTAAATTTGCCCTGAAATTTGCATAGAAGTGGAGTGTGCTTATCCAGTAAGTAGGGTGCAAGAAAAAAGTTTACTTACTAGTCCAACATCTATGTTCCATTTGAGATATATCCACTTGCATGTGACAGCAGTTTAAATTTATTCATGTGTCCCATACAAACTGTCTTTTAAATCCAAAGTTACACAACTGCACAGTTGATTAGGAGCTAGCCTGGATTATGCATGTCTAATGGGGATTTGCAGTAAGTTGTATATTATCATTCATAAATCTTCAAATGACAAAATACGTAATAACATAATAAACACAAAACCACACAAGTGCTTTTTCCAAGTCTGGGGGTAAAGAATGAATTTGATATGGCTTAGTATTATAGGCCTTGGCACGTTCCAAAGCCGTTTTAAACGTGTCCTTTCTGCCAACTTAGAACCAAGAAACTTTAGTTTTGTCTACTTATTATGTTTTAAATCATTTTAGCTGTGGTACGTATAATTGTGTTATTTCAGTATGTTTGATATGTAATATTTAACAGTATCTTAATATGTTGTTGTAATGCTTGTACCTTTTAACACAAATATGTTTTACATATGTAGTGTATTTGGGTTTCATGTTTCTTTTATTGTCATACTCTGTCTTACCAACCTTTGCCCCCATATTGCTATTTTTATCTTATCTCATTATCTTATGTCCACAAAGTTATGGAGATTCCTTTTAGTATTTTTGTCCAGGTTATATCTTACTGTTATTTGTAGTTTTTGCTTAATTTTTTTAAACCATGTTTTACAACTGAAATTAAAAATACAATAAAAATCTAAAATCTCAAAGATTACATATTTAGCACTAGTTTTGTCATGTTACTGCTTTCACAGAATATATATATATATCTTTATTTATATTTAAAAGCAAGTTTATATTTAGTTATCAGATATGATAAATAAACAATCCCCAAAAAATAACACAAATTTGGTTTGTTTAGTACAAATTCTTGCATAAATGATTAATAATTAGTGTCACAGGTAAATTTCACCAAACATACCACTATCATCAAAAGTACAGTACATACAAAACAGGAACATTAACCAATGACAAGAAATTTAAGTTGGCTTGTTATCACAAATCCGGGTTACATCAAAATTTGACCATTATACTAAGTAGGCATATTATGTATTCTGAAGAGAAAACCAAATGTAAACTATCTTCTAACTTCTAAATCTTGTCGATATTGCCTATTTTATTATAGTCTGAGAAAATCTTTTTCCCCAAAATAATGGTATAATTAGTCTGTATTAGAAAATTATTTTATACATCAAGGCATAAATAGGGTGCAACGATCCTGCTCATAATGTAATTCATTTAAGATACTGATGGTCCAAATGGCATAGGAATTAAAGTTAGGGTTCCGCTCAACAGTTAAGATACCGATGGTCCAAATGGCATAGGAATTAAAGTCTGGGTTCTGCTCTACAGTTAAGATACTAATGGTCCAAATGGCATAGTAATTAAAGTCGGGGTTCTGCTCAACAGTTAAGATACTGATGGTCCAAATGGCATAGGAAGTAAAGTCGGGGTTCCGCTCTACAGTTAAGATACTGATGGTCCAAATGGCATAGTAATTAAAGTCTGGTTCTGCTCTACAGCTAAGATACTGATGGTCCAAATGGCATATGAATTAACATCTGGTTTCCCCTCTACAGCTAAGATACTGATGATCCAAATGGCATAGGAATTAAAGTCTGGGTTCCACTCTACAGTTATTATGTACTTTTGAAAGAAGGATAGATATAAAGTAAAGATGTTTTCATTTGCAACATGTACAGTGGAGAGAATGATGGCATATTACTCAATGCTGTTTTCTTGCAATCGGGTGTATTCTGACTGAAATTTCTTCACATGTGGCAGTTATCGAAATCATGCACTATCAAATATAAATAAGCAGATTAAAATGGCTGCTCCTACGTCCTTGAAAAATTAGCTTGAACTAACGCAAAATACACAAACTCTAGTTGATTAAAATGAGGAAAATTAATTAGCCAGAGTAGCAATATATAACAAGTAAAAAAAGTTACTGGATCTTGATCACGTTCATCTGAGATACTGATGATAATAAATCTTATTGGATACATTGATGATACAAACCTATTTACCAAGTTTGACCCAAATCCTATAAGAAATACAATCAGTAGAGAGGTACAAAAAACAGTCAATTAGATGCAAGATCTTCTAATTATTATGTGCAAACCTTGCTCATAATAAATCGTACTGAACATATTTATTATATAAGTCTATTTACCAAGTTTCATATCAACTGATATATAGTTCCTCAGGAGGTAAGAAGCTCAGTCAATTAGATGTAAGATCACCTAATCATTATTTGCAAATTGCCCTCATAACAAATCTTACTGGACATAATGATGAAGTAGGTCTATTTATCAAGCCTGATCAAAAACATGTATAAAATTGCCTTATTGCTATGTATGAATCTGACACATTATCAGAATATTGTGAGAAACTACAATGGCAACAAGCCAGCCAATCTGATATAAGATTGCCTTATTACTATGTATGAATCTGACACTATTAGAATATTGTGAGAAACTACAATGGCAATAAGCCAGCCAATCTGATATAAGACTGCCTTATTACTATGTATGAATCTGACACATTATTAGAATATTGTAAAAAAACTACAATGGCAACAAGCCAGCCAATCTGATATAAGATCGCCTTATTACTATGTATGAATCGGACACATTAAAATATTGTGAGAAACTACAACGGCAACAAGCCAGCCAATCTGACATAAGATTGCCTTATTACTATGTATGAATTTTACACTATTAGAATATTGTGAGAAACTACAATGGCAATAAGCCAGCCAATCTGATTTAAGACTGCCTTGTTACTATGTATGAATCTGACACATTATTAGAATATTGTAAAAAACTACAATGGCAACAAGCCAGCCAATCCGATATAGGATTGCTTTATTACTATGTATGACTCAGACACATTAAAATATTGTGAGAAACTACAACGGCAACAAGCCAGCCAATCTGACATAAGATTGCCTTATTACTATGTATGAATCTGACACATTATTAGAATATTGTAAAAAACTACAATGGCAACAAGCCAGCCAATCTGATATAAGATTGCCTTATTACTATGTATGAATCGGACACATTAAAATATTGTGAGAAACTACAACGGCAACAAGCCAGCCAATCTGATATAAGATTGCCCAATTACTATGTATGAATCTTACACATTATTAGAATATTGTGAGAAACTACAATGGCAACAAGCCAGCCAATCTGATATAAGATTGCCTAATTACTATGTATGAATCTGACACTATTAGAATATTGTGAGAAACTACAATGGCAATAAGCCAGCCAATCTGACATAAGATTGCCTTATTACTATGTATGAATCTGACACATTATTAGAATATTGTGAGAAACTACAATGGCAACAAGCCAGCCAATCTGATATAAGATTGCCTAAGTACTATGTATGAATCTGACACTATTAGAATAGTGTGAGAAACTACAATGGCAACAAGCCAGCCAATCTGATATAAGATTGCCTAATTACTATGTATGAATCTGACACTATTAGAATAGTGTGAGAAACTACAACGGCAACAAGCCAGCCAATCTGACATAAGATTGCCTTATTACTATGTATGAATCTGACACATTATTAGAATATTGTGAGATTTTGATGATACAAGTCCAATTTCCAAATATGTTAAGAACAGGATCAGAAATATGTCTTTCAGACTGGTAAGAAGCTCAGAAAGTCAGATCCAAGATAAACTCGTTAATATGTATCGATCTCATTCATTATCACTTGTCACAGGATCCTGGATGATATAAGCCGATATTCCAAGTCCTATCAAACTCAAATCAGAAATATGGCCTCCAGAGTGGTAACAAACAATCTTTAACTGTTACACAATGGACAATGGATGCAGGGCCATAGCATTATCTTGCTTGGCCTTGCATTACCAAGTCTGCTATAACTGAAGTTCAACATGCAAATATTTACAAAACAGAATATCTGTAAAATTGGCATCAATGTTCCATTGCTTTCATTCTCACAATCTTTCCAGAGTACTTCAGAAATGTATACACATTCCTGAACATAGTTTCTGCAACTTCTGTCTAAAGCCCCAAATCTGTAACAAAATATTATCATTAAACAATAAAGAAGTGTAACAATGAAGTCTTAAAATGTTGTATGATCTGATTCTATGGTATTATCAGTCTATCAGCATCATAGTCATGCAGATAAATTTACCTGTGTTGATCTGATTCTATGGTATTATCAGTCTGTCAGCATCATAGTCATGCAGATGTATTATTTACCTGTGTTGATCTGAATGAGCCATGGGACTTCATATTGGCATTTAGCCAATTGACAATACCACGGGCATATTCAAGGTCATCAAATTCTAGCTGTGTCAATAGAGCATAGCATGTAGTCTCGGCTGTTTTGGCTGAGGGCAGACTATTGGCTTCACTTTCCAATCCCCAATACCTAAAATCTAGAAGTAACAATTCTATTATTTATTACATAATGTCATGATCATAACAACCCTTTAACCTATTTCAGATCTGTAATATTTCACATACACACACACACACACACACACTACTTCCCTTGCCAAACTTACATAACCTTCAATTTAAATACATCTTATGCCATAGATCTTCACATCATGTTGTATATACTGTATATATTGTACATAACAGATAGAAGGCATCAAGGTAGATTAGTTCTGTAACTAAATGAGTTACCTTCTTTCAATAAAGTCTTAATTATTATTATTATTATTATTATTATTATTATTATTATTATTATTATTATTATTATTATTATTATAGATTTCAAGTTCAATCAAATTTGTACCCACCTCCACTCCACCCACCATATCATCACAGAGAGAAGTGTCCACCATCTTTTGGTCACCTTTATTATTATTATTATTATCATAATTATTATTATTATTATTATTATTATTATTATTATTATTATTATTATTATTATTGTTATTATAATTATTATTATCACTGAGAGGAATAGTCATTTCAGAAATATTGTATGACATGACTCCAGAAATTCCATTTACCTTGCATATTTTATTGATAATGTTCTTCTAAAAATCATACTTTGTTTTTAACATTCAAATTATCTGAAATAATGCAATCCTTCATCAAATGAATTTCTTCTAGACCCTGGTAAAGCGTGGATGATCTTTAGGATGGTGGACTGGTGGAACTGATTTCAGTGGAAGTACATGACATTTTGAAACATCATGACAGCACATGAAAACTGTACATGACAAGTGTTCTCTTTAGCAGCTGGAAGCTGGTTCAAAAACTCTGTATTCGTACTGGTCTGTTTTTACAATAATAAAACATTTCTTGTTACATTGTTGCATTAACTAAACCTGTAATGATACATCTGAGCCAACTACTTCACAACAAGTTATGAGACGACTGAATAATAAGTACAAGTTACATGATATCATTGGTCACTTTGGATAGTGATAAAATGGCAAAATTACACAAATAGTGAAGTGGGGCTATCTAGGACAATGGGACTTACCATTAAAAACAGGGTCGCGGCCCTCTGGGGACCATGTAAATTTAACATGGGGGATATTGTCGCGGCCCTCTGGGGATAATGGGAATTTAACATGGGAATATAGTTTGGGCCTGTCTAGGGACAATGGGAATTGAACAGGGGAATATAGTTTGGGTCTGTCTAGGGACAATGGAAATTGAACATGGGAATATAGTTTGGGCCTGTTTAGGGACAAGGGAAATTGAACAGGGTGGGTCTGTATTGCGTCAAGGGAAATGGAACAGGGGAGAGGGATATAACACACACACACACACACACATACACAATATAGACAACATACATTTTTTTTTAAAATAAAAAGGGGTAGGCATGAAAGGTAATGTCTTTTCGAGACCTATGAGTGGCCCTGAAAAGGGCCTTCGGGTTTATGTTAACATACTCTATTGGTAACACAGAGGGCACTGCATTGGTCTTCGTCTTGTCCTCAAACTATGTCTGATTTCAGGACCGTAAATGAGAACCATCTTTAGGCCTCTTTGCCTCTCCACATAAATCCTTCTCATCCACAGGCTTGTTTCTGTCATCCTAACAGTAGTCTACTTCGATCGGACATACATCGGTATGTCCGTCCGGAACATCATGGAAGAGACAAGAGTTGATGATTGCATGTCTGTCCACATGTTTGGGTGCCGAGAACCGGTGAAGGAATGCAGTGATCTGCGCTTATTTATAGGGAGAGGAAGGATTGAAACGGATTGAGTTCATTGACCAATCCAAACACGCGTTACAAAATTCAGTCAGCCCACGTCCAATCAGAAGAGAGCAGTCTGTGACATCACATGTCCTATATAGATTCGCTAGCGCCTGTGCGCAGTCAATGCATGTGACAGTTTTTCAACATGACAGAAACTCAGAAAACGATAAATTGGGGTGCACCAGCCATGGAGACTACACAAGGGAACCCGGACTTACTTTCAGAAGAGGTGAATTGGGATTTTGTGGATTTTCTTACCTCGCAAGAATTTGTTCCGGAACCTTCGTCACCTTCTCCTTCGTTATCGCACATAGAGAATTTTAGACAGAGACAGAAAGAAGAATTGGAGAAATTTATACAACAGCAAAAGGAAGCGGAACAAGCTTTTCTCCTACAGCAACATCAGCAAGAAGAAGAGGTAAGAAGAAAACAAGAAGAAGAAGAAGCAGCAGCAGCAAAGAAACAAGGGTGTGAAAGTCAAACGGTCACGGTACTGTTGGACATTTTAGCGGAGTTAAGAAGCCTGAAACAAATGTATCACACTTCTTTATTACGACCGAAGAGAATACGACCTTCCCGTGCTAAACACTACAACTCTGTCACTAAGCCTATCGTACTACCCTTAGTGATTTCAACCAAATCATCATCATCAACAGTACGCAGTCCGGAAGTAGGCCTTGGCCGTGGCAAAGGCTTAAGGCAGTTAAAGTTGATTGTTTAAACTCACTCATACACCCAAAGGCCCTTTTCAGGGCCACCCATTTCTCTCGAAAAGATATAGTCTTTCAATTGCCAACATCCATTCCAACTAAGAAAAACAAACAAAAAAAACCCAACCCATTTTACCCTATAGTACGTTTCTGTGTACGAGTGCGTGAGTGTAGGTTCTTATTTTAAAATCAAAACCCAAAGACACTTACCTTTTATACCTAATTTATTCTTTTATAAATTTTTACAATCCAATTCACAATTCACAACACAGCACTTTAAAAGTTCATAGACTTCTTCTGTCTCTTTGCTTACTCTCTCTGTTTTCTGAATTTCTTCACAGTCAGTCTTTTCCTCCTCTTCATCCTCACTTTCTTCCCTTCTTGTTTTCTTCTCCTTTTTTTTCTCTTCACCTGTCTGCTTTCTTCCTCTTCTTCGTCCTCTCCAGAATCTCTCTCTTCTTCTAGCTCCTCTTGTTTCTTAGGGCAATCTGGAGACTAATGTACTTTTTCTTAACAATAATAACAGGTATCTGGACTTTTGTCTCTTCTAGCCCCTGTTTTGCTTTTTTGACGGTCTGAACACTCTGAAGACCAATGCCCTTTCTTCTGACAGATGTAGCAAGTATCTTGACTTTTATCTCGAAAGGAAGGAGAGTAGTCCGACGGTTGGTCTGAAGAAAATTTTCTAATGACCCCTCACAAAGCTCCGATGAAACGTGGGATCTGGGTAGTCTCTTCCATTGTTCTGCTCGATTTGAGAGTGAAATGAATAGTGAAAGGACAAGACATATACCTTTATATACGCTGGTCTGCCATGACTATAAATTAGTCCATGGTGTTTAAACTTTAGTCATTTGACTTTTTGCTATCATGATGAAACGATCCAATTCGTTTGAGAAGAAAGAAGAAGAGTGTAAGACGCAGAAATGTGATCTATCGCTTCGTACCAGGGCTGAAGTCTTGGCACAAATTCATGCCAGTGATTTTGAAGTGGACATGAGTGAACCAGAATCCAAACCCACAGAGTCTGCACCTAGTCAGTTCACCAGTCAATCCTGAAAAATACTATTCCATTCAAGAGACGGAAAAGAGTCCCTCTAGAAAATTTAGAACCACGGCTTACAAATACAAGGTGAAGTTTAAAGATTTCAAGTCCGAAGTACCGTTAGAGAAAGCAGAAGGGTTCATCACCGAGATGTGGGATTCTTTGCTCACCACACTCAAGCGACAATGTCAACCCAAAGAAGACGATCGCTTGAGACTTTCCATACAACACGACGGCTTGAAATCCCCTGTTTGGATAGAGTTTAGCAGCCCTACAGA
The DNA here is from genome assembly GCA_028554795.2 of Sinohyriopsis cumingii. Classification (NCBI taxonomy): domain Eukaryota; kingdom Metazoa; phylum Mollusca; class Bivalvia; order Unionida; family Unionidae; genus Sinohyriopsis; species Sinohyriopsis cumingii. The sequence continues at coordinate 507,044 of JAPYKE020000094.1, read as the reverse complement.
ACTGACCACTTCCAAAGTCACGGACAAGATTCAACACGTACAACAATCCAATGACCAGTTTGACATCACCGATGGAAAAGCTACACTGGACATGTCCCACGTCTCTCCTCCTCAAGGGACCGGACAGCGCAAAAAGGTCTTATTGGTGAACGTCCTTCGCAACACCAAAACAAGCCTCGTTCAAATTCACAATTCTCAAGACCACATGTGTTTAGCCAGGGCTATCGTGGTGGGACGAACCTATGCCAACAAGAACGACACGGTAGAATGGAAAAGAGCCTGGGAGAACATTTGAAAATCGGACCGAGCCAAACAACGAAGTGAAGCAGAACTCCTGTTGCAACAAGTTGGCCTGTCCAAAGACACATCCTGTGGCATTCCTGAAATGCAAAAATTGCAAGATGTCCTAGCTCCATGCTACACCTTGAAAGTGTACCCTCAAGAAGTGCGCGGGCCTCTGTTGTTTCGAGGGAAAGACTTTAAGGATGGAAAATACATTCATGTCTATGATCACGATGAACATTTTGATACCATTACCAGTATCACCGCATTCCTGGGATACAGTTATTACTGTTAGAAATGTGACTATAGCTATAACAATTGAGAACAACACAAGCAATGTGGATCGAAATGTTTAGGATGTTTGGCCTCTCAACCCTGTTTGGACGAAGGACAAGAACGAGTGCTTTGCCCTGCTTGTCTGCGCACGATTGTTAGCCCTGCCCGTTACCAGCAACATTTGAAAACGCAAGGTTCACAGCAGAAATGTGCTTGACAACTCTTGAGATTGTGCCCTACCTGTGGACAAGGCATACTTACCAATAATGTCAAGGCACACGTCTGTCGAGGAAAGAAAAAATGTCACATTTATCACCGCATCGTGGACTTCAATGAACATCAATGTTTTATGGAAAAATACCAGCCCCATCAAGAGGAAGATGACGGTCACAAGAAGAAGAAAGGCAATTTCATCTTTTTCGATTTAGAATGCATGCAAGAGACTGGCATTCACATTCCTAATTTCTGCGTGGCTCATTGAGCATGCGACAAGTGTATTCAAGAACCTATCTTCAGTTATTGCCCTCACTGCAGCAAAATTCCTGGTGGGCGTGAAAAATCTTTCAAGGACCAAAGACGCTAGACGATTTTGCCAAATGGGTCTTAGACCCCATCGACAAGACATGGAGCCAAGAGGACGTCGATCATTACCGAGATTGTCATCGTCATGCCACGGTGATGGCTCACAATTTCTCAGGATACGATGGACAGTTTCTTCTCAGATACTATACGGAACATGGTACCGAGCGTCCTAAAGTCGCTTTGAACGGAGCCAATCTCATTTTCATGCAAGTGGGACAAGTACAGTTTAAAGATTCGACGAGTTACTTGGCCATGCCTTTGAGTCAAATGCCTAAAATGTTTGGAATGACAGAAATGGCTAAAGGGTATTTTCCACACTATTTCAATACCGAAGCCAATCAACACGCCGTTCTACCCTATTTGCCTGAGGCTCACTATTATGACCCCGACAACATGTGTACCGAACAACGAGAAGCTTTCTACGCTTGGTACCAACCCCATACCTCGGACACTTTTGACTTTCAGGAAGAAATGCTAAAGTATTGTCGTTCCAACATGGACATTATACGGCGTTGCTGTGGAAAATTTCGAGAACTGTTCATGGAACACGGAGGGGTCGATCCTTTGAAAAAAGCTAAGCTTGCACCTTTGCCAAAGCATGTTCCTTAGTGTACCGACAACGATTCATGCCTGAAAACACCGTGGCTATCATCAGTCCTCAATCGACCAACTATGTCAAACGTCAATACTCGGTCAAAGCCCTACGCTGGTTACATTACTTGTGCGACAAGGAAGACAAATGAATTCAGCATGCCCGCAACGGAGGGGGCAAAAAGACCATCGGAACGCATTCGTTCGAGGGCTGGGACTTAGAAAACCCCAAGATCGTTGCTTATTTCACGGATGTCCCGTCTATTACATTGACCATGGCACTAAAAATCAGTTTTTACATCGGACCATGGAAGACTTGTACCAGGCCACTTGTCAGCGATGCCTAAAATTAGAACAGTAGGGATACCAAGTGGTGAAAATGTGGGAACACGAATACCATCAGCGTTTGAAAACCAATCCCGAATTTAAACGCACCGTGGAAAGCTACCAGTTCATGGACCCCCTGAATCCGAGAGATAGTTTGTACGGAGGAAGGACCAATGCCACCTGTTTGCTGTACCATGCCGACAAAGAGAAAGGAGAAGAAATCAGATACTTGGACGTGTGTTCGCTGTATCCCTACGTGTGCAAATATTGTCACCAGCAATTGTTAACGGAACACATTGAACTGAAAAACATTTGACAATACGAAGGCTTCATCAAATGTAAAGTTTTGCCTCCCACCGACTTGTACCATCCCGTGCTACCTCACCATTGTCAAGACAAACTGATGTTTCCTTTGTGCCGTACTTGTGCCGAAACATGCAACCAAGACCAGCCTTGTCAGCACTCCCAGGAAGAACGTGCCTTCACCGGGACGTGGGTCAGCGTAGAATTGTTCAAAGCTCTGGACATGGGATACCAACTGTTAGAAGTGTATGAAATTTGTCACTTTCCCAAGATACAACAATACCACAAGGGTGACCCCACTCAGAAAGGCATTTTCGCAGACTACGTGGATGCCTTTTTGAAACTAAAGCAAGAAGCCAGTGGCTATCCGTCCTGGTGTAACACTCCCGAAAACCAAAAGACATTCAAAGAGAAATACTGGGCGCAAGGAGGCATTACTTTAGATCACATCGAGAAAAACGAAGGCAGGCGATCGTTTGCCAAAGTGATGTTAAATTGCTTGTGGGGTAAAATGGCACAACGACCGTGTTTACCCAAGACGGAATATTTGACAGAACCTTCCCGCTACTTTCAGATAATTCACAACAAAACCAAATTTGTGAAACACTTGGACGTCGTTCATGAGGATTTGATCTTAGTCAATTACTAAGAAGATCTGGACTTTGTAGAAGCCAACCCCTTTGGAAATTTCATCATTGCGGTTTACGTGACAGCTCATGCTCGCTTAAAACTGTACGAAGCGTCAGATCTTTTAGGGGAACGCGTCCTGTACTTTGACACGGACAGCTGCATTTACATCGATCACCCGAGTCAACAGCACCCCGACATTGAAGGAGACCGTTTAGGAGCCTGGACAGACGAGCACCCTGACGACAAGATTCTAAGTTTCGCAAGTGGCGGTCCTAATAATTACGGCTACGAATACCGGGACAAACAAGGACAAGTGCACACGAAGTGTAAAGTGAAAGGATTGACTCTGAATTATCGTACTAGTCGAGTGGTGAACTTTGGCGTATTGAAAGAAGCCTTGCAGTCTGGAAAAGATGACCACTTTAAAGTGACCACCTATCAGCCCAACAAGATTGTACGTTTACCCACTCACCACATCGTCAGTCGACCCTTGGAAAAAGTCTATCAAATCCTGTACCAGAAGCGAGTGCGACGTCCCAATCATTTCACCTTACCGTATGGACACGTCGGTATTGGTCTGTATATAAAAAGTAACCCTAGGCAAGATCGATAGTTCATTGTGACTACGAAGACCAAGCGAACAAGATGAATACTTTCAGGGAAACACAAAACAAGTTCAGACAAGCACAATTCAAGTTTGGGGCCTCTGAAGTAGAATGCGATTGTGAACCTTGAGATGGGAGCGATGCTGTACGTTGTGACCTTAGCGATGCCGTAAAGCATCATGGGAACTTTAGTGTCACTACCCTATCATGGAAAGTGATACTGTGCATGTCAAACCTGAGGAATGCGAAAGCGATGCCACTCGTCCTCTTGGACACTTTACAGGGTCTCATTTTAAATGTGGATGTCAACCTTCACGTCTACCCCCTACGGATGTCATCTAGCCCTGAGCAAACTCCTGTCCATGTCACCCTTCCCTCATCGAAACGAACCTGTGAAAGACGAATATTCGTTCCCTGTGCGTTTGTTTGAATACTGCAACTTTGAAAGTCGTCTTCAATCGTTCAAAGGAAAATGGCCCAAGTATCTGGGAGGACCACCCCCCGAAGAATTAGCCAGAGCCGGATTTTTCTACTTGGGCGAAGGGGATAAAGTCAAGTGCTTCAGTTGCGGTGTGCCACTTCACCACTGGGAACCACAAGATTTGGCCTACTTAGAACAAGCTCGATGGTCACTGAATTGTCATTACTTACCCTTAGAGGGACCGAGACATTGAAGTAACTTACCATGTCCTTGAAGAAGAAATCAGATTGGTTAGGAGTCAAATCTTGGACATCACCGAGACCAGTACTTAAACTCCATTTCAAAAACGATACTGAATCATAACCTAAAGAACTGCAAGAGAAAATTTACAAGGAAGTTTGGCAGGGACTTGCCAGAGTGAAATCTCAATGGGTAACTGTAGAACTTTTGTGCCGAGAAATTCACTAGAGGAAAGTGAAAAAAGTCAATCAGTGTGTTAGATTTCTCTAGGTCAAGTGTGCATTCATCCTATTATATCACTCTAGACAGTTTACATCAAAAGAGTTCAATGAGATTCGTGGACGTTACCCTGAATGGCAGTGGTCAGAAATTACTTACTATGTGGATTACTTTTGCTCTAGGAGAAGATTGTGAATTGTATTGACTGACCTAGTCATGGAAACGTTACAAGAGAACATTCGTGCTTTGCCTGTGGAGTTGAAAGAACGCATTTACCGAGAACTGGTCAAAATACAAGTCAAACGTAAAGAACAATTGCATCCGTTACATCACCAGATGTTTAATCACTGGTACCTGAATGGTATAAAAGAACTGATTCATCAGAAATTGTTTCAGTGGTCAGACCTTCTTCAACACTTTGAGTTAGTGAATGATCGAAATGTTAGGGTACAGTTTGGAGCATTTAAATTTCCAACTGGAGAACGAAGATTTCTGGGTAGAAAGTACGTGTATTGCTTCCAAAACAAAGTGACTATAACAACAGGAATCCATGCCACGACTTTTATCACATGTGATTGAACAGATCCCGTGCAAGGAACTCAATGACCATATTCAAACCGTGGATCATTAGCATCAATTATTACAAGAACTGTTCCCGTTCAATTTGGGTCGACAAGTGGTGTGTGTCTTAGTGACTTGTTTTCTGGGATTTCGTTTACCAGCCGATTCCTTGTGGACTCTTTACGAACAGTACTTATCAACCAAATGGCCTTAAATGGTCACGAAAGACTCCTTTTCTCAAAGCCTTGCATTTTCATCTGGATACTTCTCGACCTCTACAGGAAAAAAAGATTCGTCAACTTTTAGCTACCGAAGACGTGTATGACGATTTGTGTGTAGCTTGTGACTTACATCCCCACTGGACAGATGTACGTGCCTGGAAAAAAGGGGTTTTGAGGCTTGGACCCAAGAAGTGGTCCAGTATGCACGAGAGTTGTTCAAGGAAAAAAGTCACTTTTCAACCCGTGTTAGTGACAGTACCAGAAGAAGAACTCGTCACTCAGGATAGGACTATCGTGAACATGCCTGAAAGACCCTTTCGGGAGGACACTTGTGTGACCTTACCCCCTATATAACTTGTCAGAACATTACCCAAAACCTGTTGTACAGAAACTTGCTTTTATTCCACGTTGATGGTTTTCATGTGCCTTTTATCGTTGTACTTAAGCCTTTGGCTTTTATGTATTTTTGTCTTTCGTGTTCATGTTTAAAACATTCAATAAAGGTGTCCTGAAAAAAGTATATAAACTCTTATCCTGTCTGTTTTAGTGTCACAAGTGACATTCCTGACACTATGGCTCCCTCTGCTGTCTCTGCTCCCTCTTCCTCTACTGTCAAAGTCATCGACGAACACTTAGATCGTGCCAGTTGGGAGGCTTTGTATCTTCGCCATCCCTTTAACATGCGCATTGCTGGACGTAGCGGTTCAGGCAAAACCGAATTCATCAAACGTTTGATCGAACATAAACATCATTTGATCGATCGTCCACCTCATCGCATCGTGTGGTGTTACAAAGAGTGGCAATCGGCATACAGCCTCTTGCGAGAAAGTCAAGGCGATTCCATCGTGTTTGTGGAAGGCATTCCTAAAGAAGACGACGGAATCATGTCTGACTCCGGTCAAACCCATTTGGTTATTTTCGACGACATGTTAGGAGAAGACGAAGAAGAAATTAAACTTTGGTTCACGCGCAAAGGGCATCATCGTAATGCCAGTGTTGTTTACATCACCCAAAATGTGTTTCAACAAAGTAAAGCCCATCGCACCATCAGTCTCAATGTTCATTATGTGGTCTTGTTTAAAAGCCCTCGAGATAAATCGCAAGTGCAAGTCTTACCTAAACAGTTAGGAATGCCTTGGCTGACTCAGGTGTACGACGATGCCACTCAAACTCTACACGCCTATTTACTCATCGATTTGAAACCTACAACCCCCGATGATTTGCAATTTCGTGCCCAATTGTTTCACCACTGGTGCCAAGAGGGAGGGCCTGTCCTTTACACGTCTCCGTCCTCGACTTAATCCCTACAAAAAAATCTATAAAAACCTCAGACACTTTTCGTCTGTCTCACACGGTTTGAACATGACGTCCCTTCAGTCGCACCTTACCGTCAAATTGATTCGTGCCTTGTATGGCATCAGTCGAGAAAAAAATCCACAAATAAGGGCTCGTGTCTTAGAAGCTAGTCTCAAAGAAGTCTTACGATGGTTCACGGTGACGGCACGTCAATTACTCCAAGGAATCATTCAGATTCCTCATCAAACCAAATGCTTTTTTGATCAAAACAAAGTCGCTTCGACCCCAACTGACCAATCCCCGCATCGACACTCAAACCAAAAAACAAATCATTTTGAAACCTGGAGGGAGCGGTACTCTAGGAGGTGTCATCATTCGCTCTCTCTTAAGATGGGATCCTAATGCTCCCAAAGTTCTCCCCAAGAAAAAAGCCAAACGAAGCTCCAAGAAGAAGAAAAAGAGCCACGGTGGCAAGACCAGGTCCCCAAGGAGAACCGTGTCTCTAAGAACTTTTCCAGTGGCAGGACCCTCCTCTTACCAGTCACCACCCCGGAAAAAGAAAAGCCCCCAGAAAAAGAAACAGAGAAACAGTCCCCAGAAAAAGAAAAACCCACAGAAAACTAGTCGCAAGAGAGGCACTTCGGCCAGGACGCAACCTTACACTCGCAAACCACGACCTGCAACGGCGGTGACCGCATCTCCGGTAGCCTCAGGTTCATCCACTTATCCATTGATGACCCCAAGAACTGAAAAGTACTTGGAGACGTTGATCACACCAAGAAATTATCCGTTGATGACCCCAAGAAGTTCTCCAGTGGCAGGACCCTCCAATTTAGCGGCATTGGCAGCTACTCACAAAGTACATGCTCCCAAAATCAAAGTTCAAGAAAGATCTGGCATGTTACAAAGTTTACTGGATTTGTCAAAGCAAGAACTGTCTCAATTTAGTCCGTTGCGTACCCCTGCACGACGTGTTATGCGTATCCTTAAGTTGATATGACGTAAAGACAATCAGTGGCGACACGTTCCAGTTTAGAAAAAGGCCTGCGAGAAATTAGGGGTATCAGTGAACTTCCAAAAGATGTCACCTCCAAGAAGTGCACACCGTCACTATCATCAAAAAGAAAAAAGGCAGACCCATCATCCGACAAAGCGCTTAGCCAAGCATCGACGTTACCCTAAGAAAAGACACATTCGTTCAAAGAAAAAAAGGCGTCAACATAGGGGAGGATGCCTTGGCGATTTTGGAAAAAACATTCTCACCTTTATGACAAAGCGATAGTGCAAAATAAAAGATAAAAGGGCGTGTGTTAAGTCATCGACGTAGTGTATGTTTGGTGAATGTCCCGGAACCCACAAGCAAAGATGTCACCCTCCAGAAAACATTCCTCTTCTAAACCCCAAGGAAAAAAGGAAAGGACTGCCTCCACATTTAGTCAAACATGGGGACATGTTATCTGTCCTGTCCAAAGCTTCTCCACCCCTGCGAAAAAAACTCATTCAAACGGCCTCCAAAGAGGTCATCGATACCGTGTGCGAATGTTGTTTGAACGTGTTGAAAGGCACGATCCCATTGTCCAAACACCAGAAACAATGCTTAGGCAAACATCGTCACGTTCTTCGCCAAATGGTTCAAAAGAAAATCGCCATCGGACAAAAGAAGAAGATGTTGGTCCAACCTGAAGGAATTTTACCCCTCTTGTTAGGCCCATTACTGAAAGGAGTCTTGGGAACCGTGTTGGGAGGACTGGCGGGAGCAAGATAAAAAGGCCCTCTGGAGTCCCATGATCTCAGAATTGACGCCTGACATCCCATGGAAGGACGAAAACTAGCTTTAGTGCCTTACAAACGATAGATGGAATACCATCGTTGGCAAGAACAACGCACCCCGCATTTACCTCCCAATCCTAATTTGAGCGAGATGTCCCATTTACAACATGAAATGCAGTCCTTGATGGATCGCCAAGATTTGTCCGAAACAGAAAAATCGCAAAAGTACGGTCAACTCTTGCAACGACTGCAACTCTTTCAACAAAAATCTTTAGACAAAACAGCTCTACCCACTCTGAAAGATTTTAAGACCTTGATGAAAAGTCCATTCCCCACACCATCATCAACACCACCACTACTACCATCCCCAGGGGTCACCAGAGATGCTACTCACGAAGGCCTGAGGAAGAATAGATATGAAAAGTGTTTCAAACACCGTCAGCAGCTCCCATGTCTAGCAAGATTGCAGTATCCTTGTTGACCCCGTCCCCCACACCCCAACGTAAGCATTGAAAGCTTGGGTTAAAAAGATGATGTCCATTCCTCCTTCAACAGAAGTGAAAAAGAAAGAAGGGAAACCAGAAGTGAAAAACGAAAAGCAGACCAAAGCCATTCCATTGCCACCTCCACCACTACCTTCGACTTCTACTCCCGTAGCCCATCGGACACGTAAATCCGTTCCAAACCACCCTTTCGTCCCACCCAAAGTAGCATCACCGAAGAGTGGGTGACTTATTAACACAAACAATGGAGAAGGTGTTAGCCAGCATTTACTACGATCCCTCCCATCCTGCAGGTTACGCAGGAGTTCAAAAATTGTATCGTGCTGCCAAAAATCGACTGAAAAGTCTCCGTTTCCCTCAAGTGAAACGATGGATACAAGAACAAGTTACTTACACTTTACACAAACCCATTCGACTAAAGTTTTCCAGAAGTCGCACCCGAGTGGAAGGCATCGATCATCAATGGCAAGCCGATTTAGCCGATGTCTCTCATTTGGCCAGCTACAATCGTGGCTACAGATATTTGTTTTGTGTCATCGACGTCTTTTCCAAATTTGCCTGGGTCGTGCCCTTGACTTCCAAATCGAGCAGCGAGTTAGTGCGAGCCCTGCAACTGATGTCGAAACAAAGCAGTCGTCACCCTCTTCGATGGCAAACGGACAAAGGTATCGAATTTCTGAACGAAGCTTTCCAAAAAGAATTAAAGAAACGTGACATTCATTTTTTTACCACTGAGAATCCTGAAAGCAAAGCCAGCATCGCGGAACGTTTTCAACGCACTTTGAAAGAACGCATGTGGAAATATTTTACGCATCACCACACTCTGAAGTACATCGACATCTTACCGCACCTGGTGCAAGCGTACAACCAATCTTACCATCGAAGCATTGGACGTGCCCCAAAAGAGGTGACTCCCGAGAACGAAGTGCTGGTGTCTGATCGCCTGTTAGGTACGTGCCAGACGAGAGCTGTCCCCCAAGAAAAGTGAAGTGTTGGCCGTAGGAGATTGGGTACGCATTGGCAAAACCAAACCCACTTTCGACAAAGGTTACTTACCTAACTGGACTACCGAATTGTTTCGTATCACTGGACGAATGCATAGCCGTCATCCTGCAGTCTATAAATTGGAAGACATGAACGGAGAAGTGCTCAAAGGAAGGTTTTATTTGCCCGAGTTACAACGTGTCACCAAAAAAGAAGACGATGTGTACGACATCGAAAGCATTCTCGAACGCAGAACCCGTAAAGTGGGCAAACGACGTGTCAAAGAAGTCAAAGTACGTTGAAAAGGTTATCCACCCAGTTTCGATTCTTGGATCGACGCTTCGCAAGTCATCGACTATAAAAAGAAGTGACCATCATGCCCTTTCACACAGACGCAACTACTGCGACCACTCCTTCACCCAGTTCTTCTCTCCAAGATTTACAAAAACAGCCCTTGTGGGTGTGGTGTGGAGAACGTGTGCCTAAAATGCAAATCATCTTTTTCTGCCAAATCTTTGTGGTGTATTGTGTCATCGGGGCAGCCATCGCCAATTTGAGTTTGCAACAAGGAGACAAACAATTGTGGACCATTTTATTAAGCAGTTGCATCGGTTACCTGCTTCCCAATGCCTCCCTGAAATTCACCTCGAACGGGAACAACCGGAACCTTGTGTCCAGTGTCAGTGCCACTCACCACTCCAAAAACAACAATCCCATTTTGAGCGGAGACACGCCTATTACTTCTAGCAACCCCTCAGACGGCCACATAACTCTGGAAATATGAGCAATAACAACCAATTTTACTTAACCTTACCCAGTGACAGTTCCATGGAAGTGTTTCCCAAGAACACTTTGTGCTGTTACACGGCCAAATTACCTCAGGTCATGCAATTAGATCACGAAGCCCATTGGGAAGTGGCTCTGGTAGAAATCATTCACCCGAGCGAAGTCCTCAATGTCCTTCCCAATCCAATTTTTTTTACGGTGTAAGTTCATGACGAGCAAATGCAAATACTTGAATAGTTCAAAATATGACAATAAAACCTATGATGACAATACTCAAAAGTGGACCTTCCACTTGTTCATTCCCCCAGGTTATTATTTTAGTGGTCAACATTTGTTCAGCACCATTACGTCCAGACTTAATGTCGTGTTTCTTAAAGCTTTGGAAAGTGTCAGAAAAAGTGTCACCATGGAGTCCACAAAGCAGCTCGTCGCTTCCTGATGAAATTTGACGGGGGTAAAATCATGTCTATTTTATTTTGTCCTGAATTGTTTGACATGTTGGGTGGGAACATGGACAGGATAATGGACATGATCAAGAAAAAACGAATTACCAGTCATTTCCGACAACGATTCTTTTACCAAGTTATTCCGTTCCCCGGTAGAACTGAACCAAGGACTGAATTTGATTCTTGTGTACTCCGATGTGGTGAAGTATAATGTGGTGGGACACACCTCCGTACCGTTACTGCGTGTCATTACTTTCAAAGTGGATTCTGCCACGGTCACTGACGAGGAAGGTGGAAACACTTACCACGTCCACCATGAATTTGTACATCCTCACTATTTGCCTGTCATCAAGTCGTATTTGGACACGGTCAATATTGCTATAAAAGGATATTTGGGACAAAATATTCCATTTACCAAAGGAAAAGTCACGGTGAAACTCCGTTTTCGAAAACGGTTCTCTAACGAGTTGTAAGTCATGTATCCAGTGTACCGAGGGGTTGCTTGACAGCGAGGACACAGTTTAGGCGAAATGTGAAAATTGGCTTTTTGTTCGATGGCCCCGGTGTTGGAACCGATGGTGACACGCGGATTGCATGCCTTGAAAGATGCGGCATTGACACACGGCATAGAATTTCTCCAAAATGTCATCATCGACAAACAAAACCCCAAAAGGCTTTCTTAAGGGCAGGCAAAAATGTCTTGCTGCAAACAGGTAAAGACCTTTTAGGCCGACGAGAAACACCTGTAAATGCCCTACACGCTACCGAGTCAGGCATTCCAACTTCCCTGAAGCCACAGCAAGGATAAATCAGAAAAAGACGACGATGAAAACACCATTTCACCAGACGTCACACGTCTAAAGCTAGAAAGACAAAGAAAAGAAAAACCGTTCGAGACTTAGACATTTTCGATTATTGAGAAAGAGAAAAAAATGATGCACCGAGAGTCTTGCGCCTGTTCCAAGTCGGAACTGGATCTGTTTGCCATGCCACCCACCATGATGACCATGCAAGAATCCCAATGGGTGGAATTTCATCCCGTCTCCTCTTTGACCGATTCAGCTCCCACCGACTTTGATATCAAAGGTCAGCCCGATGATTACATCGATCTGAATAGCAGTTACCTGTATTTGAAAGTCAAAGTAATCAAATGGACAACACCAATCCAGGAAGCGATGCTAGAGTAGCTCCTGTCAACAATTTCATGCATTCCTTGTACAGCGAAGTGGACTTGTACTTGAATAACAAACTGGTCAGCAGCAGCATGGATACTTACCCGTATCGTGCCTACCTGGAAAATCTCTTGACGTTCGGAAAAGAAGCCAAGAATACTCATCTGGATGTTTGCGTGGTATGGAAACCTGACACAGTGGGTGATAACACGTTTAACGATACAGCCCTCACAGCAGATGACGATCCTCACAATGTGGGGTTTAACACAAGTAGAAATAAAATTCTGCAAGGACGTAGTTTAGAACTGATGGATCCTTTTCGTTTGGATATGTGGTTACAAGAAAAGTATTTACTGAACGGGGTGGATATTCATATGAGACTGAATCGTAGCAGTACCGCTTTCCATTTGATGGCCCATGTTAACGAGTACAAAACCATCATCCAAGAAGCCACGCTGTAGGTGCGACGCGTGGAAGTGTTACCTAAAGTGGGAAACGACATCAGTAAAACGTTGAGCAGAACGACCGCCAAGTATCCGATACGATGCGTGGAAGTAAAAACGTTCACTATTCCTGCTGGACAGCAATCCATGATCGAAGATCATCTGTTCCAAGTCCAGTTACCCAAGCATTTGATCATTGGTATCATCAAGAATCCAGCCTTCATCGGAGTCCACAACGAAAATCCTTTCCTGTTTCATCATTACAACGTAGCCAAGATCGAAGTCAGTCGCGATGGCAAGACATTGTGTACCCGACCGTTTGAGCCTAAATTTGGTGACAGGAATTACTTGAGGTCGTACTTGTCCCTGTACGAAGCAACCGGGCAGTTAGGAACCAACACCAGTCACGGCATATTGTACGAGGATTATAGAGGAGGCTACGGTTTGTGTGCGTTTGATTTCACTCCAGACCAAGGCAGCGACGAGGAGCGATGAGGGACATTTCCACCCTATACAATCCGGCCATATTCGTGTGGAACTTCAGTTTACTAATCCTCTACCTGACACACTGAACGTCCTCCTGTATGCAGAATTTGACAATACCATATAAATCAACAGTTTAAGAGAAGTCATTCTAGATTATTAGAAGCTATGGAAGACTGTTATCCTTCTTTACCTAGTGGAGAAGCTTTGGACATGGAATGTGAGGAGACCGTGGAAGAAGAATCTCAAGACAAAGACGACGAAGTTATGATGAGGTCAAGATGGCCAGAGCAAGAAGCCCATTTAGTCTCCTGTTTTGCTACAGTCCTGGCAGAAAAAATGAAGGAATTAATCAAGGAAGAGTGTTATGGATGTCAAAACGATCATCCCAGTCAAATTCAACACGATAAATGTCTGATGCTGAGTCAAGAAGAAAAATTAGACAAGTATCTGGACGAAGCTTGGGGTATCATCTCGAAAGAAGTTGTGTTGCATCAGTGTTATAAAGTTATGCGTAAACATTATTGTCCTCCATCAACATCTCTGGAGATCCGTCGTATCGAAACTCTCGTGAACCAGGGTCCGAAGTCCGAGCTAAAAGCCTTTTACTTGTCAGACATTTTCCAAGAGAAAATCAGGATCGAATTGCTCACTTATCATTACCTGTGAAGAAAAAATCAAACAAATAAATAGATACCTGTGAACTTTATTATCTTTTGAACCGCAGTTCGTACACTGCTTCTTGGAATCCTGTCATATGTGCTAAAGATGAACTCACGCATTGCAAACCTCAAGACCATCAAGCTTATGTGATCAACACGGACGACAGTCATCTCCCAGGAACCCACAGGGTAGCCGTCTACTTTCCTGAAGAAGGGTGTGTGGAATATTTTGATTCCTATGGATTGCCTCCTTTGGAAGACGATATCATTGACTTTATGAGAAGAAATGCTCAGACCACCCGATTCAATAATGTGAAATTACAAGGCACATATTCCTTGCTGTGTGGACAATATTGTGTGTATTTTCTGCATCATCGCAACCTGGGCTACTCCTTAGAACATTTAGTGACTCATTTTGATCCTAGTTCTTCTTCTAGAAACGATGTGAAAGTAAATCGATGGTTCTGTGACTATTGTGCTTATCTTTTGTCTCAAGCTAGAAACGTAGTGTCCATCAATGGCCTAATGACTTCCAACAGTGGAAATCACAATTTCATTCACAACGTTGTCAGCCCTGTCCAAAATAATATGTTAGTTGAGAACAAATGTTTGTGATTTGAAAAAAAATGTTTAATGTTATATTGAATGGTTAATGTTAAAATATTTGTTACTTGTTACTGTTAAGTGATTTTGAATAAAAATGTTGTGTTTTGAAGAAACAAATGTCTTTGTGATTTGATTTGCTATAGGAATCTTGATTCATACTCTTTGACTTCTTACTATCAGTCTCATGACACTCATTGAACGTTCCGACTCGAAAACCGTGTAGGGATGTTTTCCTTCACGTCCGCGCTTTGACTATAAATCCGGGGGCAGTCTCCAGTCTAAGCATCCATTGTCGACTCATCCTCCTACGAAGATGTGCTCCAGACTAGCTAAGCTAAACGAAGCCTACGTGAATTTGCATAGGGCAGACACAGTCTGATACCGAAGCCGGAAGAGATAGAGAATGTGAGAATGTTAAAAGTCACTGAAGACCTAATAGAAGAGCTCTTCAGAGAAGAAATTAACAGGGAGAAAGAAGAATGGACAGAGAAGTACAGACTTCAGAAACAGCAGAGAGAACAGCAACAGCAACAACAGCAGCAGCAGCAACTTGAACCTGACAGAGGCTTTGTCGACTGTCGTATCGATACCAAAGAGTTCTTCTTCTCTTTCCGAAGAAGCAGACCTTATCCTGGGAGAAAGCCTATTGTCAGAGGAGACCGCAATCTTAGAACCTAAAAGATTGCCATAGCTTCAAGTTCACAAGCAAAAATAAATGCCCTTTTCAGGGCTACCCTAACCACTAGAAACGAAATAACAATCGATTGCCTATAATAAGTTAAAACAATAGAAGTGCGTGTATAAGCACATGAATTCTTTATCTTGCTTAGAAAGCGTGTGTGTGTGTGTGTGTGTGAGTATAAGTATTTTCCTTAAGTGGCTTGTCAACATGTTTTAGAATAGTGATGGGTAGTAGAAAAAAGTGAGTGAGTGTTTCTTTTAGGTCCGCGTGTTGTTGGTCATGATCTAGGTAATATAAGTTTTGTCTTAGAAGGATGTTTTCCTTCACGTCCTCGCGTTTTAAGTGATGATCTAGGTAATATAAGTTTTGGGTCTTAGGGGGGTGTTTTCCTTCACGTCCGCGCTTTTCGTAAAATTGAAAATCGCTCGGCAGTCTAGCTACCCTTCTTGATTGATCAATACTAAAGAATGAACACCAGACTAGCTAAACTGTTAGAACTCCAGATGCACCTGGAATATGCCAGGCGCTTACTTAATGAACTGGCCTCGGAGGCCATCGTCGAAGAGGGCAGGATGAAAGAGGAGGAGGAAGAGAGAAGAAAGAAAGAAGAGGAAGAAAAAAGAGAGAGAGATCAGGTGTCACCCTATGATGAACCCTGTGTGCAAGGTGACACCTGAGGCAAGGACATCTCCCCAGCTTGTAGCTGCACCACAGTCACAACCACAACAGGAGGTAAGGAAACCAATTCATCCTAGAATTAGAAATAGAAGAAGAGAAAGAGAAGTCTTCACTATTCCAGAGACCGAAGATTGGAATAGTGAAGCCACTCAACCCGCCTCTGTGCTTCCAGCGAAAAGGGTGAATTGGCAAGGAGACTGAAGTCAGAGATGTGTGTGCAGTGCCAGACCAGGAAGGTGCCAGCATTAGATAGGTGCGTCTGGAATTCAAACAAACAGCCCTTTTCAGGGCTATCCAATACTCTAGAAAAGAAATAGCAATCAATTTGCCAATGTGTGAATGTGGCGTAGTGTGAAAATAAACACTCACTCCTTTCCTGGTGTGGTTGTATGTATTTATGTGTGTGAGTGTGTGTGTGTGTGTGTGTGTGATTGTATTAGCTCACATACGTATGTGGGGATAGTAGATTATTGGATTTTGTAAGTGTTATAGTAAGTTTGTGTGGATAATAGATTATGGTTATGTTTTTGCTGCTTGGCGTGTGTGGATAGCATAGTTTGGGTTTGATTTGGCTGTTTTGCGTGTGTGTGGATAGTAGATTATGGTTATGTTATTTGTCTAGTCATTACTGTGTGAATAGTAGATAATATGAGAAGAGAAAAGTAGGGGATGTGTTCCTTCACGTCCGCGCGTTTTAAGTGATGATCTAGGCAATATAAGATTTGGGCCTTCCTTCACGTCCGCGCTTTTCGTATAAGAACCCACAGTGTTTGTCATTTGCACCATTCTAAGGAATACAGACAAGGAAGATAGTGGCTGTAACAGAATTGTTTAACCAGTTGAAGGACATTTGGTATTGGATGGTGGATGGAGCCTATGTTGTGGAAAGGATTGAACGTGAATGGAAGCATGAAGTTACCAGGGATTTTGTCAGAAGGCAAGTGACAAACTTAAATTTAGCTATGGATCTGGTGAAAGAGATGATACAAGAAGAAGTAAAAAGACTAAGAGGCTTTATTAATCCAGCGTATGTAAAGATTGGTCACTTGAAGGAAGCCATGGATAATGTGATAGAAGCAAGGTGCTTTTTGGAAGACGTAATGGAATGGACAGAGTGGTCCTTTGTCAAGAAAGGCCTGGACCAGCTTAAGAAATCGGAAGAACTTATGAGAAAAGTGATGGAGGAAGAAGTCATGACGATCAAAAACAAATGGAATAAAGAACAAAAGGATAAGGAAAACTTAAAGAAAATAAAAAAGACCTTTGAAAAACTCAACAACAATTGGATCATAATACAGGAGAAATTCAGAGCGATAGGTCATCCAGACTGGATGCCAGAGAAGGAGAAGAAGAAGAAGAAAGGAATGATGGAAAGAGTGAGAACTTGGTGGAAGAAGTGGAGGAAATAAAAGAAGATGATGATGATGATGAAACCAAAGGCTCTTTTCAGGGCCACTCCCATGCCTCGAAAAGAGATTACCTTTCATTGTCTACCCCTTTTTGTTTAAAAAAATGTCTGTTGTCTATATTGTGTTTGTGTGTGTGTGTTATATCCCTCTCCCCTGTTCCATTTCCCTTGACGCTATACAGACCCACCCTGTTCAATTTCCCTTGTCCCTAGACAGGCCCAAACTATATTCCCATGTTAAATTCCCATTTTCCCCAGAGGGCCGCGACAATATCCCCCACGTTAAATTTACATAGTCCCCAGAGGGCCGCGACCCTGTTTTTAATGGTAAGTCCCATTGTCCCTAGATAGCCCCACTTCACTACTTACACATGCAAGTCTGTAGGCAAGGGAATAACTAAAAAGACTATCATACTTCTTGATCATGTGACAGAAGTTGCACAGGGTAAAAGGGAAGTATGTTGTCCTAGGTGCTGATCCTGTGACAGAAGTTGCACAGAGTAAAAGGAAAGTATGTTGTCCTAGGTGCTGATCCTGTGACAGAAGTTGCACAGGGTAAAAGGGAAATATGTTGTCCTAGGTGCTGATCTTGTGACATAAGTTGCACAGGGTAATGGAAAGTATGTAATTCTACTTCTTGATCCTATATCAGATGTGATAAAAGGGGAGCATTGTAATAATGATAATTATTCAACTATTAACTGAACTGGTATAACAATTATTAAAATAAAAGTGGTGAAATAACATATAACAACAACATGTTAATTAAAATGATGCTTTTTGTCCACCCTACTACATGACCTTATGTTAAGAATTGATTTTTTCACACAAACGCCCTTAATAATTATTGCTATATGTTGGGATCCCCCTCCCACTATTCATGTAAGTTCCTTCACAACAGCGTGTGCATTCAACTCTAATGCATACATACATAAATGATGTGTCACAAAACAAAATACAATATGTGCATCGAAGAAAGTCGATGAATATGTAAGTTGTCATATAAAAATATCCATCTTGACCTGAAATTAACTATGTTTGATGTAACTACAAATGAATCTAATCATATTTTCATTGTTTTTGCAATATTCAAATGCAAGTACCATCAATAAACACTGACACAAATGACAAATACATTTAAGAAATAGATACTATCAATAAACACTGAAACAAATGATAAACACATTTATGACTTACAGAGTGCAGCTAAGTAAAAAACAAACAAATCAGTTCACATCTCTCCATGACTATGAAAACCATTGTCATGAGATGCAAAAAAAACAGAAGTGGTGAACTACTGTCTTTGTTAACAATGGTATGCAATGGTATGGCTATGATTAAAAATATACGGTGTGTGTGTGTGTGTGCGTGTGCATGTGTGTGTGTGTGTGAGAAATTCCATTATATCAGTACATGTTGGTTTTTACTGGTGAAAATTTTCTCTATAACAGAAATTGAGACTGTCAGTAGCCATGAACTGAAAAACTGTCAATATCTTAAAGTCTTGAAAGTCGAATGTCCCATCTTCAAAATCTGTTCTCTTCATGCAACTGTAGTTCCATATAAATGCTGACTTTGATCAATGACTGACAACATCTCAGCATGAGCAGATTCAGTTTATCTCTTTGATGGATTCAGGTGGCATTAATGATATATACATGTGATGTACTTCTGCTTCCCTAATCCCTTAAAATTTGCTTGTTAGGGCTGGAGTTCCATTGTTATAAAATTACTGAAACATAGTACTGGGTTCCTTCTGTAGTTTAACACATAAGGGAGCATAGATGCCTGTTTTATCAAGTGTCATTGCCAACAAAGCATCTGCATGAAGCCATCAAAGAGATAAGCTGACTTTTCTTCGGGTGCTATATAGTGTGACTAATTGCTGGTGTATGAAGCAGTAAAAGTATAGGACCGCTATTTCTGCTTGATAGATGTTAATGCATACTTTTATTCTTTTTGTTCAAAACATGCAACCATGTTTTTTGCCAATGGACTGGCTTGGTATGGATTTTGCTGCTTTCATTGAATGGATGACATCAAGTCATGTGATCTGCAAACCATGCTGAAGTTGAATGCTTTCACTGGAACTAAGCCACTATAACTGAACATTTTATGCAGTGCATGCAAACACCCTAATTATTTACTATAAAAATGGACTCTGAACCAATGTTGTTAATTGTCTGTGGATTAATTTAGTGACTGGAATGGGATTGTATTATCTGAGTTTCCTCTGACCCGTCCTACCCCATCTTAGATATTTTGACATTTATGTTGAGACCCCCTGGGGTCGGAGGATATTGGCTCTTGAAAAGTTGGAAGTCTTTGCCACCTAGAGAGAGCCAGATTAATGAAGCATAGAGCACATGACAGCAACACAATACTAATGCACTGTGACATGTGCTGTCTCCTCTATGAACTAGGTATTCTCCATTTTGCTGTGATAGGTTTATGATTGTAGTTCTTGGAATAAATATGTTGAGAATTAAGTACACTTTAGTTCATTTTACAAACACTGTGACTTTCATTTAATATTTTTAAAATTTGTACAACATTGGGAAGGGCTTTTATTGTTGATATAATATAACTTTTATACCTTTATGGCATTGACATGTAGACTGCAATATTTTCATCGTCATGTGACAAACCATGCCAATGGTGAGTACCAGGTCAAATTTCATCAACGCTGTAGTTAAGTCTCATCTCTCAGTGGATCAAAGACATAACAGATCTTATATTCGCAATTTGGAGTGGGAAGGGTCAGAGGAAACAAGGACTAGGGATAAACTACTGTTGGGATGTTGGTTTTAGCACTGTTTATTATCAATGCAGCTCCTGCAAAGGTCAGAAATATTTTTTTCTTTTAACATAATTGTCCTGAATGTATGCAAATGATAAATTATGCATTTATGATATTGGCTGATTAACATTATTACCAGTACAATTTGGCCTTGTAATGACTTTTTCCATCCTTGCCATTATGAAGTACTGCAGGTGCACAACACGAGCAGAATCTTTGTGTGCATGGTAACTATACTCTTAACTGAGATTGCTAGTGCATTGCATTGCATACCTTTCCAAGCCAAAAAATGTGCTGTTCTGCATATAAGAAAATTCTTGCTTCCCATTTGATGGAAGTTCTAGAAGTCATGAACTAGGAAGAAAACAGACTCAGACTACTAGTGGGACCGCAAAACGGTATAAAGAGGGAATATAGTATAGTGACAGGTAAGTATTACAACATCAAAATTAGTTAATCCTGCCCCTACTAAAAACTGCAAGCTTGATTTTAATATCAGTAACACATTACCTGCTACTAATGCATTGCTAAGGAAGGCTGATGGCCTGAAAAAACTGAAGATAAATACTCATCCTTGCATTAGTAATGTCCACTACTGTAAGATGTTATCAGCTTTGGCCACATTTTGTACCACAAGTACTGGTCCCAAAGAAAACATGCCTTCATGCTAACCATGCTTTTCTGAAATTTAGCATATTCAAAAAGGTTGCCCTACAACCCATAATGGCAGAAATTGAACATTCTCTCTTTGACGAGGAACAGAACAAAGTCAGCCACTGTGCTCATAAAGGCATTGATTTATTAATGCATTTCCTACTGCACCAATCACAAATGATTCTCCTATTTACATCATACACCTAGCCTGAATATAACTGGCAACAATGTTTGCAAATGTATCCTGGCAGATAGATCTCTGGCTGGCTTTTGTGTACTGAGGAATCCTGTATCCATTGTCTCCTTGATAGGGTCTTAATAGGGTGGAGATTTATTTTTTAGGTAACTTTAGCAAAGATATACTCCATAGGCAAGTCTGAAACCACTGCAAGGATTTTATGGAAACACTTCACTCTCATAAAATGTTAACATGCCAGCAAGAGTGACATCTATATCACAAATTCCCAACAATTGTATCTATCATAGAAAGTCTACTAATGAAAGCCCAATATTGCTACAGCCATTCATCTGGAAAGAAGCTGAGATAATAATATTTTTCAAAGATATACCTTTCCATTCAGGAAGAACAGGAATAACAGGGATTTCAAGATGACTGTAGTTATGCCCATATTGGATATCAGATTGGCACCATTTCCATTTAAGACCAATTGTACATCATAAGAAGACTTCTGATCAATATGACCTGTTCAAGTTGAGTTTTGGTAACTAGATTTTTAACATGGTTGCCAAAGTGGCCATATTGGATGTCCGGTCAGCACCATTTTTATTAGGAAAACCTAGAGATCATAAGTCTTTTAGTGAACGCTCATGTTGATAAAACCATTAATTCAGGAATATTAGCTACAAGACTTTCAAGATGGCTGCCCTGGTGGCCATAATGGATGTCAAATAAGTACCGTTTTCATTTATTAGCAAGCAGACATCATAAGAAGTCTTTTAGTGAAAACACCATGTTAATATCATCATCCATTCAGGAAAAGTAGCAATAACAAGATTTTCAAGATGGTTGCCCTGGCAGCCTTAATGGATGTCAGATTAGCACCATTTTCATTTAGAACCAACTAAACCATGGGATGAATTTACATGTAAAATTTCAAGGCAATCCTCCAAGTAGTTTACAATAAGTAGTAATAACAAGCTTGTGCTAACGGACAGAAGGACACAAGACGTCAGATGACAAATAGTGAACAATGGACAGCAAACCATCCATTAGCTCTTCTGGTCTACGACAGTAAAGCTAAATAAGACCCTAGTTTCATATATCAGCTGAATAGTTGTTTTTCTTGGTAACAAATGGAGTCTGATTTTTCTTTTTACACATATATACAACTATGTTTTTTTGGACAACACAAAGAATCGCAAACAATAAACCACACAAGGATTGAACAGGAACACACTGGGGACAACCATTTCATTTCTGGGTTATATAATCTAATATGTGATACAAATACCTACCATCAGCCATCCTACAAAAACACATAAGTGGAGCATGTCGAAATAGATAATTTTACCTAAATAGGCTCTATGCTTATTGGGCTGAGACAACACATACACCCTTCCCGACCACCATCTGACTAAAGTCAAGTGGTGGGGAAATGGGGTGAAGTGAGTAAAGAACAATATCAAAATTCAGAATGTGTATAACAATGATTTAAAACATATTTTGCTACAGCTCTGAATCAAATAGTATTTTTTTAAAATACTGATTAAGCTTTATGAAAATTGTTGTTTGATACATTAAAATTGCCATACGACTTTATTACTGCAAAGGATAGTAACCTCAAAAATAGGTTACTGATGTAGTCAGGTGACATCTGTCGAAGTGCAAGTCCTGTCTTCCTACATTAACAGGTTGAAATACAAAATAAGCTTGTTTGCTTCTACTACAATCTGCCTGTAACCAATACAGAATAATATATGCTGGTGATTGGGCTACAAAATGCATGGAATTTCCAACCTCTTAAACTCATGATTGGGCTACAAAATTTATGGAATTTCACCAACTGATAGAGTAATATTTACTGATGATTGGGCTATAAAATGCATGAAATTTCACACACTTACACAAACTCATAATTGGGCTACAAAATGCCAGTAATTTCACCCATTTAACAGAGTAATATTTGCTGATATTTGAGCAACAAAATGCATGAAATTTGACACACTTACACAAACTCATGATTGGGCTACAAAATGCCAGTAATTTCACCCATTTAACAGACTAATATTTGTTGATATTTGAGCAACAAAATGCATGGAATTTCATTCATGTACACAAATTCATGACTGCAGGGCGCCAAAATACATTGAATTTCAGTCACTTAAACTTGTGATTGGGCAGTGCATTGAATTTCACTCACTTAAACAAACAAACGATTGGGCTACAAATATGCATGGAATTTCACCCACTTTCACAAACTTCATGTGTTAAGTTTCAGGGGGAATTCTGAAGAGCTAAAAGGTCATTTGTTTATTTCCATATTTAATTTCCACACATGTCAATTAGATTATTCCTTAATATGCACGCTTTAAAACAAACTTAATGTTGTATTTCCCTGATGCTTTGAAGTTATATTGGTGTTAATGTTGTCGAAATGTTCAAAGTTGAAATGCCCCTAATATAAAAATACTGCATAAGTTATTATCTACCACACATCAATGAATGTCTCAATTAATTTGTGGCCCAAAAATCATCTGTCCTTCTACCTATCAGGACCACAAGCATTTACCCAAGCAATATCAACCATGGGAAAATCTTTGTTTAAGATGGTAAAATTCTATCATTTAAAATAGATGTCTCTTTTTAGTATGTCTTACTTCAATACCACATGAAAACACAGATAATTCGGTGAAAGTGGTACATATACACTTGAGTATGTACACATCTAAACATGAAGGTAATTTATTCTAAACCAATCTCCTTCAACTCCATGCAAATAATTTCATATCCATTTGTATTCCAAGAAATGGAGTCACATTCATTGATCTTGTATCCATGATATCAGGTTCAAGGTCAAATATGGTAAAGAAACGTCTTGATTCCACGAAACCACCCACAAATAAAACTGAGTGAAAGTGGTTGATATACAGTGGGGTGTATGCACATTGTCTATGCATGAAAGAACACTGAGATGTATACACACTTTCTATGCATGAAAGTACACTGGGATGTATACACATTGTCTATGCATGAAAGTACACTGGGATCTATACACATTGTCTATGCATGAAAGTACACTGGGATGTATATACATTGTCTATGAATGAAAGTACACTGGGATGTATACACACTGTCTATGAATGAAAGTACACTGGGATGTATACACATTGTCTATGCATGAAAGTACAATCCGACCAATATTAGTAAATGGCTTGGCTAATGTTAATCCCATGCCATGAATTTAGAACCCCAAAAGCCTCTTTGTAATCTTGACCAACTTTATGAAAATACATGCTGGTTATTGGATAAATCTATTTCTTAGATGGAGTGACTACTATAAGAATGACCCATTTACCAAAGGACACATGGGGAATTAATTTGATTCTACACTCACGTGAGACTAATTTGTTTACCTAGATTCACTGCAATCAACAGACATCAATGTAAGTTGGAATAAGATGTATAAGGATTAAAATTAACCGAACTGTTCATTTGAAATGGAAATGGATATGATAGTTTTCCATAGAGATGCAAAAGGCTGGAGGAAAAATTCACATTATTTTCATGCAAATTTTAGCAATACTGCACTTTAATCAAGTCAGATCAAGGGTGGGACACAAGTTGCTGAGGGTCCAAGAGAGAACTAGAATCATTATAAACCTGGCAACCTGTAACACTAAATAAAACCATTGATCAACTTACCTTGTCCTTCTGTTCTGCTCAGCTCTTTGAGTTGGTTGTTGGCATCTGTCATGTGAGGACTTTTCGATATGGCTAGTGCATAGGCTGCAATTGCTAGGGCATACATGTCATTCATGTTTTTATAATTTCCTTCCACATATTTCATGGCCTTGTCAATTCCAGCATTCACTGTCTGGGATACCTTTATAAAGAGCAAAAAAAAATAAATAATAAGACAATTCCCTCAAAGAGACTTGAGTATTTTCCTGGCTGAAAAAGAATTCTGAAGAAATCACATAAAGTCCTTGTCTTCCCTTCTTTTATTTTTAATTGCTTAGCATTGGATTCCTGTATTGTTTTAGAAACTCTAACACCACAATATGGCCACATACTTAGTTTGATCTGCTAAAAAAACACCTTTTAAAGCCAAGAGTCCTCCTATGGGACTCATGCTCTGCTGGCAAAGAAGAATTCTCAGAAATCTGAGGTAAGTCCATTTCTTTCCTTTAACTGCCAAATAATCAAACTAAATTAGGTATCAAAACTATATACTTTTGTTTGAACTAACATATTCACAAGAAACCTTAAAGTACAGTACAAAGTTCTCTAACATTCTCTCTCGCCTTACACCTGATATCATAGATAGTATATCACTAAACTTGTCTCAGAAAATGTCCAATATAACCATAATAAGTTTGGTTAAATCTATAAGTAAAATATTGTTAAATAAAGGCCATCCTATTCTTTCTTCAGATATATCCACAGACTGAAAAATGATAAAACTCCATCCATACTTGACTTTATTATCATTCTTAACAGCCAGTACTACTAAAATGCCAAGTAAAGAACTTTAACCTTAAGTGCTAGCAATCAAGTGTTCATTGTTATACAACCAATTACAAAGTCATGGCAAAATACACTTGTATCAGTAGAAGTCACTGTATTTATAATCTCAGTCAGGTACAAAAATGCAAGCCATGATCTTTGACTTGACCGCAAGTTAAACTCGATCTGTCTGATTTAAAAAAAAATTCTTCAAAAAGGTACCATATGTTGGTGGCCACATCTGTACCATTTCAAAACCAATTAAATATTGCAAGAAGTGTTCCAGAGAAAACCACATGTAAAGGTCACTTTTGGGGGGAAAGAGGAGTTGAGATGATTAAAATACCATGATGGAGTCATTAGAAGTCTTTCAGTGAAAATCGTAGATCAGTATGACCTTCCGTTCTGAAGAAGCAGCAATTGAAATTTAATGGTGGCTATAATGCAAGTCAGGTTGAAACCATTTGTATTGAAGACCAACCAGAGATCAATCTTAAGGTCAAAATTTCATGTTTATCTTTTGAGGAGGAATAGTGACAAGAGTTTCAAGATGGCCACCATGGTAACCTTATTGGATGTCTGATGGCATGTCCAGCAGCAGGGGGGGGGGGGCGAATCGGACATTTTGTCCAATCGTCATTTGGTTTAATTAATACTTTCTGCACTCAGCGGATCCGGTGTCGTCAGCGCCCGGTAAAAAAAAACGACGTCGTCGTCGGGGGGTCGTCCAATCGTCATTTGGTTTAATTAATACTTTCTGCGCGCCGATCCCAGCGTCGTCAGCGTCCGGTAAAAAAGCGCGACGACCGCGTCGATGTCATCGCCCCCCCTGCTGCTAAGAAGTTATTTACAATGATCTTACAAACAGAGTGATCACTAACTCCTCCTCTTGTAGATCAATTAGATTATTTGACTGATCGGTAAGTCTGAAATTAATTCTTGTTAAAAACCGATTATGGCATCGCATATAGACCGGATTAATCGGGCTCTCAACGATTAAGAATCCGGGAGGGGCTGTTGGTGAAAATAAATAAAGGATATACCCCTGTTGAGCTTGATTTGATTGCTTGGTATCTACCTGGTAACTCCCTTCGATAACATCACACTCTAGATTGATTGCTATCACCGATGCGATATTTACGATGTATGGGGCAATATGCCTACCACCCTCTCCGTTATCGTGTCTGAGGATAGTTGATGGACCGAGAAAATCATTAAGAGACTTTCTTAGTTCTGGCGAGCAGCGGGGGGGGGGGGGGGGGCGAATCGGACATTTTGTCCAATCGTCATTTGGTTTAATTAATACTTTCTGCACTCAGCGGATCCGGTGTCGTCAGCGCCCGGTAAAAAAAAAAACGACGTCGTCGTCGGGGGGGGGGGGTTCGTCCAATCGTCATTTGGTTTAATTAATACTTTCTGCGCGCCGATCCCAGCGTCGTCAGCGTCCGGTAAAAAAGCGCGACGACCGCGTCGATGTCATTGCCCCCCCCCCGCTGCTAAGAAGTTATTTACAACGATCTTACAAACAGAGTGATCACTAACTCCTCCTCTTGTAGATCAATTAGGTTATTTGACTGATCGGTAAGTCTAAAATTAATTCTCGTTAAAAACCGATTATGGCATCGCATATAGACCGGATTAATCGGGCTCTCAACGATTAAGAATCGGGGGGGGGGCTGTTGGTGAAAATGAGTAAAGGATATACCCCTGTTGAGCTTGATTTGATTGCTTGGTATCTACCTGGTAACTCCCTTCGATAACATCGCACACTAGATTGATTGCTATCACCGATGCGATATTTACGTTGTATGGAGCAATATGCCTACCACCATCTCCGTTATCGTGTTTGAGGATAGTTGATGGACCGAGAAAATCATTAAGAGACTTTCTTAGTTCTGGCGCGTTGTATCCTGGAAACTTGAAATCGGGTAAATCGGCTTCTGTGATATTATACTCGGTTAGGAATTTTTGTTTATTATCATCGCTGTTAGCGGATATTGTTTTAACGATTCGCTCATTAATATATTCCATGTCTGATATGAGTTGATTTAACACCTCAACGTGTTTTCGTGCTTTTGTTTTCCGTAGTTGTTTTAGTTGAAATTGGTAACCCTGATTAATCTCGATAAAAGCACTAGCGATATCATTTAAATTAACTGTGACCACTGCGGACGATTCAGGAGTTTCCTTATACGGAAAATACCATTGCATGGTATTCCTGTCTTGAAATATAAACCTGCTGGGTAATAACGTGTTTTTCATAATAGACAAATCATCTTGATAACTGGGATTAATTTCATGATACGATTGCGCATTCGTGTGCAAGTCCGCGGGGATTTCATGAGGTGGATTCTCGGGCCAACCTAGTATGGTTTTTATTGAACTGTTATAAATATCAACCATATACCCCGGTGTGCTTATTTCAATCGTCGACGATAACGTCGGTTCATGAACCGTAATAGCGATTTTTGATTCTTTTCCTGTGATCGATTTTATCCTGCGTTGAAATTCTTTATTGATTTGTTCTACTTGGTATGACCCAGTTGGTATTGTAACCTCCTTCCAGTCTGGGGTCCCATTGGGTTTATTTGTCCATGCAAAAACCAGCGAGTTATTAGGTTGTTGTCCGTTAAATGCTTCCGCTCGGATATTAGGCCAACTGTGATATACTCGCAATTTTGTCAGCGCTATTTCCTTCACTGGAATCGGAGAAGGGAAGTTTACACTGAATTCTGGCTTCGTTGATGTTATCGATATCATACTTGTTTGTACCGGAGTGGTGTTCTCCGCGATCCGTTGAAGTAATTGAAACCCTTCGGGGTTCAGCGACATTATTATTATTCGCTGTTTCTAGTGTTTAATTTCAACACCGAATATTAACAACCTGCTTGTTTTCAGGAGAATGTTTTGAGCCCATTGAAGTGGTTTTAGCGACGTGGTTTTCAGCTTCCAGTTGAAATTCCTCGATTTTTGACATCGCGGAGTCATACAACTGGATCATCGTGGAGAATTCAACATCGGATATAAACGAATTATCTATCGCCAACGATATCAACCCGGATAATTTCGAGTACGCGTCGGATACTATTTGATGTTTTACTGTATACTCGTTGAGTTTTTTCTGAGAACACGATGATATCTTTCTAGTGATTGCGTTGGCGACTCCAGCAATTGTTGTCGCCGCGGAGATAGCGATTGGAACAGCGATCGGGGCCATCATGGTCACCGTGGATAAAATAACACCGGTACCGGCTACTATACCTGACACCGAGTACACGACCGCGTCGATGGCGGTTATTTTTCGAAGGTATTTTTTTATTTTTACACGGTATTGTTCGGAAAGCGTTTTCACATTCGCGGAGAATTCTTTTACGGTATTGAATCGATATTGATGTGACGTCGGTGATACCTCTGATTCAATTACCTTGGTGGTCATTTTTATTTTAAAAGAGCTAGTGTTTTTAATTACTTAGATCCGCTACAAATTCCACATACCATGTAATGTTTGCCCTGGTTAAATTTCTATCAACGGCTCTAATTGTAAACGGTTCAGTTGCGTCCTTGTCTATAATTGTTGACATTGTATTGTTAAACCCGAATGAACTCGACGATAATATATTAAACTGCATCATTGAAACCAGTGTCAATCGATAAATGCCCTTAACAGTTGCGGTAATATTTACTATATTATGTGTAGGAGTCCAAGTGAATGATCCATGCCGAATCGTGTATACTGTGTTGATGGTGTTCTCATGAGGGATTTTTATTTTTTCAAATTGCACTATTATTCTCGGTAGTCTGTCTTTGATATCTATAATATCAGTTTTGATTCTTTCTATTATCCGTCCATGCGCGTCTACATTATTTATGATCGTTGCAACATTAGCGCCGATTATTTCTATTTCCCGTTTATGCACGTTTACATTATTTATGATCGTTGCAACATTAGCGCCGATTGTTTCTATTATCCGTCCATGCGCGTCTACATTATTTATGATCGTTGCAACATCAGTTTTGATTGTTCTTATTTCCTGTCCATACGCAGTGATATCATTTATAGTTGTTGTAATTTCATCCAGCTTGGTATTTTTTTTACCAAAGAATTTATCAAAGTTGTCATCGATCCTGTTAACATTTTTTCGTAACGTGTAAAATTGGCCCGACAGCGTTGTAAACTCCGAAATAGTACTTTTTATCCTTTCAAGATTCGGTTCGGTCACCGTCGGGGTCCCAAAAAAACTAGCAGTAGTGAGTTGTATACCGGTGACAGACTTTTGTATCCCCTCGAACTGATTTGCTTGCGCGTTAAATTTATCATCGAAATTTTTTAACGAATTCGACATGGATATATAATTGTCGCCCAGTGTATTTATTTTTCCATTTATCGTCAAGATGGATTCACCTGATTTAAGTCGTCCGTCGACGTTATACAACGCGATAGTGTTCTCGGCGGCATTACGCTGTCGTATTAAAACGTCATCCAGCGACACATTACTGGATTTCAATTTACCCTGGCGGTCTTGAAATACAACTATTTCACCTGGGTCAACACTGGTTAGATTTAACGTATCAGCGATTTCATCCTCGATTAGTTTTTTTTATGTCATCGGTGGCGAGCGTTTCCGTGGATTCTTTCAGCGCCGAAACCGGTCGTCCCCAGATATCAATCATTATTATTGTAAAAAAACACAGTGTTTTTAATTAACCCGCCGGGCCTCTACGACCCCACTAGTGTATTCGTTTACAACCACATGAGGTGGTTTCCGCGATGATGAAATCGCCGCGAGTACGTTCAATACCTCACGGTCGCATATCAGTGGGTCACTTAATTGTTGTGTTGGCAGCGTGGAATAAAAAACCGGGGCTGAACACCCCGGATATACCGCATGAACTCGTTCGGCGGGGCTAGCCCGTATGAATCAAAATAGACGATCGCACGCGGATCAATTGCGTATGCAACCCAATGAGTTCCCGCTCCGGAGGATTTATCGAGGTTAATTATACCGGTTTCAATATTCCTTGGTTTTGTCGGTAATTGATCCCTCATAAAAACACCTCTGAAGTTTTTTATCGCTAACGCGTTTGCGGCATCTATTAAATCAAAATTAGACATAGGAGTCATTGACTCTTGCGTTAATAAACGGTTCCCGGTAGTCTTAGACCCTTCCCCGAGTACCATGAATACGGGGTTCCCGGTAGTCTTAGACCCTTTCCGGCTACGGGTCGTCCTCGTTTCTTTTTTTGTATAGCCTTTCACGGTTGCCTTCTTCAATGCCATTCCCGCCGCGGTACCAACGGCTCCTAACGCCGCCGCCTTCGCCACTGCTGGGGCCGCCGCGGCAATCAACGCTGGAATCGCAGCTAACAGCGGAAATATCCCACCGGTCTTTTCCATGTTTTTAATCGCTGCGGCCGAAAAATCTATTTGAACACCCTTTTTATTCCTCATCGCATCATTGAAATGTTTTATTTGACGCGCCGTCAACGATATCTTATGATTACCACCTGCCATCTGTGACGGCTTTAACGTTATTGTGGTTCCACATTGTTTAGCCGACTTTGATCGTAATTTCTTGACTTGACCATCGGTCAACTCTACACCGACAACACTATACGACATTTTTATTGTAAACGCGTTTATGTTTTCAATTGCATGTTTTCCACTGGTGCATCAACGATTCTCATTCGTCCACCAACACCTTCCAACAGCATTGATTTATCGCTGAGAATGACAGCAACCGCTCTATAATCAACACCACCCGGGGCTATACGAGCTCGGAAGTGTATATCAACGACGGACTGTCTCGTTAAATCAAGATGTTCCAACGAAAAGTAATAAATCGGATACAGGTTTTTAAAATCAAGTTGTGATATTTGCAAACCGGTGTCGACGTTTTGATCACGACCCATATATGACAGCAATCGATGGTACACACGTGCGACATGGTTGTCGCCGTAATTAAGCTGTATATCCTCGGATGGTTCCTGTTGTCCGTTTATTCTCAGCGAAAAATCCCTGACTCCTAATTGATCAAATATCATATGGCTGCGTTCTTGATTGCCCAATCGATCCCTATTCTGTAGCGCTATAAATATATGACGCGGGGCTGAAACGCCTTGTTTTGATGCCAGGTGCCATGTAAATGTATCAGCGACATTATCCTCTTTAGCATCAGTTGTTACCGCTAGCCAACTCAACAACGATTTTCCTCCCTGTTCCATAAATGATAACAATCGTGCTTCCGTGGTAACTGATGGAGTCAACACCGGCATCCACAATGCTATTTTAGTTAAAACGACTTTACCCTTAGTGACGCCAGCAGCACGCCATATTGCATTGTTATCATCGCTCCTTCGCGTTAGAGCGATTGTATGCTTAGCCCCATAGATAACTTTTCTGACATTTCTACAAAATCCGAATATGTGATGGAGTGGAATCGCGCATGAAAACTGTCGGCGTTGTCCTTGTAATGTTGCTACTCGTGTTGCAAACCCTAGATTAAAATTATCGTTAGTACTTTTTATAATAGTAAAATCAGCGCCTGGTCTTGCTCTGCGGTCTGGATTGGCTGCTTCAGCTTGATTAGCAACTGAAGTATCTTGTGGTGTCAGCAGGTTAATGTACTGAATATGATCAGCGTTATTAGTGGTATCCTTTGCGAACATCATAGATGGGCCCGCCGATCTTGTATAATCATCAGAATATCTTGCTAGCCCGATTATCGTTGTTGCAACATCAACATCGTTTTCTATTGATTCAATTTCTCGCCCGTCAATGAGATATCTAGCACTCTCAAATAACGCCATGATGCCGTTGTTGACAAAGCCAACTCGAACACGAGTGTCATCTGCGTATGGTGTATTAGCGGCGACATTTGTTACAAGTTCTCCCTCAATTTCGATAAACGCTTCACACGGCAAAAATTATTTACTGGTATCTTGGACTTGAAGTTCAATTCGCGATCGTAGGTTGGCTTGTGGTGGTTGATAGGAATAAAATTGATAATCACGGACAGAATCATCCCTGCGCACTGGGGCGTCCATATCAAACGCGGGATCAGCGGTTCGCGCAAACATTTTATTATTTATCATGTTGATGTTTTCAATTGCGAAACTCTTTGAGTGGAAAATCTACGATTTTCATCAACGTCGTTTTCGTCGTAAATTCTTTAAATTTTGTTTAAGGCCACTTCCCGCTATCGCGTTCATGAGCGCGTTGGTTGTTGCATCGGTGGATGGCCTTGCCGCCAACGACTGAGCCGCCAACGACTCTAGTTTTTCTTCCACGGCGTTATTTATTACTTTACTGACATTTGCAGGCATCACTGTCGTTGATGGCATCACCGGTGGTTTCTGTTTTCTTTTTCTCACCAACGATGCTAGTTTATCTCGTGCGGCAGAAAACGCCCTTCCGGCAACATATCCAATAGCACTAATACCCCTATCACGAATAACATCAATAGCCTTCATTCCTAATTGTTTGGCTAACGGCGCCACTTTTGGAGCCATTCTTGTAAATAACCCCGCAATGGTGCTACCGAGACCGTCTCCGTACCACGCGCGGTATACAGGCAATCGTGAGTTTACCACGTAGACGCTGACTGGTTTATCATGGTTGTAGTGTATAATCATCTTTATTATAAAAACACCAGTGTTTTCCAATTAGTGATTGGTCAATCGCTGTAATGACCGTGGTCATCAAAACCGTCCACGAGTTAGTCTATGAGCGTTCGATATACATTAATGTCCATGATACCACCGGCAAATAACCGCCTGCAAATATCAGCGGCCTCATTGATTATTTCCGGAGAGTTATTTCCGGCTCGTTTTCCTCCGATTAGTACTTCCAGCCGTGATATATCACTGAGAACATTACCAGGACAAGTAACGTCTTTACCAACAGAGTATCCTTTTCCTTTTTTTGGTTTCCTACTTTTAGCATTCTCGAGGAATGCGTCGTAAATGGGATCACCACGACGTGATAATTCGTCCTTATATCTGCTTGCTAAATACACTATTCTTGTCCATTTTTCCACCGAATTTACATTTTTCTCGTAGCCGCTATTGATATGCTCATCTCGTGTGCCCTTAGCAAAATTTGTAACAGTAAAATTAACTAATTCTTCATCGTCAAGATTTCTGATTGTGTCTATTGTGCTCTTTTAAAGTACATTACGGGGTATATTCCCCTCTTTCTCTATTTCTTCCGGTATTTCTTCCGGTATTTCTTCCGGTATTTCTTCTTCTGGTTCTCTTGCGGTGGCGCCTAGTTCTTCTTCATCGGCCATTGTAACATAAGGTTCTTGTGGGTCCGTTATAGCGAGTGGTGGCGGCCTCTCCCTCCGTTGGTGTGTTGTAGCAACCGCTATTTTCGCAGGAAGTGTTTCCAGAGACTCTTTTGTTTGCTTGGTCTGAGCCGCTATCTTTTCAAGCGCACCGAGGACGGGCACAGTTGCACTCGTTATCGGAGCAAAGAGTTGTTCACTTCCAACAGCAAAATCAGTTTGTAGTTGTTGCCGCGTCTGAAGTTGTTTTCGGACCCTGTCTCGTAACGGTATGAACGTTTTAAGCGCTGCTAGCCGCTCTCTGGCTAGCCGAGTAGTAAGTGATTCGCCTACCATTATTGCAAATTGCTCCGTAATTTCTAATTTCCCTGTGGCAGCGTCAGACGCACGTTACCACGACCTATCGGGGGGAAAAAAATGTATACAACGTAAAAATTCACTTCCGTACGCTACATGCCATTAAATTGGGGGCTCCACGGAGTTTTCGTCTATAATCCTTCTAATGTTTTTGATCTTACTAGAAATCTCCCGCCGTCGTTCATAAACACGTCCGAGTTTTTTTCGTATTATTTCAACGGTAGTAAACAATCCAATAAATGCATTTACGTCATTGCCATACAGGTTTTCATTGATCGTATATCGTAATCGCTTTATAAAAGAATACTCACGTGGCAAGGTATATCGACCTTTCTTTGATTGCTCGTTAATAATTTCATAATCGGACAATATTTTTTGGTTATCAAGCTTATCAGATAATACAATTCCTTGATTTTTTAATTTTGAAATTTCAGTTAAAATGTTATTGATATCTTCGATATTCATATTCTTATAAACATCTTTATTTCTAATATAAAAAAAATGAACGGCACACCCGTTTGGCAACCCCGCTGGCGCCCTATTACATCAGAGAGGCCCATCGGTTACATTCACATCTTGGAACCCCTTGGGTGCCTTCGCATCCATCTGAGCCCAAGGGAACCCCGAAACATACATCTCCGGGAGGGAGGCCTAGGGTGACAAACGTCATCGTAGACCGCCCAGAAGATATGCTTGGGGGGGACGTACGGATATATGATGGGACAGCACAAACATAAAACGGCGGGGCGGAACTCTACGGGCGATTCTACCAATCAAAAGCAACCCAATTAAATTAACCCGGTTGCATGATTGTGAATAAAAGACAACCACACGCCCGGGTTTCGAAAGCCCCAGGCTTATAGCGAGTCGTCTTATATATAAGGTGACTAATACAACCGCGTCAGTCACAAGGTGTGTGTTAATTTGAATCGTTAAATCCTTGAATACTTATTAATGGTGTTTCACAGCATTTAAATGAAACCAAATATTTGAATAAAACATTAAAAAAAAGAATACAGCTGTTAGATAACAGCGTGTATTTCATTAGTTTTCATCGTAAAATGATTAATTAATCGTAACATTAATTGGACTTCAAGGGACGTAACTCTTGTCATGCGACGCTATCACAAAACGAGTTATCTCCCTTTGATGTTATATATGAAAATCGAATTCTGTGACCCGTCTTTTTTGAGATCGCTGTTTGATATACTCGTTCTGCTACTTTTCGTACTGAGACTCTACAAATATCGAAATATTTTCCTGCCTCATTCATCGACTGAAATATTTTTTCCTCGTGCGTTGATGTATCAAACGATTTGACCCCCCTTGCTTGCTTTGAAAACTTACCAGTTTGGCCTTTTTTATTATTTTCACTCTGAGAGATGGCTTGCAGATTACACAGTCTGTTATTTTGAGGACATCCATCAATGTGATCAATAACAAGACCGTCGTTGATCAATCCGTTAAACGCTTCATAGATTATTCTATGAACGTAATAGCTTTTTTTCCCGGCACCAAACATCAAATACGCCTGATTATTTACGGTACCAACCGGCTTCTTCAGTCTGCGGTTTCTAACAACGCCGTCGCGAGATGCCTCGTAATTAACTAGCACAGGATGCGGCTGAAATTCTTGGTTCATTTGTATAATAATACTACTTGTCTAATTCATTATTTGGTTTAATTATAAACCTTTCAATGTAGTCCTGAGGAGTTTTGATGATTTTGTCCTTGACGGAGTCAGCGGTGCGGAAAATGACGGCGTTTTTTATTCGCTTGTCATAATAGCGTTTTAGTTCCCTGTATCGTTTGCCGCCACAATTGATACATAATTGTGATTTACCACGCACCCCAACGTGGCAAACCAAGCACGGGAGGGGGGCCATTTGAACCATTACGAACGCTTTGTAAATGATACCCGCAGAATTCACCTCTACATGATTTATTGCACGGGGTTGTCGACCCAATCATCAACCATTTGCAGTGATTCATTATACTATATTCTTTTATTTAAATACTTGTTTTAATTATATGGAGGAGGAGTTCAAGAAACTAGCAGCAATTAAGCCCTGGAAAAATATTAAGTTCAATCTCGATAGAGCCCTCAAGGACGCACCAAAAGCGTTAATAAACGATAGAACCCTGTTGAATAAAATACGCGATTGTATCAATGAATTCAAGCGTGATGGTGCATCTCATAGTTAGTCAACATTTCGAATTGATGGTGTTGTTGATGCTACCATGAACGACAACCGCGCAGCAACGATAATATCACAACTTGACGGTAAAAAGTATTTTTTCAGAGTAAAATTCATTGTCCGGGTGGAATCAGGTAATTGGATCATACGTGATAAATTTGAACCGGTTCTCAGCGACAAGAAATCAGTCATTGTTAGCCGCGACTCCAAGCCAGGGCTGTTAACCGGAATTGACAGACCATACTATGAACGAGCGTATCCTGAAACAGCAGTTGTCTATGGAATATACCCGTTAAATAAGAAACGTGATATCGGAAAACTAGCGCCGATGAAACAGTCATCGGGGATAAATTGTGTAGCAGAACGAGTAATAGAGCATTTTGCAAATGCGTGTCGAGGAAATAAACTGACCGATTTACGACGTAGCAAAATCAACCAATGGGAGGAGACAGTGCGCGAGCGAGGAGCAACCATCAGCGACATAGCGAGATTAGAAACGTCGTTGAGATTTCCAATAACCGTTACAACGATAACCGGTGAAGTATTATACGAATCAAAGTATAGATCAAAGGGAGCCCCAATCAAAATTATTGATCATAACAAACACGCGTGGACGCCCGCGGTCACAATATTTCCACGGGATAGAACAGTAAAGTATATCCCGGGGGAATTCCTGGGAGAGGATGGTTTTCTCGCGGAGAGGAAACTATTTGATGCTATTGTTTGTTTGTGTAAAAACGACCCTGTGTCAGTGTGGTTACTTCGCAGCGCTGAAAACGATGCGGATACCTTTGATCAGTTTGTAAGACCAAACGGTGAATTATATCGCACTGAAGCGTTTCACAACAAGATGAAAAAAACCGCCATGGAATTTGAAGAGCATGATGAACAACTGCTAACAAATTGTTTTACGATTCCATCGGTTGCGGCTCATGTTGCAGCAAGGAAAAATGCGTGGAGACCAACGCGCAAGGAATTTCTACCGGATGTACAATCTAGTTGTTTGGAATACTATCACGGTGGACTATGGAACACTGAATACAACCGCGACGCTATGATTTCCGTTGATATGGTTGCCTGTTATCCAGCGAGTTTTCTCGGGTATGGATCCGCCGCTGAGTACTTTAAACGATTTGGACAACCCAGACATGAAATGACTCGTGTTGCTATTAATGGACCACTGCCTGATTTTGATTTAACCGGATTCGCCTCGCATAGTATCATTTGAATTCGCAGCAGGACTTCATCGCTGTTGTTATATTTGGATCGGTAGACACATGGCTGAAAAGAGATGGCTTCCAATAGCGCTGCTACGGTTTATGATTGATTGTAGCATGCTTGTATCGTTGATTGTCAGTGACGCGATTATATCATACCGGGCGCAGACTGAAGTCTGGTTACCAGAACCAGAGCGTCTAGATAGCATAATTGACGAATCCAGAAAACACATTGATGTCGACGAGGAATATATCATCGAATGGTCCAAAAAGATATTCAACCAACGAAACCGCGAGGCAAAAGATCTCGGTAGAAGAATAATTGGTAAGTTCACACAAGGTGGAAAAAACTGCGACTACAAAACGATATTGCTCACGGCTGATTATAGATGACGCAGAATATGATTTCGTAATCAAGGACGCAGTGGCAAAAAATAGATACGTGAACTGCAAAACAGCTCTGCTGTCCAATGGAACAAAGTTGGGTACAGTTGTTACCTACAGCGATGGAGACAGCCCCGCGTATCCACATTTGAGGGCATCTATGCTGGGTTACGCCGCTATCAATTTATTCTCGATGATAAATAGATTTCCCGACACCGCGGTTAGAGTAGCGATTGATTCATTTTACATAGACGTAAAGTATAAGGAAACATAGCCGAGTTTACTAGTCCGGACGAGAGTTGGGGTATATGGAGAATTAAAAATGAAATACGACGCGATTATTCCCCGTCAGCAGATGTCCACCGTTGAAATAATTATTTACGCGGTGATAATCTATCAGAATGGTCTAATGCACCACCGTGTTCTGATCCAATTTGTAGATATAAAACAGTTTATTTAAGCGGCTGTGGCGGGTCAGGAAAGACGACTCGGGCAATTGAATTATTTCGAACGCGGGCAAGTATAATCGTGCTTACACCGACCCATAGACTAGCGCGAGAGATAAAACAACGAAATGTTGACGCCGTTACTTATCACAGCTTTTTTCGATACAGCGGCGGTGAGTGGACTCCTGATCGAATGGGTGAAAAATTTATTCCTGAGGTTATCATCTGGGATGAGATATGTACTGTTTCGTTAGATGTTTTACAAATGTTTCTTGAGTGGTTGCTGCGCGCGAATACAGCAGTGATAATGTGCGGAGATCATGGCCAACCACCACCATTTGTCGGCGAGGGTCCACATGATTGGTTAAAGGGTTTTGTGGACTATTATGAAGAAACCGATACTGATTACCGAGCACTTGATGAACAACTGCGCGAGGTTAAAAAATTAATCAGATTACAGCCGGATAGAGTTCAATGTGAAATAATCCGCGAGGTGATTCCGGAAACGCCGTTAAATGAATTCTGGGAAACATGGAGACCAAACGATTTGATTGTAGCGAGTAGAAAGATAGTCAGAGACACACTTCAGCAAAAGTTGTTTACGTTGCATAAGGAAAAGTTTCCAACGCGTCCAGTGCCGTTATGTTATAGACCCGCGGACACACGGCGGCAGAACATTGAAGTTGAAATCCCGGGCCCGACAGCGTCAGGGACAAAAAAACAAATTCTTGTGCTGAATGATATTGTGCTCGTTGATATCAGCGTCGTCGAGGACGCGCTACGTGCTGATAAATCCCCGTGGACGCTAGGATACGCAACGACAATACATTCCTCGCAGGGATTAACCATCACGGACACAATTGTTTGGATGGTTGATAATCGCATCGAATGGTCAAATCTAGTCTATCTTGCAGTGTCCAGAGTACGGAGAATGAATCAGCTTCGAAGAATTGTTATTGACGAAGCCAGTGACAACGATGACATTATTGATGCTAGCGTCATTGATAGAAAACTCTCGGGTTACCGCCAACAGGATAAAAAAAAATAGCGGGGTTTTGATATTGATGCCGAATTAATAATTGTGTTACGACAACAACAGAATAATCACTGCGCGAGTTGCAATTGTGTAATGCGCTGGCGTTATTCGGATAAAGACGCTCGCCAATTTACCGTGGACAGGATCGATAACAGTCTCGGTCATGTCAAAAACAATGTAAGGTTGACCTGTCTTGAGTGCAATAGACGCAACGGCGCTAGTTAAGACCACGCGGGGGCAATTGAGTATCGTCAGGTATCACTTGTAGTTGCTCGCGTGTAAACCCCCGCTGTGGGGCAGTTGAATCCAGTCTATAGATCGGTGGTCTACCAGTTAATCGTGTTATCGTTGATATGTTATGTGTGGTAACACTCCAAATCTGATCAGTAGCTCTTTTTTTACCGCCTTCAAGCTCTCCTGGTTCATACAGATATCTAACAGTGACATCGCCGAGAATCGGCTTGGAAACGCTATCTATTTTTGATCTTCCGGGTATATACTTTTTTTTAATCGCGTCGCTGTGCTTCATGTTGATTGCTCGGGTAATCTCGTTATTTAACGCTGCAATTACGCCTGGTAATCTTTTAACCCATTCACGAGATCGTTTTTCCTGGATGAATTATTTCGCGTATTGATATCCAAATAACCGTTCAGCAAGAGTCCGATTGAATCGTTCAACAATTGCCTGATCACGATGTAGCGCAGTATGACCTCGTCGTATCGCGACGCTATGATGTTTCAGCGTTGATAAAACAGCGCCGCGAAATGCATTGCCAGGATCAACTTGCAATAGATTTGGCCAGTGCAGAGGACCCCTTCGGTAAATCCGCTCAAACGCATCGGCTACTTCAGTTGCTGACTTTGTTTTTAACGGCTCCGCTTGTTTGTATCGACTCGCAACATCAACTACGGTTAGCGCGTATTTGTAACCGTTGTCATGCGGCAGAAATAGTATATCAGCCTGATGAACTTCATTAGGTACGCTGACATCAAAGCGCGAAAAGTTGATTTGTTTAGGCGGTGGTAGATAAATTTGCCATATAGCCTGTTTGGATAACCAATTAGCCGCAGTGGCCTTTGTTACCTTTGCAGCGCTTGCGAGTTTACCAATTGCGGCCTTCCCCTTCCAGTATCCTCTCGGAGAATAATAGATGGATTCCATGTTGTTATTATAAATGCTAGCGTTTTCAATTACCAGCGCGAGAAGCTCCGCTTCCAATCATTAATTTACCTTTCATAGCCGATTTTACCAACCATGAAGCCAATTTTTCTTTGAATGATTTATCAGGAATAGCATTTAACGCGTGAATTAATTTTACATCCGCGATATGACGCTGTTGCAGATCGCTACTTTTGTAGTAAGCAACATCATGAGCATGACACGCCTTATCGATAGCGTTTATTGGATACTCACCGGGTTTGGGCTGATTTTGATCATCGAGTCTGATATCTAATCGTGTTCCGGGGCCACAGTAGCTATATCCTGGGAGGTGCTTTTCTCCTGGATACTTTGCCCACGGTGTTCCGGGGAGTTTTGATAACTTGGCTGGAATATCACCTCCTCGCTTTTTTTTAAAGCATCCCCGGGTCTAATAGAAATAAATCTAAATTTCTTTGTACCGCATCGTGCACACTTACCAGTAAGTGCCGATCTGTTATTTCTTGTTGTAACGGTTGTCATATCATTTGTGCCAGTACGCACTCTACACTTCACACAATATAAATCCATAATTTATGTATAGAGATATGAATATAATTGATTTTTCGGCGACTAAAACAAGAGAACCAGTTAAGCATGTTGCAGCGTTACCAAACTCGATCCGGATGATTATCATCGGACCATATGGATCCGGCAAGACGCAATTGTTACTCAATTTAATAATGAGATGGATGAAGTGGGATAAGTTGTATTTAATCGCCCCCAGCGTGGATGATCAACGATGCTACGAGGTGTTAAAATATTTTAACGAGAATGCATCAGCGATCGCTGAAAAAAATGTTATTGAGTTTATTACAGATATCAGTGATGCACCAGGTATTGATGATATTGATGGCGACGTTAACAATCTAGTCGTGTACGATGATGTTATGTTAGACAATCAAAAAAACCCAGCTAGGATATTTTCCAGAGGCAGGCATAAAAACACCGACGTGATATATGTCACTCAACGATACACTCAGATTCCAAAAGTAATCAGAGTCAACTGTAATATTCTTGCTGTATTCAACGGCGTTGATACACACACGCTACGAAATATTTGGCAGACATGGTGCGGCGGTGACATGGACTTGAATGGTTTTCGAAACTTTTTTAGTCATGCTCAGTCGACACCACATGGATTTGTAACGATAAATTTACATGATCCTCGGACACGATATCGTATCGGAGTTGACCAAATATTCGGTTAGTTGTAAATAATTTTCATTGTAAATAACTTCTTAGCAGCAGGGGGGAAATGACATCGACGCGGTCGTCGCGCTTTTTTACCGGACGCTGACGACGCTGGGATCGGCGCGCAGAAAGTATCATTTAAACCAAATGACGATTAGACGACCCCCCCCCGACGACGACGTCGTTTTTTTTTACCGGGCGCTGACGACACCGGATCCGCTGAGTGCAGAAAGTATTAATTAAACCAAATGACGATTGGACAAAATGTCCGATTCGCCCCCCCCCCCCCCCGCTGCTTGGCGCGTTGTATCCTGGAAACTTTAAATCGGGTAAATCGGCTTCTGTGATATTATACTCGGTTAGGAATTTTTGTTTATTATCATCGCTGTTAGCGGATATTGTTTTAACGATTCGCTCATTAATATATTCCATGTCTGATATAAGTTGATTTAACACCTCAACGTGTTTTCGTGCTTTTGTTTTCCGTAGTTGTTCTAGTTGCAATTGGTAATTACGATTAATCTCGGTAAAAGCACCAATGATATCATTTAAATCAACTGTGACCACGGCGGACGATTCAGGAGTTTCCTTATACGAAAAATACCATTGCATGGTATTCCTGTCTTGAAATATAAACCTACTGGGTAATAACGTGTTTTTTATAATAGACAAATCATCTCGATACCCGGGATAAATCTCATGATACGATTGCGCATTTGTGTGCAAGTCCGCGGGGATTTCATGAGGTGGATTCTTGGGCCAACCTAGCATGGTTCTTATTGAACTGTTATAAATATCAACCATATACCCCGGTGTGCTTATTTCAATCGTCGACGATAACGTCGGTTCATGAACCGTAATAGCGATTTTTGATTCTTTTCCTGTGATCGATTTTATCCTGCGTTGAAATTCTTTATTGATTTGTTCTACTTGGTATGACCCAGTTGGTATTGTAACCTCCTTCCAGTTTGGGGTCCCATCGGGTTTATTTGTCCATGCAAAAATCAGCGAGTTATTAGGTTGTTGTCCGTTAAATGCTTCCGCTCGGATATTAGGCCAACTGTGATATACTCGCAATTTTGCCAGCGCTATTTCCTTCACAGGAATCGGAGAAGGGAAGTTTACACTGAATTCTGGCTTCGTTGATGTTATCGATATCATACTTGTTTGTACCGGAGTGGTGTTCTCCGCGATCCGTTGAAGTAATTGAAACCCTTCGGGGTTCAGCGACATTATTATTATTCGCTGTTTCTAGTGTTTAATTTCAACACCGAATATTAACAACCTGCTTGTTTTCAGGAGAATGTTTTAAGCCCATTGAAGTGGTTTCAGCGACGTGGTTTCCAGCTTCCAGTTGAAAATCCTCGATTTTTGACATCGCGGAGTCATACAACTGGACCATCGTGGAGAATTCAACATCGGATATAAACGAATTATCTATCGCCAACGAGATCAACCCGGATAATTTCGAGTACGCGTCGGATACTATTTGATGTTTTACTGTATACTCGTTGAGTTTTTTCTGAGAACACGATGATATCTTTCTAGTGATTGCGTTGGCGACTCCAGCAATTGTTGTCGCCGCGGAGATAGCGATTGGAACAGCGATCGGGGCCATCACGGTCA
Organism: Sinohyriopsis cumingii; assembly: GCA_028554795.2. Lineage (NCBI taxonomy): Eukaryota > Metazoa > Mollusca > Bivalvia > Unionida > Unionidae > Sinohyriopsis > Sinohyriopsis cumingii. The sequence continues at coordinate 463,785 of JAPYKE020000094.1, read as the reverse complement.
CCGTGGATAAAATGACACCGGTACCAGCTACTATACCTGACACCGAGTACACGGCCAGGTCGATGGCGGTTATTTTTCGGCGGTATTTTTTTATTTTTACACGGTATTGTTCGGAAAGCGTTTTCAAGTTCGAGGAGAATTCTTTTACGGTATCGAATCGATATTGATGTGACGTCGGTGATACCTCTGATTCAATTACCTTGGTGGTCATTTTTATTTTAAAAGAGCAAGTGTTTTTAATTACTTAGATCCGCTACAAATTCCACATACCATGTAATGTTTGCCCTGGTTAAATTTCTATCAACGGCTCTAATTGTAAACGGTTCAGTTGCGTCCTTGTCTATAATTGTTGATATTGTATTGTTAAACCCGAATGAACTCGACGATGATATATTAAACTGCATCATTGAAACCAGTGTCAATCGATAAATGCCCTTAACAGTTGCGGTAATATTTACTATATTCTGTGTAGGAGTCCAAGTGAATGATCCATGCCGAATCGTGTATACTGTGTTGATGGTGTTCTCATGAGGGATTTTTATTTTTGTCATTCCCGGTAGTTTGTCCTTAATCGCTGCAACATCAGCGTTGATTGTTACTATTTTCCATTTATTCGCGTCTATATCCCCCTTAATCGCTGCAACATCACTTTTGATTGTTCCTATTTCCTGTCCAGTGATATTTCTTCCACCAAATAATTTTTGTTCATCAATTAATGTTTTAATTTCAGCTAGGGTCGGTTTAGATGTAGCCGGGTTTCCAAAAAAATCCGCGCTAAGCTCGTTAATCTTAAGTCGTTGTTGAGCAAAAATATGATCGCGGATGCTATAATAAGTCATCGGGAAGTATTGGGGTCGACAACACCCGGAAAAAAATTCTCGATGATCTCATTAACCTTAAGGCGCTGTTGGTCTGTTATATGCAAGTAGATTTTAGCAAATTTCATGGTATCTCCGGGTTTCAAAACCCCCTCGAAGAATTTATCAACAACGTCGTTGGCGATTTTTTGTTTGCCCATGAACTCTTTTAAGTAAGAAAGACTCTCTTGAATTTTTTCAAGGTCTATGTCGTTAACCTCGGCGGGGGTAAACAATTTACTTTTTTTGTTGTTATAAAAGAAGTTAGTAAAAAGGTCTCTGAGATTAATCCGTTCAAGGTCTTTAATATACCCGTTGCTGTGGTTATGACTGTCAATGAACGTTTTAATTTCAGCAAGAGTCGGTGTAGATATAGCCGGGTTTCCAAAAAACCTATCAGCGATGTCGATGGTGGGGTTATGTTTGTCGACGGACGCTTGGAGTTCTATGACCCTCCTAATGTATGTACGAAGGGGGCCATCTGGGGATGTTTGTTCATTTATGAACGTTTTAATTTCAGCGAGGGTCATAACAACAATGGCCGGGTCTCCAAAAAACTTATTAACGATGTTTCTGAGAAAACTATTATACTTTCGTATATATTCTTCCAGCTCACTAGCATGCTTGGCAATCGCGTCTGTGATCGTGGATACAAGTTCACCCGGCTTCAATTTACCATCGCTGGAATACAGCGCTATACTGTTTTCAGCGACATCGCTCTTCCGTGTTAAAACGTCATCCAGCGACACATTACTGGATTTTAATTTACCCTGACGATCTTGAAATACAACTATTTCGCCCGGGTCAACACTGGTTAGATTTAACGTATCAGCGATTTCACCCTCGTTTAGTTTTTTTATGTCATCGGTGGCGAGCGTTTCCGTGGATTCTTTCAGCGCCGAAACCGGTCGTCCCCAGATATCAATCATTATTATTGTAAAAAAACACAGTGTTTTTAATTAACCCGCCGGGCCTCTACGACCCCACTAGTGTATTCGTTTACAACCACATGAGGTGGTTTCCGCGATGATGAAATCGCCGCGAGTACGTTCAATACCTCACGGCCGCATATCGGTGGGTCACTTAATTGTTGTGTTGGCAGCGTGGAATAAAAAACCGGGGCTGAACACGCCCGGATATACCGCATGAACTCGTTCGGCGGGCCTAGCCCATATGAATCAAAATAGACGATCGCACGCGGATCAATTGCGTATGCAACCCAATGAGTTCCCGCTCCGGAGGATTTATCGAGGTTAATTATACCGGTTTCAATATTCCTTGGTTTCGTTGGTAATTGATCCCTCATAAAAACACCTCTGAAGTTTTTTATCGCTAACGCGTTTGCGGCATCTATTAAATCAAAATTAGACATAGGAGTCATTGACTCCTCAACCATAGACTCTTGCGTTAATAAACGGTTCCCGGTAGTCTTAGACCCTTCCCCGAGTACCATGAATACGGGGTTCCCGGTAGTCTTAGACCCTTTCCGGCTACGGGTCGTCTTCGTTTCTTTTTTTTTATAGCCTTTCCCGGTTGCCTTCTTCAATGCCATTCCCGCCGCGGTACCAACGGCTCCTAACGCCGCCGCCTTCGCCACTGCTGGGGCCGCCGCGGCAATCAACGCTGGAATCGCAGCTAACAGCGGAAATATCCCACCGGTCTTTTCCATGTTTTTAATCGCTGCGGCCGAAAAATCTATTTGAACACCCTTTTTATTCCTCATCGCATCATTGAAATGTTTTATTTGACGCGCCGTCAACGATATCTTATGATTACCACCTGCCATCTGTGACGGCTTTAACGTTATTGTGGTTCCACATTGTTTAGCCGACTTTGATCGTAATTTCTTGACTTGACCATCGGTCAACTCTACACCGACAACACTATACGACATTTTTATTGTAAACGCGTTTATGTTTTCAATTACATGTTTTCCACTGGTGCATCAACGATTCTCATTCGTCCACCAACACCTTCCAACAGCATTGATTTATCGCTGAGAATGACAGCAACCGCTCTATAATCAACACCACCCGGGGATATACGAGCTCGTAAGTGTATATCAACGACGGACTGTCTCGTTAAATCAAGATGTTCCAACGAAAAGTAATAAATCGGACACAGGTTTTTAAAATCAAGTTGTGATATTTGCAAACCGGTGTCGACGTTTTGATCACGACCCATATATGACAGCATCCGATGATACACGCGAGCAATATGGTTGTTGTCGTAATTAAGCTGTATATCCTCGGATGGTTCCTGTTGTCCGTTTATTCTCAGCGAAACCTCCCTGACTCCTAATCGATCAAATATCATATGGCTGCGTTCTTGATTACCAAATCGATCCCTATTCTGTAGCGCTATAAATATATGACGCGGGGCTGAAACGCCTTGTTTTGATGCCAGGTGCCATGTAAATGTATCAGCGACATTATCCTCTTTAGCATCAGTTGTTACCGCTAGCCAACTCAACAACGATTTCCCTCCCTGTTCCATAAATGATAACAATCGTGCTTCCGTGGTAACTGATGGAGTCAACACCGGCATCCACAATGCTATTTTAGTTAAAACGACTTTACCGTTAGTGACGCCAGCAGCACGCCATATTGCATTGTTATCATCGCCCCATTCGCCTTAGCGCGATTGTATGCTTAGCCCCATAGATAACTTTTCTGACATTTCTACAAAATCCGAATATGTGATGGAGTGGAATCGCGCATGAAAACTGTCGGCGTTGTCCTTGCAATGTTGCTACTCGTGTTGCAAACCCTAGATTAAAATTATCGTTAGTACTTTTTATAACAGTGAAATCAGCGCCTGGTTTTGCTCTGCGGTCTGGGTTAGCTGCTTCAGCCTGGTCAACTGCGTTATCTCTTCCCGTCAGCACGTTAATGTACTGAATATGATCAGAGTTATTAGTGGTATCCTTTGCGAACATCATAGATGGGCCCGCCGATCTTGTATAATCATCTGAGTATCTTGCTAGCCCAATTATCGTCGTTGCAACATCAACCTCGCGTTCTATTGATTCAATTTCTCGCCCGTCAATAAGATATCTGGCACTCTCAAATAACGCCATGATACCGTTGTTGACAAAACCAACTCGAACACGACCGTCATTTACGTATGGTGCATTATCGGCAGCATTTGTTACAAGTTCTCCCTCAATTTCGATAAACGCTTCACACGGCAAAAAGTATTTACTGGTATCTTGGACTTGAAGTTCAATTCGCGATCGTAGGTCGGCTTGTGGTGGTTGATAGGAATAAAATTGATAATCACGGACAGAATCATCCCTGCGCACTGGGGCGTCCATATCAAACGCGGGATCAGCGGTTCGCGCAAACATTTTATTATTTATCATGTTGATGTTTTCAATTGCAATTCATCAACGTCGTTTTCGTCGTAAATTCTTTGAATCCTGTTTAAGACCACTTCCCGCTATCGCGTTCATGAGCGCCTTGGTTGTTGCATCGGTGGATGGCTTTGCCATCAATGGCTGAGCCGCCAACGACTCTAGTTTTTCTTCCACGGCGTTATTTATTACTTTACTGACATTTGCAGGCATCACTGTCGTTGATGGCATCACCGGTGGTTTCTGTTTTCTTTTTCTCACCAACGATGCTAGTTTATCTCGTGCGGCAGAAAACGCCCTTCCGGCAACATCTCCAATAGCACTAATACCCCTATCACGAATAACATCAATAGCCTTCATTCCTAATTGTTTGGCTAACGGCGCCACTTTTGGAGCCATTCTTGTAAATAACCCCGCAATGGTGCTACCGAGACCGTCTCCGTACCACGCGCGGTATACAGGCAATCGTGAGTTTAACACGTAGACGGTGACTGGTTTATCATGGTTGTAGTGTATAATCATCTTTATTATAAAAACACCAGTGTTTTCCAATTAGTGATTGGTCAATCGCTGTAATGACCGTGGTCATCAAAACCGTCCACGAGTTCGTCTATGAGCGTTCGATATACATTAATGTCCATGATACCACCGGCAAATAACCGCCTGCAAATATCAGCGGCCTCATTGATTATTTCCGGAGAGCTATTTCCGGCTCGTTTTCCTCCGATTAATACCTCCAGCCGTGATATATCACTGAGAACATTACCAGGACAAGTAACGTCTTTACCAACAGAGTATCCTTTTCCTTTTTTTGGTTTCCTACTTTTAACATTCTCGAGGAATGCTTTGTAATCGGTATCACCACGTGGTATTATATCCTTATATCTACTTGCTAAATACACTATTCTTGTCCATTTTTCCACCGAATTTACATTTTTCTCGAAGCCGCTAATGATATGCTCATCTCGTGTGCCCTTAGCAAAATTTGTAACAGTAAAATTAACTAATTCTTCATCGTCAAGATTTCTGATTGTGTCTATTGTGCTCTTTTAAAGTACATTACGGGGTATATTCCCCTCTTTCTCTATTTCTTCCGGTATTTCTTCCGGTATTTCTTCTTCTGGTTCTCTTGCGGTGGCGCCTAGTTCTTCTTCATCGGCCATTGTAACATAAGGTTCTTGTGGGTCCGTTATAGCGAGTGGTGGCGGCCTCTCCCTCCGTTGGTTTGTTGTAGCAACCGCTATTTTCGCAGGAAGTGTTTCCAGAGACTCTTTTGTTTGCTCGGTCTGAGCCGCTATCTTTTTAAGCGCACCGAGGACGGGAACAGTTGCACTCGTTATCGGAGCAAAGAGTTGTTCACTTCCAACAGCAAAATCAGTTTGTAGTTGTTTCCGCGGTTGAAGTTGTTTTCGGACCCTGTCTCGTAACGGTATGAACTTTTTAAGCGCTGCTAGCCGCTCTCTGGCTAGCTTAGTAGTAAGTGATTCGCCTACCATTATTGCAAATTGCTCCGTAATTTCTAATTTCCCTGTGGCAGAACACCTGTCGCGTCAGACGCACGTTACCACGACCTATCGGGGAAAAAAGAAATGTATACAATGTAAAAATTCACTTCCGTACGCTACGTGAACAGGTATGCCATTAAATTGGGGGCTCCACGGAGTTTTCGTCTATAATCCTTCTAATGTTTTTGATCTTACTAGAAATCTCCCGCCGTCGTTCATAAACACGTCCGAGATTTTTTCGTACTGTCTCAACGGCAGTGAATAGTCCAATGAATATATTTACGTCATTGTGGTACAGGTTTTCATTAATCGTATGTTGTAATCGTTTTATAAAAGCGTATTCGCGGGCCAGGGTAAAACGCCCCCGTTTCGATTGTTCGTTAATAATTTCATAATCGGATAATATTCTTTCGCTGTTGAGACCATCAGATAATTCAATTCCTTGATTTTTTTAATTTTGAAATCTCGGTTAATATATTATTGATGTCTTCGATATTCATATTCTTATAACATCTTATTTCTAAATAAAAAAAAATGAACTCCAGGCACGTTAACATCTTTACTGCCTAGAGAAATATGTGCGTGATTATGGACTCGTATAACATAAAGTTGCCACCGCATCTTCGTGTTAACAGAGAGTATTATGATTGGACGGCACACCCGTTTGGCAACCCCGCTGGCGCCCTATGACGTCAGAGAGGCCCATCGGTTACTTAATTAAGGACATTCACATCTTGGAACCCCTTGGGTGCCTTCGCATTCATCTGAGCCCAAGGGAACCCCGAAACATACATCTCCGGGAGGGAGGCCTAGGGTGACAAACGTCATCGTAGACCGCCCAGAAGATATGCTTGGGGGGACGTACGGATATATTTACAATGAAATGATGGGACGGCACAAGACAGCACAAACATAAAACGGCGGGGCGGAACTCTACGGCCGATTCGACCAATCAAAAGCAACCCAATTAAATTAACCCGGTTGCATGATTGTGAATAAAAGACAACCACACGCCCGGGTTTCGAAAGCCCCAGGCTTATAGCGAGTCGTCTTATATATAAGGTGACTAATACAACCGCGTCAGTCACAAGGTGTGTGTTAATTTGAATCGTTAAATCCTTGAATACTTATTAATGGTGTTTCACAGCATTTAAATGAAACCAAATATTTGAATAAAACATTAAAAAAAAGAATACAGCTGTTAGATAACAGCGTGTATTTCATTAGTTTTCATCGTAAAATGATTAATTAATCGTAACATTAATTGGACTTCAAGGGACGTAACTCTTGTCATGCGACGCTATCACAAAACGAGTTATCTCCCTTTGATGTTATATATGAAAATCGAATTCTGTGACCCGTCTTTTTTGAGATCGCTGTTTGATATACTCGTTCTGCTACTTTTCGTACTGAGACTCTACAAATATCGAAATATTTTCCTGCCTCATTCATCGACTGAAATATTTTTTCCTCGTGCGTTGATGTATCAAACGATTTGACCCCCCTTGCTTGCTTTGAAAACTTACCAGTTTGGCCTTTTTTATTATTTTCACTCTGAGAGATGGCTTGCAGATTACACAGTCTGTTATTTTGAGGACATCCATCAATGTGATCAATAACAAGACCGTCGTTGATCAATCCGTTAAACGCTTCATAGATTATTCTATGAACGTAATAGCTTTTTTTCCCGGCACCAAACATCAAATACGCCTGATTATTTACGGTACCAACCGGCTTCTTCAGTCTGCGGTTTCTAACAACGCCGTCGCGAGATGCCTCGTAATTAACTAGCACAGGATGCGGCTGAAATTCTTGGTTCATTTGTATAATAATACTACTTGTCTAATTCATTATTTGGTTTAATTATAAACCTTTCAATGTAGTCCTGAGGAGTTTTGATGATTTTGTCCTTGACGGAGTCAGCGGTGCGGAAAATGACGGCGTTTTTTATTCGCTTGTCATAATAGCGTTTTAGTTCCCTGTATCGTTTGCCGCCACAATTGATACATAATTGTGATTTACCACGCACCCCAACGTGGCAAACCAAGCACGGGAGGGGGGCCATTTGAACCATTACGAACGCTTTGTAAATGATACCCGCAGAATTCACCTCTACATGATTTATTGCACGGGGTTGTCGACCCAATCATCAACCATTTGCAGTGATTCATTATACTATATTCTTTTATTTAAATACTTGTTTTAATTATATGGAGGAGGAGTTCAAGAAACTAGCAGCAATTAAGCCCTGGAAAAATATTAAGTTCAATCTCGATAGAGCCCTCAAGGACGCACCAAAAGCGTTAATAAACGATAGAACCCTGTTGAATAAAATACGCGATTGTATCAATGAATTCAAGCGTGATGGTGCATCTCATAGTTAGTCAACATTTCGAATTGATGGTGTTGTTGATGCTACCATGAACGACAACCGCGCAGCAACGATAATATCACAACTTGACGGTAAAAAGTATTTTTTCAGAGTAAAATTCATTGTCCGGGTGGAATCAGGTAATTGGATCATACGTGATAAATTTGAACCGGTTCTCAGCGACAAGAAATCAGTCATTGTTAGCCGCGACTCCAAGCCAGGGCTGTTAACCGGAATTGACAGACCATACTATGAACGAGCGTATCCTGAAACAGCAGTTGTCTATGGAATATACCCGTTAAATAAGAAACGTGATATCGGAAAACTAGCGCCGATGAAACAGTCATCGGGGATAAATTGTGTAGCAGAACGAGTAATAGAGCATTTTGCAAATGCGTGTCGAGGAAATAAACTGACCGATTTACGACGTAGCAAAATCAACCAATGGGAGGAGACAGTGCGCGAGCGAGGAGCAACCATCAGCGACATAGCGAGATTAGAAACGTCGTTGAGATTTCCAATAACCGTTACAACGATAACCGGTGAAGTATTATACGAATCAAAGTATAGATCAAAGGGAGCCCCAATCAAAATTATTGATCATAACAAACACGCGTGGACGCCCGCGGTCACAATATTTCCACGGGATAGAACAGTAAAGTATATCCCGGGGGAATTCCTGGGAGAGGATGGTTTTCTCGCGGAGAGGAAACTATTTGATGCTATTGTTTGTTTGTGTAAAAACGACCCTGTGTCAGTGTGGTTACTTCGCAGCGCTGAAAACGATGCGGATACCTTTGATCAGTTTGTAAGACCAAACGGTGAATTATATCGCACTGAAGCGTTTCACAACAAGATGAAAAAAACCGCCATGGAATTTGAAGAGCATGATGAACAACTGCTAACAAATTGTTTTACGATTCCATCGGTTGCGGCTCATGTTGCAGCAAGGAAAAATGCGTGGAGACCAACGCGCAAGGAATTTCTACCGGATGTACAATCTAGTTGTTTGGAATACTATCACGGTGGACTATGGAACACTGAATACAACCGCGACGCTATGATTTCCGTTGATATGGTTGCCTGTTATCCAGCGAGTTTTCTCGGGTATGGATCCGCCGCTGAGTACTTTAAACGATTTGGACAACCCAGACATGAAATGACTCGTGTTGCTATTAATGGACCACTGCCTGATTTTGATTTAACCGGATTCGCTCGCATAGTATCATTTGAATTCGCAGCAGGACTTCATCGCTGTTGTTATATTTGGATCGGTAGACACATGGCTGAAAAGAGATGGCTTCCAATAGCGCTGCTACGGTTTATGATTGATTGTAGCATGCTTGTATCGTTGATTGTCAGTGACGCGATTATATCATACCGGGCGCAGACTGAAGTCTGGTTACCAGAACCAGAGCGTCTAGATAGCATAATTGACGAATCCAGAAAACACATTGATGTCGACGAGGAATATATCATCGAATGGTCCAAAAAGATATTCAACCAACGAAACCGCGAGGCAAAAGATCTCGGTAGAAGAATAATTGGTAAGTTCACACAAGGTGGAAAAAACTGCGACTACAAACGATATTGCTCACGGCTGATTATAGATGACGCAGAATATGATTTCGTAATCAAGGACGCAGTGGCAAAAAATAGATACGTGAACTGCAAAACAGCTCTGCTGTCCAATGGAACAAAGTTGGGTACAGTTGTTACCTACAGCGATGGAGACAGCCCCGCGTATCCACATTTGAGGGCATCTATGCTGGGTTACGCCGCTATCAATTTATTCTCGATGATAAATAGATTTCCCGACACCGCGGTTAGAGTAGCGATTGATTCATTTTACATAGACGTAAAGTATAAGGGAAACATAGCCGAGTTTACTAGTCCGGACGAGAGTTGGGGTATATGGAGAATTAAAAATGAAATACGACGCGATTATTCCCCGTCAGCAGATGTCACCGTTGAAAATAATTATTTACGCGGTGATAATCTATCAGAATGGTCTAATGCACCACCGTGTTCTGATCCAATTTGTAGATATAAAACAGTTTATTTAAGCGGCTGTGGCGGGTCAGGAAAGACGACTCGGGCAATTGAATTATTTCGAACGCGGGCAAGTATAATCGTGCTTACACCGACCCATAGACTAGCGCGAGAGATAAAACAACGAAATGTTGACGCCGTTACTTATCACAGCTTTTTTCGATACAGCGGCGGTGAGTGGACTCCTGATCGAATGGGTGAAAAATTTATTCCTGAGGTTATCATCTGGGATGAGATATGTACTGTTTCGTTAGATGTTTTGCAAATGTTTCTTGAGTGGTTGCTGCGCGCGAATACAGCAGTGATAATGTGCGGAGATCATGGCCAACCACCACCATTTGTCGGCGAGGGTCCACATGATTGGTTAAAGGGTTTTGTGGACTATTATGAAGAAACCGATACTGATTACCGAGCACTTGATGAACAACTGCGCGAGGTTAAAAAATTAATCAGATTACAGCCGGATAGAGTTCAATGTGAAATAATCCGCGAGGTGATTCCGGAAACGCCGTTAAATGAATTCTGGGAAACATGGAGACCAAACGATTTGATTGTAGCGAGTAGAAAGATAGTCAGAGACACACTTCAGCAAAAGTTGTTTACGTTGCATAAGGAAAAGTTTCCAACGCGTCCAGTGCCGTTATGTTATAGACCCGCGGACACACGGCGGCAGAACATTGAAGTTGAAATCCCGGGCCCGACAGCGTCAGGGACAAAAAAACAAATTCTTGTGCTGAATGATATTGTGCTCGTTGATATCAGCGTCGTCGAGGACGCGCTACGTGCTGATAAATCCCCGTGGACGCTAGGATACGCAACGACAATACATTCCTCGCAGGGATTAACCATCACGGACACAATTGTTTGGATGGTTGATAATCGCATCGAATGGTCAAATCTAGTCTATCTTGCAGTGTCCAGAGTACGGAGAATGAATCAGCTTCGAAGAATTGTTATTGACGAAGCCAGTGACAACGATGACATTATTGATGCTAGCGTCATTGATAGAAAACTCTCGGGTTACCGCCAACAGGATAAAAAAAAATAGCGGGGTTTTGATATTGATGCCGAATTAATAATTGTGTTACGACAACAACAGAATAATCACTGCGCGAGTTGCAATTGTGTAATGCGCTGGCGTTATTCGGATAAAGACGCTCGCCAATTTACCGTGGACAGGATCGATAACAGTCTCGGTCATGTCAAAAACAATGTAAGGTTGACCTGTCTTGAGTGCAATAGACGCAACGGCGCTAGTTAAGACCACGCGGGGGCAATTGAGTATCGTCAGGTATCACTTGTAGTTGCTCGCGTGTAAACCCCCGCTGTGGGGCAGTTGAATCCAGTCTATAGATCGGTGGTCTACCAGTTAATCGTGTTATCGTTGATATGTTATGTGTGGTAACACTCCAAATCTGATCAGTAGCTCTTTTTTTACCGCCTTCAAGCTCTCCTGGTTCATACAGATATCTAACAGTGACATCGCCGAGAATCGGCTTGGAAACGCTATCTATTTTTGATCTTCCGGGTATATACTTTTTTTTAATCGCGTCGCTGTGCTTCATGTTGATTGCTCGGGTAATCTCGTTATTTAACGCTGCAATTACGCCTGGTAATCTTTTAACCCATTCACGAGATCGTTTTTCCTGGATGAATTATTTCGCGTATTGATATCCAAATAACCGTTCAGCAAGAGTCCGATTGAATCGTTCAACAATTGCCTGATCACGATGTAGCGCAGTATGACCTCGTCGTATCGCGACGCTATGATGTTTCAGCGTTGATAAAACAGCGCCGCGAAATGCATTGCCAGGATCAACTTGCAATAGATTTGGCCAGTGCAGAGGACCCCTTCGGTAAATCCGCTCAAACGCATCGGCTACTTCAGTTGCTGACTTTGTTTTTAACGGCTCCGCTTGTTTGTATCGACTCGCAACATCAACTACGGTTAGCGCGTATTTGTAACCGTTGTCATGCGGCAGAAATAGTATATCAGCCTGATGAACTTCATTAGGTACGCTGACATCAAAGCGCGAAAAGTTGATTTGTTTAGGCGGTGGTAGATAAATTTGCCATATAGCCTGTTTGGATAACCAATTAGCCGCAGTGGCCTTTGTTACCTTTGCAGCGCTTGCGAGTTTACCAATTGCGGCCTTCCCCTTCCAGTATCCTCTCGGAGAATAATAGATGGATTCCATGTTGTTATTATAAATGCTAGCGTTTTCAATTACCAGCGCGAGAAGCTCCGCTTCCAATCATTAATTTACCTTTCATAGCCGATTTTACCAACCATGAAGCCAATTTTTCTTTGAATGATTTATCAGGAATAGCATTTAACGCGTGAATTAATTTTACATCCGCGATATGACGCTGTTGCAGATCGCTACTTTTGTAGTAAGCAACATCATGAGCATGACACGCCTTATCGATAGCGTTTATTGGATACTCACCGGGTTTGGGCTGATTTTGATCATCGAGTCTGATATCTAATCGTGTTCCGGGGCCACAGTAGCTATATCCTGGGAGGTGCTTTTCTCCTGGATACTTTGCCCACGGTGTTCCGGGGAGTTTTGATAACTTGGCTGGAATATCACCTCCTCGCTTTTTTTTAAAGCATCCCCGGGTCTAATAGAAATAAATCTAAATTTCTTTGTACCGCATCGTGCACACTTACCAGTAAGTGCCGATCTGTTATTTCTTGTTGTAACGGTTGTCATATCATTTGTGCCAGTACGCACTCTACACTTCACACAATATAAATCCATAATTTATGTATAGAGATATGAATATAATTGATTTTTCGGCGACTAAAACAAGAGAACCAGTTAAGCATGTTGCAGCGTTACCAAACTCGATCCGGATGATTATCATCGGACCATATGGATCCGGCAAGACGCAATTGTTACTCAATTTAATAATGAGATGGATGAAGTGGGATAAGTTGTATTTAATCGCCCCCAGCGTGGATGATCAACGATGCTACGAGGTGTTAAAATATTTTAACGAGAATGCATCAGCGATCGCTGAAAAAAATGTTATTGAGTTTATTACAGATATCAGTGATGCACCAGGTATTGATGATATTGATGGCGACGTTAACAATCTAGTCGTGTACGATGATGTTATGTTAGACAATCAAAAAAACCCAGCTAGGATATTTTCCAGAGGCAGGCATAAAAACACCGACGTGATATATGTCACTCAACGATACACTCAGATTCCAAAAGTAATCAGAGTCAACTGTAATATTCTTGCTGTATTCAACGGCGTTGATACACACACGCTACGAAATATTTGGCAGACATGGTGCGGCGGTGACATGGACTTGAATGGTTTTCGAAACTTTTTTAGTCATGCTCAGTCGACACCACATGGATTTGTAACGATAAATTTACATGATCCTCGGACACGATATCGTATCGGAGTTGACCAAATATTCGGTTAGTTGTAAATAATTTTCATTGTAAATAACTTCTTAGCAGCAGGGGGGAAATGACATCGACGCGGTCGTCGCGCTTTTTTACCGGACGCTGACGACGCTGGGATCGGCGCGCAGAAAGTATCATTTAAACCAAATGACGATTAGACGACCCCCCCCCCCCCCCCCGACGACGACGTCGTTTTTTTTTACCGGGCGCTGACGACACCGGATCCGCTGAGTGCAGAAAGTATTAATTAAACCAAATGACGATTGGACAAAATGTCCGATTCGCCCCCCCCCCCCCCGCTGCTTGGCGCGTTGTATCCTGGAAACTTTAAATCGGGTAAATCGGCTTCTGTGATATTATACTCGGTTAGGAATTTTTGTTTATTATCATCGCTGTTAGCGGATATTGTTTTAACGATTCGCTCATTAATATATTCCATGTCTGATATAAGTTGATTTAACACCTCAACGTGTTTTCGTGCTTTTGTTTTCCGTAGTTGTTCTAGTTGCAATTGGTAATTACGATTAATCTCGGTAAAAGCACCAATGATATCATTTAAATCAACTGTGACCACGGCGGACGATTCAGGAGTTTCCTTATACGGAAAATACCATTGCATGGTATTCCTGTCTTGAAATATAAACCTACTGGGTAATAACGTGTTTTTTATAATAGACAAATCATCTCGATACCCGGGATAAATCTCATGATACGATTGCGCATTTGTGTGCAAGTCCGCGGGGATTTCATGAGGTGGATTCTTGGGCCAACCTAGCATGGTTCTTATTGAACTGTTATAAATATCAACCATATACCCCGGTGTGCTTATTTCAATCGTCGACGATAACGTCGGTTCATGAACCGTAATAGCGATTTTTGATTCTTTTCCTGTGATCGATTTTATCCTGCGTTGAAATTCTTTATTGATTTGTTCTACTTGGTATGACCCAGTTGGTATTGTAACCTCCTTCCAGTTTGGGGTCCCATCGGGTTTATTTGTCCATGCAAAAATCAGCGAGTTATTAGGTTGTTGTCCGTTAAATGCTTCCGCTCGGATATTAGGCCAACTGTGATATACTCGCAATTTTGCCAGCGCTATTTCCTTCACAGCAATCGGAGAAGGGAAGTTTACACTGAATTCTGGCTTCGTTGATGTTATCGATATCATACTTGTTTGTACCGGAGTGGTGTTCTCCGCGATCCGTTGAAGTAATTGAAACCCTTCGGGGTTCAGCGACATTATTATTATTCGCTGTTTCTAGTGTTTAATTTCAACACCGAATATTAACAACCTGCTTGTTTTCAGGAGAATGTTTTAAGCCCATTGAAGTGGTTTCAGCGACGTGGTTTCCAGCTTCCAGTTGAAAATCCTCGATTTTTGACATCGCGGAGTCATACAACTGGACCATCGTGGAGAATTCAACATCGGATATAAACGAATTATCTATCGCCAACGAGATCAACCCGGATAATTTCGAGTACGCGTCGGATACTATTTGATGTTTTACTGTATACTCGTTGAGTTTTTTCTGAGAACACGATGATATCTTTCTAGTGATTGCGTTGGCGACTCCAGCAATTGTTGTCGCCGCGGAGATAGCGATTGGAACAGCGATCGGGGCCATCACGGTCACCGTGGATAAAATGACACCGGTACCAGCTACTATACCTGACACCGAGTACACGGCCAGGTCGATGGCGGTTATTTTTCGGCGGTATTTTTTTATTTTTACACGGTATTGTTCGGAAAGCGTTTTCAAGTTCGAGGAGAATTCTTTTACGGTATCGAATCGATATTGATGTGACGTCGGTGATACCTCTGATTCAATTACCTTGGTGGTCATTTTTATTTTAAAAGAGCAAGTGTTTTTAATTACTTAGATCCGCTACAAATTCCACATACCATGTAATGTTTGCCCTGGTTAAATTTCTATCAACGGCTCTAATTGTAAACGGTTCAGTTGCGTCCTTGTCTATAATTGTTGATATTGTATTGTTAAACCCGAATGAACTCGACGATGATATATTAAACTGCATCATTGAAACCAGTGTCAATCGATAAATGCCCTTAACAGTTGCGGTAATATTTACTATATTCTGTGTAGGAGTCCAAGTGAATGATCCATGCCGAATCGTGTATACTGTGTTGATGGTGTTCTCATGAGGGATTTTTATTTTTGTCATTCCCGGTAGTTTGTCCTTAATCGCTGCAACATCAGCGTTGATTGTTACTATTTTCCATTTATTCGCGTCTATATCCCCCTTAATCGCTGCAACATCACTTTTGATTGTTCCTATTTCCTGTCCAGTGATATTTCTTCCACCAAATAATTTTTGTTCATCAATTAATGTTTTAATTTCAGCTAGGGTCGGTTTAGATGTAGCCGGGTTTCCAAAAAAATCCGCGCTAAGCTCGTTAATCTTAAGTCGTTGTTGAGCAAAAATATGATCGCGGATGCTATAATAAGTCATCGGGAAGTATTGGGGTCGACAACACCCGGAAAAAAATTCTCGATGATCTCATTAACCTTAAGGCGCTGTTGGTCTGTTATATGCAAGTAGATTTTAGCAAATTTCATGGTATCTCCGGGTTTCAAAACCCCCTCGAAGAATTTATCAACAACGTCGTTGGCGATTTTTTGTTTGCCCATGAACTCTTTTAAGTAAGAAAGACTCTCTTGAATTTTTTCAAGGTCTATGTCGTTAACCTCGGCGGGGGTAAACAATTTACTTTTTTTGTTGTTATAAAAGAAGTTAGTAAAAAGGTCTCTGAGATTAATCCGTTCAAGGTCTTTAATATACCCGTTGCTGTGGTTATGACTGTCAATGAACGTTTTAATTTCAGCAAGAGTCGGTGTAGATATAGCCGGGTTTCCAAAAAACCTATCAGCGATGTCGATGGTGGGGTTATGTTTGTCGACGGACGCTTGGAGTTCTATGACCCTCCTAATGTATGTACGAAGGGGGCCATCTGGGGATGTTTGTTCATTTATGAACGTTTTAATTTCAGCGAGGGTCATAACAACAATGGCCGGGTCTCCAAAAAACTTATTAACGATGTTTCTGAGAAAACTATTATACTTTCGTATATATTCTTCCAGCTCACTAGCATGCTTGGCAATCGCGTCTGTGATCGTGGATACAAGTTCACCCGGCTTCAATTTACCATCGCTGGAATACAGCGCTATACTGTTTTCAGCGACATCGCTCTTCCGTGTTAAAACGTCATCCAGCGACACATTACTGGATTTTAATTTACCCTGACGATCTTGAAATACAACTATTTCGCCCGGGTCAACACTGGTTAGATTTAACGTATCAGCGATTTCACCCTCGTTTAGTTTTTTTATGTCATCGGTGGCGAGCGTTTCCGTGGATTCTTTCAGCGCCGAAACCGGTCGTCCCCAGATATCAATCATTATTATTGTAAAAAAACACAGTGTTTTTAATTAACCCGCCGGGCCTCTACGACCCCACTAGTGTATTCGTTTACAACCACATGAGGTGGTTTCCGCGATGATGAAATCGCCGCGAGTACGTTCAATACCTCACGGCCGCATATCGGTGGGTCACTTAATTGTTGTGTTGGCAGCGTGGAATAAAAAACCGGGGCTGAACACGCCCGGATATACCGCATGAACTCGTTCGGCGGGCCTAGCCCATATGAATCAAAATAGACGATCGCACGCGGATCAATTGCGTATGCAACCCAATGAGTTCCCGCTCCGGAGGATTTATCGAGGTTAATTATACCGGTTTCAATATTCCTTGGTTTCGTTGGTAATTGATCCCTCATAAAAACACCTCTGAAGTTTTTTATCGCTAACGCGTTTGCGGCATCTATTAAATCAAAATTAGACATAGGAGTCATTGACTCCTCAACCATAGACTCTTGCGTTAATAAACGGTTCCCGGTAGTCTTAGACCCTTCCCCGAGTACCATGAATACGGGGTTCCCGGTAGTCTTAGACCCTTTCCGGCTACGGGTCGTCTTCGTTTCTTTTTTTTTATAGCCTTTCCCGGTTGCCTTCTTCAATGCCATTCCCGCCGCGGTACCAACGGCTCCTAACGCCGCCGCCTTCGCCACTGCTGGGGCCGCCGCGGCAATCAACGCTGGAATCGCAGCTAACAGCGGAAATATCCCACCGGTCTTTTCCATGTTTTTAATCGCTGCGGCCGAAAAATCTATTTGAACACCCTTTTTATTCCTCATCGCATCATTGAAATGTTTTATTTGACGCGCCGTCAACGATATCTTATGATTACCACCTGCCATCTGTGACGGCTTTAACGTTATTGTGGTTCCACATTGTTTAGCCGACTTTGATCGTAATTTCTTGACTTGACCATCGGTCAACTCTACACCGACAACACTATACGACATTTTTATTGTAAACGCGTTTATGTTTTCAATTACATGTTTTCCACTGGTGCATCAACGATTCTCATTCGTCCACCAACACCTTCCAACAGCATTGATTTATCGCTGAGAATGACAGCAACCGCTCTATAATCAACACCACCCGGGGATATACGAGCTCGTAAGTGTATATCAACGACGGACTGTCTCGTTAAATCAAGATGTTCCAACGAAAAGTAATAAATCGGACACAGGTTTTTAAAATCAAGTTGTGATATTTGCAAACCGGTGTCGACGTTTTGATCACGACCCATATATGACAGCATCCGATGATACACGCGAGCAATATGGTTGTTGTCGTAATTAAGCTGTATATCCTCGGATGGTTCCTGTTGTCCGTTTATTCTCAGCGAAACCTCCCTGACTCCTAATCGATCAAATATCATATGGCTGCGTTCTTGATTACCAAATCGATCCCTATTCTGTAGCGCTATAAATATATGACGCGGGGCTGAAACGCCTTGTTTTGATGCCAGGTGCCATGTAAATGTATCAGCGACATTATCCTCTTTAGCATCAGTTGTTACCGCTAGCCAACTCAACAACGATTTCCCTCCCTGTTCCATAAATGATAACAATCGTGCTTCCGTGGTAACTGATGGAGTCAACACCGGCATCCACAATGCTATTTTAGTTAAAACGACTTTACCGTTAGTGACGCCAGCAGCACGCCATATTGCATTGTTATCATCGCCCCATTCGCCTTAGCGCGATTGTATGCTTAGCCCCATAGATAACTTTTCTGACATTTCTACAAAATCCGAATATGTGATGGAGTGGAATCGCGCATGAAAACTGTCGGCGTTGTCCTTGCAATGTTGCTACTCGTGTTGCAAACCCTAGATTAAAATTATCGTTAGTACTTTTTATAACAGTGAAATCAGCGCCTGGTTTTGCTCTGCGGTCTGGGTTAGCTGCTTCAGCCTGGTCAACTGCGTTATCTCTTCCCGTCAGCACGTTAATGTACTGAATATGATCAGAGTTATTAGTGGTATCCTTTGCGAACATCATAGATGGGCCCGCCGATCTTGTATAATCATCTGAGTATCTTGCTAGCCCAATTATCGTCGTTGCAACATCAACCTCGCGTTCTATTGATTCAATTTCTCGCCCGTCAATAAGATATCTGGCACTCTCAAATAACGCCATGATACCGTTGTTGACAAAACCAACTCGAACACGACCGTCATTTACGTATGGTGCATTATCGGCAGCATTTGTTACAAGTTCTCCCTCAATTTCGATAAACGCTTCACACGGCAAAAAGTATTTACTGGTATCTTGGACTTGAAGTTCAATTCGCGATCGTAGGTCGGCTTGTGGTGGTTGATAGGAATAAAATTGATAATCACGGACAGAATCATCCCTGCGCACTGGGGCGTCCATATCAAACGCGGGATCAGCGGTTCGCGCAAACATTTTATTATTTATCATGTTGATGTTTTCAATTGCAATTCATCAACGTCGTTTTCGTCGTAAATTCTTTGAATCCTGTTTAAGACCACTTCCCGCTATCGCGTTCATGAGCGCCTTGGTTGTTGCATCGGTGGATGGCTTTGCCATCAATGGCTGAGCCGCCAACGACTCTAGTTTTTCTTCCACGGCGTTATTTATTACTTTACTGACATTTGCAGGCATCACTGTCGTTGATGGCATCACCGGTGGTTTCTGTTTTCTTTTTCTCACCAACGATGCTAGTTTATCTCGTGCGGCAGAAAACGCCCTTCCGGCAACATCTCCAATAGCACTAATACCCCTATCACGAATAACATCAATAGCCTTCATTCCTAATTGTTTGGCTAACGGCGCCACTTTTGGAGCCATTCTTGTAAATAACCCCGCAATGGTGCTACCGAGACCGTCTCCGTACCACGCGCGGTATACAGGCAATCGTGAGTTTAACACGTAGACGGTGACTGGTTTATCATGGTTGTAGTGTATAATCATCTTTATTATAAAAACACCAGTGTTTTCCAATTAGTGATTGGTCAATCGCTGTAATGACCGTGGTCATCAAAACCGTCCACGAGTTCGTCTATGAGCGTTCGATATACATTAATGTCCATGATACCACCGGCAAATAACCGCCTGCAAATATCAGCGGCCTCATTGATTATTTCCGGAGAGCTATTTCCGGCTCGTTTTCCTCCGATTAATACCTCCAGCCGTGATATATCACTGAGAACATTACCAGGACAAGTAACGTCTTTACCAACAGAGTATCCTTTTCCTTTTTTTGGTTTCCTACTTTTAACATTCTCGAGGAATGCTTTGTAATCGGTATCACCACGTGGTATTATATCCTTATATCTACTTGCTAAATACACTATTCTTGTCCATTTTTCCACCGAATTTACATTTTTCTCGAAGCCGCTAATGATATGCTCATCTCGTGTGCCCTTAGCAAAATTTGTAACAGTAAAATTAACTAATTCTTCATCGTCAAGATTTCTGATTGTGTCTATTGTGCTCTTTTAAAGTACATTACGGGGTATATTCCCCTCTTTCTCTATTTCTTCCGGTATTTCTTCCGGTATTTCTTCTTCTGGTTCTCTTGCGGTGGCGCCTAGTTCTTCTTCATCGGCCATTGTAACATAAGGTTCTTGTGGGTCCGTTATAGCGAGTGGTGGCGGCCTCTCCCTCCGTTGGTTTGTTGTAGCAACCGCTATTTTCGCAGGAAGTGTTTCCAGAGACTCTTTTGTTTGCTCGGTCTGAGCCGCTATCTTTTTAAGCGCACCGAGGACGGGAACAGTTGCACTCGTTATCGGAGCAAAGAGTTGTTCACTTCCAACAGCAAAATCAGTTTGTAGTTGTTTCCGCGGTTGAAGTTGTTTTCGGACCCTGTCTCGTAACGGTATGAACTTTTTAAGCGCTGCTAGCCGCTCTCTGGCTAGCTTAGTAGTAAGTGATTCGCCTACCATTATTGCAAATTGCTCCGTAATTTCTAATTTCCCTGTGGCAGAACACCTGTCGCGTCAGACGCACGTTACCACGACCTATCGGGGAAAAAAGAAATGTATACAATGTAAAAATTCACTTCCGTACGCTACGTGAACAGGTATGCCATTAAATTGGGGGCTCCACGGAGTTTTCGTCTATAATCCTTCTAATGTTTTTGATCTTACTAGAAATCTCCCGCCGTCGTTCATAAACACGTCCGAGATTTTTTCGTACTGTCTCAACGGCAGTGAATAGTCCAATGAATATATTTACGTCATTGTGGTACAGGTTTTCATTAATCGTATGTTGTAATCGTTTTATAAAAGCGTATTCGCGGGCCAGGGTAAAACGCCCCCGTTTCGATTGTTCGTTAATAATTTCATAATCGGATAATATTCTTTCGCTGTTGAGACCATCAGATAATTCAATTCCTTGATTTTTTAATTTTGAAATCTCGGTTAATATATTATTGATGTCTTCGATATTCATATTCTTATAACATCTTATTTCTAAATAAAAAAAAATGAACTCCAGGCACGTTAACATCTTTACTGCCTAGAGAAATATGTGCGTGATTATGGACTCGTATAACATAAAGTTGCCACCGCATCTTCGTGTTAACAGAGAGTATTATGATTGGACGGCACACCCGTTTGGCAACCCCGCTGGCGCCCTATGACGTCAGAGAGGCCCATCGGTTACTTAATTAAGGACATTCACATCTTGGAACCCCTTGGGTGCCTTCGCATTCATCTGAGCCCAAGGGAACCCCGAAACATACATCTCCGGGAGGGAGGCCTAGGGTGACAAACGTCATCGTAGACCGCCCAGAAGATATGCTTGGGGGGACGTACGGATATATTTACAATGAAATGATGGGACGGCACAAGACAGCACAAACATAAAACGGCGGGGCGGAACTCTACGGGCGATTCTACCAATCAAAAGCAACCCAATTAAATTAACCCGGTTGCATGATTGTGAACAAAAGACAACCACACGCCCGGGTCAAGTGCGTGGGTTAGTTTTGATTGATCGAATCGGCTTTCGAAAGCCCCAGGCTTATAACGAGTCGTCTTATATATAAGGTGACTAATACAACCGCGTCAGTCACAAGGTGTGTGTTAATTTGAATTCCCTTGAATCGTTAAATCCTTGAATACTTATTAATGGTGTTTCACAGCATTTAAATGAAACCAAATATTTGAATAAAACATTAAAAAAAAGAATACAGCTGTTAGATAACAGCGTGTATTTCATTAGTTTTCATCGTAAAATGATTAATTAATCGTAACATTAATTGGACTTCAAGGGACGTAACTCTTGTCATGCGACGCTATCACAAAACGAGTTATCTCCCTTTGATGTTATATATGAAAATCGAATTCTGTGACCCGTCTTTTTTGAGATCGCTGTTTGATATACTCGTTCTGCTACTTTTCGTACTGAGACTCTACAAATATCGAAATATTTTCCTGCCTCATTCATCGACTGAAATATTTTTTCCTCGTGCGTTGATGTATCAAACTATTTGACCCCCCTTGCTTGCTTTGAAAACTTACCAGTTTGGCCTTTTTTATTATTTTCACTCTGAGAGATGGCTTGCAGATTACACAGTCTGTTATTTTGAGGACATCCATCAATGTGATCAATAACAAGACCGTCGTTGATCAATCCGTTAAACGCTTCATAGATTATTCTATGAACGTAATAGCTTTTTTTCCCGGAACCAAACATCAAATACGCCTGATTATTTACGGTACCAACCGGCTTCTTCAGTCTGTGGTTTCTAACAACGCCGTCGCGAGATGCCTCGTAATTAACGAGCACAGGATGCGGCTGAAATTCTTGGTTCATTTGTATAATAATACTACTTGTCTAATTCATTATTTGGTTTAATTATAAACCTTTCAATGTAGTCCTGAGGAGTTTTGATGATTTTGTCCTTGACGGAGTCAGCGGTGGGGTCAATGACGGCGTTTTTTATTCGCTTGTCATAATAGCGTTTTAGTTCCCTGTATCGTTTGCCGCCACAATTGATACATAATTGTGATTTACCACGCACCCCAACGTGGCAAACCAAGCACGGGAGGGGGGCCATTTGAACCATTACGAACGCTTTGTAAATGATACCCGCAGAATTCACCTCTACATGATTTATTGCACGGGGTTGTCGACCCAATCATCAACCATTTGCAGTGATTCATTATACTATATTCTTTTATTTAAATACTTGTTTTAATTATATGGAGGAGGAGTTCAAGAAACTAGCAGCAATTAAGCCCTGGAAAAATATTAAGTTCAATCTCGATAGAGCCCTCAAGGACGCACCAAAAGCGTTAATAAACGATAGAACCCTGTTGAATAAAATACGCGATTGTATCAATGAATTCAAGCGTGATGGTGCATCTCATAGTTAGTCAACATTTCGAATTGATGGTGTTGTTGATGCTACCATGAACGACAACCGCGCAGCAACGATAATATCACAACTTGACGGTAAAAAGTATTTTTTCAGAGTAAAATTCATTGTCCGGGTGGAATCAGGTAATTGGATCATACGTGATAAATTTGAACCGGTTCTCAGCGACAAGAAATCAGTCATTGTTAGCCGCGACTCCAAGCCAGGGCTGTTAACCGGAATTGACAGACCATACTATGAACGAGCGTATCCTGAAACAGCAGTTGTCTATGGAATATACCCGTTAAATAAGAAACGTGATATCGGAAAACTAGCGCCGATGAAACAGTCATCGGGGATAAATTGTGTAGCAGAACGAGTAATAGAGCATTTTGCAAATGCGTGTCGAGGAAATAAACTGACCGATTTACGACGTAGCAAAATCAACCAATGGGAGGAGACAGTGCGCGAGCGAGGAGCAACCATCAGCGACATAGCGAGATTAGAAACGTCGTTGAGATTTCCAATAACCGTTACAACGATAACCGGTGAAGTATTATACGAATCAAAGTATAGATCAAAGGGAGCCCCAATCAAAATTATTGATCATAACAAACACGCGTGGACGCCCGCGGTCACAATATTTCCACGGGATAGAACAGTAAAGTATATCCCGGGGGAATTCCTGGGAGAGGATGGTTTTCTCGCGGAGAGGAAACTATTTGATGCTATTGTTTGTTTGTGTAAAAACGACCCTGTGTCAGTGTGGTTACTTCGCAGCGCTGAAAACGATGCGGATACCTTTGATCAGTTTGTAAGACCAAACGGTGAATTATATCGCACTGAAGCGTTTCACAACAAGATGAAAAAAACCGCCATGGAATTTGAAGAGCATGATGAACAACTGCTAACAAATTGTTTTACGATTCCATCGGTTGCGGCTCATGCTGCAGCAAGGAAAAATGCGTGGAGACCAACGCGCAAGGAATTTCTACCGGATGTACAATCCAGTTGTTTGGAATACTATCACGGTGGACTATGGAACACTGAATACAACCGCGACGCTATGATTTCCGTTGATATGGTTGCCTGTTATCCAGCGAGTTTTCTCGGGTATGGATCCGCCGCTGAGTACTTTAAACGATTTGGACACCCCAGACATGAAATGACTCGTGTTGCTATTAATGGACCACTGCCTGATTTTGATTTAACCGGATTCGCTCGCATAGTATCATTTGAATTCGCAGCAGGACTTCATCGCTGTTGTTATATTTGGATCGGTAGACACATGGCTGAAAAGAGATGGCTTCCAATAGCGCTGCTACGGTTTATGATTGATTGTAGCATGCTTGTATCGTTGATTGTCAGTGACGCGATTATATCATACCGGGCGCAGACTGAAGTCTGGTTACCAGAACCAGAGCGTCTAGATAGCATAATTGACGAATCCAGAAAACACATTGATGTCGACGAGGAATATATCATCGAATGGTCCAAAAAGATATTCAACCAACGAAACCGCGAGGCAAAAGATCTCGGTAGAAGAATAATTGGTAAGTTCACACAAGGTGGAAAAAACTGCGAATATGATTTCGTAATCAAGGACGCAGTGGCAAAAAATAGATACGTGAACTGCAAAACAGCTTTCTTGTCCAATGGAACAAGGTTGGGTACAGTTGTTACCTACAGCGATGGAGACAGCCCCGCGTATCCACATTTGAGGGCATCTATGCTGGGTCACGCCACTATCAATTTATTCTCGATGATAAATAGATCTCCCGACACCGCGGTTAGAGTAGCCGTTGATTCATTTTATATAGACGTAAAGTATAAGGGAAACATAGCCGAGTTTACTAGTCCGGACGAGAGTTGGGGTACATGGAGAATTAAAAAAGAAATACGACGCGATTATTCCCCGTCAGCAGATGTCACCGTTGAAAATAATTACTTACGCGGTGATAATCTATCAGAATGGTCTAATGCACCACCGTGTTCTGATCCAATTTGTAGATATAAAACAGTTTATTTAAGCGGCTGTGGCGGGTCGGGAAAAACGACTCGGGCAATTGAATTATTTCGAACGCGGGCAAGTATAATCGTGCTTACACCGACCCATAGATTAGCGCGAGAGATAAAACAACGAAATGTTGACGCCGTTACTTATCACAGCTTTTTTCGATACAGCGGCGGTGAGTGGACTCCTGATCGAATGGGTGAAAAATTTATTCCTGAGGTTATCATCTGGGATGAGATATGTACTGTTTCGTTAGATGTTTTACAAATGTTTCTTGAGTGGTTGCTGCGCGCGAATACAGCGGTGATAATGTGCGGAGATCATGGCCAACCACCACCATTTGTCGGCGAGGGTCCACATGATTGGTTAAAGGGTTTTGTGGACTATTATGAAGAAACCGATACTGATTACCGAGCACTTGATGAACAACTGCGCGAGGTTAAAAAATTAATCAGATTACAGCCGGATAGAGTTCAATGTGAAATAATCCGCGAGGTGATTCCGGAAACGCCGTTAAATGAATTCTGGGAAACATGGAGACCAAACGATTTGATTGTAGCGAGTAGAAAGATAGTCAGAGACACACTTCAGCAAAAGTTGTTTACGTTGCATAGGAAAAGTTTCCAACGCGTCCAGTGCCGTTATGTTATAGACCCGCGGACACACGGCGGCAGAACATTGAAGTTGAAATCCCGGGCCCGACAGCGTCAGGGACAAAAAAACAAATTCTTGTGCTGAATGATATTGTGCTCGTTGATATCAGCGTCGTCGAGGACGCGCTACGTGCTGATAAATCCCCGTGGACGCTAGGATACGCAACGACAATACATTCCTCGCAGGGATTAACCATCACGGACACAATTGTTTGGATGGTTGATAATCGCATCGAATGGTCAAATCTAGTCTATCTTGCAGTGTCCAGAGTACGGAGAATGAATCAGCTTCGAAGAATTGTTATTGACGAAGCCAGTGACAACGATGACATTATTGATGCTAGCGTCATTGATAGAAAACTCTCGGGTTACCGCCAACAGGATAAAAAAAAATAGCGGGGTTTTGATATTGATGCCGAATTAATAATTGTGTTACGACAACAACAGAATAATCACTGCGCGAGTTGCAATTGTGTAATGCGCTGGCGTTATTCGGATAAAGACGCTCGCCAATTTACCGTGGACAGGATCGATAACAGTCTCGGTCATGTCAAAAACAATGTAAGGTTGACCTGTCTTGAGTGCAATAGACGCAACGGCGCTAGTTAAGACCACGCGGGGGCAATTGAGTATCGTCAGGTATCACTTGTAGTTGCTCGCGTGTAAACCCCCGCTGTGGGGCAGTTGAATCCAGTCTATAGATCGGTGGTCTACCAGTTAATCGTGTTATCGTTGATATGTTATGTGTGGTAACACTCCAAATAGGATCAGTAGCTCTTTTTTTACCGCCTTCAAGCTCTCCTGGTTCATACAGATATCTAACAGTGACATCGCCGAGAATCGGCTTGGAAACGCTATCTATTTTTGATCTTCCGGGTATATACTTTTTTTTAATCGCGTCGCTGTGCTTCATGTTGATTGCTCGGGTAATCTCGTTATTTAACGCTGCAATTACGCCTGGTAATCTTTTAACCCATTCACGAGATCGTTTTTCCTGGATGAATTATTTCGCGTATTGATATCCAAATAACCGTTCAGCAAGAGTCCGATTGAATCGTTCAACAATTGCCTGATCACGATGTAGCGCAGTATGACCTCGTCGTATCGCGACGCTATGATGTTTCAGAGTTGATAAAACAGCGCCGCGAAATGCATTGCCAGGATCAACTTGCAATAGATTTGGCCAGTGCAGAGGACCCCTTCGGTAAATCCGCTCAAACGCATCGGCTACTTCAGTTGCTGACTTTGTTTTTAACGGCTCTGCTTGTTTGTATCGACTCGCAACATCAACTACGGTTAGCGCGTATTTGTAACCGTTGTCATGCGGCAGAAATAGTATATCAGCCTGATGAACTTCATTAGGTACGCTGACATCAAAGCGCGAAAAGTTGATTTGTTTAGGCGGTGGTAGATAAATTTGCCATATAGCCTGTTTGGATAACCAATTAGCCGCAGTGGCCTTTGTTACCTTTGCAGCGCTTGCGAGTTTACCAATTGCGGCCTTCCCCTTCCAGTATCCTCTCGGAGAATAATAGATGGATTCCATGTTGTTATTATAAATGCTAGCGTTTTCAATTACCAGCGCGAGAAGCTCCGCTTCCAATCATTAATTTACCTTTCATAGCCGATTTTACCAACCATGAAGCCAATTTTTCTTTGAATGATTTATCAGGAATAGCATTTAACGCGTGAATTAATTTTACATCCGCGATATGACGCTGTTGCAGATCGCTACTTTTGTAGTAAGCAACATCATGAGCATGACACGCCTTATCGATAGCGTTTATTGGATACTCACCGGGTTTGGGCTGATTTTGATCATCGAGTCTGATATCTAATCGTGTTCCGGGGCCACAGTAGCTATATCCTGGGAGGTGCTTTTCTCCTGGATACTTTGCCCACGGTGTTCCGGGGAGTTTTGATAACTTGGCTGGAATATCACCTCCTCGCTTTTTTTTAAAGCATCCCCGGGTCTAATAGAAATAAATCTAAATTTCTTTGTACCGCATCGTGCACACTTACCAGTAAGTGCCGATCTGTTATTTCTTGTTGTAACGGTTGTCATATCATTTGTGCCAGTACGCACTCTACACTTCACACAATATAAATCCATAATTTATGTATAGAGATATGAATATAATTGATTTTTCGGCGACTAAAACAAGAGAACCAGTTAAGCATGTTGCAGCGTTACCAAACTCGATCCGGATGATTATCATCGGACCATATGGATCCGGCAAGACGCAATTGTTACTCAATTTAATAATGAGATGGATGAAGTGGGATAAGTTGTATTTAATCGCCCCCAGCGTGGATGATCAACGATGCTACGAGGTGTTAAAATATTTTAACGAGAATGCATCAGCGATCGCTGAAAAAAATGTTATTGAGTTTATTACAGATATCAGTGATGCACCAGGTATTGATGATATTGATGGCGACGTTAACAATCTAGTCGTGTACGATGATGTTATGTTAGACAATCAAAAAAACCCAGCTAGGATGTTTTCCAGAGGCAGGCATAAAAACACCGACGTGATATATGTCACTCAACGATACACTCAGATTCCAAAAGTAATCAGAGTCAACTGTAATATTCTTGCTGTATTCAACGGCGTTGATACACACACGCTACGAAATATTTGGCAGACATGGTGCGGCGGTGACATGGACTTGAATGGTTTTCGAAACTTTTTTAGTCATGCTCAGTCGACACCACATGGATTTGTAACGATAAATTTACATGATCCTCGGACATGATATCGTATCGGAGTTGACCAAATATTCGGTTAGTTGTAAATAATTTTCATTGTAAATAACTTCTTAGCAGCAGGGGGGAAATGACATCGACGCGGTCGTCGCGCTTTTTTACCGGACGCTGACGACGCTGGGATCGGCGCGCAGAAAGTAGTATTTAAACCAAATGACGATTAGACGACCCCCCCCCCGACGACGACGTCGTTTTTTTTTACCGGGCGCTGACGACACCGGATCCGCTGAGTGCAGAAAGTATTAATTAAACCAAATGACGATTGGACAAAATGTCCGATTCGCCCCCCCCCCCGCTGCTTGGCGCGTTGTATCCTGGAAACTTTAAATCGGGTAAATCGGCTTCTGTGATATTATACTCGGTTAGGAATTTTTGTTTATTATCATCGCTGTTAGCGGATATTGTTTTAACGATTCGCTCATTAATATATTCCATGTCTGATATAAGTTGATTTAACACCTCAACGTGTTTTCGTGCTTTTGTTTTCCGTAGTTGTTCTAGTTGCAATTGGTAATTACGATTAATCTCGGTAAAAGCACCAATGATATCATTTAAATCAACTGTGACCACGGCGGACGATTCAGGAGTTTCCTTATACGGAAAATACCATTGCATGGTATTCCTGTCTTGAAATATAAACCTACTGGGTAATAACGTGTTTTTTATAATAGACAAATCATCTCGATACCCGGGATAAATCTCATGATACGATTGCGCATTTGTGTGCAAGTCCGCGGGGATTTCATGAGGTGGATTCTTGGGCCAACCTAGCATGGTTCTTATTGAACTGTTATAAATATCAACCATATACCCCGGTGTGCTTATTTCAATCGTCGACGATAACGTCGGTTCATGAACCGTAATAGCGATTTTTGATTCTTTTCCTGTGATCGATTTTATCCTGCGTTGAAATTCTTTATTGATTTGTTCTACTTGGTATGACCCAGTTGGTATTGTAACCTCCTTCCAGTTTGGGGTCCCATCGGGTTTATTTGTCCATGCAAAAATCAGCGAGTTATTAGGTTGTTGTCCGTTAAATGCTTCCGCTCGGATATTAGGCCAACTGTGATATACTCGCAATTTTGCCAGCGCTATTTCCTTCACAGGAATCGGAGAAGGGAAGTTTACACTGAATTCTGGCTTCGTTGATGTTATCGATATCATACTTGTTTGTACCGGAGTGGTGTTCTCCGCGATCCGTTGAAGTAATTGAAACCCTTCGGGGTTCAGCGACATTATTATTATTCGCTGTTTCTAGTGTTTAATTTCAACACCGAATATTAACAACCTGCTTGTTTTCAGGAGAATGTTTTAAGCCCATTGAAGTGGTTTCAGCGACGTGGTTTCCAGCTTCCAGTTGAAAATCCTCGATTTTTGACATCGCGGAGTCATACAACTGGACCATCGTGGAGAATTCAACATCGGATATAAACGAATTATCTATCGCCAACGAGATCAACCCGGATAATTTCGAGTACGCGTCGGATACTATTTGATGTTTTACTGTATACTCGTTGAGTTTTTTCTGAGAACACGATGATATCTTTCTAGTGATTGCGTTGGCGACTCCAGCAATTGTTGTCGCCGCGGAGATAGCGATTGGAACAGCGATCGGGGCCATCACGGTCACCGTGGATAAAATGACACCGGTACCAGCTACTATACCTGACACCGAGTACACGGTCAGGTCGATGGCGGTTATTTTTCGGCGGTATTTTTTTATTTTTACACGGTATTGTTCGGAAAGCGTTTTCAAGTTCGAGGAGAATTCTTTTACGGTATCGAATCGATATTGATGTGACGTCGGTGATACCTCTGATTCAATTACCTTGGTGGTCATTTTTATTTTAAAAGAGCTAGTGTTTTTAATTACTTAGATCCGCTACAAATTCCACATACCATGTAATGTTTGCCCTGGTTAAATTTCTATCAACGGCTCTAATTGTAAACGGTTCAGTTGCGTCCTTGTCTATAATTGTTGATATTGTATTGTTAAACCCGAATGAACTCGACGATGATATATTAAACTGCATCATTGAAACCAGTGTCAATCGATAAATGCCCTTAACAGTTGCGGTAATATTTACTATATTCTGTGTAGGAGTCCAAGTGAATGATCCATGCCGAATCGTGTATACTGTGTTGATGGTGTTCTCATGAGGGATTTTTATTTTTGTCATTCCCGGTAGTTTGTCCTTAATCGCTGCAACATCAGCGTTGATTGTTACTATTTTCCATTTATTCGCGTCTATATCCCCCTTAATCGCTGCAACATCACTTTTGATTGTTCCTATTTCCTGTCCAGTGATATTTCTTCCACCAAATAATTTTTGTTCATCCATGAATGTTTTAATTTCAGCTAGGGTCGGTTTAGATGTAGCCGGGTTTCCAAAAAAATCCGCGCTAAGCTCGTTAATCTTAAGTCGTTGTTGAGCAAAAATATGATCGCGGATGCTATAATAAGTCATCGGGAAGTATTGGGGTCGACAACACCCGGAAAAAAATTCTCGATGATCTCATTAACCTTAAGGCGCTGTTGGTCTGTTATATGCAAGTAGATTTTAGCAAATTTCATGGTATCTCCGGGTTTCAAAACCCCCTCGAAGAATTTATCAACAACGTCGTTGGCGATTTTTTGTTTGCCCATGAACTCTTTTAAGTAAGAAAGACTCTCTTGAATTTTTTCAAGGTCTATGTCGTTAACCTCGGCGGGGGTAAACAATTTACTTTTTTTGTTGTTATAAAAGAAGTTAGTAAAAAGGTCTCTGAGATTAATCCGTTCAAGGTCTTTAATATACCCGTTGCTGTGGTTATGACTGTCAATGAACGTTTTAATTTCAGCAAGAGTCGGTGTAGATATAGCCGGGTTTCCAAAAAACCTATCAGCGATGTCGATGGTGGGGTTATGTTTGTCGACGGACGCTTGGAGTTCTATGACCCTCCTAATGTATGTACGAAGGGGGCCATCTGGGATGTTTGTTCATTTATGAACGTTTTAATTTCAGCGAGGGTCATAACAACAATGGCCGGGTCTCCAAAAAACTTATTAACGATGTTTCTGAGAAAACTATTATACTTTCGTATATATTCTTCCAGCTCACTAGCATGCTTGGCAATCGCGTCTGTGATCGTGGATACAAGTTCACCCGGTTTCAATTTACCATCGCTGGAATACAGCGCTATACTGTTTTCAGCGACATCGCTCTTCCGTGTTAAAACGTCATCCAGCGACACATTACTGGATTTTAATTTACCCTGACGATCTTGAAATACAACTATTTCGCCCGGGTCAACACTGGTTAGATTTAACGTATCAGCGATTTCACCCTCGATTAGTTTTTTTATGTCATCGGTGGCGAGCGTTTCCGTGGATTCTTTCAGCGCCGAAACCGGTCGTCCCCAGATATCAATCATTATTATTGTAAAAAAACACAGTGTTTTTAATTAACCCGCCGGGCCTCTACGACCCCACTAGTGTATTCGTTTACAACCACATGAGGTGGTTTCCGCGATGATGAAATCGCCGCGAGTACGTTCAATACCTCACGGCCGCATATCGGTGGGTCACTTAATTGTTGTGTTGGCAGCGTGGAATAAAAAACCGGGGCTGAACACGCCCGGATATACCGCATGAACTCGTTCGGCGGGCCTAGCCCATATGAATCAAAATAGACGATCGCACGCGGATCAATTGCGTATGCAACCCAATGAGTTCCCGCTCCGGAGGATTTATCGAGGTTAATTATACCGGTTTCAATATTCCTTGGTTTCGTTGGTAATTGATCCCTCATAAAAACACCTCTGAAGTTTTTTATCGCTAACGCGTTTGCGGCATCTATTAAATCAAAATTAGACATAGGAGTCATTGACTCCTCAACCATAGACTCTTGCGTTAATAAACGGTTCCCGGTAGTCTTAGACCCTTCCCCGAGTACCATGAATACGGGGTTCCCGGTAGTCTTAGACCCTTTCCGGCTACGGGTCGTCTTCGTTTCTTTTTTTTTATAGCCTTTCCCGGTTGCCTTCTTCAATGCCATTCCCGCCGCGGTACCAACGGCTCCTAACGCCGCCGCCTTCGCCACTGCTGGGGCCGCCGCGGCAATCAACGCTGGAATCGCAGCTAACAGCGGAAATATCCCACCGGTCTTTTCCATGTTTTTAATCGCTGCGGCCGAAAAATCTATTTGAACACCCTTTTTATTCCTCATCGCATCATTGAAATGTTTTATTTGACGCGCCGTCAACGATATCTTATGATTACCACCTGCCATCTGTGACGGCTTTAACGTTATTGTGGTTCCACATTGTTTAGCCGACTTTGATCGTAATTTCTTGACTTGACCATCGGTCAACTCTACACCGACAACACTATACGACATTTTTATTGTAAACGCGTTTATGTTTTCAATTACATGTTTTCCACTGGTGCATCAACGATTCTCATTCGTCCACCAACACCTTCCAACAGCATTGATTTATCGCTGAGAATGACAGCAACCGCTCTATAATCAACACCACCCGGGGATATACGAGCTCGTAAGTGTATATCAACGACGGACTGTCTCGTTAAATCAAGATGTTCCAACGAAAAGTAATAAATCGGACACAGGTTTTTAAAATCAAGTTGTGATATTTGCAAACCGGTGTCGACGTTTTGATCACGACCCATATATGACAGCATCCGATGATACACGCGAGCAATATGGTTGTTGTCGTAATTAAGCTGTATATCCTCGGATGGTTCCTGTTGTCCGTTTATTCTCAGCGAAACCTCCCTGACTCCTAATCGATCAAATATCATATGGCTGCGTTCTTGATTACCAAATCGATCCCTATTCTGTAGCGCTATAAATATATGACGCGGGGCTGAAACGCCTTGTTTTGATGCCAGGTGCCATGTAAATGTATCAGCGACATTATCCTCTTTAGCATCAGTTGTTACCGCTAGCCAACTCAACAACGATTTCCCTCCCTGTTCCATAAATGATAACAATCGTGCTTCCGTGGTAACTGATGGAGTCAACACCGGCATCCACAATGCTATTTTAGTTAAAACGACTTTACCGTTAGTGACGCCAGCAGCACGCCATATTGCATTGTTATCATCGCCCCTTCGCGTTAGCGCGATTGTATGCTTAGCCCCATAGATAACTTTTCTGACATTTCTACAAAATCCGAATATGTGATGGAGTGGAATCGCGCATGAAAACTGTCGGCGTTGTCCTTGTAATGTTGCTACTCGTGTTGCAAACCCTAGATTAAACTTATCGTTAGTACTTTTTATAACAGTGAAATCAGCGCCTGGTTTTGCTCTGCGGTCTGGGTTAGCTGCTTCAGCCTGGTCAACTGCGTTATCTCTTCCCGTCAGCACGTTAATGTACTGAATATGATCAGCGTTATTAGTGGTATCCTTTGCGAACATCATAGATGGGCCCGCCGATCTTGTATAATCATCTGAGTATCTTGCTAGCCCAATTATCGTCGTTGCAACATCAACCTCGCGTTCTATTGATTCAATTTCTCGCCCGTCAATAAGATATCTGGCACTCTCAAATAACGCCATGATACCGTTGTTGACAAAACCAACTCGAACACGACCGTCATTTACGTATGGTGCATTATCGGCAGCATTTGTTACAAGTTCTCCCTCAATTTCGATAAACGCTTCACACGGCAAAAAGTATTTACTGGTATCTTGGACTTGAAGTTCAATTCGCGATCGTAGGTCGGCTTGTGGTGGTTGATAGGAATAAAATTGATAATCACGGACAGAATCATCCCTGCGCACTGGGGCGTCCATATCAAACGCGGGATCAGCGGTTCGCGCAAACATTTTATTATTTATCATGTTGATGTTTTCAATTGCAATTCATCAACGTCGTTTTCGTCGTAAATTCTTTGAATCCTGTTTAAGACCACTTCCCGCTATCGCGTTCATGAGCGCGTTGGTTGTTGCATCGGTGGATGGCTTTGCCATCAATGGCTGAGCCGCCAACGACTCTAGTTTTTCTTCCACGGCGTTATTTATTACTTTACTGACATTTGCAGGCATCACTGTCGTTGATGGCATCACCGGTGGTTTCTGTTTTCTTTTTCTCACCAACGATGCTAGTTTATCTCGTGCGGCAGAAAACGCCCTTCCGGCAACATCTCCAATAGCACTAATACCCCTATCACGAATAACATCAATAGCCTTCATTCCTAATTGTTTGGCTAACGGCGCCACTTTTGGAGCCATTCTTGTAAATAACCCCGCAATGGTGCTACCGAGACCGTCTCCGTACCACGCGCGGTATACAGGCAATCGTGAGTTTAACACGTAGACGGTGACTGGTTTATCATGGTTGTAGTGTATAATCATCTTTATTATAAAAACACCAGTGTTTTCCAATTAGTGATTGGTCAATCGCTGTAATGACCGTGGTCATCAAAACCGTCCACGAGTTCGTCTATGAGCGTTCGATATACATTAATGTCCATGATACCACCGGCAAATAACCGCCTGCAAATATCAGCGGCCTCATTGATTATTTCCGGAGAGCTATTTCCGGCTCGTTTTCCTCCGATTAATACCTCCAGCCGTGATATATCACTGAGAACATTACCAGGACAAGTAACGTCTTTACCAACAGAGTATCCTTTTCCTTTTTTTGGTTTCCTACTTTTAACATTCTCGAGGAATGCTTTGTAATCGGTATCACCACGTGGTATTATATCCTTATATCTACTTGCTAAATACACTATTCTTGTCCATTTTTCCACCGAATTTACATTTTTCTCGAAGCCGCTAATGATATGCTCATCTCGTGTGCCCTTAGCAAAATTTGTAACAGTAAAATTAACTAATTCTTCATCGTCAAGATTTCTGATTGTGTCTATTGTGCTCTTTTAAAGTACATTACGGGGTATATTCCCCTCTTTCTCTATTTCTTCCGGTATTTCTTCCGGTATTTCTTCTTCTGGTTCTCTTGCGGTGGCGCCTAGTTCTTCTTCATCGGCCATTGTAACATAAGGTTCTTGTGGGTCCGTTATAGCGAGTGGTGGCGGCCTCTCCCTCCGTTGGTTTGTTGTAGCAACCGCTATTTTCGCAGGAAGTGTTTCCAGAGACTCTTTTGTTTGCTCGGTCTGAGCCGCTATCTTTTTAAGCGCACCGAGGACGGGAACAGTTGCACTCGTTATCGGAGCAAAGAGTTGTTCACTTCCAACAGCAAAATCAGTTTGTAGTTGTTTCCGCGGTTGAAGTTGTTTTCGGACCCTGTCTCGTAACGGTATGAACTTTTTAAGCGCTGCTAGCCGCTCTCTGGCTAGCTTAGTAGTAAGTGATTCGCCTACCATTATTGCAAATTGCTCCGTAATTTCTAATTTCCCTGTGGCAGAACACCTGTCGCGTCAGACGCACGTTACCACGACCTATCGGGGAAAAAAGAAATGTACACAATGTAAAAATTCACTTCCGTACGCTACGTGAACAGGTATGCCATTAAATTGGGGGCTCCACGGAGTTTTCGTCTATAATCCTTCTAATGTTTTTGATCTTACTAGAAATCTCCCGCCGTCGTTCATAAACACGTCCGAGATTTTTTCGTACTGTCTCAACGGCAGTGAATAGTCCAATGAATATATTTACGTCATTGTGGTACAGGTTTTCATTAATCGTATGTTGTAATCGTTTTATAAAAGCGTATTCGCGGGCCAGGGTAAAACGCCCCCGTTTCGATTGTTCGTTAATAATTTCATAATCGGATAATATTCTTTCGCTGTTGAGACCATCAGATAATTCAATTCCTTGATTTTTTAATTTTGAAATCTCGGTTAATATATTATTGATGTCTTCGATATTCATATTCTTATAACATCTTATTTCTAAATAAAAAAAAATGAACTCCAGGCACGTTAACATCTTTACTGCCTAGAGAAATATGTGCGTGATTATGGACTCGTATAACATAAAGTTGCCACCGCATCTTCGTGTTAACAGAGAGTATTATGATTGGACGGCACACCCGTTT
Source organism: Sinohyriopsis cumingii (assembly GCA_028554795.2). Classification (NCBI taxonomy): domain Eukaryota; kingdom Metazoa; phylum Mollusca; class Bivalvia; order Unionida; family Unionidae; genus Sinohyriopsis; species Sinohyriopsis cumingii. Next base: position 427,010 of record JAPYKE020000094.1, on the reverse strand, counting down.
GGCAACCCCGCTGGCGCCCTATGACGTCAGAGAGGCCCATCGGTTACTTAATTAAGGACATTCACATCTTGGAACCCCTTGGGTGCCTTCGCATTCATCTGAGCCCAAGGGAACCCCGAAACATACATCTCCGGGAGGGAGGCCTAGGGTGACAAACGTCATCGTAGACCGCCCAGAAGATATGCTTGGGGGGACGTACGGATATATTTACAATGAAATGATGGGACGGCACAAGACAGCACAAACATAAAACGGCGGGGCGGAACTCTACGGGCGATTCTACCAATCAAAAGCAACCCAATTAAATTAACCCGGTTGCATGATTGTGAACAAAAGACAACCACACGCCCGGGTCAAGTGCGTGGGTTAGTTTTGATTGATCGAATCGGCTTTCGAAAGCCCCAGGCTTATAACGAGTCGTCTTATATATAAGGTGACTAATACAACCGCGTCAGTCACAAGGTGTGTGTTAATTTGAATTCCCTTGAATCGTTAAATCCTTGAATACTTATTAATGGTGTTTCACAGCATTTAAATGAAACCAAATATTTGAATAAAACATTAAAAAAAAGAATACAGCTGTTAGATAACAGCGTGTATTTCATTAGTTTTCATCGTAAAATGATTAATTAATCGTAACATTAATTGGACTTCAAGGGACGTAACTCTTGTCATGCGACGCTATCACAAAACGAGTTATCTCCCTTTGATGTTATATATGAAAATCGAATTCTGTGACCCGTCTTTTTTGAGATCGCTGTTTGATATACTCGTTCTGCTACTTTTCGTACTGAGACTCTACAAATATCGAAATATTTTCCTGCCTCATTCATCGACTGAAATATTTTTTCCTCGTGCGTTGATGTATCAAACGATTTGACCCCCCTTGCTTGCTTTGAAAACTTACCAGTTTGGCCTTTTTTATTATTTTCACTCTGAGAGATGGCTTGCAGATTACACAGTCTGTTATTTTGAGGACATCCATCAATGTGATCAATAACAAGACCGTCGTTGATCAATCCGTTAAACGCTTCATAGATTATTCTATGAACGTAATAGCTTTTTTTCCCGGCACCAAACATCAAATACGCCTGATTATTTACGGTACCAACCGGCTTCTTCAGTCTGCGGTTTCTAACAACGCCGTCGCGAGATGCCTCGTAATTAACTAGCACAGGATGCGGCTGAAATTCTTGGTTCATTTGTATAATAATACTACTTGTCTAATTCATTATTTGGTTTAATTATAAACCTTTCAATGTAGTCCTGAGGAGTTTTGATGATTTTGTCCTTGACGGAGTCAGCGGTGGGGTCAATGACGGCGTTTTTTATTCGCTTGTCATAATAGCGTTTTAGTTCCCTGTATCGTTTGCCGCCACAATTGATACATAATTGTGATTTACCACGCACCCCAACGTGGCAAACCAAGCACGGGAGGGGGGCCATTTGAACCATTACGAACGCTTTGTAAATGATACCCGCAGAATTCACCTCTACATGATTTATTGCACGGGGTTGTCGACCCAATCATCAACCATTTGCAGTGATTCATTATACTATATTCTTTTATTTAAATACTTGTTTTAATTATATGGAGGAGGAGTTCAAGAAACTAGCAGCAATTAAGCCCTGGAAAAATATTAAGTTCAATCTCGATAGAGCCCTCAAGGACGCACCAAAAGCGTTAATAAACGATAGAACCCTGTTGAATAAAATACGCGATTGTATCAATGAATTCAAGCGTGATGGTGCATCTCATAGTTAGTCAACATTTCGAATTGATGGTGTTGTTGATGCTACCATGAACGACAACCGCGCAGCAACGATAATATCACAACTTGACGGTAAAAAGTATTTTTTCAGAGTAAAATTCATTGTCCGGGTGGAATCAGGTAATTGGATCATACGTGATAAATTTGAACCGGTTCTCAGCGACAAGAAATCAGTCATTGTTAGCCGCGACTCCAAGCCAGGGCTGTTAACCGGAATTGACAGACCATACTATGAACGAGCGTATCCTGAAACAGCAGTTGTCTATGGAATATACCCGTTAAATAAGAAACGTGATATCGGAAAACTAGCGCCGATGAAACAGTCATCGGGGATAAATTGTGTAGCAGAACGAGTAATAGAGCATTTTGCAAATGCGTGTCGAGGAAATAAACTGACCGATTTACGACGTAGCAAAATCAACCAATGGGAGGAGACAGTGCGCGAGCGAGGAGCAACCATCAGCGACATAGCGAGATTAGAAACGTCGTTGAGATTTCCAATAACCGTTACAACGATAACCGGTGAAGTATTATACGAATCAAAGTATAGATCAAAGGGAGCCCCAATCAAAATTATTGATCATAACAAACACGCGTGGACGCCCGCGGTCACAATATTTCCACGGGATAGAACAGTAAAGTATATCCCGGGGGAATTCCTGGGAGAGGATGGTTTTCTCGCGGAGAGGAAACTATTTGATGCTATTGTTTGTTTGTGTAAAAACGACCCTGTGTCAGTGTGGTTACTTCGCAGCGCTGAAAACGATGCGGATACCTTTGATCAGTTTGTAAGACCAAACGGTGAATTATATCGCACTGAAGCGTTTCACAACAAGATGAAAAAAACCGCCATGGAATTTGAAGAGCATGATGAACAACTGCTAACAAATTGTTTTACGATTCCATCGGTTGCGGCTCATGCTGCAGCAAGGAAAAATGCGTGGAGACCAACGCGCAAGGAATTTCTACCGGATGTACAATCCAGTTGTTTGGAATACTATCACGGTGGACTATGGAACACTGAATACAACCGCGACGCTATGATTTCCGTTGATATGGTTGCCTGTTATCCAGCGAGTTTTCTCGGGTATGGATCCGCCGCTGAGTACTTTAAACGATTTGGACACCCCAGACATGAAATGACTCGTGTTGCTATTAATGGACCACTGCCTGATTTTGATTTAACCGGATTCGCTCGCATAGTATCATTTGAATTCGCAGCAGGACTTCATCGCTGTTGTTATATTTGGATCGGTAGACACATGGCTGAAAAGAGATGGCTTCCAATAGCGCTGCTACGGTTTATGATTGATTGTAGCATGCTTGTATCGTTGATTGTCAGTGACGCGATTATATCATACCGGGCGCAGACTGAAGTCTGGTTACCAGAACCAGAGCGTCTAGATAGCATAATTGACGAGTCCAGAAAACACATTGATGTCGACGAGGAATATATCATCGAATGGTCCAAAAAGATATTCAACCAACGAAACCGCGAGGCAAAAGATCTCGGTAGAAGAATAATTGGTAAGTTCACACAAGGTGGAAAAAACTGCGAATATGATTTCGTAATCAAGGACGCAGTGGCAAAAAATAGATACGTGAACTGCAAAACAGCTTTCTTGTCCAATGGAACAAGGTTGGGTACAGTTGTTACCTACAGCGATGGAGACAGCCCCGCATATCCACATTTGAGGGCATCTATGCTGGGTTACGCCGCTATCAATTTATTCTCGATGATAAATAGATCTCCCGACACCGCGGTTAGAGTAGCCGTTGATTCATTTTATATAGACGTAAAGTATAAGGGAAACATAGCCGAGTTTACTAGTCCGGACGAGAGTTGGGGTACATGGAGAATTAAAAAAGAAATACGACGCGATTATTCCCCGTCAGCAGATGTCACCGTTGAAAATAATTACTTACGCGGTGATAATCTATCAGAATGGTCTAATGCACCACCGTGTTCTGATCCAATTTGTAGATATAAAACAGTTTATTTAAGCGGCTGTGGCGGGTCGGGAAAAACGACTCGGGCAATTGAATTATTTCGAACGCGGGCAAGTATAATCGTGCTTACACCGACCCATAGATTAGCGCGAGAGATAAAACAACGAAATGTTGACGCCGTTACTTATCACAGCTTTTTTCGATACAGCGGCGGTGAGTGGACTCCTGATCGAATGGGTGAAAAATTTATTCCTGAGGTTATCATCTGGGATGAGATATGTACTGTTTCGTTAGATGTTTTACAAATGTTTCTTGAGTGGTTGCTGCGCGCGAATACAGCGGTGATAATGTGCGGAGATCATGGCCAACCACCACACTTTGTCGGCGAGGGTCCACATGATTGGTTAAAGGGTTTTGTGGACTATTATGAAGAAACCGATACTGATTACCGAGCACTTGATGAACAACTGCGCGAGGTTAAAAAATTAATCAGATTACAGCCGGATAGAGTTCAATGTGAAATAATCCGCGAGGTGATTCCGGAAACGCCGTTAAATGAATTCTGGGAAACATGGAGACCAAACGATTTGATTGTAGCGAGTAGAAAGATAGAGACACACTTCAGCAAAAGTTGTTTACGTTGCATAAGGAAAAGTTTCCAACGCGTCCAGTGCCGTTATGTTATAGACCCGCGGACACACGGCGGCAGAACATTGAAGTTGAAATCCCGGGCCCGACAGCGTCAGGGACAAAAAAACAAATTCTTGTGCTGAATGATATTGTGCTCGTTGATATCAGCGTCGTCGAGGACGCGCTACGTGCTGATAAATCCCCGTGGACGCTAGGATACGCAACGACAATACATTCCTCGCAGGGATTAACCATCACGGACACAATTGTTTGGATGGTTGATAATCGCATCGAATGGTCAAGTCTAGTCTATCTTGCAGTGTCCCGAGTACGGAGGATAAATCAGCTTCGAAGAATTGTTATTGACGAAGTCACCGACAAAGTCACCGACAACGACATCATCGATGCAAGCGTCATTGATAGAAAGCTCTCGGGTTACCGCCAACAGGATAAAAAAAACATCGGCGTTTTGATATTAATGCCGAATTAATAATTGCGTTATGACAACAACAGAATAATCACTGCGCGAGTTGCAATTGTGTAATGCGCTGGCGTTATTCGGATAAAGACGCTCGCCAATTTACCGTGGACAGGATGGATAACAGTCTCGGTCATGTCAAAAACAATGTGAGGTTGACCTGTCTTGAGTGCAATAGACGCAACGGTGCTAGTTAAGACCACGCGGGGGCAATTGAGTATCGTCAGGTATCACTTGTAGTTGCTCGCGTGTAAACCCCCGCTGTGGGGCAGTTGAATCCAGTCTATAGATCGGTGGTCTACCAGTTGATCGTGTTATCGTTGATATGTTATGTGTGGTAACACTCCAAATAGGATCAGTAGCTCTTTTTTTACCGCCTTCAAGCTCTCCTGGTTCATACAGATATCTAACAGTGACATCGCCGAGAATCGGCTTGGAAACGTTATCTATTTTTGATCTTCCGGGTATATACTTTTTTTTAATCGCGTCGCTGGGCTTCATGTTGATTGCTCGGCTAATCTCGTTATTTAACGCTGCAATTACGCCTGGCAACCTTTTGACCCATTCACGAGATCGTTTTTCTTGGATGAATTCCTTCGCGTATTGATACCCAAATAACCGTTCAGCAAGAGTCCGATTGAATCGTTCAACAATTGCCTGATCACGATGTAGCGCAGTATGACCTCGTCGTATCGCGACGCTATGATGTTTCAGCGTTGATAAAACAGCGCCGCGAAATTCACTACCAGGATCAACTTGTAATAGATTTGGCCAGCGCAGAGGACCCCTTCGGTAAATCCGCTCAAACGCATCGGCTACTTCAGTTGCTGACTTTGTTTTTAACGGCTCCGCTTGTTTGTATCGACTCGCAACATCAACTACGGTTAGCGCGTATTTGTAACCGTTGTCATGCGGCAGAAATAGTATATCAGCCTGATGAACTTCATTAGGTACGCTGACATCAAAGCGCGAAAAGTTGATTTGTTTAGGCGGTGGTAGATAAATTTGCCATATAGCCTGTTTGGATAACCAATTAGCCGCAACGGCCTTTGTTACCTTTGCAGCGCTTGCGAGTTTACCAATTGCGGCCTTCCCCTTCCAGTATCCTCTCGGAGAATAATAGATGGATTCCATGTTGTTATTATAAACGCTAGCGTTTTCAATTACCAGCGCGAGAAGCTCCGCTTCCAATCATTAATTTACCTTTCATAGCCGATTTTACCAACCATGAAGCCAACTTTTCTTTGAGGGATTTATCAGGAATGGTATTTAACGCGTGAATCAATTTTACATCCGCGATATGACGCTGTTGCAGATCGCTACTTTTGTAGTAAGCAACATCATGAGCATGACACGCCTTATCGATAGCGTTTATTGGATACTCACCGGGTTTGGGCTGATTTTGATCATCGAGTCTGATATCTAATCGTGTTCCGGGGCCACAGTAGCTATATCCTGGGAGGTGCTTTTCTCCTGGATACTTTGCCCACGGTGTTCCGGGGAGTTTTGATAACTTGGCTGCAATATCACCTCCTCGCTTTTTTTTAAAACACCCCCGGGTCTAATAGAAATAAATCTAAATTTCTTTGTACCGCATTGTACACACTTACCAGTAAGTGCCGATCTGTTATTTCTTGTTGTAACGGTTGTCATATCATTTGTGCCAGTACGCACTCTACACTTCACACAATATAAATCCATAATTTATGTATAGAGATATGAATATAATTGATTTTTCGGCGACTAAAACAAGAGAACCAGTTAAGCATGTTGCAGCTTTACCAAACTCGATCCGGATGATTATCATCCGACCATCTGGATCCGGCAAGACGCAATTGTTACTCAATTTAATAATGAGATGGATGAAGTGGGATAAGTTGTATTTAATCGCCCCCAGCGTGGATGATCAACGATGCTACGAGGTGTTAAAATATTTTAACGAGAATGCATCAGCGATGGCTGAAAAAAATGTTATTGAGTTTATTACAGATATCAGTGATGCACCAGGTATTGATGATATTGATGGCGACGTTAACAATCTAGTCGTGTACGATGATGTTATGTTAGACAATCAAAAAAACCCAGCTAGGATATTTTCCAGAGGCAGGCATAAAAACATCGACGTGATATATGTCACTCAACGATACACTCAGATTCCAAAAGTAATCAGAGACAACTGTAATATTCTTGCTGTATTCAACGGCGTTGATACACACACGCTACGAAATATCTGGCAAACTTGGTGTGGCGGTGACATGGACTTGAATGGTTTTCGAAACTTTTTTAGTCATGCTCAGTCGACCCCACATGGATTTGTAACGATAAATTTACACGATCCTCGGACACGATATCGTATCGGACTTGACCAAATATTCGGTTAAATTGTAACTAATTTTCATTGTAAATAACTTCTTAGCAGCGGGGGGGGGGGGGGGCGATGACATCGACGCGGTCGTCGCGCTTTTTTACCGGACGCTGACGACGCTGGGATCGGCGCGCAGAAAGTATTAATTAAACCAAATGACGATTGGACGACCCCCGACGACGACGTCGTTTTTTTTTACCGGGCGCTGACGACACCGGATCCGCTGAGTGCAGAAAGTATTAATTAAACCAAATGACGATTGGACAAAATGTCCGATTCGCCCCCCCCTGCTGCTTGTCCTACAGGCACAAACTTCATTTAGGACCAAATATAGGTCATAATAAGTCTTTAAGTGAAAACCAATTGCCAATGTGTCCTTCTGTTCAGAAGGAGTAGCATTAACAAGACTTTCACAAATCATATGGGATACCAGATTATAACCATTTTTAATTACAACCAACTAGACAGCATAGGAAGTCTTATAGTGAAAGCCCTATGTCAATATGACCATCCATTCAAGAGTAGTAACAATAGGATTATTTTCAAGATGGCCACAACAGAAGGCCTTTTGGATATATGTGGATCTGTTTTCATTTAAGCCAATTATACACCGTAAGAAGTTTTTTTTAATATAGAGCAGAAACCCAATGTAAAAGCAACAGTCATTCTGGGGAAATGGCAAAAACAAAATTTTCAAAATGATTTCTGAGGTAGTCATGTTAGATATCAGATAACACTATTTACACTTAGAATCAACTAAACATCATAGAAATCTTTCTCTGAAAACCCCATGCTGATACAGCCAAATCAGCAAACGAAATAGTGGTAACAAGATTTTCATTATAGCTGCCATGGCTGACATATTGTATGTCCAACAGGCACCATTTGTAATTATAACCAAATTGAACCTTCGCTTGAATTTGTTTGTAAAGCGTCATGGTAATCCTCCCTTTAGCTTAGGAGGAGTAGTAGTATCAAAGTTGTGCTAAAAGACAATGGATGATGGAACCCAGATGATATATAGAAGGCTCTTCTGTTCTGTGTTCAGTAGAGTCAATAAATAAGTTATTATAAGTTGGCATCATTCAAGGTATTCATCAGATGTATGTATAAACTAGGTTTGATAAAAACCTAGTCATATTTGTTAGTTCTATCATGCCCACAAGCTATCACAGATATAATCCAAAGTCATGACCTTTGACCTTGAAATCACCATAAAAAGTGAAAACTATCAACTTCTTTATTGAAACAAAAATTATACACAAAGACTGGTCAAAGTTCCTATTTGTACAACTCAGTGTTTGTTAAAGTAATGAAATAAAAAAATGTATACAATGACCTCTGACTTGAACCCACGGTCAAGTAGGTCTGGCTTTTATACTAATTCATAGTAGTGTGGTCATGATTTATGGTCATATCTACAAATAATTTTGGAACACATGTTTTAGTGAAGACCCTGTGCCAATGCCACCGTTCAGTCAAGTTGGTTATTGTTAAAATGGTTCCCATGTTGAAGGTCAGATCAGAACTATTTTCATTCAGAATCAACTACATATTGTTCTAATGTTTAGTTGAAAGCCAATGGTGACACAAACCATTACTTCAGAATTAGCAGCCATACAAAGATTTTCATGTCCATCCAATAAACCATTTTTTCAGTCAAATCAGCGTAATTTTAACATGAAAGGAACAACATACTGCTAGAAGTGTTTTGGTGAAAATGATACATAGAAAGGTCATTCATTTAGAAAGGTCATTCATTTAGAAAGGGCATCCATTTAGAAAGGGCATCCATTTAGAAAGGGCATCCATTTAGAAAGGTCATTCATTTAGAAGGGGTATCCATAACAAGAAATTCATACTGAAAACTCTTGTGGCCATTTGGAAGGTCATAATAGCACTGTTTACATTTAAGAACAACTGCATATCATAATAAGAGTTTTGGTGAAAATGATACATAGAAAGGGTCATTCATTTAGAAGGGTTATCCATAACAAGAAATTCATACTGAAAACTCTTGTGGCCATTTGGAAGGTCATAATGGCACTGTTTACATTTAAGAACAACTGCATATCATAATAAGAGTTTTGGTGAAAATGATAGATAGAAAGGTCATTCATTTAGAAGGGTTATCCATAACAAGAAATTCATACTGAAAACTCTTGTGGCCATTTGGAAGGTCATAATGGCACTGTTTACATTTAAGAACAACTGCATATCATAATAAGAGTTTTGGTGAAAATGATACATAGAAAGGTCATCCATTTAGAAGGGTTATCCATAACAAGAAATTCATACTGAAAACTCTTGTGGCCATTTGGATGGTCATAATGGCACTGTTTACATTTATGAACAACTGCATATCATACTAAGAGTTTTGGTGAAAACTCCATGTATGTTTTTATAGGATTAATTCTATGTAAGCACATTAACTGCTGTATGGTGCCAATGAAATTTTAATTCTAAAATTGTAAAGCAAGTAAAAATTGCAAAAAAGTTAGGAAGATAAATCCTTTCTGATTAATGTTAATCTGATGTCCTACAAGATAAAAGATAAATGGTGACTGATGGTATTCCTCAAAGGTAAAGGAAATAAAGGATCAAATATTTATATACATATATATATATATATATATATATATATATATATATATATATATATATATATATATATATATATATATATATATATATATATATATATATATATATATATATATAAAGCCACATTCTGTTAACAAGTCCAAGATTTTCTCTGATAATATATTATCTTAAAACTTACTGACTTCACATGAAAATGAAAAAAATTCCTGTCTTATGTGGATGGTAGTCTATGCACTCAACAAGAATGTGTTCCTGTGGACACCGTCAAAGTCTGCACTCTACCTGAGTCTCACACATAAGATGGTATTCAAGGGTCATCTGTATGTGTCTTACATGCAATCACTCACACATAAGGAGGTATTCAAGGGTCATCTGTATGTGTCTTATATGCAAGCACTCACACATAAGGAGATATTCAAGGGTCATCTGTATGTGTCTTATATGCAAGCACTCACACATAAGGAGGTATTCAAGGGTCCTCTGTATGTGTCTTATATGCAAGCACTCACACATAAGGTGGTATTCAAGGGTCATCTGTATGTGTCTTTTATGCAAACACTCACACATAATGAGGTATTCAAGGGTCATCTGTGTGTGTTATATGCAAGCACTCACACATAAGGAGGTATTCAAGGGTCATCTGTATGTGTCTTATATGCAAGCACTCACACATAAGGTGGTATTCAATGGTCATCTGTATGTGTCTTATATGCAAGCACTCACACATAAGGTGGTATTCAAGGGTCATCTGTATGCAAGCACTTACACATAAGGTGGTATTCTAGGGTCATCTTATATGCAAACACTCACACATAAGGATCATATGTATGTGTCTTATATGCAAGCACTCACACATAAGGTGGTATTCAAGGGTCATCTGTATGTGTCTTTTATGCAAACACTCACACATAATGAGGTATTCAAGGGTCATCTGTGTGTGTTATATGCAAGCACTCACACATAAGGATGTATTCAAGGGTCATCTGTATGTGTCTTATATGCAAGCACTCACACATAAGGTGGCATTCAAGGGTCATCTGTATGTGTCTTATATGCAAACACTCCCGCATGTGGAGGTATTCAAGGGTCATCTGTATGTGTCTTATATGCAAGCACTCACACATAAGGTGGTATTCAAGGGTCATCTGTATGTGTCTTATATGCATGCACTCACACATAAGGTGGTATTCAAGGGTCCTTTGTATGTGTCTTATATGCAAACACTCACACATAAGGACGTATTCAAGGTTCATCTGTATGTGTCTTATATGCAAGCACTCACACATAAGGTGGTATTCAAGGGTCATCTGTATGTGTCTTACATGCAAGCACTGACACATAAGGAGGTATTCAAGGGTCATCTGCATGTGTCTTATATACAAGCACTCACACATAAGGTGGTGTTCAAGGGTCATCTGTATGTGTCTTATATGCAAGCACTCACACATAAGGTGGTATTCTAGGGTCATCTTATATGCAAGCACTCACACATAAGGGTCATATGTATGTGTCTTATATGCAAAGACGTACACAAGGTGGTATTCAAGGGTCATATGTATGTGTCTTATATGGAAGCACTCACACATAAGGTGGTATTCAAGGGTCATCTGTATGTGTCTTATATGCAAGCACTCACACATAAGATGGTATTCAATGGTCATTTGTATGTGTCTTATATGCAAGCACTCACACATAAGGAGGTATTCAAGGGTCATCTGTATGTGTCTTATATGCAAACACTCACACATAAGGAGGTATTCAAGGGTCATCTGTATGTGTCTTATATGCAAGCACTCACACATAAGATGGTATTCAAGGGTCATCTGTATGTGTCTTATATGCAAGCACTCACACATAAGGAGGTATTCAAGGGTCATCTGTATGTGTCTTATATGCAAGCACTCACACATAATGTGGTATTCAAGGGTCATCTATATGTGTCTTATATGCAAGCACTCACACATAAGGAGGTATTCAAGGGTCATCTGTATGTGTCTTATATGCAAGCACTCACACATAAGATGGTATTCAAGGGTCATCTGTATGTGTCTTATATGCAAGCACTCACACATAAGGAGGTATTCAAGGGTCCTCTGTATCTGTCTTATAAACAAGCACTCACACATAAGGTGGTATTCAAGGGTCCTCTGTATGTGTCTTATATGCAAGCACTCACACATAAGGTGGTATTCAAGGGTCATCTGTATGTGTCTTTTATGCAAACACTCACACATAATGAGGTATTCAAGGGTCATCTGTGTGTGTTATATGCAAGCACTCACACATAAGGAGGTATTCAAGGGTCATCTGTATGTGTCTTATATGCAAGCACTCACACATAAGGTGGTATTCAATGGTCATCTGTATGTGTCTTATATGCAAGCACTCACACATAAGGTGGTATTCAAGGGTCATCTGTATGCAAGCACTTACACATAAGGTGGTATTCTAGGGTCATCTTATATGCAAACACTCACACATAAGGATCATATGTATGTGTCTTATATGCAAGCACTCACACATAAGGTGGTATTCAAGGGTCATCTGTATGTGTCTTTTATGCAAACACTCACACATAATGAGGTATTCAAGGGTCATCTGTGTGTGTTATATGCAAGCACTCACACATAAGGATGTATTCAAGGGTCATCTGTATGTGTCTTATATGCAAGCACTCACACATAAGGTGGCATTCAAGGGTCATCTGTATGTGTCTTATATGCAAACACTCCCACATGTGGAGGTATTCAAGGGTCATCTGTATGTGTCTTATATGCAAGCACTCACACATAAGGTGGTATTCAAGGGTCATCTGTATGTGTCTTATATGCATGCACTCACACATAAGGTGGTATTCAAGGGTCCTTTGTATGTGTCTTATATGCAAACACTCACACATAAGGACGTATTCAAGGTTCATCTGTATGTGTCTTATATGCAAGCACTCACACATAAGGTGGTATTCAAGGGTCATCTGTATGTGTCTTACATGCAAGCACTGACACATAAGGAGGTATTCAAGGGTCATCTGTACGTGTCTTATATACAAGCACTCACACATAAGGTGGTGTTCAAGGGTCATCTGTATGTGTCTTATATGCAAGCACTCACACATAAGGTGGTATTCTAGGGTCATCTTATATGCAAGCACTCACACATAAGGGTCATATGTATGTGTCTTATATGCAAAGACGTACACAAGGTGGTATTCAAGGGTCTTATGTATGTGTCTTATATGGAAGCACTCACACATAAGGTGGTATTCAAGGGTCATCTGTATGTGTCTTATATGCAAGCACTCACACATAAGATGGTATTCAATGGTCATCTGTATGTGTCTTATATGCAAGCACTCACACATAAGGAGGTATTCAAGGGTCATCTGTATGTGTCTTATATGCAAACACTCACACATAAGGAGGTATTCAAGGGTCATCTGTATGTGTCTTATATGCAAGCACTCACACATAAGATGGTATTCAAGGGTCATCTGTATGTGTCTTATATGCAAGCACTCACACATAAGGAGGTATTCAAGGGTCATCTGTATGTGTCTTATATGCAAGCACTCACACATAATGTGGTATTCAAGGGTCATCTATATGTGTCTTATATGCAAGCACTCACACATAAGGAGGTATTCAAGGGTTATCTGTATGTGTCTTATATGCAAGCACTCACACATAAGATGGTATTCAAGGGTCATCTGTATGTGTCTTATATGCAAGCACTCACACATAAGGAGGTATTCAAGGGTCCTCTGTATCTGTCTTATAAACAAGCACTCACACATAAGGTGGTATTCAAGGGTCATCTGTATGTGTCTTATATGCAAGCACTCACACATAAGGTGGTATTCTAGGGTCATCTTATATGCAAGCACTCACACATAAAGGTCATATATATGTGTCTTATATGCAAAGACGTACACAAGGTGGTATTCAAGGGTCATATGTATGTGTCTTATATGGAAGCACTCACACATAAGGTGGTATTCAATGGTCATCTGTATGTGTCTTATATGCAAGCACTCACACATAAGGAGGTATTCAAGGGTCATCTGTATGTGTCTTATATGCAAACACTCACACATAAGGAGGTATTCAAGGGTCATCTGTATGTGTCTTATATGCAAGCACTCACACATAAGATGGTATACAAGGGTCATCTGTATGTGTCTTATATGCAAGCACTCACACATAAGGAGGTATTCAAGGGTCATCTGTATGTGTCTTATATGCAAGCACTCACACATAATGTGGTATTCAAGGGTCATCTATATGTGTCTTATATGCAAGCACTCACACATAAGGAGGTATTCAAGGGTCATCTGTATGTGTCTTATATGCAAGCACTCACACATAAGATGGTATTCAAGGGTCATCTGTATGTGTCTTATATGCAAGCACTCACACATAAGGAGGTATTCAAGTGTCATCTGTATGTGTCTTATATGCAAGCACTCACACATAAGGAGGTATTCAAGGGTCCTCTGTATCTGTCTTATAAACAAGCACTCACACATAAGGTGGTATTCAAGGGTCATCTGTATGTGTCATATGCAAGCACTCACACATAAGGTGGTATTCTAGGGTCATCTTATATGCAAGCACTCACACATAAGGGTCATATGTATGTGTCTTATATGCAAAGACGTACACAAGGTGGTATTCAAGGGTCATATGTATGTGTCTTATATGGAAGCACTCACACATAAGGTGGTATTCAAGGGTCATCTGTACGTGTCTTATATGCAAACACTCACACATAAGGTGGTATTCAAGGGTCATCTGTATGCGTTTTATCTGCAAGCACTCACACATAAGGAGGTATTCATGGGCCATCTGTATGTGTCTTATATGCAAGCAGTACAGTATTGCATTATCTCTGAGATGGCGGCCATTCTGGTACTAATTTGATTCAGTACTGGTCTTAACAAATCTTTAGTAGAACTCAATGTCAAAGTGACCATTCATGTAGCAGGAGTAGCGATAACAATATTTTCAAGATGGCTATCATGGTGGTCATGTTGGATGTCATATCAACATTTTTCATACAGGACCATCAACATGTCAAAAGCAGTCTTGTAGTAAAAATCACATTTTGATATGACTATATGTTCCAGAGGTAAGATAATATTTCATTCAAAACAATTGACATACTGTTTAAGTGGAAATACCATGTCAATATAACAGGACTAGCAATTAAGAACTTAAATATGACAAATGTGGTAGCCATATTGAATGTCAAATAGGCTGACTTTTCATTAAAACAACTACAGGTTATAAGCAGTGTTTTTATGAAAATGCAGGGGTTATTGGTGGTGGTGGGGGTGTAAAAAATTTCAGTTATGTAATAGTTATCTCTCTATTATTGCAATGCAATTATCTTTTGCTAGTGCTAGTCACCAGTCCAAGGACATTATTCCCTCTGACAATTATTAACTGGAGGATCGTAACTTAAACAACATGATCCCAATTAGATTGATTCCCTATTTCCATTAAATAAAAATTTGGCCTTTTCTGATCTGGACCAAGACCAACGGCATGAGAGTAGGGACAGAGGTGGAAATTATGCAATAACATAAAGTAAGTATTACATAATTAAAATTAGTTCTAACCCTTCACTCACTCCCCCCGCCAAAAAAAAAAAAAAAAAACAAATAGGAGAAAATAATGTGTAGTGAGACCACCAGAAGGAGGCTTTCACAACATCATCCAGGAAATAATGATTAACAAAGACCCCAGAAGCAGTAACATCACAAACCTCTTGGGATTTGATTCTCAGAAGGTAAATATCTCTCTTAATGAGATATTATTAAGCTCTTTCTATAGCAGGAATACCCCACACTGATATATCAGAGGTACCTTTAAGAGAGAACGGAATGGTTTTGACCACTTCTTTGCCTTTGAGTTTCAGCCCAATAAAATGAAAGGCCCTTACCAGACAAAGGATCTTATCTTGATCTACCACACAGATGAGACTGACCCGGGGGATTGCAATGGAATCAGGTTTGTTTTGCCAGAAACTTAGGTAGGCAAAGAAAAGGAACTGAATCATAGTTAATACTAAATCATAAACAACGACTGATAAGTCAAGAATTTCACTCCTCCTCCTCACTGGCACTAGGGAGGGAAGAAAGTGTATTTTAAGGGTAAATTTTTCAAAGGAAGTTTCACTCAAGATCGAAAGGAAAACCTTCCACCTCCTCCAAAACCTATTCTAAGGGGTCGGACAAAGATCAGGAACCCAAATGAGGTGAAGTGACTGGTGCAACTAAATCATATTGAACCTGTCTTCTATCTCAAGGTGAAATGGGGCATTTTGCTCCTATCTCCATCCTGGTCAACAGGACTTTATGATTATGAGTCTGTCATCCTGTCTCCACTCATAGGAGAAAACAACTCTACTTTATCTTTGATAACATGGATGGAAGGGATGGCATGGGTCTATAGCTATGAGAAAGTCATCTATGCAGTCATTTGAGGAAAGGCAGACATGGTCAACTCACCATTTGGTGGTGAGGTCCTCAAGCCCCTTAAGTATTGTACAGGAACATAGAGAAGGGGTTGTCAACATAATCTCCATAGGGACTGAACAGTAATATGCGGTTGGGTATCATCCTAATCCACTTTCCTACACCAATGGTCAAAACCCAGTGCCTAGTCTAATGACCAGTGCCTAATCCCAGTGTTTAGTGACCAGCACTTGGTGACTGTTTTTTGATGCATTTCCTGGTGACCATTGCTAGGTGACTGGTGAACATTAACCAGGGAATGATTGGTCAGTTGGTGATGGCCTAAAGGAGAAGTCCATTTGGAATTAAAGTTTGAATGAATGAGATCCTCTTGATCTGTAAACATTTAGGCAGGATTTGCTAGTGGGAGATCAGATCAGCACCATTTTAATTTAGGATCAACTACAAATCATGAGAAGACCTTTGCCTAAAACCCCAAAGCCAAAGTGACTACCCATTATGAAGTAGTGACAACAATTTAAAAATTGCCCTGGCAGCCATATTTGATGTTGGACAGGGGTGGGGAGGTGGGGCCATTTTCACTTTGGACCAAGCAGACCTAATGTGAATATGCATGTCAAGTTTTAAGACAGTTTTCCCACTCAATATTGACAGATCTACATTTTATAAGTACTTCCTGATTTCAATCAGATTGGATTGGCACTATTTTAAGACCAATTACATATGTCAGATATCTTATTATAGAGCAAACTCCATGTCAAGATGATCATCTGTTCAGAAGATGCAATGATAACCTGACATCATGAGAAGTCTTATTATAGTGCAATCTCCATGTCAAGATGCAATGATAACCTGACATGAGAAGTCTTATTATAGTGCAATCTCCATGTCAAGAAGCAATGATAACCTGACATCATGAGAAGTCTTATTATAGTACAATCTCCATGTCAAGAAGCAATGATAACCTGATATCATGAGAAGTCTTTGGGTAAAAGCCTCATCCCTATCCATTAGTGAAAAGTTCTGATAACAAGATTTAAAAAATGGCCACCATGGTGGTCATATTAGATATTTTATTTAAGACCAATTAGATCCAAGAATAATTTTGTAAAGTTTCATAGCAACTCTCCCCATGGTTTGAGAGGGGTAGCGATAACATTCACAGACAGATTCCAGGCTATTGCATAAGCTCTTCTGGTTTAAAAACATCAAAACTAAAAGTAAAGCCAGGCATCGAAGTGACCCAAAGTCAAAGCCTAGCAGAATAACCAGTACTGAAGGCAATGGTTTAAAGAATGTATGACTGCCATGATGAAAACCAGTAATTGTATTCTGACATGAAAAATGATGTTTATGACAGTCACTTCCACAGTCTACTATTGGCACTAATTTCCACACTTTACCATTGGCTCTAATTTCCACACTTTACCATTGGCACTCATTTCCACACTTTACCATTGGCACTCATTTCCACACTTTATCATTGGCACTCATTTCCACAGTTTGTAGAAATTCTTGTAATAACTGAGTACTCTCGTTGTGGCTGCAATTACCCATGGTCTGGATATCAAAATCACTTACAAATCCTATAATCCATGATGTGGATATCAAAATCACTTACAAATCCTATAATCCATGGTCTGGATATCAAAATCACTTACAAATCCTATAATCCATGGTCTGGATATCAAAATCACTTACAAATCCTATAATCCATGGTCTGGATATCAAAATCACTTACCATGTCTGGTGTTCTACATTCCTGCAAAGTGATCAGGGTAAAAGCTGTCAGAGAGAGGTGGTCTATATCTGTACCCTAAAAATGGGAAAAAGCCAGGAATAAAAATGATCTAATTGTTAAAACACACAAAATATCTTTAACAGCAAAGAATGGCATATCATTATAATGAAGGTGACATATATTCAAATTAATTAAAAAATAAATGTGAACACCACATCATAACGATAATTTTGTTCTTCACACTTTACTTTAGGTATTTTAAGCTGAGTAGCATTTAACAAGGTTGCAACCCAGATGAACTGAATAAAGGCAAGTGTAGAACAGGTAAGCAGATGGACAGGATGGTGTCAACATTTCTTTGTTAATATTGTCCATATGCTGAGTTGATTTTCAACAAGATTTGATACCAAACCATCTCTCTTTAAGTTCACAGGCAAAATGGACTATTAGCATTATCACATATTTGACAGAGTTATGGCACTCTGTATGCAAAAATGCACCCAAATGATCTGCTATATGCTGTGGTGTTAACAAATTTATGAACTTGTGCCATTTTTATTTAAAAATCATACATGCCAACCCCGAGAGAGGTATACACGTATTTTTTGCAAATACAAGTTAGCCTAAATAAATCTATTTAGAACTTAGCCGCATTCTTGTGATGTCATTTTGAACTTGTGGGTCAGCTTATACACCGGTCATGCACTTTTTAGTGTTTATTCTTATTCAGTTGGGGGTGGTGGCTTGTACACAAATGAGCTTATATCCAAGTATATACAGCAATCTACATTTATTAGACTTTCATTCTCAATTAGTTTCTTAATATAAATAGTAGAAAGAGTCATATTTTCATCTTTATAATAGCCTGAGAAATAGCAAACAATCAGCTTATTTGCTTACATATAAATTAAACCCTGCCTCTCCAGCATCCAACACGTATCTTGCAATGGAGATGAATCTACAGTAACAGTGTGAGTACAATGATCTGTCAACATTTTTTGATGATAGCCATAATACATACTAGGATCCACTACAAGTGCAAGAGCAGTTGCACTAACCAGATTCAACTGCTGGAAGTAAAAAATTGCAAGAATTCACAGAGAAGCAAAATCTTTGTAAGCTTTTGCATCTTTACATTATGACCACAAACATGACCAAGTTTCATGCCAATCCATCAAAAACTGGTACCAGTTGCACTAAAACATTGTCATTCACTGCATCTATCTGTCCAATTAAAAATGGGCAATAACTCTTAAAAGACTCAGAGAAGCACCAAGATTGTTGTTGTTGTTGTTGTTGTAGGGTTTAACGCCATTTTTCAGCACACAATAGGCTATACATGGCGGCCAGTATTAATGGTGGAGGAAGAACCCTGAAAAACCCAGGGAAGAACCACTGACCCACGAGAAGCTACTGGCAGGCTTTCCCACGTACCCACGCTAGCCGAGCCTTGGACTCGAACCCACGCAGACAGAGGTGAGATGGCAGTGATCCATAACGGAGAGCGCTTTAGACCACTCGGCCACTCGGGGCCCCATCAAGATTGTAAACATGTGCATCTTTATATTATGAGCCCAATATTGATAAAGTGTCATGGCAATCCATAAAAAAACGGTGGGGGGGGGGGTGTCCAGTTGCACTGCATTAAGATACAAGACAAAAGGGGCAATAACTAACAAAAATTGCATGAACAAAGTAATTTGTTGACGTGATCATCTTTATGTGTGGACAATTCTATTTATCAGGTTTCATGACAGTTCATCAAAAACTTCTGGGACTCGCTGTGCTATTAAGCTAATGGACAAAAACATAGTTTAGACATTCCCAAAGAGTTGTTTCTCAAAGACGTTCTAAAGACTTCTGAATATTTTCGAGGTATATTCTTTCTTACTGAAATGGAACTTTCCATTTCCTACTTTACTTACATGAAAAGGTACAAAAGCAAAAATCGTAAGCACACCATTACAGCAAAAGAATGTTATTCCATCTGGTAACTACCTCTGTTGAGTCATTTGATCTGCTCAGTGTTATCCATATTTATTCATGACTAAATTGCAGGGCATTCCCTAACTGTCAGTAGCCAGGTAATTTACCCATAAGTGAAGTTTCATCATTTCAAATTATTACCTTGAATTAGCACTTAAATAAGCCTCCCTGTAGAGTTAATCGACATGAATCAATACTGTAATCTGGAGTCATGGGATACAAAATGTATGGACACTTACTTTTACCTGCATTTCTATATCGAACACACGAAATTCCTCTTTAAAGGAGCCATCTGCATTCTGTTTGCTGCGTGCTAACCATTCCAATCCTGGCCAGATATCATCTTCCTGTTTTAAAACATCACTGAGTTTATCCACTTGACAAAACACCTTCAGTACAAAAGCTGTCGACCTGGAATGGTTAATTAATTCTGTGAATTATCAAGGATGTATATCTGTAATGGGGTTACTTGGGGTTGGGTTTAGGGATGGGATTGGGAAGATCAAGTTGTATGACTCTGATGAGGTCAGTTGATACTGGGTTTAGGAAGTCAGCAAGATCAAGTTTGTATGACTGTGATGGGGTCATTTGGTATTGGGTTTGGGAAGTTAGCAAGATCAAGGCTGTATGATTGTGATGGGGTCACTGAGGTTAGGGTTGGGAAGTTAGTAATATCAAGGTTGTATGATTGTGATGGCTGGGCTCACTTTGGGCTGGAGTTGGAAAGTTGTCAAGAGAAAGATTGCATGATTGTGATGGGGTCACTAGGGGTTGGGAAGTTGTCAAGATCAAGGTTATAAGATCATGATGGGGTCACTTGGAAATTTGGGTTGCGAACTTTGCAAGCTCCAGGTTGTAAAGATTGAGATGGGGCCACTTGAAGTTGGGGCTGGGGTTGGGATTGGAAAGTTGCCAAGATCAAGACTATGATTGTAATGGGGTTACCTGTTCAGGTTGGGGTTGGCAAGGTCATGGTTGCATTATCTCAAAGAGGATTTTAACAAACTTCATTGTTAAACATGTTTTCTATTCTTGTCTTTCTCTGTTTTTCTGAGAGTGTCTGTGGGTGTGTTTGTTTTGGATTTTTAACATAGCTTTAACAATTTTCCAGTCATATTGCAAAGATGTCTGCAGTGTGGCAGTTTGTTGTGATATCTAGCATTGGGGCATCATGCTGCAGACGCATCATCATGTCCAACCCAGTCACATTATCCTGACACCAGGCTGACCAGTTCTAACACTAACCTCTTAATGCTGAGTGCCAAGCACGGCAGCTGCTAGTACCATTTTTATAAGTCATTTGTATGACAGGGCAAGAGTTTGAACCCACAACCCCTGCATCCAAGGTGGACACTAACCATTTAGGTCACTGGAGGGATCTCTGTTGTTCTAATATATATATATATATATATATATATATATATATATATATATATATATATATATATATATATATATATATATATATATATATATATACACACACTATATGGAAACGTATAACTTAATGGAGATTAAAGTACAAATATAAAGATATGGGATGAACAAAGATCTGGTGAAAACTGAATAATTAAAGCAGCCTATGCTACACTGAAAGCTGATATGGTAAATCAATGGTTTCAAAAAATAATAGATGGAATAAGAAGTATGAAAATATTGTGCATTCCTTTACATTTTGTACAATCATGACTTGTAAGGGCTGAACATTTATTTTCTAACATTTATATTTTATGTCACAAAGAAAAAGCATGTATACAAAACATTCATTTACAGTGACAATTATTGCCATTAACCCTTTGAGAATACACTGTTGTTAACTAAGATAAAGGAAACCCTATTGAAATGTTACCTCTTGACTCCTAACATAATCCTTCAATCTGTTTTGCTTCAAAGTTGCTGTATTTGTTTCTTCTTAATCAATAAAGAATTGAAGAAAGATATGTTTCCAATTTTAATTCCTGTACAATATAAAAGACGTCAACTTATTTAACATTGTTGCACTCTCTATTTTCCCTGACATCTCCTCAGAGTAAAGGTGACACTGATGTTGCTGAAATTTATGTCTAACTCCTTCTCAAACTTAGATTTAATTACATGAAATACATCTGGAATTAAATTTTAAATGGGTATTACTCACCGATGTCATATTGTTACTTCCTGAATAAGCACACTTTTTTAATTGCTTAATCAATAATTTCTGTGAAACAAACCTGGAAAAAATGCCTTTTCAGTTTTTGTACTGTAAATTGAGACAACAAAATGAGTATTTTCACTTGAAATTACTGCTCCATCAATACAC
Source organism: Sinohyriopsis cumingii (assembly GCA_028554795.2). Classification (NCBI taxonomy): domain Eukaryota; kingdom Metazoa; phylum Mollusca; class Bivalvia; order Unionida; family Unionidae; genus Sinohyriopsis; species Sinohyriopsis cumingii. The sequence continues at coordinate 404,707 of JAPYKE020000094.1, read as the reverse complement.
GTCTACAGTCACAGATGTTCTTTTCTATACTGATGTCACAAGAAACATGTTGGAGTTCAAGTTAAGGACGGTAACAGAGTCTGTAATGTTGGAATATCTAACTTACATTAATTTAAGCTGGAATTTGGTTTTAAAAAATAGCACCAGAGGCATTTATTTAATTAAATTTACACATAGATGTACATTGTATTGCATTCAGAAACAATGTTTTTCTTCTTACAGTCAATGTTGTTGACCTTTGACCTTTTGAATCCAAAATTGATCTGCTTCTCCCTTACCCCAGTTTCATGCTATCCATAAAGTCTGGTCCGCATGTTGTTCACATCTGGAAACCATTTTTCTTCAATCAGCCACAGTCATTTTGACCCTTAATGCCAAACAGGGTTCTACAAATTTTACAGAAATTAGCTCAGCTGTTCAAGAGATGATGTTGAAAACATTTCCCCACCACAAAACACAAAGAAAAAGCTTATCCTAACAAACTGACTTGACTCTTCTGAAAACGTGGCAGAAAACAGATTTTCTATATTGTTACAATTGGAACAACACTAATGCTAGGCTCCCTCCCTGAAAATATTTTGATAAAGACAAAATAGCATTTAACAATTTAAGAACAGCTGGTTTGCTCTTTTCCAGAATTCCTATTCAACAAAAAAAATGTGTCAAGAGGAAACATATGCCCTTTCGAGTATGGTATTACTAATGTATTCTTGGTTAGAAGCTGCCAAGTCAATCAGCCACTATAAATCAGTATGTGTGTGTAATTTGGATTTTTAATGTAGCTTTAAAAAACTTTCAGTCATATTGCTATGATGTCTGCAGTGTGCCAGTTTATAGTGATGTCTAACATTGGGGAATCATATCGCAGACATGTAGCATCATGTCCCACCCAACATATTGTCCTGACACCAGGCCGACCAGTCCCAGCAATAACCTCTTAATGTTGAGCGCCAAGCAAGGTAGCTGCTAGTACCATTTTTATCAGTCTTTGGTATGACTTGGCCTGGGGTTCGAACCCATGGCCTCCCGCATCTAAGGCATATGTTCAAACCACTAGGCCACAAGAGCGGTCACATAAGTCAGTAAAAGCTCAACAGAAAACAATGAAAGTGAAACTTAACCTTCATTTTCTTTATGATAAGGCTCGTGCAAAATTTAGTGTATATCCATTAAATGCTTCAAGTTACTGTATAAAAATTAAATTCTGTGTAGACATCACATATAGACATAAGTAATACTATATATGCCTCCAAACAATATGGCAGTAATACCAAATATAACTCCAAGAATATAGCAGGGGCACAAACCTTCCTCCTGCCCACTTACCATGTAGCGGCAGCTGTAGTAGACCGAATAGAGTATGATCCATTTGCTTTCTTATGCTTCTTTTCCTGTTGAATTCCTGTAATTGAATAGAAGAAAATGAGGAATGGAAAAATGTTCTTGTCCTTTGAGTTACATTACACTAGCCAAAAAGGTGCTGAATGGAAAAAAGTTCTTGTCCTTCAAGTTAAATTACACTAAACTAAAGAGTGTGGAATGATAATAAAGTTCATGTCCTCTGAATTATATTAGAGTCTAGACAAAGGAATGTGGAATAGTAAAAAGTTCTTCCTTTGAGTATATTACAATAGACCAATGGGTGATGTGCAATGGTAAAAGAAAATGTCCTTGGACTTGCATTACACTAGAGTAAATGGTGGTGCAGAATGGTAAAAAAAGGTTGTGCTCTTTGAGGTACACTAAAGGGTGGGAAATGGTAGTACAGTTCTTGTTCTTTGAATTACATTACACTAGATTAAAGGGTGGGAAATGGTAGTAAGGTTCTTGTTCTTTGAATTACATTACACTAGATTAAAGGGTGGGGAATGGTAGTAAAGTTCTTGTTCTTTGAATTACACTACACTAGATTAAAGGGTGGTGTGGAATGGTGAAAGAAAATGTCCTTGGAGTTACATTACATTAGAGTCTAGACAAAGGAATGTGGAACAGTAAAAACGTTCTTCCTTTGAGTACATTACACTAGACCAATGAGTGGTGTGCAATGGTAAAAGAAAATGTCCTTGGAGTTACATTACATTGGAGTAAAAGGTGGTGCAGAATGGTAAAAAAAGGTTGTGCTCTTTAAGGTACACTAAAGAATGGGGAATGGTAGTAAAGTTCTTGTTGTTTGAGTTACATTACACTAGATTAAAGAATGGGGAATGGTAGTAAAGTTCTTGTTGTTTGAGTTACATTACACTAGATTAAAGAATGGGGAATGTTAGTAAAGTTCTTGTTGTTTGAGTTACATTACACTAGATTAAAGGGTGGGAAATGGTAGTAAAGTTCTTGTTCTTTGAATTACATTACACTATATTAAAGGGTGGGGAATGGTAGTAAAGTTCTTGTTCTTTGAATTACACTACACTAGATTAAAGAGTGGTGTGGAATGGTAAAAGAAAATGTCCTTGGAGTTACATTACATTAGAGTCTAGACAAAGGGATGTGGAATAGTAAAAAAGTTCTTCCTTTGAGTACATTGCACTAGACCAATGGGTGGTGTGCAATGGTAAAAGAAAATGTCCTTGGAGTTACATTACATTGGAGTAAAAGGTGGTGCAGAACGGTAAAAAAAGGTTGTGCTCTTTAAGGTACACTAAAGAATGGGGAATGGTAGTAAAGTTCTTGTTGTTTGAGTTACATTACACTAGATTAAAGGGTGGGGAATGGTAGTAAAGTTCTTGTTGTTTGAGTTACATTACACTAGATTAAAGAATGGAGAATGGTAGTAAAGTTCTTGTTTGAGTTATATTACACTAGAATAAAGGGTGGGGAATGGTAGTAAAGTTCTTGTTGTTTGAGTTAAATTACACTAGATTAAAAGGTGGGGAATGGTAGTAAAGTTCTTGTTGTTAGAGTTACATTACACTAGATTAAAGGGTAGGGAATGGTAGTAAAGTTCTTGTTGTTTGAGTTACATTACACTAGAATAAAGGGTGGGAAATTGTAGTAAAGTTCTTGTTGTTTGAGTTACATTACACTAGAATAAAGAATGGGGAATGGTAGTAAAGTTCTTGCTGTTTGAGTTACATTACACTAGATTAAAGGGTGGGGAATGGTAATAAAGTTCTTGTTGTTTGAGTTACATTCATCATCATCATCATCATCATTGGCGACTCGGTCTCGAAAGACCATGCGAATAGCGCCCTTCGGGTGTTGCCTGTCTCTGTTGGCAACGTCTGCTGTGGCTGTGCAGGCCTATACGTGAGTGACAGTCCCTACTGCAGTTGGTGCAGACATACTGGGAAGTTTGCATTACTGTGGTTGCTGTTGCGTTCTTCTTTCTCTTACGTTTCTCTGCCACCAACTGGCCTCTCCTCGCATCAGCGACTGATATGCCATTGTTTACCATCAGTCTCCAGGTGCCTCGGTCCTCAGCCAGCTCTTCCCAGCCATCGGGTGAAATGTTGCATGCCTTCATGTCCCTCTTGCACACATCTTTGAAACGGAGTGAGGGGCGTCCGACTCTTCTCATGCCAGTGGCCAGCTGTCCATATAAGATGTCCTTTGGCAGCCTTCCATCCTCCATGCGTCGGACATGACCCAGCCATCGAAGGCGGCGTTTAATTAGCAGGGAGTACATGCTGGGGGTACTTGCACGCTGCAGGATCTCGCTGTGTGGAACACGGTCTTGCCAGCTGATTTTCAGGATGCGTTTTAGGCACCGTATATGGAAGGAGTTGAGCCAGCGTTCTTGCCTCATGTAGGTACTCCACGTCTCACTTCCATATAGAAGGGTGCTGAGAACGCAGGCCTGGTAGACTCGGACCTTGGTGTGCTCTGTCAGCGCGTTGTTTTCCCAAACCCTCTTTGTTAATCGAGCCATGATGGTGTTTGCCTTTCCAAGCCTTCTGTCCAGCTCCATATCAATCGAGAGAGTGTTGCTGATGGTTGACCCTAGGTAGGTAAAGTTGTTGACTGCTTCCAGGGTGACACCGTTGATTTTGATTGAAGGGGCAATGGTGGTATCTTGCACGCTGACATTTGTTTTTTCCAAGCTGATTGTGAGACCAAAGTGCTTGCAGGCAACAGCAAAACGGTCTCCAGTCTCTGGAGGGCTTCCTCGGTGTGGGCCACAAGAGCTGCGTCATCTGCAAAAAGCATCTCCCTGATGAGCACAGCTCTCACTTTGGTCTTTGAGCGCAGTCGTGCCAGGTTGAACAGGCTCCCATCAGACCTGGTGTGTAGATATATGCCATCCGTGGACGTGTCGAAGGCATAGGACAGGAGCAGGGAGAAGAAGATCCCAAAAAGTGTTGGTGCCAGCACGCAGCCCTGCTTCACACCACTGTTAATTGGGAAGGAAGTTGAGGATGATCCATCATACAGGACTGTTCCCTTCATATCTGCATGGAAAGAGATTATCATGCTGAGGAGTTTTGGGGGGCAACCGATCTTACTCAGAAGTTCAAAAAGGCCCTTCCTGCTGACCAAGTCAAAGGCCTTGGTGAGGTCGATGAACATCATGTAGAGTGGTTGACCTTGCTCTCTGCTCTTCTCTTGGAGTTGTCGTAGGGAGAAGATCATGTCTGTCGTCGACCTGCCTGCTCTGAAGCCGCACTGTGATTCCGGGTACACACGGTCTGCCAGCAACTGCAGCCTGTTGAGTATGATGCGGGCGTACACTTTACCAACAATACTTAAGAGCGAGATCCCTCTGTAATTATTACAGTCACTGCGGTCGCCCTTGTTTTTGTAAAGGGTCACAATTGTGGCATCACGCATGTCTTGGGGGACTACTCCTTCCTCCCAGCAGCGGCAAAGTAGCTCGTGCAGTGGTTTAATCAATGCTGGTTACACTAGATTAAAGGGTGGTGTGGAATGGTAGAAAAAGACCTAGTTCTATGAGTTACATTATGCTAGACTAAGGGATGGTGTGGAATGTTAAACAAGTTCTTGTACTTTGAGTTACATTATGCTAGACTAAGGGATGGTGTGGAATGTTAAACAAGTTCTTGTCCTTTGAGTTACATTACACTAGACTAAGGGATGGTGTGGAATGTTAAACAAGTTCTTGTCCTTTGAGTTACATTACACTAGACTAAGGGATGGTGTGGAATGTTAAACAAGTTCTTGTACTTTGAGTTACATTACACTAGACTTAGGAATGGTGTGGAATGTTAAACAAGTTCTTGTCTTTTGAGTTACATTAAACTAGACTTAGGAGTGTGTGTAATTGTAACAAAAAACTTCCTGTCCTGAGTTACATTACACTTAACTAATGGGTGTGGAATTGTAACAAAGTTCCCATCACTGAGTCATGTTACAAGAGATGAAGGGTGGTGTGCAATTGTAAAGTTCTTGTCCTTTGAGTTACATTACACTAGACTAAGGGGTAGCGTGGAATGGTAAAAAAGTTCTTGTCCTTTTAGTGATGTGGAATAAAGATGCCAAACAGTACCCGGATACTCGAGTACCCACTCATTCATGATAACCCAGGTAATAAAATTGGCAATCTGGAACCCTTTAAAAAAAGAACCAAAAAAGCAACCAACAAACCATGTTTCCAAGTTCAAATCAAGGCACAGAATAAAGATTACATGAGGCTCATGTCATGTGCACATTTATTCATCATCACAGGGGCTTGTATCATTGCTTACAATTAACTTGTTTTACATGTATAGTATAATAATACAATGGAGGACACTTCTCTCTTTTCTCATGAGACTTATTTAATAATCAGTGCTGATATTTCATGCTAAATTTCAAATAGCATCATAATTTTGGTACTGATTCTTAGTTCAGGCATTTGACTTTGTATGCCTTTCCAAAATTTGGCTTACTATCATACCTTTAAGGAATGTCAGACCATTTTCATATGCTACCGCTCAACACTGCCATGATTGCACTTGCTTAATGTGCAAGTGCAACTCTCTGATGGGAATACTGCCCTCTCATTGGCCAAAGGAAAATTTCCAGATTTTCTGTTTATAGTATTACATGAAACAGTTCCAAGAAAACAAATGGGTTTCTTTAATGTGAAACCACTTATTACAAATTTATTCCATTTGATACCCACATATATAGCGGACCAGTCTAAATTGAAAATAAATGGTGCCAAATAAAGGTAACAAACGGGCTTTATCATTGTAACTGATGGATGTTATATGACTGAAAAATGTAAGAGAAGAGGGATATTGTTAAGCTGCATACAGAAATGGGCAAATCAATAGCACTTGAACAATTTTGAAACAAGAATTCAAAAGTAAAATAATATAGCGGTCATCATGTGTGGACTTTATGAATATTTGCTAAAGTTACTGATGATAATGTCGATTACTTCTACCAATTTCTTTTGTGTCTTTGCTTTTGTACTAGCTACTAATCCACATTGATTTAGCCAATCTGTGACAAAAAAATTTAGCTGAAGATCCAGGTAAGTAGCAATCATAAATGTATGTTTTTCATAGAGTTTTCTTTAATTATGGCATGTAATATATAGATTGTCCTTTTTATGCTCAGATTATGCTTTTTGTCACTTAAATTAGTAATAATTATGATTATACCTCTCCTGGGGGTCGGCATGTGTGTGCGTATTGCAAAGCAGTTCAGGTTCACAGTTAAGCCAATTTTCCTTTGATAGGTTACCCAGATAACCGATTGTTAGGTGCAACAGATACCCGTATAAATTTCCAAACAAAATTTGACATCTGTTTAATGGCCAAATCCTCAGTTTATAAATGTGTTGGGGATACTTGTCAATAAAGTGTTTTCTAATGAAGTTGTTCACTTTTTTGTATAAATTACCTTTATTTTCAAGAAACTCAACCTCTGAAAGATCATTATTCCAACTGCCTTCAACAACCTTCACATGTGCATAAAAACATTTTGTATTATGTCACTCCTTTTTGTTGTTGATTCAATTCACAAACAAAACACAATAAATAAGACATTATGAGCATTTAGATATGTATCTTTACAACTACTTTCGATCCCCAAATTTGTCATTCTTATGCTGATGTCAAGATTTTAAATAAAAAGGTATATGTTGAAAGAAGCCATATGTTCTGAATGTCGCACAATAAGGCAAGACATAACTTGGTTTTGCCTTAGAACGATTTGACTATCTTTCGTTGTACATGCGTACAACGTTAAATAGGGTGTATAATTGTTTTCTCCAGGTAAATGACTGTACTAGCATATGTCTTGTCGAAAATTACTTGCGACGAGAGACAATAAAACAACGATATGCACTTGTATTTTACCCTGACTATTACTCACTCTCCTATGGATTTAAGATAGAGTCCATTTCTAACCGACACTGGTTGTTTTGGATCTTGTCAAGGAGTAAGCGTTCTCCATTGTGTTCTCCAGCCATAGGGGTAAGTGTTAAATTTATATTATTTGATATGTGAAGCTTATTCAGGTTTTAATGTCATATCGTGCTATGATGCATTTACTGCAATGCAGATTTGAAACGTTGTGAATTTTGAAATGCAAGCTGCTATTAAAGTTAAATGTATTAGGATATATCTAAAGATTTTGATTCAGAACATATTATTATGACCAGTTTGGTTTTATTGTAGGTGTTCAGGGCTGCTTAGAGATGTCTGAAGATGTTCAGGGTTGTGTAGAGCTGTCTGAAGTTGTTCAGGGCAGTTTAGGGCTGACAGTAGGTGTGTAGGGCCGACAGTAACGGTTTAGTGCTGCGTGCTGTCTAAACGTATGTGTATACGTGTGTCTGTACACGTGGTGGAGCCACGAATGTAGACGTAGCCAATAGAAGGGTGATGTATGCTGTCTGTTTGTATGTTTATATGTATATCTGTACATGTGGTGGATACGTGAAGTGTGTGAATGACCGATGTGTGGGCCAACCCAAGGACTCCATGAAACTGTGTGTTGCATCAGTTTATGAATCACATGACTGTACAAATAATGTTTAAGTTGAGCACATTTTCAATTGCATTTTGAATCTTATTTGTATTATAGGAGATTATGTGAAATCTCGCTTACATTGCATAATACAGGAGATTATGTGAATCTCACTTATAGTGCACAATATTATTTGAAGCCTATTTTAATTCCTTAAGATTATTTGAATCTTAATCTTATTCCATACGTGATATTATGTGAATCTCTTACATTGCATACAAGTATTTGAAACACATTTGAATTCCTTGAGATTATTTGAATCTCACTTTCCATGCGTAAGATTACATGAATCATATTATCGTTTTTCAATTTGTGAATGTTTGTGTAGAGTGATTGGATCAATGGAATGCTGCGAGCATGAGAGAATCATTGTATTAATAACACACACACACACACACACACACACACACACACACACATATATATATATATATATATATATATATATATATATATATATATATATATATATATATATATATATATATATATATATATATATATATATATATATATATACATACATTTGTATTAATTCAATTTATAAATTTCCGTCGTCCATCACATTGTGTTTGCATTATTCATTTAATCCAAAACCCATTTGGTTTCTATTCTGTTACACAGACCTGAACAAATTCTTTGTTTTCTTATTGTTGATATCCACAAGCTGTAGCAGCCATGCTTTAAGCCATTTTATCCTGTTTACCAATTTCAACTGCAGTGCTTGATTCCTAAATACAGTGAGCTTCATATAGCAGCAGCAGGGATGACCTTCACCATTTTACTAAAAATGTTGGAACATTGTTATTTCTTTTTTAAAGTATAAAAAGATGTATATCTCTGAAAAGCTAATAAAAATTTGCAACACAGTTATATGTTTTGTCATACGCTAACAACCATATTTTAAAATATGACTAAGAAAAATAAAAAATAAAAAATATAAAGCTTACCATAATGTTCAGTGAATCTTTTGTTCAAGAAGATGAATGAAATGCTCTAATAATATGTGAATAAAATAAATATAATTCTATTTCTAATATTTTGGTCCAAATTTGAAGTTTCCAGCACTGCTAGTTCAAAAGTTATACTAATTTTACTAAAATTGGACACCAAATTAACTGGAACAATTTGTTTACTTCACATTCTAGAACATGTACTTCTGCGTACATTTTCTCAAGAAAACGTGACTCAAATTAATCCTAGAAATCATCAATAGGATAAAGGTAATTAATCAGTACAATTTTTGTCGAAATTTTGAAGTCCACTCATCACTATATCAGTAAGAACAATATTACTTTAATGGTGAATAAAAATGTATACATCACATTGCCGAAGTGAAAAATAATCCCAGACCCATTTCTATTGAAAGCCGTCAAAGTCAGCTTCATTTTCCGAATCACTGTCGAAAAGTGCATGAAGCCATGCATCATCTCTCAACTTGATTCAATTCGAACCCATCATTAAGTCAATAGTATCATCAGAATCATTCAGATCATCAACTTCAATGTCGCAATCCTAGCTATCAACATCCATGTTTACATCTGAGTTGTCGTCTATCATTGTATCTATCGATTTTCAAGCCAACAAGTTCTTTTCTAATTTTTTTTTTAACTTCACTGCGCATGCATGCTTTAACCTTTTCCTGTGATAGTGAAGAAATACACAAATATTTGTGATGTGCGACACATGTGTCTTTTTCTTAAATATTTTTATAATTTCATGGTGTTTGTTTTCGTAATAATATTATTATATGTTTTTTATCTTATAGGTGTTGTCTAATGTTGTAAAGCACTTAGAGCTTCTAAAGATAGGCGCTATACAAAGTCCTCATTATTCGTCTTCTTCTTATTATTATTATTATTATTATTAGTATTTCTAAACACACTACACACATGCATAGTAGAATACAACCGTAGTCATATTCAGGATAAAATGGGATATTACGACCACATGCATATTCAGTATAGAATGAGGTATTAAGACCATAGTCATATTCAGGAAGGATAAACTTGGTTAATACCACTGTTGCATTAACAAATGGACATATGTTTGTTACTCTAAGTTACTTTTCACAGCAACTTCAAGAGCATGTGCACCTTTTATCAAAACAAGCCAGCTACAGTCTTTTATGAATGCAACGTATATAAGCATTGCAATCTTTGTGTCATGCAAGTTTTGTATTCTGCAGGAAAAAAGTAACTTTAATGATGCTAATGGTGGCTACCAAAGATGGATTAAAAAGCAAATTAAATTTAGAATCTCCTGAAATGAATTTTATCTGGCTGTTAAAAAAAAATTGAAGGTGGGGCATCTCGCAATGATGTGTGTGACAAATTTTCACTTAAACATAACACTCTGTCAGGATGACTGAAACAGAATAAGCTTACTTACAATTCATTACTATTGTTATCTGCCATCCCCACCCAGGTTACTAAAAACATACAATTTTAATTAATTTTAATTTTAATTTCGTTTTAATTTTATGTCTTGATAATGCATTAGATAACCTTAAGATATGCATTACTCTGTTTGCATACACTCCATATATTTTCTTATAGGATGTAACTGATACAGGAATTTTCTAAATTATGACCTTCACCCAAATTTGAGTATTTTTCATATGCAAGTAGTGTATGTACTTCATGCATTATGGATTGTTTAATACAAATGTAAGTTGTCAATATACAAGTGTATATCAAATTGATTTTGTCTTCATTTAATTAAAGTGTAAATCCTATGCACTGATGACAAGCTACCCCTTACAGAAAAATTTCACTTGTCTGCTAAAAAAAATTCCAGATCCCCCGTGACATCTGGTGAACTTGCATCCCTCTCTGGGTTGCTAGATTTATAGTATGTGCAAAGCACTTGATATGTGGTGTGAACCTTGCCTCTTGAATACCAAAATAAATATTGGCAGCAACATCTGTTACAGTAGGAAGTAAATTGTGAGGTAATTCCAGTTGCTATTAAATTGCATCAACCAGTACTGCTCCTTTATTTTGACCAGTGTGTGACTCATGTCAAGGTCTTGTCTGTCGAACAAAGCTTTTAAGGCACCAATCCTTGTCAATCAAATGAGCAGTGATTGTTATGTAACTCTCTGTAACCCTTGAAGTCCAAGCATCTGTAGCAATGGCTACTGATTCAGCTTCTGATATGGTGTTTTGCACTTCTTGTCATGTGAGGTGGCATAGGTCAGGGATGACCTTCTCTGCAAAGTGTGTTCTTGACGGGATGATGTAGCAAGGTTACATGAATCAGATTTCTGAAGCTTGGTAAATCAACCACTCAGAAAGGACACATATCATGTGCATTAAACGTCAATATATGCTTAGTGATAATATGTGATCTTTGCAAAGGAAATTAATGGAGATTTCAAAACTTCAGTCAATCTGAGTGGACCGGTGGTTATTCCACGTGAGTAGGTGAAACAGTGGCATTAGGGGCTAGAATCATGTCATCTTTAAAATGAATTTCAATCGCTGGGTGGTGCTGTTTTAAGTGTGTATACATGTCTATAATGTTTCCAGTATTCCGCAGACGTGTAAAACAGAGATTGCAAAAGCACCTGGATTTGTCTACTTTTCTAACTCCATTCTTATACGCCACAGAATAAACAAAATAGTTCAAGCACATGACCTTCTAATCGTAGGTACCTCTAATTCAATCTTTTAGACCTTTTGCATCTGCTCCATTTGACCGTCTGCTGGATTCATCTTGGTTAATATGCAGTTTGCATTGCATTGCATGAAAGCATCATAAACGTCTTAGTGATTAAGGCTGTATCTAAGTTCTATCACTAGTTGCTAACCCATACTATTAGTTTACTCAGATGAACGAGAACATAATTTTAACTTACATTAATAGTTTTAAGAAAAGATTTTTTCTTCATTAATGTTTTTTGTCTTTTATTACATTTTAAAGATATTATTGTATTTTTTTTTATTTTAAAACACAAGAAATAAAGCATTTTCCTTGTACAATGGAACAGGTTTGGGTGCGGGAATGGAAATGACTAACAACCAAATCCTTTACACAATACTTCCTGTGTATACAAAAGAAATGTTATGATGTTATGATCAGCTTGGCCTTATGAACTCCTTATTTAATAAAGAAAAGCCAAACGACTAACAATTATTCTTGATGTCTGAATATTTGTATACCTTTCTTAAAGTAAGTGTCGCTTGTATCGATTCTTTGCCTTGCATATCAATATTTGTATTTAAATGGCAAAAGTATCGATGAATCGTTTCACCCCTAGTCGGAAGACACAGCTGTATAGCAACAACTCAAACAAAAGCTGTGGCTGGGGACAAATAAAACTAAGCTAACATAAAAGTCAATATACATTAACTCCAGACTCATCAAACCAGTTATTCCACCACCCAATTACAACACACACAGTCAGAGAGGTCAAATGACCCAGTTGTATAGCAGTGACTCAGACAAGAACAGTAGCTGGGGACAAGCAACACAGAGCAACAAATTAACAAATAATAACACAATACACAATAACAATGTCAATATTAGGATCACTGTAGGACTTGAGCTAAGGCCTGAAATGAAAAATGATAGCAACATCCCTGATAAGGAAAGCTCAGATAACAAAACAATGCATTAAAAATATATCAAAATATGGACATAATAAAAGGGGAATACATAGTTATCCTAACCACTGATCAATAAGGTAAGGGCTAATGTGGCAACTGGAAACCAAACAAGGAACCAGCAGGGTGAACAATAGCAGTGATAAAGATCAGGACACTACAACAACAACACAGGTCAAGGGAATATATGAGAAACAAGAAACAGTAATAAAGAAGATCAGAAAAAGAGAAGACAACATTGCCACAGGAAAAAGGGAGAAGATGAAATGTAGCAGAAATAATGAAGATCAGGAAAGGAAAGAAAACAATGGCAATGTAGTTGAACAACAACAACAACAACAAATGTAGTACTAAAGAATAGGGAAAGATGCTGACACAGAGGGAAAAGAAGGAAAACAGAAAAGAACTGCCAAACTAAACATTACGAATAATCGCCCAAAACCTGAATAGAAAAGAATCTGGCATCACCAATAAAATAACACTGATGCCCAAACCTGAATATCCCTCCTACCTCTTTCACCATAACTGAAACACATTAATCTATAGCACACAGTCAGAATAGCACACCTAGTACATACACATCTATAACTTACATACAGCACAACACCATCACATCTACCTACACCCCAACCCAGAATTCACCACCACATACTTATTATATAGGGCTGTCATTATGGACCTAAGAAAGTACTCTTTAGACTAAAACTTGTTTGGCCCTGAAAGGACACTGTTCTTTTTGCAAACTCACAGCACTGAAACACCCACACTGAGATTGCAATAAGGAAAAGGTTGCTGTAAGCCAAGACGACTCGGCAAAACCTTTTGGAAAACACAATACATGAAAAATAATAACTAATACAAGGCAGGAAATTCACACCTCAGGAATATTTAACTCAGATGTGACTCTCAGATGATTGACATTAGGAAGCAGTCTGCACAGATTTGGTAAATCGACATAAATTTCAACAAATGTAATTCTGCTGCTTGTGTGAATGGTCACAGCCTTGGTCACAATGAGATGGTTGGGGAACACTTGGGGCACACTTACTTTCTGCGGCTTGCTCTAGTAATAGCAGTTAAATGCACAAATTAAATAGCATGCAAGCGCACACACACTAATGAGTGGTGCATGTCAATAGGCAATATACAACATTTATCGAACAATAACAATGATGTGATAAGTTTGGCTTGACGCCAAAGAATTATGTGATTCTAAACGTCAAAGGTGTCAAGCCTGGAACATATGCTTAGACATTTTAGAACATATAAACTTGACACAAAATATAAAATACCATCCTGTATTGAAACATTCAACTGTGAAATGGATCCACAAGTGCAGAAAGGAAGGAGTTATTTATATTACAAGAAATGTTCCAATGTCTTAATATGTTATCTGTTTGAGACACTGATTATGAAAATAACAAATACTAGGAGCCGGCCTTATGTCACTGGGTTGTTCCATCCAAGTGGACCAGTATATTTAAAACTTTTTAAATGATTCTTTCTTGACTTTTGTATCATTGTTTTACTTCTAACAGGCCTTAAATTTGTAGTACCATCAGCATCTCTTTGGTGAGAGATATTGCTAAGTGGCCAGTAATGGCTTTTCTGGTCACTTTATACTTAAATTTGGCATTTCTAAGAAAGATTCTTTTACGTATTGTTATAATTATATTATTGATACTATCCTGGAAATTCTTGATTCAGCAATGATACAAATCTCTGAAATCGATATCAATGAGCTTGAGTGTTTTTCTCCACCAGCCGGCAACTGTTCTACCAAATTGACTCTACAATCAGAACTTTTATTTGAAATTTCCTATAATTTACTCACAACTTGGAGCCCTGCTAACTGCGTTATTCATACTATATTTACTCTGATGCCCCTTTCCTTATCAAATAAATCCAGGCACAGTCTTGTTACTGCATTTGTCAAATTCTCCTGATTACTATTTCGGTTCTTTGAAGAGGGATGGTACCCAGGATAGGCCAGACAGACGAACTTGAGGTGTCAATTCTTGAACAATACCAGTAATACTGAAGCCCACATTCAAAGTACAGAAAGACAGAATACAAGACATCTTTCAAAGAATGACAAATTCATTAGATGTTTTCTTCGATAGACAGGTCATGTAAATTACATGCTGATTTTGAAATGATCCAACAACAAAATTATTACCTTTAATAATTAAGCTCCAACCATCACGTCCCATAGCTGAGGTTTCGACCAGTTGGTTTGTTTTGTTTAGGTACATCATAGCATAAACAGATAGTGCAAGAGCTGTCATTGACGATTCTCTATCAGAATGTGAATGAACTGTTCTGAATAATCTGTTGACATCTTTGATGGTATTCTGCACAACAACATCCATAATGTTATTTCCTGCAACTTGAAATAAACAAAATACTATTATTTTTCTTGGCAGGAAAAAGAATAGATAAATGTATCCACATAATGTTACAAAATCTCAACCCCTGTCAATGAGTTTGCCTTTGACCCTGAACCTCATACCATCTACTGAAGATCAATGAACAGCATTGATATGCACACATGTTAAGTCTGGTTAAAGCAATAACTGGTGGAGGGAATATGGCAGTCAATAGAGTTATTGAACTGGCATAATTCAAGATATGTTTTATATTTTCATATTCTTGGTTTGATAGACATACTAGTTTAGTTTATAATATCAATTTCATAAAAATAAAACAGACAGGTCTTTTGACCTTAAAATCAATGCCAGAGTGCTGACTATCAACTTGTTCAATGTAATGCAGCTAAATAAAACATCTGTTCAAAATGCATTTGTATATGAAGAGGTTCCTCTGCTCATCAGCTCAGTGAAATACAAAAATGCATTAAATAACCATTGGTCTTACCAGAATGGGCATTTAGGTTTGAATGTCAAATTCCTTCATAAAAGGAAAGACAGGCTATGGCTCAGGTCTGTACCATTTTCATCCAGAACCAGTTACATGTTCCAAGAAGTTTTACTGAAAACTTCAAATCAATCACATCATTCATGCAAAATATAGAGTGATAATATGATTTAGAAGATGGACAGAATATTGCCATGTTGGTAGATAAGCACCATTTTCATTATGAACCACATACATGCTGCTGTAGCATTTCAGTCGGGGAAAAACTAAGCGATCTGACCATCCATTCTGGAGTAGTAACCATAATTATGGTTTTCAAAATGGCCAAGAAGGTAGCCATTTTGGATGGATGGGCACAAATTTAATACAGGAGCAACTATATACTGCAAGAAAGAAGTATATTATTTCTTTTAAATTCATGTATGGCCATTCATTTACAAGTAGTAACTATTATTTTAAGTCACATTAGCATCATATTCATTTCAGATCAATTACATGTCAAAGGAAGTGTTTTAATGAAAATCACCAGCCAATATGACCACCCCTTTAATATGAGTAGTAGTAATAACAAGATTTACAAGATGGCTGAGTAGGGCCATCTTGTTGGAAGTCTGATATACACCAGGTCAATGTAGAAACAACTAAGAAATACTTGATTGTCAGTTTCAGAAAAGTTTATATACAAGATTTTCATGATCAGTGCTATGGTTGCAATATCAGCACCATTTTCATTAGGATCAACTGTATATCATAATAAGTCTTTCAATGAAATTACTATGCTAGTATTCATTCAGGGGATAACGATAAAAAAGCTTCCAAGGTGGCCACCATGGCAGTCACAGCAAATACTGAATTGGCACCACTTTCCTTTAAGACCAACTTGATTTTATAAGCGGTCTTCAGATGAAAAACCAATATTGATATGTCAAGCCTTTCAGAAGTAGCATAAACAAGACTTTCACGATGTACAGCATGGTGACCATGTTGGAGGTCAGATTAGCACTATTTCCATCTATAAGCACTGACATTATAATAAGTTCTTTCAGTGATAACCCAACACTGATGTGACCATCTGTTCAAGAGAAGAAGCAATAACAATTCAAGATGGCCTATGTGGTGTTCATATTACATGTCATATCATCACTAACTACATATCATATAAAATCTTCTAATGAAAACCTTATCTTGACACAACTGTCAATTTTGGAGATGCAATAAGAACATTTTCATGGTGGCCATACTTAATATCAGATCAACACCATTTTTATCTATCACCAACCGAATATGATAAAAAGTTTTGTGTTTTCAATCCCATAAAAGTAGGCAGGACTTTTAAACTATAATGGACCAATGAGACATTGAACAGCAGACGAAGTGAACAGACCATTTTATAGAAGGTACATTTTTTAAATTAAAATTTAAAAAATCCTGACCAATTAGAGATATTATCCCACTTTTTCTCTAATTAAGTCACTTTATTTTTATCAAACTTTAATACCCATTTGGACATTTATTTGAGGTCGCACCTCCTCTGCTGCTATAATTATTAACCTGATAATTTATCAAGACCCACATGATATCTTGTTCTGGGATTGTGTAAATTTATTGTTATAAATCCATGTGGGGTAGCTTGTACTTTTGAGAAAAAAATGTTTAAATCTAATTATATCCATATCTCCGCTGCACCACGTTTGATGAATATTGCTCAGAGAATGTGTGTCAACTCCGTTTAATACAACTAAAATATTACAGTTATCTCTGATCACTTTAGGTATTTGTGTATATCGTTGAGTGACACAAATTACATCAGTATTTTTATGTCTACCCCGAGAAAATATTCTGGCATGATTTGACTGCCTGTCCAGCATTACATCATTGTATACAACTAAATTATTGACAAGTCCATCTAAATCATCTACCAACGGCGCTTCATCCATATCGGTTATATAATTAATGATATCGTCGCCATCTTGATTTAACAATTTTGCATTTTCATTAAAATATTTAAGTACATCATAGCATCTCTGATCATCAACTGATGGTGCAACTAAATACAGTTTATTCCATTTCAGCATTATAAGATTAAGCAGTAACTGTGTCTTTCCACTTCCAGACGGGCCTATTATAATCATTCTGACAGAATTCAGTAGTGCTGGATGATGTTTTACTGGCTCTTATTTTCGTGTCTCTGAGAAATCAATTACCACCATATTATAAATATATGTGAATTTATATTGTTTACATTGTAGAGTTAAAACTCCAACTACTGATTTATCTACTGTTACAACAAAAAAATGAAAGAATAGCATATGGTGGAAGATGTGCAATATCTAACATAATTTCTTTTTTGTTTTTACCCAGAATTCAACATAAAGACGGTGGTGATATTGCTACATTAATGTCAAAATTTACAGGAACTCCTTGGGCTGAATGCCCTTAAGAAAAACATCTTCCGGGATATAATTATTGCGGTCCTGGTACCCGAATTGATATGCGACTTGATAACAAAGATCAACCAAAACCTGGTGAATTTCCAATAAATGATATTGATAAAGCATGTCACGCTCATGACGTAGCGTATAAAAGCAAAAACCTGCAAGATATACATATTGCAGATGTAAATATAATTCATTCATTAAATTCCATAAAGAATAAAAATATCAGAGAATCATTAGCTAATTGGTTGGTAAGATCTGCGATGAAAGGTAAACTAGCTTTAGGGGGTGGTAATTAATTAATCAATTATTAAATAATGGAATCAATTTATCATAGTCCAAGGGGATATTGGAGAGGTAGAGCAGCAATTAGTAAAGTCGCTCAAGCAGCAGGTGTCAAACGTACTGCCGCCGCAAATTGTTTAGCACGACAGGCAATATGGCGCATTTAACTACCACCGCCTAAGCAAATTCAGCATGCAAGTTTTAATGTCAGCACTCCTAATGAAGTTCATCAGGCAGATATTTTGTTTTTACCACATGATAGTATTAAAATTGGGAGATGTCAAGTAACGTACAAATACGCGTTAACCGTCGTTGATGTTGCAAGCAGATATACAGAAGCAGAGCCACTATCAGCTAAAGCAACTGCTGAAGTTGTATCTACTTTTAAGCGAATTTATCAACGAGGACCCTTACGATGGCTACAACTATTACAGGCTGATCCTGGCAAGGAATTTCTTAGTGCAGTATCATCGCTGATGATAAACATAACATCGAAATTAGATGAGGACATACTGCAATTCATCGTGATCAGGCAATTGTTGAACGGTTTAATCGAACACTTGCTGAGCAGTTATTTGGATATCAGTATGTGAAGAAAATAATTGAGGATACGAGATCTCACGAACGGGTTGCAAGATTATCAAGTGTGATAGCCGCGTTAAATAATGAAATTAATCGTGCAACTTCCATGAAACCTATTAATGCAATTACAATAAAACACATACCAATAAAACGAAATGATTTTTCAAAACAACCTGTAGTAGGTAATGTGACCGTCAGATATTTATATGATCCCGGTGAACTTGAAGGTGGTAAAAAAATGAGCGACTGATCCTATTTTGAGTATAACGACACATAAAATGTCTAGCGTGGTAAGATCCACGGGTAGACCTGCATTATACAGACTAGATTCAACTGCTCCTCAGCGTGGAATTGTACGCGAGCAATTACAAGTAATTCCTGAAGACACACAATTACCACCACAGTCACATAACTAGCGCCTCTACGTCGACTACATTCAAGACAGGTCAGCATCACATTTTCGCGTGTATGACCAAACTTATTATTAATTCTGTCTATAGTGAATTGTCTTGGATCATTACTCGGGTATTGCCACAACATTGAAATATGACAGCTCGCACAATGATTAGTCTGTTGTTGTTTCAGCATAATTATAAATTCAACATCTAGATCAAAGTCGCGTTTTTTTGTTTTTTTTCTCACTTTGTTTATAACCAGCTAATTTTGTTCTTATTATATCACCTTGACATTTATAGAGGACATCGCCAGTGGTTTCTGTAACATCTATAATAACCCTCCGCAAATGAGATATTTTTCTAACTCTAGACACTGCGAGATAAACCAGATTTGACCATTCGATACGATCATCGACGATCCAAACTCGCGTATCAGAAATAGTTAATCCATGAGATGAATGAATCATCATCGCGTGTCCTAGCATCCATGGAGATTTGTTTATTTTTAATGCATCTTCAACAACATTGACAGGAACCAAAACAATATCATTTTACACGAGATTTAGTTTCCTCATTGACTCTGTCAAAGGTCCTGGTATATCAACGTCGTTATTCTGCCGTCCGTATCTGCTGATCGATAACAGCGGCACTGGTAATTCTGGAAACCTTTCTTTATGTAACATGAATAATTGCTGTTGAAGTATATCACGAACTATCTTCTACTTGCACCTATCAAACCATTTGGTCTCCACAAATTCCAAAACTTGTTAATTGGGGTTTCTGAAATTACTTCACGCATTATTTCACACTGATCTTTATTCGGTTGCAGTCTGATTAACTTTTTAAACTCACATAATTCTGGATCAAGTGCTCTATGATCATCAGTTATTTCATCAAAATAATCAACACAATTCCTCAGCCATTTATGTGTAGACAATCCAACAAAAGGTGGTTGTTGACCACGATCGCCGCACATTATTACAGCAGTATTTTATGTTAATAACCAATCAATAAATGTGTTTAATGTTTCTAACGACACTGTACTTATTTCACCCCAAACGATAATCTTTGGAATGTACTTCTTGCCCATTCGACCAGGAGTCCATTTATCTCCCTTCGATCGAAAAAAAAACTGTGATAAGTACATGATTTAATATTTCTTTCTCTCATTTCTCTTGCAAGTCTGTGTGTAGGGTTAAAACGATCATATCTGAACTCTGCCGAAATAGTTCAATCACAGGAGTTGTTTTACCAGACCCCCTGGTCCATTGAGATAAACTGTTTTATGTCTAGTCACGGGGCCTGTAACAAGATAACCGGTGGGATATTTCGGATTAACAACAGAACACGTTTTGACGACACAGATATATGGTTTAATGTGGCGATTTATATGAGTAGTGGATGATGAAGATGTGTGCGTATTTATAATCCAAATATTGGATCTATTTAACAAAAAACGCACAGTTTCAAAGATGAAAAAAAATATACAAATAAATTTAGTTCAGTAACCCTAAAATACAGGATAAATGATTTCACAAATGATTCAATAATGGAAAGATGAATATAGTTCACTTAAATAGTAAACAATGTAAGCGTTTACACATAGTAAAAAAAATGTATTCGCTCAGGTAGCGAAATTATGTCACTAAACAAGAACGGATATACAATCTATCCTTCCAGTCCTGAATAATACACTGGGTCTTACTAACCCAAAATTAGCATACAGCTAAAAATACATGTGTGGAGATGCACTCCGTCACCCGTGCACCATATCCGCTCCACAGCTCCTCTGAATCAATTTCACAACCAATATAGACTCCGGACCCTCGGAATACTATGATCACTTGAAACATTAGACCCTCCGGACACTTGAAATATTAGACCCTCCGGACCCCCTGGTCCTTTGACGGCTCTACAGCTGGGTCACCTTAGTCCCTCTGGACACTCCGGACGCTAGACCTTAGACGCTCCGGCACCTTAAACGCTCCGGACACACGGACGTTTCTACACTCTGACAACACCGGACACCCCGGATATTCCTACCATCAAAACACTCACTCACTCACTCACTCACTCAGCCCTACAGCTGGAGTTGTGCGAATCCTTTAAACAGGCCGCTTGCTGACAAAACCATTTGTATTGTTAAGGTCCTTTACATGTAGTAACGTATTTATACCTTTAGAATTTTCGTTATTCTTTATCAAAGGCACCTTGCACGTGTGGCACAGGACGAATCGTACTCACGATTTCGAAATACAATAGACCCTATTATAATCACCCTCGGGTATCGTTGTACAGAGAAAAGAAACGAAACCCGAGTACATGTATTTAATTAACAACATTTACACCATTCCGTGACAGGGCCATATACTGATGTTGCAAATGATAATTTTCATGTCTGATATTTTTTGCAATACATATCTCTGATTTCAACGTCAGCGGATTCAGAATAATCGACTATATTCTCCTGTTTTATTCGCCATTCGCACCATGATGCACAAGTGTCAATATTTAATTTTTCCAACAATCCTCAATATTTTTATTGATATAAAACGAATCCGTATCGAATCTGACTGCGGTATCAGGAAATCTTTTTATCATCGATAATAGATTATCAAAACGTATGCGAGCATTGACGATCTTAAATGAGTAAATTGTGGTGACTCACTGTCCATATAGCTCACAATTGTACCTAATTTAGTTCCATTTGGCAAGAAATCTATTTCTCGACTTATGCACATATTTTTCTTCGTTGTATCAGTGATTATAAAATCTAACTCAGCATCGTCTATAATCAGTCTTGTACATTGTCGTTTATGATCATATGATTCTCCTTGTGTGAATTTACCGATTATTTTTCTGCCGAGATCTTTCGCAATTGCATTTTCATAATCGGTTTTCAGGATTTTCATCATCAGAATATTTCTTTTGTTGTGGTAACCAAACTTTTTTCTGCGGATGATATGATATAATTGCTTCACTTATTGTCAGAAATATCAGTATTTTTACATCGAGCATGTATCGTAATAATACTGTTGGTGCCCACATTTTTTCTGAAAATGTTTGCCAAACCAAGTATAACAAATTGGATAAAGATCTTTAGCAAACTCGAATAACTCGATACAATCTAATCCAGTCAGGTCAAAATCCGGTAATGGTTCATTTATCGATACTCTGGTCATTTCTTGCGTCGGATGACCGAATCTTTTAAAATACACATAACATTCTCGCATACTAAGAAAACTTCCTGGATAACAAAAAGCTATATCAACCGAAATAACATCTCTGTGATCTTATTTGTATTCCACAATCCGCCGTGTCTATATTCGACACAACTCGATATTATATCATTTATAAAATCAAACCGAATTGGTTTCCATGCATTTTTCTCTCTAGCAAAATGAGCCGCAACTGACGGAACAGTAAAACTGTTACTCAGCAACTCGTCATTATCATCAGTTTATCGCCGTGCAAGATTTTTCATTTTGGTATGAAGATAATCTGTTCGGTAAATAACGCCATTAGGTCACACAATCTGATCAAACTTACTTCTTTCCTCGGTGCAAATACTTCCATCTGATCTAATCAATTCATTGTCATTTTCAGAACTCTGAAATAACCATATTGACACAGGCTCGTTTTTACTTATTTCGTTAATAAAATCAAAAATATCTCCTTGATAAAATTTAACAGTTCGATTTTGTGGAAATATAGTTACTGCATTAGTCCACGCATGCTCATTGTGATCAATAATTTCAATCGAAGGTCCTTTTGATTTATATTTTGATTCGTACAAAATCTCTTCGGTTATCGTTTTTACGGTTATTGGGAATTTTCTTCCTAACTCAGCGACATCTTTGATAGTCGCCCCAGTGTCTTTAACTATTTCTACCCACTCGTTTGTTATTTCACGTCATTTGTCCATTTGACCGTATCCACGAGTCGAAACGGTAAAATGTTCTGTTACTCTTTTGGCTACACAATTCAGTCTTGAAAATTTCATCGGTTTCAGATTATTAACGCTGGGTTTTTCATTTATCGGATAAATTCCATAAATAACTGCTGTTACAGGATATGCTCTTTCATAACATGGTTTGTCAATACAGACAACATTCCTGGTTTGAAACTTTTTCTCAGTAAAGCAATTTTTTCATTATGAAGGAGAGGATAATATTTGTCACGGATAATCTGATTATGTGTTTCTGCTAGAACAACAAATTTTACTTTAAAAATATTTTTAAGATTATCGAGATAATTAATGATAGTTGCCGCTCGTTTGTCGTTCGTTGTTGCAACAACACCATAGGTAATTTCGAACGTTTACCAGGCATGAGATGCGCCATCTTTGTTATATTCCTTCTTGGCGTCGTGAATTTTATTAATTAAACTTGTATTCTTCAGATCAGCTAGAGTTTTGTTGGTAAGTCAGGGGATATTCTATCAAGATTAAATTTATCTTTAGAAGGCTTGGTCTTAGATAATCTCTCAAATTCGCTCATATCATAATCAAGGCAAACATATAAACTGAAAATATTACATATATAATGACTAAAGCCAGGGATAGGTTGATAGGTTCCTTGACTCGTAACAAAGCCTGCGTAAACGAATTCTGCGGACATCATTTGCAAAGTGTTCGTAATGTAAGTTTAGGACCTTAATCGTGTTTGAAATGTGGTGTTGGAGTTAGATGAAAAAACACAGTTGTTTGCACAAAGTGGTGGTAAAAAATATAGAGAACTTAAAAGATATTATGATAAAAAAGTAACGACTGTGACAGGGTTATAAAAAGTGTAGAAGACTATCTGATGATATTCCCAAAGTAATGATTTAGACAAATTATCATTAAAACAATTATATTATATAAAATGTAAAATACGTTTAGGAGACACCCGATCATAACAAATTATGAAGCAAATCGTGGCGGTATAATTAGGAACTCTCAATTAAATATCCAGTCGGTTTTGTCATTAATACTGGTTATCTCAAATTTTCTGTTGGGGGAAAGAAAAAGTATTTCTGTCATAGGTTCGTATTTGAATGTTTCAATGGATTGATCGAAAAAGGTCATGTGATGAATCACATCAACGGTGTAAAAACCGATAATAATTTATCTAATTTGAGAGCTATCACACATAGTCAGAATTCTGTATGTGGTGGGACTGGAAGAAGTGAAACAGTTGAAAGAGAGCAATTAAGTCTGTAAACACAGAAAAAAAATATTTTGATCTATAAATTCAGCTGCTAAATATTTTAATATTCACCCAAATTCAGTACAATTTGTCACAGAAAATATAACCAAATCTGCGGTTTCAAAATATTACAAACAAAAAATTACTTTTCGATATCGTTACAAATAATTGTCAGGCTAAGCTATCTACGGTAGAGTAATTAAGTAGTTACCTCGATTTTATTTGTAACTATTTATTTATTTTGTTTTGTATCATCATGATAATGGTTAAAATAATTGTAGAATGATCATTTCATTATTCTGAACCTTTATTAACAAAAAAAAAAAATCCTCTATGCCCTTGTCACTGGCAAAAGTTTCCAAAACATATAAAAATAAAAATAAAGAAAGTTTTGCCACATACATGTTACATATATCTTCACATGAGAAATGTATCAAAGATAGAATGATCATTTCATGATTCTGATATTTTATTAACAAAAAAGATCATCATGTCATATGTCCTTGTCATTGTTGAAACTTTCCAAAACATATTTTAAAAAATACAATTACAACATGCACAAAACATGTAAGCTATATAATTATATTTTTCTGATGTATTAATCAGTATTATTGAACTGAGATAACTCCCTTCTCCTTGACAAAGAGTAATTCAACGGTTACCTCTCTTTCTTAAGGTCAGTGACCCGAAGGGAGGAGAGATAATTCTGTAGTTTATTTTTCCGTAAATAGATATTCGTTTTGTCAATGGTGATTAATTAACCATCTATGTCATAATTATTATAAGTGAAGTAACATAATTGTATAATAGTTCAAATTAGTAAAGGAAATTTATGGTTTCTAACTAACCAAGACAGAAAGAACACGCGGTAGTGTTCAATAGATCTGTTACATAGAAATTAAACATAATTTTGTCAAGACAGAATATATATTTCAAATCTAACTTTGTCAAGAAATATACGCAGCGAGTTTTTAAACAGAAATAAATCCACACTGTATTGTGTGTAGCAAATTAGCATAGGTAACTTTATAATAATTTATGAAACGAATATATGTCAGATGCTTTCGTAGCTCATTGCTAAAGCATAGAATTCTGATACTCGAGGTCTGGCAATCGAGTCCCACGACTGACAATTGTCGATGGTTACGCATATTTCACGATTTTTATATATAAATCGGGGGTCCACCTGTTACGAAATACCTGATATGGCTTGCTTAGACTACCAAAAATTCTAGTATGTGACGTGTTTCGTGCGCCACAGTTTCTTGTAAATATACTGTTGCTTTGCATCGCGCGACGCCTTCATTACTTGCGCGGCACGTGTGTAATATGTCAACGCGCACGACTATATATATTACTTAGGGATCTTGACTGACACAGCCATTAGAGGTAAGCTCTTTATGTACTTAGCTGTTGGGGCGGGATCGCCATTATCTCTTAGTTTGAGCCAACGAGTTGGGTGAGTTATATGAGTTTTAATCAACGCACTTTTTAATTAATGTTCAGTTTTGAAAAACATGTTCAATGTTGTATTATACGTTTGCGTTGTTTTATCATACTTGTAGTTTAATTCATCAAGAGTGTATCGTTTATGTAATTTGGTAGAGAGAGATGGTACGATTCGGATTATTAACAGGGATTTGAACATGTATGCAATACTCCTGTTGGTAGGTTATCTTGTCGCTATTATTATAACTAATATTGAAGACGTATTATGTATGTATTAGAGATTTAGTATATCATAATTCTATTTTTTGGTATGCCATTCTTACGTCATAGCCATACATAAGGAATATTTCAGGTTTGTTAGTATTACTCCATTTGAAATGCTCAGATATTTTAATCTAGATACACAGAAAGCAGACTATTTGGAAAGTTGTTTCTTTTCATATTCAGCCAACTAGGTGTGGATTACTAGTTGTGGATAACTAGGCATGAGTGTCTAGGTGTGAATAGCTGTGTGCGGACTGACTAGGTGTAACCAGAGGCCGCAGTAATAGTGATGAAAGACCGCCAGGAAAGTGCCAACGTATATATGCACGAGAAGTCTGGATGGTTGAAGTGGCCGAGCCGGGGAGCGGGTCAAAGGGCATATGAAATGTCAAATAAACATTGGACATATAAGAGAATTTCATTATAGTGTTTGACTATAGAAAGGTCATAGCGTTTGACTATAAGAATTTCATTATAGTGTTTGATTATAAGAAGGTCATATTGTTTGACTAAGAGAAATGTCATTATAGTGTTTGACTATAGTGTTTGACTATAAGAATGCCATTAGTGTTTGACTATATAGGGAAAGGTCAGTATATTGAATGACCATAAAGACAAAAAGCATGGTAGTGTTTAATTATCTGAGACAACTTTATAATTATTGAATATTTCAAATAAGTATATCTGTTCATCATAGTTTTCCACTGGATCCATATTATGTACCTTTGTAATTATTTTGATGTCATGTTACTTCATCATTAGTGTGAGAATAATACATCCTTTTTATTGTCACTCGTATATGTTTTATATCTTAAATACCAATTCAGTCTCAAAGGGTGTTAGCTCGATTACGTTGCACCACCCCAACCTCGAAACTCAATAGAAAAAAACACAGCTCCTCACCACGTCAGGCAACGTGGTGAGTGCCATTTTGCACTCTCACCGGGGTTTGATATTGGGGAGGGTGTGTGTGCAGAAATCTGCTGAGCATTGAAAATAGCTCCCGTACATGTTTGTGCTGTCCCTAGACTTAAGTATATACAATGCTGTAAATACGCTTCTACGTGTGTTTGTGCCGTCCTTAGATAGCTTAATCGACAAATCTCAATTTGGCTATTCTCCTGGTCAAAAGTCACTTTAGCTATTCTCATCTGACAAACCTGACTTATTCTCATCTAATAAATTTAACTAAACAAACGTTAATTTGACAAACTGAACAAAATGTCCTCCTAATATCCTAGGGTGACTTGTGCCATCTTAGGAGGTTCACATGGGGGGTTTGTTTCGTCCTCAGAAACGGTCAATGACCAAATATTTTATTTTTATTTTAAATATACAAGTTGTATATATTACAGATGAACTTTGAAAATATTAATACGGTTATTTCTGCAATAAAAAAATTAAAAAAGATGGCATAAATATTCAACTTGATCCTAAAAAGATCATTTCTGATTTTGAATCCTTACATAATCGTAAATTTCAGGGTAGATACACACTATCATCTGAGTACGTTGTTTTTGCTGTTTTTGCTGTTGTTCTATTTGTTGCAGCGGAGTTTTTGCTGAGGAGGTAGCGGCGGGGAAGGTATTTATTGAGAAAATTTTCCAGTGTCTTATCATTATGTCTTTTTATTTCATTAACAAAACCTTTATATTTTAGATCATTATATCTAGCTTTCTTTTTGTTATAATATATGCGATATACCCACTTGATGACATTATCATCACTTACCCTATCATGATCAGGTTTTAAATATTTAGACATTTTAAAAATAGCTTCCAATGTCACACGAGGTAAATCTGTCTCTTTAATATTTCCAAGTTATTCAATAAAGTCATCTCTAAATTTTTTATTCAATTCAATATTTTCTTTCCTTACTTTAGGTTTAGACTGAAGACCTTTATTATTTCACTAATACCTTCAAGTATTTCTTCATTTGCGGTGGGTGGCTGAGCAGCAGCTATGTCAATTGGAAGTGTTTGTAAAAGCTTTTTTGTTTTCTTAGTATCTTTAGCAGTCTGTTTTAACATTGGACGAAACCTTCAGTAGCTTCTACAACTCTTTCAGTAACTTTTGTAACAGGTTTAAATATTTTTTCTGTATCTTCAGCGAGTTCAACTTGTGCTTCTTGACGTGCCTGAAGTTTTTGTCTAAGAGAATCACAAACAGGCAAAAACAGTTTGATTGCTTCTAATCTTTCTCGAGCTAATCTAGCTGTATAAGATTCAGCACCTGGTGCTATATTATTGATATATAATAATGATCTAACTATAGCAGCAGAGGAGGTGCGACCTCAAAAAGTATCCAAACAGGTAAACAAAAACTCATTAAAGTTTGATAAAAATAAAGTGACTTAATTAGAGAAAAAGAAGGATAATTTCTCTAATTGGTCAGGATTTTTTAAATTTTTCATAGGAAACCTTAGTTTTCAAAAATGGACCTTCTATAAAATAGTCTGTTCACCTCCTCTGCTGCTCATTGGGATGAATGTGTGTAAAGTTTGATGTCAATCCATTTAATAGTTTAGGAGGTGTAGGCATAACAAACTTGCTTTAACAGACAGGCGATAGACCATAAGCCACCACATAAGCTATTCTAGTCTATGACTAGTAGAAGCTAAAAAGATGAGAAATTAAGTTCTTTTAAACCTCAAGGACACTGAAATTTATCTAATCACCATCTCTACCTCATTCTGTCTGGTACCTGGTAAATACATCACACACTGGCCAGTTCCTTCAATGGCATTTTCTGGCATTGTTAAATCCACTGTAAATATCTGGTGTCCATTCGCAGGATCATTTTGCACTGAAAAGATTAAATGAATGGAATACACTATTATTTAAATTACTTGGTAATCTTCTGTACTTGATGGAATATAGATATATTATTTTAATTTCTGTCTGCACAAAACTGTATTTCTCACAACCGCTAACTAAATTTACCACAAAATATTGTTCTATACTCTTAACATTTTTGCCAGTTAAACATATAAAGTCAGGAGCACACCAAATCGAACTTAAACATTATTTTCCAATTATGTTAAATAAATGGAGGAATGCATGTATATATTTCTATACTATGGTGGTGGTGGTGGGTGTTCAGATTAAACAGGGAGATTTGTGTCTGATGCAAGGAGTTAACTTTTCATAATTAAGTAAAAGTTGATGTGTATTGAATAAATATTATGCCTTGAGTATGGCATCATAAAGTTCCCCTAATCTTTTATCCTATTTCCCTGAAATCTTTACTTGTATGCATCCCTATTACCATGCTTTTACAACAGAGAAATTTTTATATATAAAAAATCCAACTACTATTTTTTAGAAGTGCGAGTCAGTCCACAATTTTATTCGATATATCAATAGCCAAAGTCACCACAGGCAGTAACAACTTTCAGATGACAATTTCCATTTCAAACATCATATTTGGCTACCAAGATATTCAAGGTTTTTATAGTGCACATCACTGACCATGACTAGTGTAACGTATAAGGGAGGTTACATGCAAAATAAAATGGACTCAATTTCTGGGATGAAAAACATAAAAAAATACAGTTAGGTATTGAATCAGTGAATTATAAATTATTGTTAAAAAGGGAAATATTATAATACAGAGAAGCCCATTTCCAACCAGGGAAATTAGGGACAAAAGGGTAAAAGCTCACGATTCTATTGCAAATAAAAACTCCACATGGAAGCCAGAAGAATGATAAAATCATTTTAAAACATTACAAAACATGTTTATGTGCAGTTATAAAACACATTTAAAACATTACAGAACATGTATATGTGCAGTTATATAACACTATTTACAGCACACAGCTGTGTGTTCTTTTAACTGTCCTCCAGACTGTTACTGACTCTTTTCTGCTTTGCCAAAAGATCCTTTTCCAAAATCGTTTCCACATGGCGAAGGTCGGATCACTGTTTATCCCATCGCATGGCTCCCTTCTCAGCTCTCTCAATTTTTGGGACGGATTTTTTATATCATTAAAACACAAAGTCCATTTTTTTCTTTCTTTAAATTGATTCATTTAATTAAATTTGATTATATGCAGCCTTCAGGATGCACTTAAAATCACTGTCTCCCTTTTTAAAGTCAAAGCACACATAAAAGGTTTATAGAAACAGCGCCGATTATAGTCCGCAATTAAACATAAATGTTGCAGAAATCTAATTTGAAGAAGAAAAAAAACCAAAACAAAAAAACAAATAATACAGTCATCATGAAGAAAACACAATCAAGCAAAATGAAGCATTCCAAATAATGGTGCAAAACTGATTATGATAGTGACCAGAAAACAATGGAAAGGAATGAAACGAACAATTTTGATTATAATGACACATTATATGCCAGAAACTGGTCTTATCTCGCAAATTACCATAACGAGAGGAAAAGACTGAAAACACTCTAGCTGTATGCTGGAAACTGATGATATGACTTACAAATTACCCAAAAAGAATTGAAAGGACTGAAAATACTCGCATATGGCTTCAATTTCTGCTAAATTTTCTTTTGGTTTACTTTTTATGAAAAGTTTGATTTTATGTACATCAGTGTGATTCGTGCACAGGCTTGTCAACTCGGGACTTGTTCAAGCCAAATTCAGGATGATGGGCATCTCTGTATAATAAACTCTGTGAGTGATGACTAAAAGAAATTGACAGAAGATCTTGAATAAAAAATTCATAGTTCAGCTCTTTTCATATGAACAAGGTATTCAGTTACATGTAATGATTGTATACATTAATTGAGCACTACATGTGAAATGTTATGCCTATGGCACTGTATGAATACAACTCATGATATAAAACCTATAATCTGATTTTTATACACATAAAGAATAGAGAGGCAAATGAGTACAAATTATTTATGACCGATGAAGTTTAAAAATAACTGTTAAAAGGTAAATATCCTTTGAATTGATTCTCCACCAGTTTATATGTGTATTGAAATGTCAAAATTTTCGGTGCATCGATGCATCTGAAAACAATTTCCCTCCTTTTGAGCACATGATGAAACATTTATTACAATAATGTAAATGAGCAAATAAAAGAAGACAAAGAGTACTGATGCCAAAGTTAAAGTGAAAAACCTGTAAAGCAATATTACTTTGTTTTTCATTTCCTTATATTAGTGCATTCAGTACTATCTAGCATTTTTCTGTCTCTTTGAAATATCGCATGTTGACCACTTAATTCTGAGGGCGGGGGAAGTGTTCCTTCTCATAGAATCATAAGTGCAACACTGTGAATGAAGTTATTTATCTCTAATATGGTGTTTATTCTGCAGGGATTTTACATTTACATGAAGAAAAAAATAAACAATTAATTGACAAAAAATATGTTGTAACCTCAATATAGAGCCAAGAAATGCCACTGCAAACATCCTCAGACCTCCCAAACCTGACGAATCGGTCTCAGTAAGGCAGTTGATTATTTTCCGTAAGAGTGACTAGTTTACAGTAAGGTGTAGCAAAATATCAATAACTGCTACTGTAAAGCTGGAACACGTAATTAACAGTTTGAGGCATTGACGATAAACATGTTCAACTGAAAAAGCTTGTAAAGTATGAGTCGACTTTATTTACCACTAGTACAGTTGCACAAACTCTAGTTCAAACCTCTGCAGCTCAATGGCTTGTTGCTATCTTTCAACTTGACGTAATTCTTGGAAATTCTTTTCCATTTCCCATGACGATGGCAATCATATTTCCCGCCATGAGACATAGTCAAATTGGCACGTGATGTACAATAAATGTAATTGTGTCCTTTCTAGCTTTTATTCACAAGAATCTGACTACTCCTTTATATTCTACTGTGTTGATTATTAACAGTTTTCTAGAAGCTTATTTTCCCTTCAGGTGGCAGGGTCCAGTTTCGTAAATTGGCCCCTGACAAATTTCTTAACTTAAGGCTATGGTGTGACTTTTTCAGCTATTATTGTTTACTATTTATAGATATGGATATATTTGTGAACTAGGTGTTTCGGGCTTGTGTTGTTCTTGAAACTGATATCAGGCATTTACATCTTCCATAGTTGCTCTGAAGTATGTGCATAGTGAAATACCAATAGTCGGCTAGGAAGAAGAGCTAGCTTCCCATAGCAATAGACACATGGGTTCAAGGCAAGTAGAATATCTAAAAAACAGCTTGGATGACAACTATTCTGAATTGCATCAAACTATTTAGTAGACAATGTTTTTCAAAATTTTCATCCGGGGAAAGGGCTTGTGTTTGCACTGTGAACACCAAATGCTGTCAAAAATGGCCTTTGGATGTGAAAAATGCATGTATAAAATAGGGGTTGGGGTGAATAAGCTTCTTCTGCTATGAACTGCCATTGACTTCTCTGGTCAAATGAATAATATTCTTATGCTTTGTTTTAATACAGGTATCTAAAATTATGGACCTTTTTGACCTCACTTGTGTATTTGATTTTTTATGACTTTTTATATTAGGTCGATATTTGCAGCATTAAATTTGTACATAAAATCTGGCCCCTGCCCCCTTAGTCTTAAACATGAATTGCTTTCTGGACGCCATTGTTTAAAATTCTATAATCAACAGTTTGATCATACAGAAACTTCGCATGAACAACTATGTGCAGTTTAAAGCATCTCGGGTGCTGCTGTAAAGTTAGTCTGGTTCCCTGACTAATTTTATTATTTCTAAGATGAAACCCGGATCCAAATAAAACAAGGATGAACCAATTATCCGGATTTTTTGGCAACGATCATTTTCCCGTAATTTTTGCTATTATGCCATAAAGTCCGTATTTTAGGAACAATTTTTGTAAGACTTACGGCAAAATCGTAAGAGTTGACAGGTCTGCATCCTAATAGAGCATGATAAAAAATATGTATGGCTGTGACCTATCTAATCACTCTGCTCTTCCATTTTTATCACATTATTTTATATCAATGTTAGAAGTGAAATTAAATTTTAAAATTTGAGGTTTATTTGAGGCTTTTTTCAAGGTTTTAATATTTTTTTGAGGTTTAAGACACAAAGCAATTACAAGACTGTTTCCATGGTTAGCATAACATTTATTACAAATTTGATAAAATAGGCTGTTGAGTTTCATTCTAAATAAAATGAGAATAAAATGAAAATCAACAAATAAATTTAAAAAAAAAAACAAATAGCTGCAAGTGCTAAGTAATTTCCACTAAAATGTCCTCCTGCACACTGCCGAGCAAATAAACCATTAAATAAATTTAAACATTTAGCCAATGTCATCTTTAAGTCTTCAGTTTTGTACACAGTTAAAACACAATACACCGTATGCTACAGTACAATATCCTGTTATAGGACCTATACATTTGCTTTATATGGATTTTTAAGCTCCTGAATCTTCTCATCCAGCTACTTTTCAAACGCCTTGATCTCCTCAACATTATCCAAAGCACACTTTCTATTTGCATTGTGCATATAAAAAATATCACTGTCGCTTTCCAATCATCAGGCTTACTCTGAAAGCCAACTTAGTTGGAAACAAGTTTTAATAGTGCTACCAGCAATGTTCATCGTATTGTGAATTATGCATTTTAAAGACAAAATATTTCCTTTTCTGGATTAACTAGGCTGTCATTATTACATAATATGGTTTTCATCCACATAACCCTAAAATATTATGCAAGGAGCTGATCAATAGTTCTTTAACATCTAAAACAGCAGGTAGTCAAAATTTGTAACATTTGAAGATCAGCAGTTTTCTCATCAACAATGGGGAATCTGCAAACATGTCAAAACATAGAACATTTTTTATATTATTATAAACTAAATAATGTTGTGATAGTCCAAATTTATTCAAGTGAATTAAAATGACAGTGACAATATGTATCCCCCACACTGTTCCTAAATCCCATCTAGGGTAATGTGGGGGTAATGATCCTAAATTTGAATCCATCATGCTTTATAATTTTATTTGTATTTCAAAACGGGTACATAAATGTTTCAGAGTCTGAAGCATACAGATTGCATGGTTAAGAAGGGATTAATTTGAGGTGACAATAAAATTTCCATGATGACTCTCAGGAAGTTCAGAAACTCACCAACTACTCTGCTATTAGGTCTGCAAACAGCTTTGCCCTGACCTTTTGGGTCCAAGCACAGCTGAATCTCCTCATTCTCTTCAATTCCTTCATTCTAAAAATAAGAGAAGCAAAATTAGACAAGACTGTCGGATAGTTTGAGTGGTGTATTTTATATGATAACAGTGAATGTTTAAATAATATCACTGGCAGAAAGCCATTGGTCTTCTTTGAGTCACAATAACTTTTGACCTTTCAAGTTTTGCTCCTAAATTGTTCTTTGTTCCCTCCAAGGCAACATATGCATGAAATTGGCTGATGGTATGCAGGAAAACTCAAGTTACCACAGAAACGTTAAGAGACCAACCAGTTAACATTTGCACTTGACCTTTGTTCTTTAGAGCTTCAAACCAAACCAGCAGATTTCTATTTAGTCACGGCAACATATCTGTGACTTTATAAAAGCATTTGTTCGAATGTGGAAATCATTTTATTTTGTTATGCTTTAACTCATATTTCAAGTGAACAGAGTGGTCTCTAACTTTTACACAATATTAATAATATTATTATCATTATTATTATTATTATTATTAACTATTATTATTTCAAGGATGGTTAACTCAGCAATGCACCTATTCTCCCCTTGGGCCCTCCACAAACTATAGTAAATACAAATACAACTAAATACTTTCAAAAATAAATATTATATAATCTTTTATAAAGACATTTGACAATAAACACAAACATGCTATAAAGTAGATGTGCACAGTATTAAAGGTATACCAGCTAACTGTCATATTTATTCCACTGGAAAATACCACG
This sequence comes from Sinohyriopsis cumingii, assembly GCA_028554795.2. Classification (NCBI taxonomy): domain Eukaryota; kingdom Metazoa; phylum Mollusca; class Bivalvia; order Unionida; family Unionidae; genus Sinohyriopsis; species Sinohyriopsis cumingii. The sequence continues at coordinate 369,847 of JAPYKE020000094.1, read as the reverse complement.
GTACTGTTTCAATATATAAGTACACTGATAGTTTCCATCAATAAGGAATGAACAGAAATTCCAGAGGAATATTATTATGATTAATTTATTAACAGCGTGTTTTCATAATTGATGACAAAACTGTTAAAAAATAATCTCTTTTTAACAAAATGTTTTTATTTGTCACAAATTAAAGGTCAATATTACAAATATATTTATGATCCTTTAAGCGCATGTTTGCCAAATGGAATGTTATTAAACATATTCTGGCCAAATCCCACTTTCCTAAAATATTCAGATTAAGAAAACAAATAGAAAATTCCACATGCTATGTCTTACTTATGGACTAGTGTATGTGAATGTGTTAAGTATCTTTATTCCTTTGCAAGACTTAAAAATCATCATTCAAGTTTAAGGAGCATCTTGAATATCTTGCTCTGGCTTTGACATCCCTCTCAAAGTTTCACTGCCTATCATATCAATATTGTAACTAGAAAATTATAGGCTTTAGTATCTTCACTTCCCATTTTTATCAAAAGGCTCTTTAGTGTCGGCACAACGTCTTTCAGCATCATCTATACTGTAAGCTGAATCGTCCAACTTTAGTTTTAGTTTTTAGATTCTTAATCAACAAACAACATATATACAGCCAATTAATCTGCTATAAGCTACTTTCCATTTAATTGGGAGGGGATATTTTCTTTTGAGGTGACATATTTTCTTTTATCTCAAGTTAAATATATTTTTTCCAAATATTAAAATAGATATGCCTGTAATATTATGTCATTTTGATATAAATCAGACCAATTTTTTTCCCCAGCTACTGGTCGATAGAAATGAAACCAAAAAGTGTCAAGCCCCTGCCACAGAACAATGAGTTGTTGGTCTGTAATATAATTGTGGTATACTGGGGGTATGTATCATGGTAAGTTCAGAAATACCACAGTACAGTGTGGTATAGATTTTGTGATGGTAACCAGTTCTACTAAAAAAACATATAAGCACATACATACTTACACATACCAAACTATATACACATTTTTAATACACTTACACACATATCAAAGTATATACACATTTTTAATACACATACCCACATATCAAAGTATATACACATTTTTAATACACATACACACACTGAAAAAATAAAGAGCATATGATGCTAATGGTGAAAGATTTATAAGTATTCAAGATTTTTCTAAAATGTTGCTTTGTACTTTATATTTGATGTAAGGAGGGTTCCAAATAATGGTAGGTTCCAAATAATGGTATTGAGTACTGAAAACTTCATTTTCAAAGTAACTCTTCAAGGCTGTGGAATTTAGAATTTAAAGAATATTGTTTAAAACCAGAACAAAAAATGAAAATAATCATTTTGGCATTTAAAAAAAAAGAGTTTTCAAGATAATATGGAGCTGAGCCATTTACATTTTAAATATTTCTAAGACTTGATATACAATATCATTATCTGCATTTCCTTTTCCAGATGCCATATTTATCAGCAAAACATTAGTAAAATACCGATACAATGTTATGTAATACATCTGGTCTAAATTTCAATACCATTGCTTCACCTATAGTGCTGATATCCTGAAAATGAAATTTTTGTTATCTAAGATAAAATCTCAAAACAAATATTTATATAAAAAATCTAATAATATAGCCATGGAAAAAATATGACAGTCAGACCCTCACAGTAATAGCCACTTCTATAGTTATGTAGTAGTCACTTTCACTTTAATACAGTAAGTCCTAGAATGTATTTACCTATGCCTGAATGCACTGTATGTTCAGTGAGCTCAGTCATTTGCTACTCCATAACATGCATAGATGAGGATGGCCACATATAAAATTTTCAAAAAGATTGACAATACAAAATAACTAAAACCCTAACTTTTTTCCAACTCTTAAATAGAGCTATATTGCAAAGGGCCCCATGCACCACAGTTCTCTTAGCTTTTAAATGAGAAAATGTGCTGGGAATCCCATTTAGGAGATCAATGGCATGAAGGGGCCATTACTCTCACAAATGAGCATCTGAAATGCTTGAAATCCAACTCATTCAAGGTCCATTCAATACTAGCAACATTACATTTAGAAATATAAAGTTGATCAACAAGGGTATAACTCAATCCAAAATGGAGTAGACAAGACAAAAGTTACAATCCATCAAAGAAACGTGTGTTTATGTTCACATCAAACTACATAGAATATCTTCAGTGGTTCCTGAACTATACTGTTTACAAGCAACATTCAGTATAAAGAAAAGAAGGTGACTTGACAAGGTCTGTAACTCTGTCCAAAATGATGTACACAAAAGACGATAAATATAACATGCGAATTTAAGTCTAACAGACAATATTCAGACCAAATTCCATCAGATATGTTCAATTGTTCTTTAGATATGTTGACTGCAACTAACATTCCAAGTTTCCATGTGAAGACAAAATTTATTTCACATTAAGCAAAACGCTGTCCAAAATTGAAGTCAATGAGATTACACCCATACATGGCACATGAAATTCTAAGAAACAGTATTAATACCAAACTGCATCTTAATATGTCGAAAGACTCTTGCCAATTACAGGGAACATCCCATGTAACAATATAAAGTTAACTGTCATCGTTTACAAATCTTCCCAAAATGGAGTTGACATGGCACATAAAGGCAAATCTAGGTCCTACCAAATGCATTAGAATATGTTGAATGATTCCAAAGCTACGCTGGTTACTGACGTATCATCAATTTTCATGAGGGACCAATTTTCATGGTTTTCGTTGTTGCCCCGAACCACAAATTTAAATCCCTAATGAAAAATGATCCATGTAGGAGGATGACCCCCACCCATTTTCTTACAGTGTTTTATTCCTAGACATTAACACAGCTACTAGTATTTGATAAATCAAGGTCAATACTGTAATCTGGTAATTAAATATTAGCTTTTACATGTGTTTGTTTTATTTTTTATTTTAACCTTTTGAAACAAGAATTATAAACCATTATATGTCAATAAGGTATCCGATAGCTGTACTTGAACACTCACTGCCTTAAATCGATATGTGAGATAAGTAAGGATAGAGAGAAAACAGAGAAAAAGTATAATGTATTCAAACAATAGTAATACTGAAAATGAAAGAAAAAATAATACAAAATAACAATATAAGAAACTTAAATTTAATAATTATTCAAATCGATCCTTCATTCGAGTACTGCTGTTGTTGAAAGATTTAAATCCTTCTGAAAACACATTTCATTTTATCCATGCATTTTTAATCCAAAAGAACAACAATCCTGTAAAATACTATAACTATTTCTTGAAACACTATTATTAATTAAACACTATGTATATGCACTAATTGTAAAAGAGTATCAAAGCTCACACTTCACAGCTTTTTGGACAAAGCCACTGTATCAACATCTTGTCAATCAAGTCTCACGGTACTCACAAATGCTTCTCAGGTAACTAATCAACAAATTGCTGATTAACTAAACAAGTCCAACTTTCTCAAAACCAAATCATAATTAGGTCTGATCTTTCACTCTTGTCACGTGAGCTGCAATTATCCAATCAGCGTGAATTTACTTGATTAATAAGTTTGCAAGGTTTACTAATAATGTGCACTGATCGTCACCAGTAATATCTTTTTCTGTAATGGCATCAATGACCTGTTTAGGATACCACTCTTGGAAGTGTGACCTTATTTCTTCTTAAATAACTGATTGGCCTAGTGTTGGATGCGTCGGCTTCCTCTGCTGTTAAGCATTCGAATGAAAACATGGCAAATGGGATTAATCTTGACAGGTATTTTATTTGTGCTTATAGAGATGGAAGTATTGTTTTAGTGTTGTTGGCTGCATCGGCTTCAACTGATGTTATACACTTGGTCGAAAACACGGTGTAAATATTGAAATTGCAGGTGGTAGTATTGATTTAAATATTAAAGTGACAGCTGTTTGCGTCGGCATAGTTTCATTCTTTTGTATTCTTTAGTTTGTGTATTTGTAGTGGTTAAAATATGAAATTAAATACTCACTAATATGCAGACTTTGAGAGGCAAAACCACAAATCTAAGTACCCACGAAAATGCCTTATTTTACAAAACCACGAAAACTGAGTCCAATGAAAATAAATGATACTACATATCCGACATCCTTTGTGAAGATATGATGTTGTTTTCATGGGCCATAACTCTGTTTAAAATATCGTTCATAAGACAGAACCCATAAAATGCACATATGTGTCTATCAGAATGTGTTGAATGTTTCCTAATCTATGCTGGTTACAACGATATATTATAGTGAAGATTTAAAATTAACTAAAAGAGCAATAACCCTAGCAACAATGGACCCGAAAGGATCAAAACTCACAATAATATAACTACAATAGCAATAATTGTATTCAACTAATACAATAATACAAATTACAAGAAAAACTTACAACAATATGGAGTACTTTCTTTACAGCATCATAGTTCAGGTCAGGAATCACTCCATATACTGTTAGGAAAGTGTCCCCTGCCTTTAGGGGAAGTATGGGGTAGGTAACAGTATGTGCATCATTTGCCTTCACCAGGACTCGCTTTGCTTCAGACTTCGTGCCCATCTTTGTTGAGGAACAAATAGTTGTATCCCATGGCTCAACATATACATTGACCTATAATAAATATTTCATAACAAGCAAGTTTATTAAATTTTTGCTCCCCACCTAATATAGTGAGGTCACTAAAAGTATATAAAAGATAAATCTGTGACATTTGTGATAATGATGTAGACTTACTTGGCAGACATGGACAGTGACCAAAATGTCAAGGCTCTATTTCATGGGGCGTTAGAGAAGAAGATTACACTCTGGAGTTTTCCTTTTCTCAATGGTAATCCTTGTTATAAAGAAGAGATTCAAGTGAGCATGATTCTACTCACATGAGTAGCTGGTATCTGTCAGCTTGTGAATGCAAATTGGCATTAAATTTATAAGATGCCATAAAATAATACATAATACATGTAACAACATATAAAGAACATGTTTTGGCACTTTAATATGGCAATACAAGCAGATGTCAAAACCTATTTAACCAAACATATCAAACTTGCTTCAAATAATGAAGCTCAAATAAAGTAGAGTTTTTAGCAATAATTCTATGAGAAAAAATGTATAAACTTGACTTTAGCATGGCTTGTAGGAGTATATTTTTCCCAAAGCAAAATCTTTTTCTCAAAGATAATAAAATACAAGCAGAAATTCTGATGCTTAGATACATTTATCAGTGTGCATCAGACTAGTCTTATAAATATAATCATATTACTATATTATTATCAGCTTAATTATTATTAGTACCTGTCACATTACCGTTCCATTTTTTCAGTTTATATTACAAATTACTAATTATAATCAATGTGAATTACACAAACTTTTTAATAATTTGTTCTATTTAAATTTACAAATCCTGTATTTCTAAAATAATCTTTTATTTGTATCATCACGAGTGACATATTCTAAAATTAAAACTGCTGTCATAAACTAAAGAAGGCATTAATTCTAAAAGCTATTAAGGATTTGGATTTGTGTGTGTGATTTAGATTTTTAAGGTAGCTTTAACAATTGTTCAGTCATAACACTACAATGTCTGCAGTGTGGCAGTTTATAGCGATGTCCAGCATAGGGGCATCAAGCCGCAGACATGTAGATTGATGTCCCACCCAGTCACATTATCCTGACACCAGGCCGACCAATCCTACCACTAAACTCTTAATGCTGAGCGTCAAGCGAGGCAGCTGTTAGCACCACTTTAATAAGTCTTTGGTATGACTCTGCCAGGGATTGAACCCGCGACCTCCCGCATATGAGGCTCTAACCACTAGGCCACCGGGCAGTAAAAGTTATTAAAGAAATCGAAGACATAATGTATCCCATACTATTGATATGCAATCAGATTTCATGTTAATAGATAGTAAAGGAAAGTTAAGACATAAATAAGATTTAGTAGTGAAGCTGGCAAACAAAAATTGTATGTATTACAATTCTAGAAATAACTCTAAGTGCCATTAATGAAATCCTAATGTTTTCATCCGTATTTTGTATTCTGACAAACCTGCAGTTGGATTTTGTGTCAGTTATGACAGTTGTCAGAAGCATCAAGATACTTGTATGTGTTAAATTTATTATTGCAAACAACAATAATTGCTTCTAGATATGTTTACATAAAAACCAGTATTAAAAGACATCTGCCTTCCAACAATTTTCAAATGAGAAAACAAGTTTACCATTAGTTTGACTCTACTGCATAACAGTATATTCTTCACATTAAAACATGACCGTCATAATCTTCACATTAAAACATGACCATCATAATCTTTCTACATCTTGACAATTATTGTTATACTTTCTTAATTAAAATATATCGATGACATTGATACCTTTGAAAAATGAATGCTGTATTTAGTAGGATAAAAGATACTGCCAACAATATTATTTTAAAAAGTCTTTAAACCTTTCAAACACAACCAAAGCAAATCTATAATTATGTATCGTTCATTTTCATTATGATTAGTGTTGCTTCCATATCAATGAACTATGAGTGACTATAATTATATTTTAAGTGGAGAAATGTTCTGAATAATAATACTGCATAAATACTGCATCATCCAAATAAATATTGCAACATACTGAAATGTAGAGACATGTTTGAAAGTAAAGTTTTAATTATCTGGCACAGGCCTAAAAGATACAAACTGAGGATATGTGACATGTAGAACAATTTAACTGTCAATGTACACATTCAGAATAACTATATTTGATGGAAATGTTTACATTATGTTCGAATTTATGTCACAAAATAATTTTCCACCCTTTTTCTCCATTTGGTTGCTATGGTAGCCATGAACACACATCATTTTCACTGACATTTTTAGTGTTAGCACTCTGCATGCATATATGCATCACTTTGTACCATAACACAGCAATCTGATTATAAATACTGGTTTTGAAGTTGTTGTATAGATTTGGTCCCAAAAGTCTGTATTGTTTTGAAACAATTCAGCATACACACAGACAGGGCAGTTAGATACAAATCAGCACTGGTTTCAAGGTCATTCCAAAACAATACAGCACTACCAGGGTTAGAATAGCTTGACAGCCAGATATTTATGGCTTGAAAAGATTGGAAATTTAATTTGTGTTGTTTCTGAATTCTTTATTAATTTTGTCCCACATAAACAAGACATTGCAAACACATTACATCATATTCATTGTTGTTTCTCTTCAACATAATAAAAGCTTATTTTGTCTAAAATGTTGAACTTTATTGGCATTGTTACATTGAATTTTGTAAAACTAGCTATAAACCTGACCTAATTACTTGACTGAACTGCTGACAGAAACAGTCCCAAGTAATGCATTTCATTTATGTAGCCCGACGGATAAAGACTATGTCTTTTCAAAGCTGTGCGCAGAATAGGCCAACAACTTGCGAGTCATTAAAACACGTGGGTGGTATTCCATGCATCCAAAATTAATATTATTTTGAACAGAATATTCTGGTGACAGCTGCCTCTTTTCACATGGTAAGCATTGCAGTATTTTATTTATTTTCGTCATTTGGTAGAATTCGGCATGTGATTTGCTTCAATATTAGTGACGGAAACCTTAGGTGCGCAGAAATGACCGACATCATTCTATATATGAAATATCTGGAGTTATACCACGATCGCCTTATGTTACAATTCATAAATGATCTCTTCCCCAAAATGATAACATATTTGTTACATATTTCTTTTTCTTCTCTAAAATTTTTTTTTTTTTTTTTAAGTATGAGAAAAATAAATGTGTGTGAAATTTCAGGAGCCATGCAACAGTCAAGCTATCTCCAAATTCATGTTACAATGGAATGTGTTACAGCAGGGTCACACTCTGATTGATTGCACTGTACCATGTGTATACATGGTTTCAATATGAAATTATTAGACTTGAATCTCTTGACATTTTGCAAGTGATATAAACAATAATATAACTCAGCTGAGGTCTTGATGATATATGAAGCTTACATATCAAATCTGTGGCCTCTAGAGTGGTAACATGCTAAGCACATGATGTGCAAGTTCACCTCTTTAAAATGCGTTGAAGATAGGACACCAAACATGGAAAGTAGTATATCTTCTAGCGACTATACAAGCATACCAAGATTCACCCATTTATCTTCAGCAACTCTCATGATTGGTACAACAATGGAGAGGTATAATCTTTTCACAATGGCCTTTTAAAGGACTTCCAGATGCTTCCCAGGAGCTTTTTATTTTCACAAACTGAACTTTTTGCATATGTTACTTTGTCCACATTCCATGGATGACTCTGCCTTAACACCACAACATAAGGGTATAGATCCATGTAACACAATACAATTATGTAGGGAATTGGTGAAATCAAAGTTAAACTCAGTCTTTTTGCAGGGAACTGATATTCCTGAGTGATACAATTTTCAAATTTGGCACTGTGACAATCATATTCGATGTAAGATTGGCACCAGTTTCATTTTGGACACTATCAGAAGACTTTATGCTGAAAACCTCATGCTGAAAAAACATCCATTCAGGAGAATTACTGACAAGATTTTTAATATGTTCATTTTGACAGCCATATTTGAGGTCATTTTCACACTGTTTTAATTCGGGAGCATCTATATATCATAATTATTCTTCTGGGAAGAATTCCATGACAATATGACTTTCCATTTAGGAGTTGGTGCAATAACAAGATTTTCAAGATGGCAGCCATGTTGGCCGTACTGGATATCAGATCCTGACCATTTTCATGTACTATCAAATAAACATTGTAAGAAATCTTCTGATGAAACTCTATAGATATGACCATCCATTCTGGAGGAGTAACCATGACAAGATTTTCAAGATTTTCAAGCACCATTTTCAATTGGGACCAGCCAGACATCATGCTGATATAACTTCCCATTCATGAGAAATAGCAATACTAAGATTTTCAAGACGGCTACCATGGTGACCATATTGGACATCAGATCAGCACAACTTTCATTTTGGACCAACCAGATATTATAAAAGGTCTTCTGGTGAAAGCCCCATGTCAACATCAGTTTCCATTAATCAGAAGTAGCAATAGAAAGATGGTTACCATAGCGGCCACACTACATGTCACATCAGCATCGTTTAGGGCTAACCGGACATCATAAGAAGTCTTTAAGAGGAAAAATCATGCTGATGTGACCATCCATTCAGGTGGGATAGCAATAACAATATTTTCATGAAGACTGCAGTGGCAGTCATACTAGATGTCAAATTGACTCCATTTTTCATACTGGACCAACTAGTCTTCTGTTGAAGATCTCATCTCAATATGACTTTCTGTTCAGGAGTAATAATAACAAGAATTTCAAGATGTCTGCTGTGGTGGCCATACTGGATATCTTAGCAGCACATTTTCATTAAGGATTAACTAGACCATAGGATTAATGTGGGTGTAAAATTTCATGGCATTCATCCAAGCAGTTTAAGAGAAGCAACAGTAACAAACTGGTACTTTTGGATGGACAACTGCCTGAAAAAAGAGGTTGGTTAACAGATGACACATTATGGACAATGGACAACAGGTCATCCCATAAGCTCTTCTGATCTATGACCAATAGGGCTGTCATAAACCATGGAAAACTTCACCCGGGTACCCGATGACAGCCCTAATGACCAATAGAGCTAAACATATTTATACTGTTAATTGCAACTTACCATAATCATTCAAAAACTCCAAAGTTATTCTGAAAAAGTATTGTGGCTCTTATTCAGGATGGCTCTTGCTCTTAATTCAAGATGCTGATGATTTAAGATTGTTTAGTAAATGTTATGAAAAACTGGAATAAGTTCAGCTAATCACACCTCATTTATCTTCATGTGAGAGGTTTGTCATACAAGTCTATGAAGTGTGATCAAACCAAATAAAAAATATTGTTTTCGGAGTAGTAACAAGCTCAACCAATCAGGTGCAAGATCACACTAATATTTGGTATGGATCTCACTTATTAAACATTTTGATGATGCATGCCCATATTCCATGTTTGATCAGATTGTGATCATAAGTATGGTAGCATGGACCATACCATAAGTTTGATTGTCCTTATGGCCATGTGAGCTAAAAACAAATTTTTACGATCCAAAAGTATGTGTACTATTTTTTTTATATAAAATTGCTCACTTACCAAATGATCTTGAACATCATAGTTGAAGATGGTTATTTTAATATTCATTTGCTCCAGACGAACTGCTTTATAAGGGAGATCAATTTGTAGGAAGAAATTCTTCAATGTTTTGAATGTAACTGGCTCAGCAATGCAAATACCATAATCTGATGACATCCCAATAGCCTGTACCCTCCACTCAGTTATTGAATGTGGTGTAGATCGTTTCACGTCCAAAACCCCACTGGAACTGTTGCGAAAAAAACCAAAATTATTTCAGTGGCATTGCTACCAACATTTAGCCAACAATCAGAAAATGGATAACCACTTACAATTAAAAATGAACACATTTACTATGTACATGAATACTAAGAAAGTAATCAAAGATAACTACATGCAACAATAAAAATTTACCATGTGTATGAATAATAAATACATAAATAATACATGTTAAATACATCGAATAAAATACACACTTACCTTATACAGTATAGTAATAATAAGCAATTTTTTTATAAAACGTTTTGGGTCCCCATACTAGGTTGACCATTGGGTTGGTGAACCATGCCATGGTCACCTTATATCTGACATAATCTAGGGAAAATAAATATAGTGTAGGAAAAAATAATACACACGCACATGCACGCATTCATATAGTTCACAATCTCTTTGTAGACAATTACAAATATATAGCAGCTAGGTGACACACTGTACACTATAACATGATGCTATTAAAACATGTATTTGACTTAGACACATTCTTAGCTACTGTGGAATTACGGTTCTCACCGTTTCCAAATCTTCATAAATGCTTCTTCTTTCCTTTCAGATTTGATTGTAGTATACTTTACCAGATTATAGTGGTCTTTAAGAAAACCTTTCAACACATCCAATCTAGGCAAATCCCCTTTCATTTTACATACAGATGTAGCATTTGACTAAAAGAAAGCAAAAATAAATAGGTTGTTTATATATTCCATCTCTACTTGGATCTGTAGTAAGGACTTTTTATATGATTTAACTGTTTTCCAATTTTCTAGTCTTCTACATCGTCATGTTGAATAGAATCCACATCTTCCAAAACAATACAAGCAAATTCTTCACAGCACACTCACTCCATGGCCTTATGGACATTACTCATTTGGTTTAACAGGTCTAGCTCTCTGGTATATGTAAGTGAGGACAGGCATTTGTGTTTATGCAGATTAATTAAATGATTATTTACGGGACTTACAATTTGTTTTTGATTTTCAAAATGCTGATGATATTCGAGACAAGATAGTAGATTAAGTTTCTCTAATTAGCAAGAGTATCTCATGTATAGATTTTAAAGAAATATATATTTTCTACTTGAACTCTGATAATCTTTGCCAACCCTTCAACTTAAACTACATTTATTTAACATTTATATTTTGAGAAAGAGTTTGAAAGTGAGTGCAAGTCCGATCAGATATATTATAATCATTTAAATGTTTTCAAATCAACTTTTAGACAAATCATTAGCGAGATGTGATGAGATTTGGATTTTTAACGTAGCTTTAACAATTTTTCAGTCATATCGCTATGATGTCTGCAATGTGGCAGTTTATAGTGATGTCTAGCACTGGGGCATCATGCCGCAGACATGTAGCATTATGTCCCACCCAGTCACATTATCCTGACACCGGGCCGACCAGTCCTAACACTAACCTCTTAATGCTGGGCGCCAAGCGAGGCAGCTGTTAGTACCATTTTTGTAAGTCTTTGGTATGATTCGGCCGGGGATCGAACCCACGACCTCCCGCATCCGAGGCGGACGCTTTAACCACTAGGCCACCGGAGCGGTTTATTTGTTTGAGAGGAGTAGAAATAACAATATTATCACGATAGCTACTATGGTCACTATATTGTGGTTAGTCATTTTCATTAAGGACCCACTCATCACCACAAGAACTCTTCTACAGGTAGCTACATAATGAACATCAGATCAGCACCAATTTAATTTACGATTGACAAAACATTTTAGGAAGTCTTTTAGTAAAAACTCCATCTTAATGTAAGCATTAATTCAGACTTAGTAGTGTCTACACAATTTTCAAAGTGGTCACTCTGGCAATCATAATAAACATCAGATCAGCACCATTTTCATTCAAGTCTAGCTAAACATCATAAGAATTCTTCTGGTAAAAATTCTATGACACTATGCCTTTCCATTTAGAATGAATAGCAATAACAAGAGCTTCTATAGGGCTGCTGTGGTATTCATACTTTACCATCCATGTAGATAGAATAGCAATACAAATACTTTCAAGATGATCACTGTGACAGCCACACTGGACAACAGATCAGCAAGATTTTCATTCAGAAAGAACTAGGGATAGTAAGAAGTCTTTTAGTGAAAACCCCATGTTGATATGACCATTCATTTGGAAGGAGTAGTATATGAAACATACTTTCAGCATAGTGGACGTCAGACTGGCACTATTTTCATTTCAGTCATTTAGAAATAAAAAAACTCATTTTGACATGCCCATCCATTCACAAGGAGTAGAGACAAGAAGATTTAAAATGGCCACTATGGTGGCAATCATGGATATCCAAGCACCACCATCTAAATTTCGGACCAACTAGACCATGGGATGAATGTGCGTGTACAGCTTCATGGCAATTATTTTATAAATTTAGAAGTAGGAAAAACAAAATTGTCCAAAAAAAATGGTCGATGACAGATGGAAAATGAATGATGGACTGACACAACTCTAATAAGCTCTTCTCATCTATGACTAGGAGGGCTAAAATATGGGGATCAAACTATAATTCCAAAGGCACAGTTAAGGTACAAAAAGTAAGTAAAAATATTTTTTTAAATCTATGATAATAGTCCATGCAGCGAAATCAGCCCACTATACTACTAAGATCAAGGAAAGTACCAGCTGCAAAGAGCTCTTCGATATTACTAACAAGCTAATGTCAAAGAACAAATCTACACCACTTCCAACTACCTTCTCTCCAGTCGACCTTCCGGACATCTTTTGCAAATTTCTTCTGCGACAAAAAGTACAAACCATTAGAGATAAGCTTGACATCACAATTTCAATTGACTCCTCGTCACCATACAGTTAGAAAACAGAATTTGAGCGGCAACCATTAGCAGCATTTGAACCTGTCTCTATGGATTTTGTACGTACAATCGTGATGAAGAGTGCACCAAAGTCATGTGAACTTGATTCAATTCCAACATCACTGCTGCTTGAGTGCTTAGATCCAGTATTGCCTTTACTAACTGATGTTATTAATACCTCTCTCTCATCCGGGGAATTTCCATCAGTTTTCAAAACTGTCATTGTAAAGCCTATGCTGAAGAGACCAACACTAGACCATAATGATTTAAAGAACTACCACCCAGTTTCTAATCTCCCATTTATATAAAAAATCTTAGAAAAGTTTGTTCTATCCCAGCTTGTATCGCATCTAAATTCAAACAGTCTATTTAGCAATGTACAATCTGCATATCGCCCTTGCCACAGTATTGAAACTACTCTTCTAAAAGTAGTTAATGACGTTATCTCAGCGTTGGATAGCGGAAAGATTACAGTCCTCACCCTCCTTGATTTGTCTGCAGCATTTGACACAATAGACCATGATATATTACTTCACCATCTCCATCATGTATTTGGCATTCATGATACAGCCTTACTGTGGTTCAAGTCCTACTTGGTCAACAGGACACAAATGGTATCTGCAAATGGAATACACTCCAGCCCAGTTGATCTATATTGTGGTGTTCTACAGGGGTCTGTACTTATACCTGTTCTCTTCATTCTGTACACTCATTCGCTCTCAAGTATCATAGATCATCATCCAGTGTCTCACCAATTGTACGCTGATGACACCCAAATATACAAATCTAGCCACCCAACTGAAGTTGATGCTACCATCTAAGGTGTAGAGAGGTGCATTTCTGATGTGAAATCATGGATGACATGTAACAAGCTGCAGATGAATGATGATCACAACACAAAGACTTTGTCATTCACATCCTTTACCTGAAACAATAAATATCAGCAACACCAACATTAAAGTCACACAATCAGTACGAAACCTAGGTGTTACTCTGGACAGTACTCTCACTTTGCACCAACATGTCATGAACATATGCAAGGCTGCATTACTTGAGCTGAGAAGCATCAGTTCAATTGCAAACATCTTTCAGTTGATGCCACTAAAACACTTGTGTGTTCATTAGTACATTCAAGACTAGACTATTGTAACTCAATTATGTCTGGTTCATCTCAATATCTGCTCCAGATACCGCAAAAAGTTCAAAACACAGCTGCATGGATCATATTTAGATTACCACGGTCAGAGCACACCTCCCCGCCGCTCTGTACCCTACACTGGCTATCCATTCGATCCAGAATCAAACACAAAATGTGTTCTCTCTGCTACGTTTCACTGTCGAACTCTAGTCCAACATAGCTATCTGACCTCAACCATGTGTACACACCAGCAAGATACTTACGCTCCTCATCTGACAATCATATACTCATTATTCCCACTATGAAAACAAAGTCATATGGACAGTGTTCTTTTGCATACCAGGGCCCATCAACATGGAATGAATTGCCCACTGAACTCAGACACAAAGACACAGAGATCACACTTAAGAGGGCTCTCAAAACTCACTTGTTTCGACTGCAATAACAAACTTAAAGACCTAATAATGTTTCCTACCTTAAATATTCTCAGCATGTTTTTTAATGTTTTCTAATTTCATGGTGTTTGTTTTTATAATCATATCATTATATGTTTTTTATCTTATAGGTGTTGTCTAATGTTGTAAAGCACTTAGAGCTTTTAAACATTAGGCGCTATACAAAGTTCTCATTATTAGTATTATTATTATTATAATGAATTACCTATATGATGTTAAGATGTTTATTGTAAATACTTTTAATTCACTTACTTGCAAAAATAAAAGGGAGTCTTCAAAATCTTATTTCCCTATATTATCTTTAACAGTGGAAACATTGATCTCTGCATTTTCTTAATTCATGTGTAATATGAATTTTAACAATTTGCATATCCTTGATATCTCACAGACTGAGGTTAAAATCTTGAGGAATTTGGGACATTTTCCAAGATTTTATGTGTGTGAGTGTAATCTGCCTCTGGAAAATTGATCTGTTAGTTTATTAATTTCTTGCTAAAATTTTTGGATGATTGCTGTAAAATGATGAACTTTTAATAAATAAACGGAAGTCAAATTCTAATCCCCTGTTATGGATGTATTTTTATAACATGTTTCAGCATCAGTAATGCTAAAATGACATGTGTAACAAGCACAACTGAGAAATTATGTCCTCCACTTTTATTCTAAAGCAGGGGAAAGAAGTAGAGCAAAGGGGTAGGTGACAATGGTGATATAGACAGACAAGATACATAATAGAATGCAAAATTTATCCCATTTCTCATCATTTATTTCATTCACCTATTTTGATACCTTAAATTGGCTCAAGAGTAGAAAAAATGAATCATTTCATTTATATTATTTCTGTCGTTATCTATAACATAATTTCAAAAATATATATCCAAATTAGAGGGAAATAGTTTTGTGGTACTAAGCAAAATATTAAATCTTATATAAAATAAAAAAGGAAGAAAATGTCAGTTGGTTTCCATCAGAACACTGTGACAATAACTTAAACCTGTCACACAGGTAAGTACAGGTATGTTTCTTGCCAGATGGCAATTTTTGAACCTCTTGTAATTTGCTTACTACACAACCTACTCTGTGCTGCCTCTTTTAATTACATTGTCCTATATAATCTTGTGTGTGTACTTTACATATATCTTTGCTAATATATATATATATATATATATATATATATATATATATATATATATATATATATATATATATATATATATATATATATATATATATATATATACGACAAAAACTGAATTTAATTGAATTAAACCTACCACTGGAAACCTCATTTGCTAATTAATTGGCAGTGATGTGGAGTTTCCAATCCCTATTATACAAATTGCTTTAATGTATTTTCATAATTACTGTAATCTCATATGTTTGCTGTAGTAATGTTGCATATATAGGCTTGATAACTCTGAATTTACCCTGCTAAACAACGACGCTACAGTTAAATTCAACCAACATCTCATCAATATCAAGCAGCATACCCAATTTGGTTAAATCAAATAATAATGAAGGACTGTATAGTATTGGAAAGTGGGTGGGTGTGAAAATCAGGTCCTATAGCTCTGCCAATAAATGATGTAATTGATATTCAACCAAATCCAAGTTTTCATTAATATCAAACTGAATATCAAATTTGAAAATAGTCCAATAATAATTATGGAGTAATAGTTAAGAAATGAAATTGGTGGGTCTGACAATCAGGGACTTACCTAACTCTACCAATATACAAAGCTGTAAACTAATGACAGCTAAACTCTGCCATGGCCTCAGCAATATCTAACTGTATACCAAATTTAAGTCCAACAATAATTTAATGAGTTGTTTTGCAGAAACCAAAGTGTGATGGGCAGATGGAAGGACAGATGGTAGGACAAACAGACAGAAATGAACGTCCTTTTCTTTCCATGAAAAACAGGTCATAAGAACAGTAATTTCATTAAAATTAATATATGCTTATGCAATGCAATCTGTAACTCATTCTGGCAAAAGTGAATTAGTTATTATGGTGAAGGTAAATGCAAAGAAGAGTACATCTATAATTAGGATTCTGATGCATGTGTAAGTATATGAAAAACAATCACACATAAATTTATTAAATTTTACAGAATATTTCTTCAACTTCATGGACTGGTGCCTCAAATATATCACAGGTATACACATTTATAATATGTAGGGTTGTAATTGCTTCATGTAAAACATACATCTGAAATAATGTAGTTTCTACCCTCTGCAGATATAGTGGAATGAAAATGTTTTGGTGCTCCTCCATTTAACTATTTGTTGAATGAACATCTGTTAGTGGATACTGACAACATAAGCATCCTGGATGAGGTTTACCATTCAAGAGTCAGGCATAAGTAAGGATGTGTCCTATACATATGTGACACAATACAACATCATTTCTGTGAATCTTTTCTATATGAAGGATGCAACTTTCCAACAACTGGTTTGATGTTCTGAAGCCTGTTGTAGAATTGTTATTTCAGACATTTCTTCCAAGTACTGCCAATTTATTAGATTTCATGGAGTACAAATATGCATTGATTGCATAGCTTTCAAGAACCACAAATTCAATGACCAAATGAAATTTGAATTTTCACTGAAATAATCAAACCTTTTCAAATCCACAAAATTGTCAGTGCTCTCAAAAATGTAATTTTTCGCAAGACAACAAAAATGGCATAGAAATACATGAATTCACATTTACAGGTCATTGGGATTAACAAGAGGGCCAAGGTTAAAAAAAAATAGCTGGTGGAGCTAGCACTGTTTTGAAAGGTGCACATCTGGAGTAAGGCCAAGCTGTATACTCTATAACCCATATTACACCTATCAATCTTACACCAAAATAAAGGGAATTAAAGTTTTTTTGAACTATATATTACATATACAAAGTCTTTTTCAAATAGCCAATATAACCAGTGAGGAAAGCCATGGAAATTATTTTCCTTTAAAATTCGAACCCTATGCAAAATATGAAACTGTAGAGCGCCACCTTAGTGTCCATGTGATATTGATGGCAAAAGGGCAATAACTCCAACAGCACTGTACATGAAAAGAGAAAGCTTTAAATGGTACATCAACATATAATAGGTAATTTAACTGTTGTACAGCGTCCAAGTCTTGTTGTGAGTTGCAAAGCTTTGATGGTCACAAGAAGTGTGAACAGAAAACCTCAAAGACTTAAAAGAGAGACAGAGAGGGTGATTATTTTGGGACAACTGCTTTTTTGTGGGACGCTAATAAGGTGATTACTATAGGCCTCCATCATTTTATGTGAGGCCCTAATAAGGGAAGTAATTGTGTAGACTGTCTGCAAAGGTATTCATTCCTCAATGTTCAGTGAATACCTGTATGATAAGACTATAAGGGAAATAACTCAAAAATACTTGACATGCAATTTATTTAAAGTATTTATAAAGGTTTCTGTCAGTAGATAAATTCGAATTCCAGAAATATCCCTTCACTTACCCAATGTTATGTTCTTCAAATAACCATGATTCTTCAAATTTGGATCTGACGGCCAAAGTACCCTGGTCTTTGGTTGCCTTACCAAAATCAAGCACTATATTATCTACTCCATCTGATCGTTCCTCAGGGAATATATCTGGTAAAATTAAATGCATCCAATCATGTAATCAAAATGGAATCACGATGTTTCCACCCCATAAAATCCTTCACATGGTAACATATATTAAACAGAAACAACATCCAAATTACAGGAACATGGCCTAGAATCTAACAATCAAGTATAACAGTAATATTAATAATAATAAAAATGGTTTGTTATTATTATCATTATTATTAATATTATTATTATTATTATTATTATTATTATTATTATCATTATTATTATTATTATTTTTGTGCAATAAGTTAATGAGGAATAATCTTCTGAGGTCCTTCAATGCAATACAGAACTAAAATAAAGAAACATGATTGATACCTCTCAGTTTTTTCAAAGACTTTTCAAGGACATTCCATAACATGAATGGATTATTTTTCCTAACAAAAATTTAACTTTCTCTATGTTATGATTGTTTATCAGTACATAAGTCAGTGTAAAGTATAACAAAGCAGATAACGTTATTAACTCGCTTTCAGATCCATCTATCAGCATAATATGTCATTTCATGCGACCAGTTATAATCAGCGATTACTTATCCTGCCACTAATTTCTGTAACTAAACCATTTTTTTCATGCCGAAAACTAACCATCCATTTTATGTGAATATATCCTCCCCCAGAGTGGAGAAAAAGCAAAATGACCTTTTGCACACCGCTCTTTATGTCGCATGGACATGTGCATAAGGTAGATGTTACTTGTCATCTTTTTCATGTACGCCTTACTGTGTAGACGTCTGCCAAAATTATCACCAGAGAAATTATGCCTGTAGCAACTTACCGTTAATAAATGGTCTTCTTCTGCTGTTATTAATTGATCTTAGTGTTGCAAATGTCTGATTCATTTCTTTAAAAGGCTTCTGATATTACTTCCTGTTCCAGCTTTTGGGTGGACACATGTTTCTAACAGATATAAAAAATGACGTACAGGTAAGTCCTTGTGTTCAAAGGAAAATAACAATATGCCCTACCTAATATTGTGGACCTCGTTTCCCTTCAGTTTCACATTGTATACTTTTAATTTTTGCCCATGCTTTGCATTAAGATTCCATATGCATTTGAATGTTGCTTTGATAAAGTTCACAGACAAATTATCTTATTTTTCAATCATAAAAACTACAGGCAATTTTCATGAGGTCAACTCTGTTGTTTAATTCATGCATCGAGTGTTCTTAGTGCATTCACAGGTGTGTACACAGTACAACACTGCATACAACCAGGTGAATTTTGCAGCAACATCAAACAATGTTCTTAGTGCATACACAGGGGTGTACATCGTATGACAATGAATACAACCAGTTGAGTTTCAAGGCAACAAGTGATTTCAGATGACATTATTTCTTTATTACAGGATAATGTCAAGACAGTCTGTGGGCCAGTGTAGCCACAAAAAGGGCCATTGGGATACTCCTACAGACTGCATAAGTGCTCAAAGTACACACAAAAATATTGTTGCACTTTTTAAAAATTATGTCTTATATCAAGGCAGCAGGATCATTCCTTGCCCTCCTTCTTCAAACTTTTATAGCATCTCTTCTGGGTCTCACTTGTTGGGAAAATATCTTTGGCAGCTGGCGAAGCCCTTCTTTCTGGAAGGCAATTGACTCCCCCCCCCCGCCCTCCGGTAGCGATGTGATCCATCCCATGGGTGGGGTAGAGCACTGTGACAGTGTGTTGCACATCCCCGTTAGGGAGACAGAGCACTGCAGTAGTGAGTAGCGCCCTCCTATTTGGGAGATAGAGCACCACGATAGTTGGTTGTGCACTACCGTTAAGGAGTTAGAGTACTATGATAGCAGATTGCATCCTCCCATGTGTTGTGCCCTCCTTTATGGAGGTTGAGCACCATATCAGCAGGTTGCTAACTCCCAATCAGGGAGGTAGATCATCACAATACATATCGTGCTTCTGGCAAAGTGTTATCTCCTTCTGTTAGGGAGGCTAAACTCTGCACCCATGATGCACAGAGTGATAAATCAGTTGAAGATAAGGCTTGTTCCACCTATCACTCATTGGCCTCATAGTATGGGGTACAGGGCAAAGATAGAGCTTCCCTCTTTCCCCACCTCTACCATTCCACCCATTGCTGGATTTGAGGGTCCATACACAGGACACAAGCTATGGACAGGGACCACATTGGTGTTCCTGTGTTCCCATCTAAACCTATGAATGGGATGTGCGGCCTTCCATCTCAGTAACTACAAAAAAGACCTGCTAAGGGCTGCTTATCTGGAAGTTGAGACCCTCTTTGGGCGCCTCATTGTTTCCACGCCTTCTCAAGATTTTCTGGATCACTAATAGTGATCTTTAATATCCACTCCTGGTCCACCGCAATCGACCAGAAAATGAGAAGAGGCAAATCACCCTCAAGGACAGTCTGCAATATTTTTCAGGCAGGTGCAACCTCAGTCAAACCCCCATAATCCTGCTATACCAATTCCTCACTCATCAGATCCACAGTGCCCAAGTTGCCAAAGATTTAAGAGGATGTTCTCTAACCCTCCTTCCTTTCCTACCATAGGGTGGGACAGCCCGAGCAATTTACCCCTCTCCTGTCAAGCACCCCCTTCCTATATGTCCCAGTGGATCCTCGCCAGGGCCTCTTCTCAGGGTCTTGGTCAAGCATCATGGATGACGGCTGGATCTTCTCCATTGTAATGAGGTTTATTGACTCCAGTTTCATGAACAACCCCCACTATCAAGGACCCCCATTTTCTTTCCCCAGTCCAGTCTGGTGAATCTGAGGGAAGAGATACACAACCGTTTGCATAAAGTTGCAGTTGAGAGGGTCTTAAATGATCAGTTTCTTTCCTACTCCACAATCATCCTGGTCACCAAGAAATTTGGGAAATTTGTAATCATATTGATCTCTCCCCGATCAACCAGTTTATCTTGGAGGAATCCTTAATCCAGAATTCTCTTCATCCGTGTGACTGGGCCATCTCGATGGACCATCAGGATTCTTTCTTGCACATCACGATATTTTCCTCCACACCGCAAATATCTTCATTTTTGCCTAGACCAGAAAGATTTTTAATTCTGGGTTCTGCCATTTGGAATATCTTTTGCACCCAAAGTCTTTACCAGGATCATGGTAGAGGTAGCAGTCTACTTCTGAATACTGGGAACATCAATTCTCCAGTATTCTGACAACTGGCTGATTCACAATGTCCAGTTGGGGTGCTCAATTTGGGTGCTCAGTCAGAGCTTAATTCTTCACGGTTCTTCGACTTAGGCTGAATTAACCCTCTACTTAAACACCCTAGAAATGACAGCAGTATTTCCAGCATTGAAAGAGTGCATTGACATAATATGGGGCTACTGTGTTATCACCTCATCATACAACACATTCATCAGAACATATCTATGACGCACTCATGCCCCTTCACCTTGGCAGCCTCAGTGAATTTTGCAATCTGAGTTTGCCACATTCCAGGCAAGATGAACGAATCCACAACCTGTCCAGAACAGAGTGATCCATCTTCAGAGAATGATCTCCTCACCACTAGTAACAGAGTCACTGTTCTCCCTCTGGGGAATGCCCCATGTGGATCTGTTTGTGACCAGGTTCAACAACAACATCCCTTTTATGTGTCTCCTGTCCTGCTTCGAATAGCATGGGCAGTAGATGCATTCAGCCTCCAGTGGGATCGTCTGTTTGGTTATGCCTTTCCATCCTTCCAATTGCTACCACAAGTCCTATAAAAAGACAGAACTTTCACTGCCCAGATCATCCTCATGGTCTCACTGTGACCCCAGCAATGATCTCAGACCTTTTTATCAATCAACCAGAATGTCCTGTCACAACACCGGGGATCCCTCCTCCATGACAACCTAAATGCCTGGCTTGTTTCAAGCTATCTCTTTGCCAGAACAAGTTTTTCGTCTTTGTTGACAGTTGTATCATTCAGGCTAAGAGAGCTTCTGCATTAAAGGTCTACGATGCCAGGTGAAGAATCTTATGAGATTGGTGCAGAAGGAATACAGCGATCCTATCTGCCCCTCTGAAATTTCCAGTGCTAATTTCCTTTGTTCCTTTTTAAGACTAAAAGATGTTCAGTATCCACCATCAAGTGCTATCAAGCTGTCATCTTCTTGCTTATCCTGTCTCCAACCCTCTTATACACAGATGGAATCTTGTGTCTAATGGTCATTAACCAAGCCCTGTGTAAACCACTGAATGAAGATTCCTTTCCAAACCTCACTCTCAAACTATCTTCTACTTGCTCTAGCTTCTGCATGATGAAGAAGTGAGATTCATGCCTTGTCAATTGATTGTCTCAGATTTCCTACAGATTGCATCCTCTCATTGAAGAGGTTGAGTATGGCAATAGCAGGTTGCACCCTTCTCTTAGGGAGGTAGAGCATTATGACAGCAGGTTATGCCCTCCCATTAGGGAATTGGAGTACTGCAACCACCGATTGTGCCTGTAGTGGAGGTTGATCACCACAACAGTGGGTTGCTTCCTCCCGTTAGGGAGGCAGAGCACAGCAACAATCTTATGATTTGTTTCCTGGGACCCATTGTTCTGGCACATTTTGTGATTCAGAGAATCCGTTGACCTTTTATATGTGGACCTCTCCCTCTATGGTGAGTACAACTAAATGTCTCTCTTGTCGATCAGTTTGACAAAAGCATCAGCCTACCCACCTATCTGACAAAATTAGCTACACAATAGTGGCAGGATAAGTAATTACTTATATTAAACTTTAGTGGGGGGTAAAACTCATTTTATTTATGCAATACTTAGCTGACAATATTGCCAAATGCCTTACTCCCACCCGCTCTGATGTATTGCACAATCATCATCTGCGAAAAAGATGACAGGTAATATCTACTTTCTGCGCATCTTCATGCAACATATAGAGTGTGTGCTAATGGTCATTCCAACTTTTCTCCACTATGTTGGAGGATATATTCACATCAAGCAGACGGTGAGTTTAAGGCACGAAAATAGGTTAGCTACACCATAGGGTCAGGTAAGTATTGCATAATTAAATTAGTTTTACACCCTAAAATACTTAATTTTACCCAATTGTATTTCTTTATATATCATTTTGGGGAAAACATGTAAATACAAAATTCTGAATTAAAAAACCCAACATACTTTTTTCAGTTTTAAAATTCTTTATTCCCGCTGATAAATTTATAGCAAAGTTCAAGGATTGTATTAGAAAACATCATACTTTTCAAGAAAAAAACGACCTTTTTGCAGAAATTCAAGATTACAAGACAACCCATCAATTCATTTCCATTTTGTACAAAGCTGGTAAAGAAGCAATAATATGACAGATACATACAGGATCCAAATAAAATGACTGAAGCACAGGCAAGAAGGCATGCAGATACAAATTACAAATACAAAATTAAGTACTTTAAGGAAAATCACTGCCACATTATTTCTTAGTTGGTATAGGTAAGATTCACAAAATAAAAAACAGACCATCTATCTTATAAGTTCATTCTTCTAAAGATAGATATTTCAATATTGTAATTAAGCAAACTCATTCAGGAAATGCAGTTACCGCAAATAACTCCAAAATACTAATATAATTTGATAAAATGTCAAATTTCTTTTACTTTGAACTTTAAGAGGAGTTGTGAACTAAACAGTTTCAAGGTCATCATCCAAGTTGTGAGACAATCCGAAATGTGAAGAGAAAAAAATACCTTACAGTGAGCCAAAGTGGCTCAGTGATCAGCATTGCCTAACTTACAATATTGAAAGGTGTAGGTTAAAATCCTACCCCAGACCAGGCCTTGATAGCCACCATGGTGTCTCTCTGGGCAAGGAGCTCTATTGAAATTGTCTCTGCATTATATAGCACCTCATGTGTTGATGTGCCATCAAAACAAATGTATCTCAACCCATGTTGAAGGGGGTTGTTAAGCTGACAATGGAATTAGGAATATAGATTTTGTGTTGAAGGGAAATCTTGCTCATGTTTCTTTCATCTTTGGAGATTGATTTTTCATGCAAAATTAAATGTGTGCTTGAAATATTGACATTTTGTCAAACAGGATACTCATCATCACCATCATCAGCATCATCAATCCTGTAACCAAATAGGTTGTTGAGGCAACACATAAACTTTATAACCAATTCTCTTGATCTTTCCCTGTTCTTTATCGCCCTTTGGGAATCTCCAAAACCTATGCCTGTCCATGCATATTGCAAACTCTTCAATATCTTTGCAGAGATGCCAGAACAACTAATGTCTTATATAAATATTCACTTAAAAAATTCAGAATTAAATATGAAAAACGAAACTTAAAATTTTGTATCCAACAATTTAATTTAATCATTACACCTCACTTATTTAAGGTGATTTTTGTTTTAAATGTGCTTCCTTCAGGCATCTTCTAACCATGAGAAATGATTTTCTTTTAAAAGTCTATAGAGAAAAGACTGCAAGAAAATGTTATCATCCAATTTTAATGCCTTGTATATCGTATATGGAATTTCTGCTCCAAAGGTCATGTTCTTTTTACGGTATTAATTATTCTCATCGGCCATTCATTCTCATATATTTCTGGAACTTACAAGGTGAACGAGGGTGCTAACCCAATGATTTTTGACCGTTCAATATTCAACTACTTTTATGATTCAAGAGCTTAGTTATGTTTTCACAAAAGGTGTACATTTACACATTACGAGCATTTCAGTGATCTAGATAATCCATATTCAACTGTTACAGTTTGCCTATATAAAATTTTAGCTGACTGCCAAACTGGAATCTGATAGAAGCGATTATAGTTGCATAACTTGAGGCCAAAATTAGGTATGTTTCTGCCAGATCTGAATGGCTGGTAAATGTTATCTTTGCTACATTTAGAAGAATGATGTTGTCTTTTCTTTCTTTACATCGACAGCAACTCAGAAACTCATTCAGACAGTCACTAGTTATGTTTGTCCTCCTTGTGCATCTCCAGGACTTTGTACATACTACAGATATTGTCACACTTGTCACACTGTAGGAAACACCAATCAGATTCAGTTATATTGCTAAGAATCAATGACTTCAATGATAAGAATTGCAATGCAAAAGGCAAAAGAGATTTCGACATTTGTGATTCCAGATGGACTTTTATCAATATAAATAGATGTTGTTTGGGACGAAAGGTTTGCTTGTACTTTTTAAATGTTAAATGAAAATGATTATATCTGGTCTAGATAATTGCGATGCTTCCATCGATGATGTTATCATCTACAACGAAACCTGGAAGGATCACCTAGAGACAATTCGGAAATTCTTGGACAGATTCATTGATGCAAAATTAATAACTAATTTATCCAAAAGTGAGTTTTGCCTTGCTTATCATACATTTCTATGACATATCGTAGGACAGGGACACGTTAAACCGATAG
The DNA here is from genome assembly GCA_028554795.2 of Sinohyriopsis cumingii. NCBI lineage: Eukaryota > Metazoa > Mollusca > Bivalvia > Unionida > Unionidae > Sinohyriopsis > Sinohyriopsis cumingii. The sequence goes on along the minus strand of JAPYKE020000094.1, from coordinate 343,981 downwards.
ATGCTAAGGTAAAGGCAATCTCTGAATTCTCTGTGCCTGTCAGTAAAAAGCAAATGATGCGATGTTGGGTATGGCTGGATACTATTGAAAATTTTGTTATAATATTTCCATAACTGCTGAACCCTTGACAAATTTGTTCAGCAAGAAAACCAAGTTTCATGTGTCTGAAAAATGTCAGGAGGTTTTTGATAAGTTAAAGACCATACGTAAGAGTGCGCTAGTTCTTTCAGCTCCAAATTGTAGACAATCATTTAAAATATATGTTGATGCAAATGATGTGGCGGTTGGTGCATTAATGATTCAAGAAGACAAAAATGGTGTTGATTATCCAGTGTGCTATTTTAAAGACATAATAATGTTCCCTACCTTAAATATTTTCAGCATGTTTTTTATGTTGTTTAATTTCATGGTGTTGGTTTTTGTAATAATATCATTATATACGTTTTTTATGTTATAGGTGGGAGCCCCCGAGTGGCCGAGTGGTCTAAAGCGCTCACGGTTACGGATCACTGCCATCTCACCTCTGTCTGCGTGAGTTCGAGTCTCAGGCTTGGCTAACGTGGGTACGTGAGAAAGCCTACCAGTAGCTTCTCGTGGGTCGGTGGTTCTTCCCGGGGTTTTCCAGTGTTCTTCCTCCACCAATTATACTGGCCGCCATGTATAGCCTATCTTGTGCTGAAAAATGGCGTTAAACCCTACAACAACAACAACAACATGTTATAGGTGTTGTCTAATGTTGTAAAGCACTTAGAGCTTCTAAAGATTAGGTGCTGTACAAAAGTCCTCATTATTATCATTATTATTATTATTATTATTATTATTTTTCTAAGAAATGAAATAAGCACCAGAGAAATTATTTCACAATCGAGAAGAAATATTTAGCTCTGATACTGGCATTAAAACACTGAAGTTTACATTAGTTCAGCTCCTTCTCCGATTATTGTGTTTAGTGATCACAACCCCTTTACTTTCATCAGCAAGATGAAAAACAAAAATCAGAGATTATTAAGGTATAGTTTGATGTTGCAGTAATACAATATTGACATTAGGCATGTTAAGGGAAAATATAATTTAATAGCAGATACATAAATCTTTATTTTTCTTTATAAGGCGATATGTTATGTATATTTAATTTGCATTGTTTGTTGTTTATTTATATTTTTTATTTCATTATATGCTATTGTAATGTAGTATTATATGTTGGATTTAATCTTATCCAAAATCAGTTTTATTTTCTACTTGACCTGAATTAGTGATCTTTTAAAACATTTATTCTGTAAACAGCTAAAAATACATAGCTAAACCCTAACCCTAACCCTAACCCCATGTGTAACGGTTTAATATCAACATCATTATTCATAGAATTAAATGTTTATTTGGGCCTGGGTCTAGGTTATTCACATGTATTCCACTACAATTTAACTGGTGTACCTGACATTGTCCAGGTTATATATTATAATATTAGTAATGTCCTTTCTAATATTAACTAACTTTTTATTTTCTAATCATTAAAAACTTTCTAGAAGGTTATTTTCCATTAGGAAATGAGTTTCTTTTTAGAAAATGTTGTGACCTGAGGTCAAGTAGGGGACAATATACTATTGTCACTCCTTCATTCCTGCTTAAACTCTAGCAGAATCATTTTGTATTATGTTTGTCTTCAGTAGTTTATTTGGGCTGAAATTTATTTCTTCACATTATTTAATTCAGTGATAAGTTTCTCTGGAGATACAGAGTGAACATAAAAAATAAGATTCTTGGACATACAATCAATGGGATTTATCATTTATTATATTACTATATTTCAACAAAAGACTGTTAATACAAAAACATATTACAGGCCACCACAGGCACAGCAACAACTTTAGCATTGGACTTAATTTGGATTTCTGCTATAGGTTGTTTAGAACTACATTATTAGGACTTGTGTCTGTAATTCTATGATTATTTTGGGATTTAATTTGCAATACAGTAAGTTCTCTTTTTTCATTTTCACTTTGTATTCCAGGGAAGCAAATTATTTGTTCATTTTAACAAAGCTTGTTGCTTTTCACTCTTATTGTACCTATTTTATGAGCATAGACTCATAACACTATAATGTTATTCTACCAGCCATAAATGCTGTTTTGAAGGCTGTTTACTGCACATAAGATTTTACAGCTGAAATCTAGCACTTTTGAAACCTAAAAGAATTTGTTTTGAATCAGTTAAAAAACCCACAAAAAACATGCACAGTATTTGTATGCATTCTATCAACACAGCAGAGAAATCAGAAAGAACCAGTCTACTGTGACCAGAAATGTTCTAACAGTACAGTGACTGGTGCTATGATGCATTGCAGAACAGCAATAGGATTAGAATTTGTAAAGAAGAGCTGACATGTATACATAAAAATATGTTAATTAATAGCTTATTGAATGATATTGAATGAGTTTAAGGACAAATGCAGAATACTATTTAGGTGTTATAAGTAATAAAGGAATAAAAGGTGGGCCATGATGTCTTCTGAGCCTCTAAGGAATACCTGCCGACATTTGGTAGAGAGACGATAAACTGGAGAGACCGATCATTAAAAAATATAGCAGACATGCTAGGGTAAGTATTTTTAATTTTTATTGTATTGTTCAAGATGTTTTCTTTGTATAATGAGTATGAATGTCCTGTCATAACAATATTCTAATGCTGATAATGAGAGAATATTCTCCATGCTTTGTAAAATGAAACGTTATCCAACGGGAAATATGAACCAGAGAACTATTTGAACCTGTTAAGTGTGAAGACTACAGACAACATGCCCTCCCATAAGCACATCAGGTTTACGACCAACAGAGCTAAATATACAAAGATCTCTTCATTGGCCTGTAAACTGATCAGGTTATCTACATATGCATATGTACATGCTAATTAACATAATTTCTTGGCCTTGGTTAAGGTCTAGGAGAGTGCTCCTATTGATCCATTATCAAACAGACCTGTGCTGAACAATACTATGTTTCTTAGATGTTAGATCCTGTTATGGTGACAATAATATGATATAATAATAGCCATAATTATCAAAGTGACAAAATCTGACAACTAAGGAGTACACAGCAGTAAGGATAATTGGATTAACAGCAAGTCTCTTTTTTATAGATTAAAGTACTTTACTGGCATGTTGTAAAGAATGTCATTTTCAGTTTAGAAATCTAAACTTAGTTGTGAAATTTCCTTCTTTCAACTCTTAATAAGTGTCAATTCATCAGGGTAAATTAATTTTTTGGTACCAATACGCTGGCTACTGGCATTGTTAATGGATTGGCCATCAAAGAGAAGTAATTTTGAATACAAAATGGCTGATGCAGTGTAAAGAGCCAATAGCACTTCAAGAGGAGGACCAATGTAATGAATCCAGAACATGTCACCTGAATATGTAAAACTGCTCCACTTACTCAAGTTTTGAGTGCTTCTGTAGGAGTCGTGTCCCATTAACGCTGATCCCAGTACAGTATTTCAGCCACATATATGACAATGACTCTGATTTTGCTGTCGATGTCACTGTGGCGCATCAGAAATATATATCAATGAAGCTAACCCCAATTAAGATACAATGACAACATAGTCATCAAGAATAAAATCAAAGCATTTAATTAATTCAGAAATCTCACATTTAAATGTCATCAACATCAATTTGCATTTTAGAATACCACTCGTTCCAAATCCTATATCTACATTATTCAATGATGTTTGGCATTGGGCTCACACCTACACAATGATTCAGTGGACCCCACTTAAGAGGCCAATCAAAATAATACCATTTTATATGGCCACTTTGTCAGACATAAAATAATATACATTGACTGCTATTCTCCCTCATGAAAGGCCCCCTTTTCACTTTTGATGCAGACGTAGCAACTTTGTAAGAAGGGGACCATTGTAACAGCTAAAATTACAACATTACAATTACAGTACTCATAATGTTCCCAAGGCAGCACACATAAATCAGAACTGATGAGTTACCTGTACTGCGTTTGTGTCTTTGATTTGTGCTCGCTGGGCAGTTCAGGTTGGTATTCCTCTCCATGATCAATCTGGCATTAGTCAAAACAACCATTCCAGCATTCTGTTGAAAAAAATGGATCTTCTTTATTACCACGATAATCATCGGGCAAGAACTCTATGAATCTCATATAATTTATGTGTGAAGGCATTCAATCAAACTGATATCAGTGTCATAACAAAGATGGAATGGTGATACACTATTTTGCTCACCTTTAATTTTTACCATCTTTTATTTGACATCATTTTTCACAAAACGCTATATCTGGTAATCCATAGTTTGACATATCTACAACATTTCTTTGGTGAAGGTCAGATGTTTCATTTAGCAAAGATTTAAGTTTTATTTAAAGTTTTGCCTATGTTATGTATATTTGATTTAATTTATATTTGATTTAATTTAATTGTCTGTTAGTTTTAAATTGTTTCGATTCCATTGCATGCTATTAAAATATAATTTTATTTAATTGATTTGACATGTTCTGGAAATTCAGTTCAGTTTTTGGTAAACCCAATAATAGAGACTTTGTAACTAATGCTGACCTAGTTTCTGATCTTGATTCAGAAACTAGTATAGGGTTCTTGTAAACAATTTTTTAAAATTTGTTAAAAGCTTTTCCCGGAGTAAAGTAATCACTGGTTTTAGTCAAGGCCATACTGGGTGTATGTGACAATAACATGGACACAGGTTCACTTCTGAACCTGCTTGTCACTTTGCATAGTTGTCCAGATAAAATAATGACTATAAAATAATTAACTAAAATTTACAGTCCATAATGTCATTACGTGTTACTATACATGCTCTTGTCATTTGTGGTACACAAATTTGGATATATTTTCAGCTGATTGACTGGTGGAATGTTTGACCACTGACTGACTGACCAGCGATCTACTCATGTTGATTGACTGGTAGTCAAGTGTTGTGCTTGGAGAGTGACAGAGTGATATGCTGTATCTCCATATATGCATCGGATTGTAGGTGTCGTTTAGCCATGTGCTAAATTCGGTTATGTTATACCTAGTGTGCTGCATTTGAGAGGACACTGGCCGGAAGAACATTACGGTTGTTTATTGGTGAAGAACCAGAGCTTCTGGACCAACATGTTTGAAGAGAAAAAATAGATTGTACTGATCTTTAGGCAGACCAGGAGGGGTGGACCATTGATGGTGGCTCCTCAACCTCCCAGTATAGCGTTAGGATTGAGAAGATATTTAACATTACATTATTTGAATGGAAAACACATACCTTTCACTATCTGAGTGAAATGCAACAATTTACTATTTGAGTAAAGCATATCATGTCATACATTTCACTATTTGAGTGAAACGCAACATTTTACTGAGTAAAGCATATAATATTTCATTGAACCACACTATTTATTATTATTTGTGTTAAAATTGTTGAAGTTTACGTGAATCATGTGATTTCGTTGTAATAATTTTTCTATTTGCTTTTTACATTTGAAATAGATGAGTTTTGTTACAATATGACCCCTGGACCTATGGGGTCATGAACATGTATGTAAGTTGTGAGTTTTGTGTAATTGTGTGACTAGCAATGCAAACAGAGTGCCAGGTAAAATTTCATCAACACTTTAGTTTCATCTCAACTGTCAACAGATTAAGGACATAATAATGTTCACAATTTCTGTGAAAATAAATCATTTCCGTATTGATTTCAAGCAGGTACGACTCGATGTAACAGCGTTTATGTTTGCTAGGAAGCTACCCTAGTGGCCACAATGCTGGCTTATTGTGATGCTAGACTGGTTTTCATTTCCTCCACACAAGAAAAGATACCAATATGGAGATCTCTGTGAACTAACCACACTAATGGAAAATTGGTAGGTCATTAATAAATAATATAAATAGCAATGGACCTAGAATTGAGCCTGGTGGTACTCCATATCTAACTGTTCCAGGTTCAGACAGAACATTATTTATGTAAACATGTTGTGTTTCATTACATTGGTAAATTTTCAGTTTCTTCAAAAGGATTTAATGATCCACCATGTCGATAGCTTTCCGGAAATCTACAAATACAGATCATATTATTCTACAAAAGGATTTCATGATCCACCATGATTAAAGCATTCCTGAAATCTACAAATACAGATCCTATTATTCTACTTTGATCAAGTGCTTGAAACCATTTATCAGTTAGGAAGATCAAGTCAATCTCATATGAATGTTTCTGTATAAAGCCTGATTGATTAGGGTGTAACAGCAAGTGTTAGGTTAAATATGATATGAATGAGTCATGGACATATTTATTCAATCAATGTTGACCAGTTTGGTAGTACTGAGATTGGCAGGTAATTATCAGCATAATCCTTTGAACCAGATTTGTGAATAGGAATTACTTTTGCAGTTTTCCATATTTTGGGACAAATGACGTTGCAATACTTAAATTAATTATGAATGTTATGCTATCTGAAATAGCAGAGTCAGAAGATTTAATGAGTCATGGACCAATCTGATAAAGTCCTGTAGCTTTCTTGGTATCAATTTCACTGAGACATTTTTTTATTAGAGTTTGTTTTATATTTGTGGGATAGTGAAACATACCACTGATGAACAGAAGCACTAAAATTGTAAAGATGGCCACATAGGACGTCCAGGTAACACTATTTATATTTTGGACCAGCTAAATTCTGAGATGGTCATGTGTGAAAATTTCATGGCAATCCTCTAAGCAGTTCAGAAGGAGTGGCAATAACAAACTAACGGTCAGTGGGTGGACAATAAACGGATGATGGACAGAAGAACAAAGATTTATGAGCAACAGGCTATAGCATAAGCAATTCTGGTCAATGACCAGTAGAAGTACTGACAGGCCTCCTTCCACTGGGCACTGAATTTATTTAATACTGATAACTATCCACTATAAAAACTATATTGTTTGCTATAGTGTATGACCTTCGTCTTCAGTGAAAACCTATATCGAAATGACCATCCAGTAAGAACAATAGCAATACAAATTTTAAAATGGCCACAGAGGTGTATCCTGTAGGATGTTCAGGTTGCACTCTGTTTATTAGGACCATCAAGACGTTGTATTGATTGTGTGTAAAAATTTCATGGCAATACTCAATGCAGTTCAGGAGGAGTGGCAATGCCAAGCTTATGTTTAATGGGCAGACAATAGATAGATGACTGACAGAAGGTCTACAGACCAACAAACTATAATATAAGAATTCTGGTCTATGAACAGTAGTGCTAAACAATAGCGTTCCTTCTGAATTCACTAATTACTGATAACTGTGGACTATTCAACTAATGGTTTGCTATATTGTATGACTTTATTCACAAGAGTGCACTGCCTTTTCTTTACTAGAGTGCACTACCTTACTGCAGACACATGGTATGAAATTAATCCACTTCTAGTACACTCCTAATGCAAAGATTCAATTAAATACAACAATTGTTCATTTGAAATCTCCATTAGTAATATCAGTAAATCAACGTCATTGTGTTGAAATCTCCATTAGCAATATCAGTCAATCAATATAATGCGTTGAAATCTCCATTAACATTATCAGTAAATCAACATGATTTGAATTCTCCATCAGCAATACCAGTAAATTAACACAATGTGTTGAAATTTCCATTAGCAATATCAGTAAATCGACATAAGGTGTTGTGTAATAGACCTATTCTCATTAACTTTGAACTTTCTTAATAATTCCAATCCTTTAAAACAGAGAAGTGTTAGTATTTTTCTTGGTACATTTTCCCACTTTATTTTTTAAACTTTCAATTATAATCATAATTTTCAAAATTTGGTAGTACCTAATTTTGAAACAAAATTCCATCAAAGTCATATTAAAAGGCACCAACTTTGGAGCTGCACTTAAAGGAGATCTTTTGATAATGTCATAAAAGAGGGTGTGAGTGGGCTGGGACCTGCTCACCCTAAATACAGAGACAGCATCCACTCCACCACCACTGGTACATCCTCGGTCATGGGCTTCCATCTTGTCAAACATCTGAATAGAAAAAAGGCAACTTAGACTCAATAAAATGGAACGTTTACTTAGCCATATAATGCGACTTAATTTAAATTCAAAATTATATAACAGTCTGACCTTCTTTCCTAGCCTATATTGGTCTGTACTAATGTTACATTTCCATTAACCAAATAACTAAAATCAAGAATTGAGCAATTTATAAATTTTCTCAGTTTGATCTGAAATCCTAAAATTTTCCCTGAGATAAATAAGGCTAAATTTTGGGTTATTAAAAATGTTTAACCATTAACATCTGCTTTTGTATTTATTTTCTCAAACCAAAATGAAGATATTCAAACATTTGTCTGAGATGAAGAAGTCTGAGATGTTTGGATACACTGGGTACTGACTAATACTATATTTGTCATGAGCAAATATAAACATGGTAATACAAAATCAGAACCCGACTATTTTATCAAGTGCCACTAAACTGCCAGATGAAATTAATAATAACCATAATGTGGACAAAATTTCAGTACTCTGATTTCTTTAAAATAACAACACATTCTATCAATCTTAGTTTCAACAAAATTAGTGTGTGTGTGTAGGTTTGTGTGTGTTTGTGTGCGAGAGAGAGAAAGAACAAATTTCCTGGAGTAAGTTTAACCACACCAATGAAAGACAATATTCCTTTTTACATAGCTACCAAAGAGGTACATGCACTTGCCAGTAGGTATCATGCATACATTTAAATTGGTACTCACAACACCAGTGGCAGAACAATGAGAAACAAAACAACACCAAAATCCAAGGACTGTTAGGGTGTCAGATGTGCACTGCTAACGGAACCATAAGTTTCAAAAATGGAAACCATTACTTATTTAGCTTTCCTCCAATCATTCTATATGTACTATTTTAAATATTTAAATCACAGATAAATGTGGAATCATCAAGTATAAAGCGTAGTTCAACTGTTACAACTCTAGGTCTTACACTATGATACAGAAAGAAGGAAAACCAAAAAGGTTAGTAAAATTAACAAATAATGTATTGTCTTAACTACAAAGTGAAAATTACAGTATTGCAAATTAAATCACACATTCCTAAATGTTCTATCACAAGTCCAACATTATAGAATGTTCTAAATGAAATTCAATAATCGCGTATGTCCTGAAATAACAATAGTTTTGAATGTACTGATGTACCAATAATCTTGTCTGTGCCGATGTACCAATAGTCTTGAATGTGTTCACAATATTCAAAAAGTACTGTGTTAGTCCAAAAGGTCAACGAGTACTTTGTATTTCCACTATAAACTCTAATCATTGATTCCCAAAGATTGATATGAAACAGGAATTAATAAGTGTTTACCAAATTACGGATATACACAGACAGTCACTAGATCAAGGATGCAATGGAAAGTTCTGGAAAACTAATAATTTCTAATGGGAAAATTCACTAACTCATAAATAAAGGTCAGGTCTTGAATTTAAATTTAAGTAAACATAACAATCATGATAACAATCAGGTACACTATATTAATTAAATATACATCACACAATATTGTATTTTTGGGTACTTGTTGCACCAATGCACTTACCAGAAGGACATGGCCTGAATGTCAATCCCATGATCAAAATTTTGCTGTCAAACATGACTCCAAGACCAAAAGGATAAAAATGCTTGGTGCATAATGCATTATGTTAGCCTCATTATGATTCAGCATAAGAATGAACAAAATCCATTCAGGGATCTTAGAAAATATAAGCAAATTAAAAAACTTTAACCAAAACCTTAACACAAATTCTCTGACTATGACCTTGACCATAAGGGTTCAAGGTGAAAAACTTTATCAAAGAAAGAATTATCGTCATAATGATTGATTCCAAGTATGAACAAAATCCATTAAGGGGTTTAGGAAATATAAGCAAATAAACAAACTTTGACCAAAATCTTAATGCAAATTTCCTTACTGTGACATTAACCCCATGGTCAAAGAGACAAGATAGTTTAGAGCAAAACGAATTTGCTTCATAACCATTCTTGCTTCTTATGATGAAACTCTATCAACGGGTTTAGAAAGTATATGCAAATGAAAAAATTATTGATACAGCCACCATCGATGTTGCTGCTACTGGTGTAAGCATGCCTTTCCCACTAATGTGGACATGACAAAGATTATACATATCTTCATATGATTATTTAACATGGTCACAATTGTGTTTCGTCAAAGTACAGTAAAATTTCATAGAACAACCATGGTTTGCTAAAACAACTAAGAATGTTTTAAGCGGTGTTTATGGCCTGGCAGAAAGGCATAATATTTAACCTTTAACTATCAATTTTTCACACTGATTTACGAGGCACCTAGATGGTTAGAGGTATCAAGGTTTCAATGACTTTAAATACTTGGGTCTATACCCTCTTGATTCGAATGATGCAGCTAATGCTTCAAGGAACCTGATATTATAAATTCATTATAAATGGCAGAACTGGTAATAGCAAAAATTCACTACGCATGATAAATAAGACTGATAAAGTAACTCCTAACATTGATGTCATCCTGTCAACAAAAATATATGTGTTCTTCTCTGACCATAGCCTCGAGTGAGATATATAAACCAGTTGCCATCTATGTCTCATAAGTGCATAATTTTACTTACCGGGCTTCGTTCTAGTAAGTTAGATCTGTTGCTGACAAGAAGAACAGCATTGTCTATGACCCGCAGTCCCACTGTGGAGTTTTCCACTCCAGTAACAGTCATCTCAATATTGTGCCCTGGTTCCACTTGATCATTTGTCAGTTTGACAGTAAGCTGCCAAATAGAAAGATACATTTATAATTAAATTATTGGTATTAAAGTGAAAATTAAGGCCAACTATAATGACGCATCATAATGAATTAAATATCTAAGCATCAACAATGGTATTGTAGGTGATCAGCATTTCTGTGATATTTTCTAACACCAGTCTATTTGATCTAACAATTACAATATTCAGTATTTGTTTTTCTTCAGAAGACCATTCTGTTAGATCTAAAAATTACAATTTGGGTGCTCTACAGATGTTATGGACTTCTGAGAGAAAGCCAGGTGTATAGTGAACTTGTCTGCATTTGCAACATGCACTGTGGAGAGAATGTTTGCATATCTCTATCTTACTTTCATGTAATTTTGTTGAAATTTCATTTGCTATTGTACCTATGGAATCATGCATGATCTAAGCACACAGCTGATGAAAATGACTGTGCCGATGTGCTCAAATAAATCAGCCTGATTTGTGTAAAATACACTATCTTCAGCTGATATTAAAATAGGGAAAATGAATTTTGCCAGACTAGACAGTACAAGGTTCTGAAAGTACAATGAATGAACTACCAAATATATCAAATTGTAAAGGTTATCCATTTTTATAAACATAATTTACCTCTGAAGTCCAGAAAGTTAAAAAGACCAAGATGGGCTATCAGTTATAGATGCACATCTGAAGAATGGCAAAGCTGTATGCTATAACCCCAAATACACCTATCAATCAACCACCAAAATAAAGTAAATTAAAAGTTCTTTTAACAATACCTAATATATACAGTGAGGAACACCTGGGAAATTCTTTTTCTTTAATAAGTTAACCCTGTGCAAAATAATGATACTTTCAGAATAACTGTTTGATCTGACAATTGCAATATTCAATATTATTTTCGGAATACCAGTTTGTTAGATCTAAAAAGGATAAAATTCAGTTAGTGCTGTTCCATTTAAACATATATGGTACCCAGGGAAGGCAGTTTCTAAAAAAAATATTTGCCAGTGTACTTTGATTTCACAGAGTTCATATTAAAATTATAAGAAATTTCTAAATTGCATCTATGGGTGAGATCTCCATTTTAAATGTGCCTTCCCTGGGTCCCATGTATATTTTAATGGAACAGCCTTTATATTTCAAAATAAGTCTGTCAGATCAAATGATTACAATAGTCACTGATATTTTTCAGAATATCAGTTTGTTAGATCCAAAAATTACAATATTCTATAATATTATCAGAATAACAGTCTGCTTGATCTAACAGTTACAATATTCTATATTTTCTGAATACCAGACTATTAAATCTCAAAATTACAATATTGTATATTTGTAAAATACCAGTCAGATTTAACAATAACACTATTCTGTGTAAATACTCAGAGTAGATTTTTTTTTTAGGTCATCCATGGTGTCTAATGCAAAATACAAAGTCTTTCATGCCAGTATGTTGCAGATTGCATGGAATATGCATAAACAGTGACCAGATAATTAGAACCATCTACAGGTTAATTAGGTAAACATGCACTAACAACATAGTTTTATCTAGTTTTCAATTAAATTTATGCCTAACAAGTCTTTCACTTTAACAGATACAGTACAACAAATAAGACCAAGTAAAATCTTAGCATAAACAATTATCATATTGTGAGAACAAGAATTTAAGGGGTGAGACTGATTGATGGTCCAAGATTCTCTAAATTATGTTTTGCTGTGATACATCACAAGAAAGCAGCATTTTTCATGTACTTGCACACACTTATACAGTTTGCCATATTTCATGTACATGCACATATTTTCACAGTTTGCCATACTTCATTTACATGCACACATTTTTACAGTTTGCCATATTTTATGTACATGCAAACTTTTTCAATGTTTGCCATATTTCATGTACATGCACATATTTTTACAGTTTGCCATCCTTCATGTACATATACACATTTTTACAGTTTGCCATATTTCATGTACATGCACACATTTTTACAGTTTGCCATATTTCATGAACAAGCACGCATTTTTACAGTTTGCCATATTTCATGTAGATGCACACATTTTTATAGCTTGCCACATTTCATGTACATGCACACATTTTTACAGTTTGCCATATTTCATGTAGATGCACACATTTTTACAGTTTGCTATATTTCATGTTCATGCACACATTTTCAATCTTGCCATATTTCATGTACATAAACACATTTTTACAGTTTGTCATACTTCATGGACATACAAAATTTTTACAAACAATTTTATGGTTTGTCATACTTCATGGACATACACAGGGCATTTGTAAGCGTTTCTCGTCGACCTAAAAGGTCTTTGCCTGTTTGCAACAAGACATTTTTGCCTGCCCTCAAGGAAGCTTCTTTAAGGTTTTGTTTGTCTATGATGACATTTTGGAAAAATTCTTTGCCTTGCGTCATTGCCGCATCTTTCAAGGCGTGCAATCCGCGTGTCACCATTGGTTTCAAGACGGGGACCACCGGACGAAAGGCTGATTTTAACATATCTCCTAAACCGTGTCCTCGCTGTCGAGCAACGCCTCGGTACACTGGATACATGACTTACGAGTCGTAAGAGAACCGTTTTCGAAAATGGAGTTTCACCGTGACTTTTTCTTTGGTAAATGGAATATTTTGTCCCAGATCTCCTTTTATAGCAGTGTTGACCGTGTCCAAATAAGACTTCCTGAGAGGCAAATAGTGAGGAAGTACAAATTCGCGGTATACAAGATAGGTGTTTCCACATTCCTCGTCATCGACCATGGCAAAATCTAGTTTGAAAGGAATGACACTCAGTAACGGTACGGAGGTGTGTCCCACCACGTTATACTCCACCACATCGGAGTACACAAAGATCAAATTCAGTCCTTGGTTCAATTCTACCGGGGAACGAAAGGACGTGGCAAAAGAAGCGTAGTCGGAAATGACTGGTAATTCATTTTTCTTGATCATGGTCATCCTCATCTCCATGTCTCCACCCAACATGTCAAACAATTCAGGACAAAATGAAAAAGACAACATTTTGTTCCCCTCAGGAAATTTCATCAGGAGGCGACAAGCTACTTTATGGTACTCCAGGGTGACACTTTTTTCACACTCTCCAAACTTTAAGAAACAAGACATTAAACCAGGAGGCAATGGTGCTCACCAAATGTTGACCACTAAAATAATAGCCTGAGGGAATGATCAAGCGATAGGTCGTCTTTTGAGTTTATGAGTTATGTATTTTGTTATCATATTTTACATTGGTATCCAAGTGCTGTTGCATTTGCTCGTCATGAACTTCCACTGAAAACAATTTTGATTGGGAAGGACATTAAGGACTTGGGTCGGGTGAATGATTTCTACCAAATCCACTTCCCAGTGGGCTTCGTTATCTAATTGGATGGCCTGAGGTAATTTGGCCGTGTAACAACACAAAGTGTTATTGGGAAACACCTCCATAAAACTGTCACTTGGTAAGGTTAAGTAAAATTGGTTAGTGTGACTCATAATTCCAGAGTTCTGTGGCTGTCCGAGGGGTTACTGGAAGTCAGAGGAGTGTCTCCGCCCAAAATGGAGTTGTTGTTGTTGCAGTGGTGACTGACACTGGCACTGTACACAAGGTTCCCGTTGTTCCCGTTCGAGGAGAATTTTAGAGAGGGATTGGGAAACAGGTAACCGATGCAACTGCTCAGTAAAATGGTCCACAATTGTTTGTCTCCTTGTTGCAAACTCATATTGGCAATGACTGTACCGATGACACAATAAACCACAAAGATTTGGCAGAAAAAGACGATTTGCGTTTTAAGCACACGTTCTCCACATCACACTCACAAGGGTTGCTTCTGTAAATCTTGCAGAGAAGAACTGGGTGAAGGAGTGTTCGCAGTAGCTGAGTCTGTGTGAAAGGACATGATGGTCACTTCTTTTTATAGTCGATGACTTGCGAAGCGTCGATCCAAGAATCGAAACTGGGTGGATATCCTTTCCAACGTACTTTGACTTCTTTGACAAGTCGTTTACCTACTTTACGAGTTCTGTGTTCGAGAATGCTTTCGATGTCGTACACGTCGTCTTCGTTTTTGGTGACACGTTGTAACTCGGCAAATAAAACGTTCCTTTTAACACTTCTCCGTTCATGTCTTCCAATTTATAGACGGCAGGATGACGGCCATGCACTCGTCCAGTGACACGAAACAGTTCGATCGTCCAGTTCGATCGTCCAGTTAGGTAAGTAACCTTTCTCGAAAGTGCGTTTGGTTTTTCCAATGCGCACCCAATCTCCTACGGCCATCACCCCACTTTTCTTGGGGACAGCCCCCGTCGGGGACGTATCAAAGAGACGATCAGACACCAGCACTTCGTTGTCGGAAGTCACCTCTTGCGGAGCACGTCCAGTGCTTCGATGGTAAGATTGGTTGTACGCTTGCACCAGGTGCGGTAAGATATCGATGTACTTCAGAGTGTGGTGATGCGTAAAATATTTACACATGCGTTCTTTCAAAATGCGTTGAAAACGTTCCACGATGCTGGCTTTGGTTTCAGGATTCTCCATGGTAAAGAAATGAATGTCACGTTTCTTTAATTCTTTTTGGAAAGCTTGGTTCAGAAATTCGGTACCTTTGTCCATTTGCCATCGAAGAGGGTGACGACCACTTTCTTTCAACACCCGTTGCAGGGCTCGCACTAACTCATGGCTCAATTTGGAAATCAATGGTACGACCCAGGCAAATTTGGAAAAAACGTCGATGACACAAAACAAATATTTGTAGCCACGATTGTAAATGGCCAGATGAGAGACATCAGCTAAGTCTGTTTGCCACTGATGATCGATGCCTTCCACTTGGGTGCGACTTCTGGAAAACTTGCGTCGAATGGGTTTGTATAAAGTGCAGGTAGATTGTTCTTGTAACCATCGTTGCACTTGAGGTAAACGGAAACTTTTCAGTCGAGTTTTGGCAGCAAGATACAATTTTTGAACTCCTCCGTAACCTACAGGATGGGATGGATCGTAGTGAATGCTGGCTAACACCTTTTCCATTTTTTTTTTGTTACTAAGGCACCCACTCATGGAGGCTGATACTCTTTTTCTCCTGGGGTATTTTCTTGGTTTATAATGCTTTGCGTGTGCGACCAGTAATCGGTGTCAAAGAGGAGAATGTCTGAACAGGGGATATCGGTTCTTGTTTCACTTCTGTCTTCACCTTCTTTTTCTCTTCTGATGAAGAAGGGGTGGTCATCATCTTTTTAATCCACCCAATTCTGGAGGTAGATGGTGTTGTTAACTTTAACTCTTTAGCGTACTCTTTCTGGTGGAGTTTGAAACCCTTCTTCTTCTTCTTCTTCTTCTTCTCCTTTTTCTGTCTTGGTCACGGGCAGAAGTATTGGTGGTGTGGGGGATGGACTTTTCATCAAGGTCTTAAAATCTTTCAGAGTAGGTAGAGCTGTTTCGTCTGAAGCTTTCTGGTGAAAGAGTCGCAGTCGATGCAAGATTTGACCGTACTTTTACGATTTTTCTGTTTCGGACAAATCTTGGCGATCCATCAAAGACTGTCATTTGTGTTGTAACTGGGACATCTCGCCCAAATTGGGATTGGGATGTAAATGCGGGGTCCGTTGCTCTTGCCAACGATGGTATTCCATCCATCGTTTGTATGGCACTAAAGCTAGTTTTCGTCCTTCCATTGAATGCCAAGGGTTACGTCTGAGATCTTGGGACTTCAGAGGTCCTTTTTATCTTGCTCCCACCAGTCCTCCCAACATGTTTCCCAAGACTCCTTTCAGCAAAGGTCCAAACAAGAGGTGTAAAATTCATCCACGTTGGACCAACATCTTCTTCTTTTGACGAATGGGATTTTCTTTTGAACCATTTGGCGAAGAACGTGACGATGTTTGCCTAAGCATTGTTTTTGGTGCTTGGAAGAAGGGATCGTGCCTTTCAAAACGTTCAAACAACATTCGCACACGGTATCGATGACCTATTTCGAGGCTGTTTGAATGAGTTTTTTTCGCATGGGTGGAGAAGCTTTGGACAGGACAGATAACATGTCCCCATGTTTGACTAAATGAGGAGGCAGTCCTTTCCTTTTCTTTCCTTGGGGTTTAGAAGAGGGATGTTTTCTGGAGGTTGACATCTTTGCTTGTGGGTTCCGTGACATTCACCAAAAATATACTAACGTCTAAGCATACGCGCTTTTATCTGTTTCTTTTGGACTATCGCTTTGTCATAAAGGTAACGTGTTTTCCCAAATCGCCAAGGAATCCTCCCCTTTGGCGACTCCTCTTTTTCTTTGAACGACTGTGTCTTTTCTTAGGGTAACGTCGATGCATGGCTAAGCGCTTTGTCAGATGACGAGCCTGTCTTTGTCTCTTTCTTTTTGGACGATTGTGACGGTGTGCACTTCTTTGAGGTGACATCTTGTTGGAGTTCACTATTACCCCTAATTTTATCGCAGCCTTTTTTATACTGGAACGCGTCGCCACTGATGGTCTTTGCGTCGTATCAACTTGAGGACAGGCATGACACGTCGTGCCTGTCGGACTAAATCGAGCCAATTCTTGCTTGGACAAATCCAGTAAACTCTGTAACATGCCTGATCTCTCTTGGACTTTGATTTTGGGGCAGGTACTTTGTGAGCAGCTGCCACTGCCACTAAAGAGGAGGGTCAAACCACTGGAGATATTCTTGGTGTCATCAACGGAGACGTTCTTGGTGTTATCAACATCTCCAAGTACTTCTCAGTTCTTGGTGTTATCAACGGAGAAGTGGATGAACTTGAGGCTACAGGAGACGCTGTCACCGCCGTTGCAGGTCGTGGTTTGCGAGTGTAAGGTTGCGTCCTGGCCGAAGTGCCTCTCTTGCGACTAGTTTTCTTTGGGCTTTTCTTTTTCTTAGGACTTCTCTGTTTCTTTTTCTGGGGGCTTTTATTTTTCCGAAGTGGTGACCGGAAAGAGGAGGGTCCCGCCACTGGAGAAGTTCTTGGAGACACGGGTCTCCTTGGGGAACTGGTCTTGACACCATGGCTCTTTTTCTTCTTTGGGCTTCGTTTGGCTTTTTTCTTGGTGAGAACTTTGAGAGGGTTAGGATCCCATCGTAAGAGACAGCGAATGATGACACCTTCTAGAGTACCGCTCCCTCCAGGTTTCAAAATGATTTGTTTTTTTTTTTTTGGTTTGAGTGTCGATGCGAAGATCGGCCAGTTGGGTCAAAGCGACTTTGTTTCGATCAAAAAAGCGTTTGGTTTGATGAAGAATCTGAATGATGCCTTGCAGTAATTGACGTGCTGTCACCGTGAAAAATCGTAAGACTTCTCTGAGACTGGCTTCTAAGACACAAGCACGTATTTGTGGATTTTTTCGCGACTGATGCCATACAAGGCACGAATCAATTTGACGGAAAGATGCTACGAAGGGACGTCATGTTCAAACTGTGTGAGACAGACGAAAAGTGTCAATGGTTTTCATAGATTTTTGGGGCTTAATTCGAGGACGGAGACTTATACAGGACAGGCCCTCTGTCTTGACACCAGTGGTGAAACAATTGGGTACGAAATCGCAAACAATCAGGGGTAGTGGGTTTCAAATCGACGGGTAAATAGGTGTGTGGAGTTTGAGTGGTATCGTCGTACGCCTGAGTGAGTCAAGGCGTTCCTAACTGTTTGACTAAGTCTTGCACTTTCGATTTATCTCGAGGGCTTTTACACAAGACCACGTAATGAGCATTGAGACTGATGGTGCGATTGGCTTTACTTTGTTGAAACAAACTTTGAGTGGTGTAAATGACACTGGCATTACCATGATGCCCTTTGCGCGTAAACCAGAGTTTAATTTCTTCTTCGTCTTCTCCTAACATGTCGTCGAAAATGACCAAACGGGTTTGACGGGAGTCAGAGACGATGCCGTCGTCTTCTTCATGAATGCCTTCCACAAACAAGATGGAATCGCCTTGAATTTCTCTCAAGGGATTGTACGACGATTGCCACTCTTTGTAACACCACACGTTGCGTTGAGGTGGACGATCGATCAAATTATGTTTATTTTCTATCAAACGTTTGACAAATTCGGTTTTGCCTGAACCGCTAGGTCCAGCAATGAGCATGTTAAAGGGATGGCAAAGATACAAAGCCTAACAACTGGCACGATCTAAGTGTTCGTCGATGACTTTGAAAGTGGAGGAAGAGGGAGCAGAGACAGCAGAGGTAACCATAGTCTCAGAATTGTCACTTGTGACACGAAAACAAACAAGACAAGAGTTGTTATACTTTTTGTCCAGGACACGTGTATTGATGTTTTAAAAATGAACACGAAAGACTAAAATACATAAAAGCCAAAGGCTTAAGTACAACGATAAAAGGCACATGAAAACCATCAACATGAAATAGAAACAAGTTTATGTACAACATGTTTTGGGTAATGTTCTGACCAGTTCAACAGGGGGTAAGGTCACACAAGTGTCCTCCCGAAAGGGTTTTTCAGGAATGTCCATGACAGTCCTGTCCTGAGTGACGAGTTCTTCTTCTGGTACTGTCAATAACACAGGTTGAAAAATAATTTTTTTCTTTGGACGTTGAAAGGAAGGAAAACAACCCTGTGCCACTTCTTGGGTCCAAGCCTCAAAACCCCCTTTTTTCCAGGCACGCGCATCTGTCCAATCGAGGTGTAATTCACAAGCTACACACTCATCATCATAGACGTCTTCGGTAGCTAAAAGTTGACGAATCTTTTTTTCCCGTAGAGGTCGAGAAGTATCCAGATGAAAACGCAAGACTTTGAGTCTTTCGTAAACATTTAAGGCCATTTGGATGGTAAGTACTGTTCGTAAAGAGTCCACAAGGAATCGGCTGCTAAACGAAATCCCAGAAAAAATGTCACTAAGACACATACCACTTGTCGACCCAAATTGAACTGAAACAGTTCTTATAATACTTGATGGTAATGATCCAAGGTTTGAATCTGGTCACTGAGTTCCTTCCACGGAATCTGTTCAATCACATGTGATAAAATCCTTGGCATGGCAGCCTGTTTTTATTCTCTCTTTTTTTCGGAAGCAATAAATCTACTTTCTACCCAGAGATCGTCGTTCTCCAGTTGGGAATCTAAATGCTCCAAACTGTAACCTACAGTCCAGAGTTTATTAGAAGTCTGCTCTTTGTCTAAGCAGATTCCACGTAAAATATGTTGGTAATACTTCAACTCTTCTTCCTCAATTCGTTGCACTAGGTGAATCTCGAAGTAACCAAAATTATGAGCATGTCGATCATTTGCGACCTGAAAGTATTGAACAAGGTCTGACCACTGAAACAATTTCTGACGAATCAGTTCTCTTATAGAATTCAGGTTCCAGTGGTTAAACATCTGGTGACGTACCGGATGCAATTGTTCTTTACGTTTGACTTGTATTTTGACCAGTTCTCGGTAAATGCCTTCTCTCAATTCCACAGGTAAACCACGAATCTTCTCTTGTAAAGTATCCATGAATTGGTCATACTAAATCCTCTTTAGTCTGACACAAGAAATGTACTGTTTGCACAGACATGGTTTTACTTCAGTGCCGAATCTAAACGGTTTAGTCATTAATTTGCACATCACAATTCGTTCAGAAGTTTCCTGTTTCATCAAGTTGACATTATGTAAAAGATGTTGGTAACTCGCTAACTCTTCCTCTGGAAGTCGATGCAGTCAGTTTACATTGTAAGAAATAGAATCATCAATAACAAACCAATCCTTTTTAAAACCATGGGGTAGTTGATGAAGGTCTGACCAATGGAACACTTTCGCATGAATCAATCCTTTTAGCATTCAGGTACCACTGATTTAAAATTAGGTGACGTAACGGATGCAATTGTTCTTTAGGTTTCACTTGTATTTTGACCAGTTCTCGGTAAATGCGTTCTCTCAACTCCACAGGTAAAACACGAATGGTCTCTTATAAAGTATCCATTCAAATATATTGTCCTACTAAAGGTAAACAGTGACAACTGGGAGATCATCGAGCATGTTCCAGGTAGGCTGAATCTTGTGGTTCCCAGTGCTGAAGTGACACACCGCAACTGAAACACTTGACTTTATCCCCTTCACCCAAGTAGAAAAATCCGGCTCTGGCTAATTCTTCGGGGGTTGGTCCTCCCAGATACGTAGGCCATTTTCCTTTGAACGATTGAAAACGATTTTCAAAAGTGCAGTATTCAGACAAACGCACAGGGAACGAATATTCGTCTTTCACAGGTTCGTTTCGATGAGGTCAGGGTGACACCGACAGGAGCTTGCTCAGGGCTGGATGACATCCGTAGGGTGGTAGACGTAAAGGTTGACATCCACATTTAACATGAAACCCGGTAAAGTGTCCGAGAGGTCGAGTGGCATCGCTTTCGCATCCATCAGGTTTGACACGTACAGCAACACTTTCCATGATAGAGGTAGTGAGAACAAAGTTCCCATGGTGCTAAGGTCACAGCGTACAGCATCGCTCCCATCGCAAGACTATCAATCGCATTCCACTTCAGAGGCCCCAAACTTGAATTGTGCCTGTCTGAACTTGTTTTGTGTTTCTCTGAAAGTATTCATCTTGTTCGATCGGTCTTGGTAGTCACAATGAACTATCGATCTTGCCGATGGTTCCTTTTTATACTAGTCGCAGTGAAGTCTCAAGCTTGTACATCGGTCCTTTTTATGTCTTGTTTTGGAAGGTACCGTATCTAAGGTACCGTCATAATTGTACCGTAGTGTAATGGGTGGAAAAGCCATAGAAATGTAAGGACAGTGTGGAGACCATCGAGCATGTTCCAGAATAGCTGAATCTTTATATATTCATGGATCCATTCATAACTTCAGGCCACAACTGAAACACTGTCCTTCGTATCCCAATCCAGTCTCAGGTCCCAAGTAGACAAATTCTGTTCTAGCTAAAACATTCGAAGTAGGTAATCCTTCCCTATCCGTGTGCCATTTTTGAAACGTTTCCAATCGACGGGCACAATCAAAATAGTCAGACAAGAAGACCGGAAAATGGTAGGGTGTGAACTCGGAGTTTTCATTGGGTTTCTCACTCGATTCTTGCTGTGGCGAAGTCATTCTTCTGGTGAGTGGCTATCCTCTTACAACCAATGTTTTATACCAACATGTCCAGAAGGTAAAGTAAAGTGATTGGGAAGACGCACTCGCTTCTTGTATACGATTTGATAGACTTTTTTCCACGGGTCGACTGACAATTTGGTGAGTGGGTAAACGTACAATCTTGTTTGGCTGGTAGGTAGTCACTTTCAAGTTTTAATCTTCTCTAGACTGCAAGGCTTCTTTCAATACCCCAAAGTTCACCACTCAACTGGTACGATAATTCAGGGTCAATCCTTTCACTTTACACTCCTTGTGCACTTCTCTTTGTTTGTCCCGGTATTCGTAGCCGTAATTTTTAGGACCGCCACTCACGAAACTTAAAATTTTCTCGTCGGGGTGCTCGTCTGTCAAGGCTCCTAAACGGTCTCCTTCGATGTCAGGGTGATGTTGACCCGTGCGCTCGATGTAGATACAACTGTCCGTGTCAAAGTACAGGACACGTTCCCCTAACAGTTCTAAAGCTTCGTAAAATGTTAAGCGAGCATGAGCTATCACGTAAGGCGCAATGCTGACATTTCCAAATTCGTCGGCTTGTATAAAGTCCAGATCGTCTTCGTAATTGACTAAGATCAAATCCTCACGAACGACGTCCACGTGTTTCATGTATTTGGTTTTGTCGTGAATCATCTGAAAGTTGGAAGAAGGTTCTGTCAAATATTCCCTCTTGGGTAAGTACGGTCGTTGTGCCATTTTGCCCCACAAGCAATGTAACATCACTTTGTCAAACGATCGCCTGTCTTCGTTTTTCTAGATGTGATCTAAAGTAATGCCTTCTTGTACCCAGTATTTCTCTTTGAATGTCGTTTGGTCTTCAGGAGTGTGACACCAGGAAGGATAGCCGCTGGCTTCTTATTTCAGTTTCAAAAAAGCATCCACGTAGTCTGCGAAAATGTCTTTCTGAGTTTGGTCACCATTATGGTATTCTTGTGTCTTGGGAAAGTGACAAATTTCGTACACTTCTAACAGTTGGTATCACATGTTCAGAGCTTTGAACAATTCCACGCTCACCCACGTCCCCGTGAAGGCACATTCTTTCTGGGTGTGCTGACAAGGCTGATCTTGGTTGCACGTTTCGGCACAAGTACCGCACTAGGGAAACATCAGTCTGCCTTGGTGAGGTAACACGGGATGGTACAAGTCCGTGGGGGCCAAGACTTTGCACTTGATCAGACATTCGTATTGTAGAATGTTTTTCAGGTCGATGTGTTCCGTTAGCAATCGCGGGTGCCCTGCAGGAAAGCGACAATATTTGCACACGTAGGGATACAGCGAACGCACGTCCACATATTTAATTTCCTCTCCTTTCTCTTCGTCGGCTTGGTACAGCGAACAGGTGGCATTGGTTCTTCCTCCGTACAAACTATCCCTCGGATTCAGGGGGTAACTTTCCACGATGAGTTTAAACTCGGGATCGATTTTCAAACGGTGATCGTACTCGTGTTCCCACATTTCCACCACTTGGTATCCCTGCTGTTCTAACTTCAAGCGCCGCTGACAAGTGTCCATATATAAGTTTTCCATGGTTCGATGTAAAAACTGATTTTTAGTGCCACGATCAGGGTAACAGACGGGACATCCGTGAAATAAGCAACCGTTAAACTCGTACACGATCTTGGGGTTTTCTAAATCCCTGGTACCAGGGTAGAAAGCTTCTAGTTTTTCGGCATGCATGTTGTCGGGGTCGTAATAGTGAGCCTCAGGCAAATGGGGTAGAACGGCATGTTGATTGGCTTCGGCATTGAAAAAGTGTGGAAAGTACCCTTTAGCCATTTCTGTCATTCCAAACGTTTTAGGCATTCGACTCAAAGGCATGGCCAAGTAACTCATCGAATCTTAAACTGCACTTGTCCCATTTGCATGAAAATGATTTTGGCTCCGTTCAAAGTCACTTTAGGACGTTCGGTGCCATGTTCCGTATAGTATCTGAGAAGATATTTTCCATCATGTCCCGAAAAATTGTGAGCCATCATCGTGGCATGCCGATGACAATCTTCGTAACGTTCGATGTCGTCTTGGCTCCATGCCTTATCGATGGGATCTAAGACCCATCGGTCAAAATCGGCTTGCGTGTTTTGTCCTCGACATATTTGTTCACGTCCTCCAGGAATCTTACTGCAGTGAGGGCAATGACTAAAGATTGGTTCTTGAATGCACTTCTCACACGTTCGATGAGCCACGCAGAAATTAGGAATGTGAATGCCAGTCTCTTGCATGCATTCGAAATCGAAAAAGATGAAATTGTCTTTATTCTTCTTGTGACCATCATCTTTCTCTTCTTGGGTTGGTATTTTTGCATGTAGCATTGGTGTTTCAAGTCCACGATTTGGTGACAAATGTGACATCTTTTCATTCCTCGACATACGTGTGCCTTGGTACTGTTGGTACGTATGCCTTGTTCACACGTAGGGCACAATCTCAGGAGTTGACACGAATGTTTCTGCTGTGAACAGTGTGTCTTCAGATGTTGCTAGTAACAGGTAGGGCTGATAAACGTGCGCAGACAAGCAGGAAAATGCACTCGTTCTTGTCCTTCGTCCTGACAGGGTGGAGAGGCCAAACATCCTGAGCATTTCGATCCACAATGTTTGTGTTGCTCTCGATTGTTGTAACCAAAGTCACATTTCTCACAATAATAACCGTATCACAGGAATGAAGTGATATTGGTAATGGTATCAAAATGGTCATCGTGATGATAGAGATGAATGTATTTTCCGTCCTTAAAGTCTTGACCTCGAAACAACAGAGGTCTGCGCACTTCTTGAGGGTGCACTTTCAAGGTGTAGCGTACAGCTGGGGCATCTTGTAATTTTTGCATTTCAGGAATGCCGCAGGGTGTGTCTTTGGACAGACCGGCTTGTTGTAACAGGAGTTCTGCTTCATTTCGTTGTTTGGCTCGTTCCGATTTTTGAATAGTTTTCCAGGCTCTTTTCCATTCTGCCGTGTCGTTCTTGTTGACACAGGTTCGTCCCACCACGATAGCCCTGGCTAAACACATCTGGTCTTGGAAATTGTGAATTTGAACGAGGCTACGCTTAATGTTGCGAAGGCCGTTCACCAATAAGACCTTTTTGCGTCCAGTCCCATGAGGAGGAGTGACATGGGTCATGGACAGTGTTGCTTTTCCATCGGTGATGTCAAACAGGTCATTATATTATTGCACATTTTGACTCTTGACCATGACTTTGGAAGGGGTCAATTCTGCAGGGCTGCTAAACTCTATCCAGACAGGGGATTTCAAACCGTCTTGTTCTATGGAAAGTCTCAAGCGATCGTATT
This sequence comes from Sinohyriopsis cumingii, assembly GCA_028554795.2. NCBI lineage: Eukaryota > Metazoa > Mollusca > Bivalvia > Unionida > Unionidae > Sinohyriopsis > Sinohyriopsis cumingii. Next base: position 318,822 of record JAPYKE020000094.1, on the reverse strand, counting down.
ATTTGGGTTGACGTTGTCGCTTGAGTGTGGTGAGTAAAGAATCCCACATCTCGGTGATGAACCCTTTTGAGTTCTCCAAAGGTACGTCGGCCTTGAAATCTTTAAACTTCACCCTGTAAGTGTAAGCAGTGGTTCTAAATTTTCTATAGGAGCGCTTTTCCGTCTTTAGAATGTGATAGCACTTTTCAGGGTTAACTGGGGAAGACTCTCTGGGTTTGGATTCTGGTTAACTCATGTCCTCTTCAAAATCTCTGGCATGAATTTGTGCCAAGACTTCAGCAATGGTACGAGGCGATAAATCACATTTCTGCCTCTTACTTTCTTCTTCTCCTTTCTTCACGAATGAATTGGATCGTTTCATCTTGACTGTAAAAATTCAAATGACTAGAGTTTGAACAGCATAGGTCACTTTATATCCATGACAAACCATAATATATAAAGGGTGTGCGTCTTCTCCTTCCACTATTCATTTCATTCTTAAACTGAGCAGAACGATGGACGAGACTACACAGATAGAACTTTTTATCAGAGCTTTGCGAGGGGTCATCAGAAATTTTTTTTCAGACCAGTCGAAGGACTACTCACCCTCCTTTCGAGATAAAAGTCAAGATACTTACTATATCTGTTAGAAGAAAGGACATTGGCCTTTAGAGTGTCCAGACCGTCAACAAAAAAAACAACAAAAAACAGGGGTTAGAAGAGACTAAAGTCAAGATACCTGTTATCATTGTCAAGAAAAAGGACATTGGTCTCCAGATTGCCCTACGAAACAACAGGAGCAAGAAGAAGAAGAAGAGGGGAGTTATGGAGAGGAAGAAGAGGAAGAAAGCAGACAAGTGGAGAAAATTAAACAGGAGAAAAAGAGATAGGAAGAAAGTGAGGATGAAGAGGAGGAAAAAGGTGTGAAAATGACGACATTTAAAAAAAGAGAGAGTGAAGACAGACAAAGAAAAGCCCATGAACCTTTTAAAGTGCTATGATGTGTTGTGAATTGAATTGTAAAATTTGTACCAGAAGAAACAGTCTATAAAACGTAAGTGTCTCATGGTTTTGATTTTTAGAAAAATAAATCCACACTCAAGCATTCAATCATTCACACGTTCTATAGTGGTAAAAGAAAAGGGTTTCTGAGCTTTAATTGATGTTGGCCATTGAAATACTATCTCTTTTCGAGAGACATGGGTGGTCCTGAAAAGGGCCTTTAGGTATTTGTTGGTTTTAAATATCAAACTTAGGAAGCAATCATATTTAACTGCCTTAAGCCTTTGCCACGGCCAAGGCCTACTTCTGGACTGAGTACTGTCGATGATGATGATTTGGTAGAAATTATTAAGGGTGGTATGGTAGGTGTTGTCACAGGGTTGAGTTGTTTAGCTCGGGAAGGTCTTTTTCTCTTCGGTCGTAATAAAGAAGCCTGATACATTTGTTTCAGACTTCTTAACTCCGCTAAAATGTCTAACAGTATCGTAGCCGTTTGCCTTTCACCCTCTTGTTTCTTTGCTGCTTCTTCTTGTTGTTTCTTTCTTATCTCTTATTTTTGCTGTTGTAGGAGAAAAGCTTGTTCCTCTTCCTTTTGCCGTTTTATAAATTTCTCCAATTCTTTATTCTGTCTCTGTTTAAAATTCCCACGTTTGGTAAAGAAGGAGAAGGTGGCGCAGGTACTGGTTTCGGAACAAATTCTTGCGAAAGAAAATCCACAAAATGCCAATTCACCTCTTCTGGAAGTAAGTCCGGGTTCACTTGGGTAGTCTCTACGGTCGGTGCACCCCAATTCATTGTCCTCTGAGTTTGCGCAAAGTTTATGCTAACTGTGTTGTATGGATTGACTGCGAACAAACGCTAGTGCCTCTATATAGGAATATGACGTCACGGACTGCTATTTTCCGATTGGACGAATGGTGACTGAATTTCGTAACGCATGTTTGGATTGGTCAATCAACTCAATCCGTTTCAATCCTTCCTCTCCCTATAAATAATCGCAGTTTGCTGCATTCCTTCACCTGTTCTCGTCACCAAGACGTGGACCGACGTGGAATCCTATACTCTCGTCTCGTCAATGCTGTTTAGAACTGACTTATCCATGTACGTCCGATCCTCGTGGGTCATTGTCAGGACGACGGATACCTGTGTGTGGAAAAGAAGAATATACATAGAAAGACAAGGTTGTTTAAAGAGAGTGATGATCTACGGTCCAGAAGTGAGACAGAGTTTAAGGAAAAGGAGGAGCCCTAAGCGGCGCCTTCTATGTTAACAGTATGGTAAGTTAACATAAACCCAAAGACCATTTTCAGGGCCACTCCAATGCATCGAAAAGACATTCCCTTTCATGCCTTCATTTGTATTCTTTTTTAAAAAAATGTCTATTGTCTGTGTTCTCTCCCTCTCTCCTGTTCCATTTTCCCTTGTCGCTATATAGTCCATGAAAGACAAAGAAAAGAAGAACCGTTGGAGACTTAAACGTTTTCGATTATTAAAGTATTGAGAAACCGAAAAAATGATGCACCGAGAGTCTTGCGCCTGTTCCAAGTCGGAACTGGATCTGTTTGCCATGCATCCCATCATGATGACGATGCAAGAATCCCAGTGGGTCGAATTTTATCCCGTCTCCTCTTTGACGGATTCAGCTCCCATCGAGTTTGATATCAAAGGTCAGCCCGAAGATTACATCGATCTGAACAGCAGTTACCTGTATTTGAAAGTCAAAGTGATCAAAACTGACAACACCAATCCAGGAGGCGATGCTAGAGAAGCTCCTGTCAACAATTTGATGCATTCCTTGTTCAGCGAAGTGGACTTGTACTTGAATAACAAACTGGTCAGCATCAGCATGGATACTTACCGTTATCGTGCCTACTTGGAAAATCTTTTGACGTATGGAAAAAAAACCAAAAACACTCATCTGGATGCTTACGTGGTATGGAAAGCTGACACAGAGGGTGATAACACGTCTAACGACACAGCCCTAACAGCTGATGACGATCCTCACAATGTGGGGTTTAACACACGTAGAAATAAAATTCTGCAAGGACGTAGTTTAGAACTGATGGATCGTTTGCATTTGGACATGTGGTTATAAGAAAAGTATTTGCTGAACGGGGTGGATATTCGCCTGAGACTGAATCGTAGCAGTACCGCTTTCCATTTGATGGCTCATGCTATCGAGTACAAAACCATCATCCAAGAAGCCAGGCTTTACGTGCGACGTGTGGAAGTCTTACCCAAAGTGGGAAACGACATCAGTCACACGTTGAGCAGAACGACCGCCAAGTATCCGATACGACGCGTGGAAGTGAAAACGTACACTATTCCTGCTGCACAGCGATCCATGATTGAAGATCATCTGTTCCAAGGCCAGTTACCCAAGCGTTTGATTATTGGTATCGTCAAAGAATTCAGCCTCCAACGGAGTCCACAACGAAAATCCTTTCCTGTTTCATCATTACAACGTAGCCAAGATCGAAGTCAGTCGCGATGGCAGGACACTGTGTACCCGATCCTTTGAGCCTACGTTTGGTGACAGGAATTACTTTAGGTCGTACTTGTCCATGTACGAAGCCACCGGACAGTTAGGAACCAACACCAGTCACGGCATATCGTACGAGGATTATGCAGGAGGCTACGGCTTGTGGGCTTTTGATTTCACTCCAGACCAAGGCAGCGAGGAGGGACATTTCCATCCTCTAAAATCCGGCCAGATTCGAGTGGAACTTCAGTTTACTAATCCTCTACCTGACACAGTGAACGTCCTCCTGTATGCAGAATTTGACAATACGACAGACATCAACAGTTTTAGAGAAGTCATTCTAGATTATTAGAAGCCATGGAAGACTGTTATCCCTCTTTACCTAGTGGAGAAACCCTGGACATGGAATGTGAAGAGACCATGGAAGGAGAGCCCCAAGTCAAACACGAAGAAGTTATTGATGAAGTCCCGATGGCTAGAACAAGAAGCCCATTTAGTCTCCTGCTTTGCTACAGTGCTAGCAGATAAAATGAAAGAATTGATCAAAGAAGAGTGTTATGGAACTTTATTATCTTTTGAACCACAGTTCGTATACTGCTTCTTGGAATCCTATCGTATGTGCTAAAGATGAACTCCCTCATCGTAAACCTCAAGACCATCAAGCTTATGTGATCAACACGGACGACAGTCATCTCCCAGGAACCCACAGGGTAGCCGTCTACTTTCCTCAAGAAGGATGTGTGGAATATTTTGATTGGTATGGATTGCCTCCTTTGGAAGACGATATCATTGACTTTATGAGAAGAAATGCTCAAACCACACGATTCAATAATGTGAAATTACAAGGCACATATTCATTGGTGTGTGGCCAATATTGTGTGTATTTTCTGCATCATCGCAGCCTGGGCTATTCTTTAGAACATTTAGTGACTTATTTTGATCGTCATTCTTCTAGAAACGATGTGAAAGTAGATCGTTGGTTTTGTGACCATTATGCTTATCTTTCTTCTCAAGCTTGGAAACGTAGTGTCCATCAATGGCCTAATGACTTCCAACAGTGGAAATCACAATTTCATTCACAACGTTGTCAGCTCTGTCCAAAATAGATTGTGACTTGTAAAAAAGGTTTGTTATTTGAAAAAAATGTTTAATGTTATATTGGATAGTTATTGTTAAAACAATGTTATGGTTACTTGTTAGTGTTAAATGGTTTTGAATAAAAATGTTGTGTTTGAAGAAAAAAATGCCTTTGTGGTTTGTTCGACTATGAGTATCCTGATTCATGCTCTTTGACTTCTCTATATCCCTCCCATGACACTGTTTGTACGTTCCGACTCGAAAACCGTGTAGGGATGTTTTCCTTCACGTTCGCGATTTGACCATAAAACCGAGGAGTCTCCAATCTAACCATCCATCATCGACTCATCCTCCTACGAAGATGTGCTCAAAACTAGCTAAGCTAAACGAAGCCTACGTGAATTTGCATAGGGTCAGACACAGTCTGATACCAAAGCCTGAAGAGATAGAGAATGTTAGAATGTTAAAAGACACCGAAGACCTGATATAAAAGCTATTCAGAGAAGAAATTAACAGGGAGAAAGAAGAATGGACAGAGAAGTACAGACTTCAGAAACAGCAGAGAGAACAGAGAGAGCAGCAACAGCAGCAACAACAGCAGCAGCAGCAGCAGCAGCAACAACCTGAAGCTGACAGAGGCTTTGTCGACTGTCGTATCGACACCAAAGAGTTATTCTTCTCTTTCCGAAGAAACAGACATTATCTTGTGAGAAAGCCTGTCGTCAGAGGAGGCCGTAATCTTAGATCCTAAAAGATTGCCATAGCTTCAAGTTTGCACAAAAAAGAAGCCCTTTTCAGGGTTACCCCATACTCTCGAAAAGAAATAACATTCCACTGCCTACGATAAGTTAGAAAAATAGAAGTGCATGTATAAGCACATGAATTCCTTATCTTGCTTAGAAAGTGTGTGTGTGTGTGTGTGTATTTTCTTTAAGTGGCTTGTCAAATTGTTTTAGAATTGTGATGGTTAGTATAAAAAAGTGAGTGAGTGTTTCTTTTAGGTCCGCGTTTTTTGGTCATGATCTAGGCAATATAAGTTTTAGGTCTTGGGGTTGTTTTCCTTCACGTCCGCGCTTTTCATATCAATACAAAACTAGACGGCAGTCTGGCTACCCATCGTTGACCTGTTAACAGCAAGACAATGAATACCAGAATAAGCAACCTTTTTGGACTCCAGATGCACCTGGAATATGCCAGACGCCTACTTAATGAACTGGCAGCGGAGCCTATTGTGGAAGAGGGAAGGATAAAAGAGGAGGAGGAAGGGAGAAAGAAGAAAGAAGAGGAAGAAAAAGAGAGGGATCAGGTCTCACATACTAATGAGCCCTGTGTGCAAGGTGACAACTGAGGCAAGGGCGCCTCCACAGGCAATAGCAGTAAAACAGCCTGTAGCTGCACCACAGCCACAACCACAACAGGAGGTAAGGATGCCAATTCATCCTAGAGTTGGAAATATGTGAAGAGGAAGGGAAGTCTTCACTATCCCAGAGACAGAAGATTGAAATAGTGCGCTCCCAGTGACAAGGGTGAATTGGCAAGGAGACTGGAGTATGAGATGCGTGTGCGGTGCCAGACCAGGAAGGTGTCAGCATTAGATCGGAGCATCTGGAGTTAAATAAAAACAGCCCTTTTCAGGGCTACCCAATACTGTAGAAAATAAATAGTAATCAATTTGTCAATGTGTGAATGTGGAGTAGTGTGATTATAAACACTCACTCCTGTCCTGGTGTGGGTGTATGTGTGTGTGTGTGATTGTAAGCGCTGAAGTACGTATGTGGGGATAGTAGATTATGGTTACGTTTTTGCTGTCTCATTAAGCTAGTGTGGATAGTAGATATTATGAGAATAGAAAAGTAGGGGATGTTTTTCTTCACGTCCGCGCTTTTTATATAAGAACCCACAACGTTCGTCGTTCGCACAATTCTACAAAGAATACAAAAGAAGATGGCTTCGAACCACCTTGATAAAATGAAGAAGTTACAAGACGTTTTGGACATTTTAGGAATAATAGAGCAGATGCTAGTAAAACTGCACGAGGATCATCTTCTTATAGTCCACATAGAATAAAGATGGAGATCAACAACATAAAAACGCTAAAGGAAATAATCAGTGATCTGCTGAAAGAAATAAAGGAGGAGAAGGAGGATGAAGAGGAACGGATAAGGATGAGAGCTTGGAATGACAAAAATTGAAAAAGAAGAAGAAAATGAGAAGAGGAAGAAAGAGGAGGAGGAGAAGCAGAAAGAGGAGGAAAAGAAGAAAAATGAGGAAGAAAAGAGAAAAGAAGAGAAAAAGTGTAGAAGAGAAAATAAGCTGGTGGAGGAATATAATACATTAGAAGAAGAAGAAGAAGACACCCAAAGGCCCTTTTCAGGACCACTCCAATGCCTCTAAAATACATTCCTTTCATGCCTCCATTTTTGTTTCTTTTTTAAAAAGATGTCTAATGTCTGTGTTCTCTGCCTTTCCCCTGTTCCATTTTCCCTTGTCGTTATATAGTCCCATCCCACCATGTTCAATTTCCCTTGTCGCTATATAGTCCCATCCCACCATGTTAAATTCCCCTTGTCGCCAGGGTATCCCAACAATTTTCCAATGTTAAATTTTCCATTGTCGCCAGGGTACAAACTCATTATCTACACAGGGAATTCCCCTTGTCGCTACGGTATCCCCATTAACTACATGTACACATTTTTACCGTTTTTACATGCTTCAAGGACATATACACATTTTTACAGTTTTCCATACTTCACTGACAGCATATGTTTATCTGGTTCTAATTTAAATTTCTGCATCATAAGTCAATCACTTTTACAGATACAATCAACACTGCCAGCAAAAATCTTAGCATAAGAAAGGTATCATACAGCGAGAACATGTATGTATTCCTGATTAATTACATAAGTACTTCACAGCAAGTGAAACTTCTATATGATATAAAGTTGCAACTTTAATCCATAAGCACTTTTTTCCATATGGAAATTATGCTCATGTGTTATAGTATCATGGAAAATACTCTCTGAATAATTAATAACCTAAACTATCTGATTCAAATGTAAATGTTGGTGGGAGTTAGAGCACATGTATATGTCAATCTAGCCGATGTGGAAGGATGAATATATACTCATAAATTTGAGGACGACACATGCATATTAGTTTTCTTACATTTATTTCCACAGATGTTTTACAACAGACAAAGAAATGACCAAAGAAGTAGAAAAAATTTAAACAAGATCAGAATAATAATATCTGTTAGTACAAGTATAGAGGAATCTTTGGACTTGGAAATTTTGGTGCAAGGTGAATTTTGGGCTTGATGTGATGTTTACTTTGAAAAATATTTGTTTTGGCTTTCTATTAAAATATGCTCTACAAAAATCACACCTTAGTGAAAATGTGATTGAAATTTCAGCAAAATCACAATGAAATTTTTTTGACATTTATTGAAATGTCCATTTTCACTAAAATTATGGTATTTTAGAAAATTTTACCATCATTTCTGAAAATATCAGTGCAAATTTGTTATTGAAATTTCACTGAGAGTTTGTCAAAACTTCTGAAAATATAGTGATATTTTGTGATTGTAATATCACTGACATCTCAATAAAAATATACATAAGATATAATAAAAATGTATTCGTTGTTTCTTATATAATTTTAATGATTTTCAGAAGCATTTGTATTTTATGTTTCTGATAGCTGTAATTGTATTGTTTGTTTTGGGCACAATAACTTCTTTCCACATCTTTCCTTGTTTTGTTTTCTTGTTCTTGTGGTTGTTATTGCATTTTTGTTGAACTTCAATTGGATTTACTGGCCCCCAAACAAGTTTTCTTATTTTCCATTTTAAAACAGAATTTCGCTTTTCTCCTGACCTGACTCTGATTTTCCTCGACATTGATTTTTAATATCGTCTCTAAAACGTTTTTCAATAATGCTATATCTGGTCCCATTCCGCAACGAGCTTTCTATTAAGCATTTGTTCCATTTATTATTTAACAGATGAACGCTGTAAAGAGCTTTCTGATTGGTCAAAATGTTTTACTTGCCCAATGAATCGTCGCGTTACGGAAACTGATGGAAATGAAAATGTTTGCTAAACATGGCGATTCAAATTTTCGAGCGGGATACGAGATTGAATAACCATGTGAAAAATATGCGGCAATGAGAATAGCTTGAAAGCAATGTCGATGGGAATGTAATTGGTCATTGTGTATGAAAACTGAACGTCAGGACTAGCATTTTGCTTTTTGTGCCATAAAGAGTTTTACAATAGCAGCTAAAGTGCTAAATAGGACAAAGAATTGAACCAGGATGATTATGAAGTGGTATAACTCCAAACTGATTAACTTCCATAATTTAAGGACGGACGACGTATATACCACTGGTGGGAATTGTTTCCAGATACCCATGTCTATCAAAGATAATCATATCACTGTGGAATTTTCTTGGCCCACAAGTAGAGTCATCTTTCAATATCATGAGGCATTATTGTGTATATTATCAAACTATTACAGGTGTGTTAGAATAGAGTGTAAATAACTTTTTTATAAGAGTAATTATTGCATGATAAACGTTTGTCATGGCTGCTTATGGAACAAGGACTAATTCAAGAGACCACAACTGCATCATAGCTTGTACTTTAATCAAGTCGGCAGTACAACAGTACCATTAGGCAGGCTCCTAACATTTCTTCTTTTCATAATCAATGTCTCTAATGGATACTTTTCTGCAATTGTGAATCATTTTCACAGTTGAATATTTCAATGCAGATTAATAGTTTATATTTTATATATGTTTATGTGTTCACAGATGCCTGTGCATATGTTCCAGGCTGGATACTTTGATTTGTAAAATCACTTAATTATTTAGTATCTAGCCAGATTCTTCACATCATGTTGTACTTACTGTAAATTTGGTGCATACCATATAGAAGGCCTCAAGGTGGATTAATGCTGTAGCTAATTGACTTACCCTCTCTGAATAAAGTCTTTATTATTATTATTATTAACCCCCATATCTCTTTCATTGGATGTCATATAATTACAACATATTTATATTTTTCATGCACACTTAAATATCACCTTGGTTAAAAAAATCCTGATTAATTCATAGCATTATTTATTTGAAACCTTCTTAAATGTCTGAAAAACTACTTCAGTAAAATATTATATAATGATCAAAATTTTAGTGAAATCTCACGAAAGATTTAGTCAAATTGTTTCTAAAACCTCAAAAATATTTCAGTGGAATTTTAGTGAGATCTCACCACAATTTCAATGCATGTTTTGGTCAAAATGTTTGTGAAATCTCACCAAACTTTTCAGTGAAATGAAAAAGAATTAAGTGATGCTATCATGTATTAGGTTTTGTATGAAAGATTGAAAATGAGGACAAGAAAGACCTAAATCTTATTTGATAATGTCTGTCGAAATAAAATGTATGATCCATTTTAAAAATTACTGTGAATATTTATCATTGATTCCCAAACATGTGTAAGAATCATCAGGCAGTTTAAGAGAAATCTGAAGCAGATTTTGTTATGGTTAAGGCAGAAAGTGCTTAAAAAACACATCTGAAATCCGACTTAAGTACGTCTGGAAAATTTAGTACAGGATGGACTATTACCAAATTCCACATGAACTATTTACAAATTCCATATGGACCATTTACAAATTCCTTATGTATATTTCCCAATTCCATATGGACTATTCACAAATTCCATATGGATTATTGCCAAATTGTATTCCATACAGACAACCTACAGATCTCATGGACTAATTTGCATATTCCATGGGATTTTCCATACGGAGTACGTAAGGAATCCATAACATTTTCATATGGATACACTGAAATCCATAAGAGTGGTTCAGCTACAGAATAATAAAGTCCATATGTACGTATGGATTCCATATCCAATCCATATGGAAAGTTTCGTACGGGCAGGGTCTAAAGTGGTAGTTTGAAATTATAAATATGAATGATTACAGCAAATACTGCCATTACTGCCATCACACAATGCAACAGAAGATCCGGCTCTTGATGGTGTATGTTTTACAGGTGTATGTTTTACAGAGATAATAAAATACAATATAAACAGCATCACGCTAGTAGATAATGTACCTACCTCTCGGTTAAAGCAAGTTCTCCTTACATCATATTTTATTTGATCAGCAACAACTTCTCCATCCTGGTGAATGAAGTATGCAATACTTCTGCCAGACGGGGTTAGCTGATGTTTAAGTCGACTCAGGTCATGTACTTTTATTGATCCACTTGGAAAGAAGGTTGAATCATATAATCTTCCTCGACTCATTGTCTGAAATAAGGAAAATTTCAGTTACTGAATCTAATAATATTAGATACCTTAAAAAACAGTATATAAAACTACCAGTATGATATGAAAGCTTACATCACAAAGTAAATTTATTTTAAAACAACCTTTACTACATGAACCTAAAAGTGCATATGTGTATCTTTGCATATTAATTATGGATTTTATTTATGGGGTATGATTTTGAGAAAAGTTAATTCATTTTAAAAACAAAAGCTCACTTATAAGGTTTCCATATCAAGTTACTGTAGTTAAGCCTTGTTACAACACAATGGTCAGGGTCCATGAAATTACATCTTGATATATGCAGAATCAATTATATGACACAATGTTTCTAACCTAAGACGAAATGTCATGATAGGCAGTGAGAAAAGGCATTACATATCAGCTTAACCAAATCTGTATTGAGAATTTTGCCCACAATATCTTGTAAATGATTGTGAACTAATAATTTGACCAAAAGCAGATAATTTTGAAAATTGTTCTTTCTTAGTAATTTGAAGGAATGTACCAACTGACTGCTGATGTACCACATATATAGCAAGAACCCAAATCAACATAGCTCTAGATAGATCTAGGCATTTGCCACCTAGATACCAAGATCCCCAACCAGTATTAATCAATAGTACTGGCGATCTAGACATGTGTCACCTAGATAGCAAGATCCCCAACCAGTATAAATCAATAGTAGATCTAGACATGTGTCACCTAAATAGCAATAACCGTTACACCTATAAGAAATCAATAGTAGATCTAGACATGTCACCTAAATAGCAAGAACCCCATCCAATATAAATCAATAGTAGATCTAGATATATGTCACCTAAATAGCAAGAACCCCAAACAGCAGAAATCAATAGTAGATGAAGGGACGTACCAACTAGATAGCAAGAACCCAAATCAGCAGAAATCAACTACTAATCTAGGCAAGTGCAACCTATAACAAGAACCCGAATCAGCAGAAAACAATAGTACATCTCGGCATGTGAAAAAAAGATTCTGAAAAACTTTACTTCAAGTTCTTGCATGACTAATCAGTGACACAGTACACATGAAAATCAATCTTGTTTTGCTGTTTTAAACTGCATGTAAAAGTGTCGAATCTACATGTAAGCAACTTCAATGCACTTTATGGCTATGATACCCAGGATGTAATTTCTGTTGCTGATGAATAACAGTTACGATGGCACAATTCTTTAAGAAGACAAATACATACAGTTATGTTTGGAATAAAAAATATGTGTTTTCAAGGTCCAGTTACGACTTATACATGTCAAAAGCATATATGATATGATAGTGGGCATCGTTTGTAGAGTATTTATTACTAATATTAATAATACTATTTAAGAGGATACAATGCATTTAGCAAAATACATGGTAATCTCTCACAAATCCCACAAAGGCATACAATATTCAATAGTGAAATATATGGTAACTTTCCATGAGTCCCTCAAGGGTTTACAATATTCTTTAGTGAAAGATAAGGTAATATCCCACAAGTCCCTCAAGTGCATACAATAATCTATAGTAAAATATATGGTAATCTCCCGAGTCCCTCAAGGGAATACACTGTTCTATACCAAAATATAAGATAATCTCCCACGAGTCTCTCAGGGTGTAAAATAATCTATACATGTGCACACAATTGAGACAAAAATGTACTAATTTGGAGGTTCATGTCACACACATAAATCACTTTAAACTTGTATAATGTACATATATCACCAGAGAAACTAGCGAGAATTTCTGGTGAGAGATATGATGTTTAGGTAGTTGAAATATCTCTGTTCTGAACACAGCAAGATTGTCATATTGCTTTAGTTCAAGGCAGCTGATTCCAGTCAGTAGATCCAGTATATTTAAATGAATTTTTAAATGCATTAATTCTTGGCTTTGCAGTTTTAAACATAGATGTGATGCTGAAGAAAGACTACATAGAGACGGTATTGCTGTTTTGGACCTTTATATCACCCAGGTACAAAGGTGTTATATTATTAAAAGCTTTATAAATCAAAATATATTTATGATATGAAATTATGTTATCAAAAATAATGTCAGTACATGTCAAAACTGAAACAAGTAAGCCGATGATCTGTTATTATTTCTGCCACTTTGAAATTTAATTATACAATTACTATAAACGTATGTGCATGGATGCCATATTGTGAAAATGTAGTCTATAATAGGTAATATATATACATGTTTAGTAAAATAAATGTGTTGCATGAATAGGTCGATATTTCTTTTCTTCTGTATTTAAGTTGGCAGTAACGTAACGCCTGGAACGTATCAAGTTACAGATATGATCTATGTGATGATTCCAAGCTAGTTTATTATTAAATTTGGGAGTTTATGGCCTTCATTCTACACTAAATATATATTCATCATTTACAGTTGAATGGGGTTTTCCACGGATAATCTGTTTGATGTTCCTACAAGCACTGCAGTGGGCTTTCAATATACTGGGTACATTTCATTGACTTGACACCATTTACTGATACGATTAAGATTGTACTGCAGCGGTTCTTGGATTGTGTTGCTGTCATCACCCAACTATATGAAATTCTGCTGCATCTGCATGCATATCAGTTTTTATGTTCTCTATATAAAATAAAAATTCGTTAATGTAAAACAGAAATAAGATAGATGCTAGGATTGAGCCCTGAAAAATGCCATATTTTTTGAAACAGGTCATTATAGTGTGCTGCTGAACTGCACTTGCTGGGTTCTGTCTAGGGGTGAATTAATACACCCGTGCAGCGTATTGATAAGAATTGCGATACACATCCTGTGATACAATACATATTGATACAGATATGAACTTGATGGTCTTTCCCTCTTTCGAAGGTAGATGGTGCCCCTTTATGTATGTTGACATACTAATTGTACTTCAGTCATGCATATTACAGATACAGATAAAGTTATCATAAGTTTATATACAATTCTCATCGATGACAAGAAAACAAAAATAATTTCAAAACAGACAGCCTGAAGTTGGCTGTCAGCGAGTTTTATTCAACGATTTGGACCACTTAATGGTGGCTACATTTAACTCACTTAAGCCACCAGACCCTTTGTTTTGCATACCATAAATGCTTTGAAAACATCTTATTACCAACGTCACGTCTCATTTTAACTTGGAAAACGTTATAATGTTATCTTCAAAACAGACGATATAATGTAATTTTCTCGTGCAAAGGAAGTGTCATCTAGAACAAATCTAGGCATAGGAATGAGGATAAATACACAACAAAACCACATTGTCCTTCCTGCAAATGCAAAAGACCACTGCAATCGCAGGTACTAGTATATGTTAGTGAAAAAGGAAAACTGTTGACAACACCCAGTCCTATCCTATAACGTTTTGTATTTTTTTTACTCAAGGTGATAAAATTGAACACTAGGAAATCTGCACCCTTGTTGATTATGTATTAATTTTATTTATTCCATCAGTACCTTCAATCACTGGTTAAACATCTCAGAATAAAAAATGGAATTGCAAATTTGTTCCCCATCTACAATTTAAGGAGAGATGCTGCAAGGATTTTATCTTAAAGGGTGCTTCACTCTTTGTCACCGAACGAAGGGAAAAGTAGAAAAGTAGGAGGGTGAGGAGGAAAAGGTCATAGCTCAGTATTTACCTAACACTTCAATATTTGTCTTTCTTCCTGTTCCACCTTTATAAAGCTCTACTGAAATCAAAGTCTTTAAAATATGTTACCTCAAGTTGTATAATAATTAATCTGTTAATTATTTCTGGGCATACTCTTTTCCTTATATGTGTATGAACATTTTTCTGTGCTTCCTTCTGAAGGGACATTTGGATAGCTGTCTTTGTCAACTTGAATACGTTGGGGAACTGATCTGTGTGGCTATTATATACAATTTTCCAGAGCTCACAGATATTATCTTTGCATACATTTGCTCCAAAATAGGATTTTTCACTAACATAATCTTACTTTCTTCAATCAGTAGTTTACTGACTATCATGCCAGATTTCGTATCTTTTCTATAATAATGCTGTATCAGGGTTTTTAGTCCATTAATGCCAAAGTCTGCTTGTGCAGACAGAGGTATTCAAATAAACATCTTTACTTCTTAAACTTTAGTTATTGAGTCTATTTTATCCCTGATATGGATTCATGGTTTTGTAGTATATGATCCACACATCTAAACTGATTGATAAAAAACCATGAAAACGGCATCACTATCACCAGTCTTTATTTGTCAAACGCAAACGTAATGAACCATGCCAGGAATCAAACATTTTGGGTTTTCTAAGTAGCCCATATTTTAAACATGCATTTATAAAACTTCCTTTATGGAAGTTCAAACTATGTCATAATGTTTATTCTAGGGCACAATGTGTCAATCAAATTAAGTTTACCAACCATTCATGTCATGCTTGAAGAACCAAGATGTGTAAATAGATGTTGCGACAAGAACAGTTAAATAAAAATTGTATATTTCAGGGATCACATTTTCATACGCAGGACATTCAACTAGTCTGAGGTAGTTCTAATGCTCAATGTATCGGTTTGTATGAATTCTCCATCGTGTATCAATATGTGTATCGTTACAACAAACATTATTGATGCATCGATATATCTGTCACCAAGACTGTATCCAGGAAACAATTTGTTTCACTGAAATTGTAATAAGAACTATTCAACAGGTATTTTTCGGTCAAGAAAGTTATGTACCTTCTAAAGATCTGAGAAGATTGATCCCATTAAAGCAGTGGTTCATTCAGGAAGTTTAGAGTCGTGCAATCAGAATGTTTTAGAGATATGTGCAATCTAGAAGTTTTATAGTATTGTTGCAGTCAGGAAGTTATACAGAAGTAGTGCTTTCAGGATTTTTCGAGAAGTGGTACAATCAGAATGTTTTAAATTTGTGTTGCAATCAGGACGTTTTGCAGTAGTGGTGCAACTACGTCATCCAATCAAATTTTGTTTAAGAAAATTAGGAACCATGACAGGATGGTGTTATATCCCATGTCATGTTCTAATGAAGCATGCTTTTAGCAGAATTCCCCTGTATTGATGGGGTAAGTAGTGGAGGATGCAATTGACCAAATCATAAAAGTTATGGATTCCCCTGGTCTAAATGTCACATGAGTTTTGTTTCCATATACTGGCTTACTCTTTAAAGCAGCAACCTCTGCAATGATGACAAGTTTGTTTAATTTATTTCAGTACTATGCAGTAAATTTTCTGAAAAATAAAGTTAATATTTCCTTTCACAATTGAATTTGCCATTCTTGAGAAGAGATCCATATGCATTTGAAATTGAGGGATGGACAACTCCAATATTATCTGTTGTTTAAAGTTTGTACTTGGTACTTCTTTCCTTGTAATCCAAACTCCAACATATTCATGGTTGTAACAGCAGTTGGAACTAAGTCAAATGCTATTCACTGTAATTTTACTCGCATCAAAGCTACTGGATAATTTATTAACTGTACCTGGTATAAATCTGACTCATTTGTGACCTACAGGTTTTTTCATAGTAAATCAAGTGAATATATGTAAAAAGCTAAATATGTTCATTACCAAAAATATTACATTTGCAAAAAATTGTACATGAAGTGTATAAATGTACAAATGTAAGACATTGTTGGGAAAAAATCTCCATTCTTCTATATGTAATGGATAACTTAAACTAGGATCCATTTTTTAAAATGAATTGTACTTACCAATATAACTACTCCATCATATAAATCTGAATCTATTCGTGCCTTAAGCTTCAAATTTTGTTTGTCCTGTATCCAAGAAAAGATTGGATTAACATAACAAAACAATGCAATGACAATGTTGTATCTGTAAAACAACATAAAGCAGCACTGTACTTACTGTTATTTACTATTATTGCAAACAGGCTCAGAATTTCCCAAAACATTGCATACAATGTCATGAAGTAAGCCATGATAATTTAGATCCCAGACAGTTTGTATCATAACTGAAGGGTTTGCAGGTTTGATTCCAATCCAGGCCAGCCTGATACGTCTGTCTTGGTGTGTAATTTGGAAAGTCACTTACCTCAAATTTTCTCAAAATGATATAGCAAATAATGTGGTCTTAGTTACAGTAAAACAATAACCAACTCCTAAAAAAATCATAAATATCTAAACCATAATTTACATGAAATGCCAAACTGGCCATGAATGTTTTTTATGTTTACATCAATATTTTCTTCAAATTACTCTCAGGTCCCGTTGCAGAACAAGAGGATGGACAGTTATGAGACAAGCAATTTACAGTTGTCCCTCGCAATAACGTAGCTCAGGGAGGTCGTAAAAATATATTATGCTGTAATCAAGCTCACATAAAACTGGGTTGGATTCAATATTGAATCTAGTCATCCTGAAAACAGGGTCTATGACCACATCCAAGCTATAGAAGGAAATGTGCTATATAGAGGCCATTTAATTAAGGTGAAGGATCAAGGGAACCTAACAGCATACAACTTTACTTCAGCCACTTTTAGCATCATTGATGAACCACATACATGTATTAGGTCCTATTTCTTGGACATGATATAGCCAATGATGTATTAAAAATGCTGTTCAAACCAACATTAAGATTAAAGCCATCCACAAACGAAAATACATGATACAGTATTAAAATATTCACTGGCAAATAATACAAAAAATTTACAAAGTATTGTGACAGTAAGACTAGAACTATTGGAATTCAGAACATGAATATAAAAGCTGCTAAAATACACAATACGTTAATAAAAGAGTCAAAGCATTTGGGAGAGTTAGGTAAACCTGTGGTATGTTTTAACTGTTAAATGGATTGAGGGATGTGTTAATTATTGAATGGACTGGGAAATGTAATTATTATTTATTATATCAAGCTTTAAAGATCAATAATCATAATTCAGATTGACAAGATTTTACAACAAAAAAAAAAATAATCGTTTCAAATGAAATAAGCATTGGCAAGATAATGACTGAAATCCTTCAATGGGTTTCCAATTTTTTATTTGAAATTAGCATAAATATAAGATGTTGTGTACTACTGTCTTTATTCTAGTCATACTTCTAACAACTCAAGATTTGGACATGCTAATTTTGTTCTCTGCACAATATTTTCATACAACTTTTCTTAGTCATAGTTGGTAAATTTATTCTTGATCTTCATGTTTACATAAACTAAAATGTAGCGATTTTGGAGATAAAACTAATTTTAGTTACATAATACTTCCTTCCTATCATTACATTTCTCTATCTTTTCCTCCAGTCCCAGACACTCCCCAGTCCAAGGACATAAGTCTGTCCTCCAATTAGCAATTACAGGTCTATAATAAAAAACAACATAATCCTAGTTGGATACCTCAGTCCACATTCAACAATCAGAATTTAAGCATTCTTTGACTTGAACCAATGGTGCCATGATATCAAGTAATTAAAACAGAATTATAATTAGTTTTACCCCACTCCACCCATCAATAAAAGCACATATTAATAGCAACAATACATTACCTGCTATAACTGAATTCCCAAAAGTGCCAGCCCAGTGGCAGGATAATGGCAGAAGATAGTCAAGAGAACTTAACATTACTATAATAGCATGTTCTGCTACAGAATGGATCAGTACACAATTTGCTGGGCTGATACAGTTCAAGCCAAACAATATATACAGTGTGACCCTGCTATAGTACGCTCCATTATAAGACAAATCAGACTTTTATCAGACTAATATGTCTTCATTTAATCAAAAGCACTTATTTTTGTGTCCGCTTTTATTACCACCCACCCCCCGTCTGCCTGCCATATTTTAGGTAAATACATCGTTTTCTTCAGCTCACTTACTAGGTTGTTAATAACATAGTTTGGTCTATAACACGGTCGGGTTATATGGACCCCAACTACCGTGTTATAGTTGGGTTACACTGTACCCATAATCTAGTGCAACATTTATCAAAAGTAAAATGATGCGACAGTGGAGTCAGATCACCAGAAGGTAGCTTTCATGGATCATACATAAATGATTAAAAAAAAATAAATAAGCAGCAATAGCTCTGACATCATGGGCTTTTATCTTCATTAAGCAGGATTTACAAGCTTTCTTAATAGTCTAAACAATCCATCTCAAGATGGTGACTGCCATAATATAAAAAGTACTTTTTAACAGAAGAATGTATTTTTATAATCCATTCTTATCTCTGTTGATATAGATATAATTGTAATGATCAAATTGAACATAGGAGTATATCGTGATCATCATCAGAAGAGAATTGACTTAGACTTGGAATTTCAATATGAAGAACAGCTACTGTAGGTAAAAAACTCTTTTTTTAGAAACCCTAGCTGGTAAAGAAGAGCAGCCAAACCATAGTTACTGATGAAACATAAACAATCTTTTTCCATTGACAAAGCATGCAACTCACTCATATTCCTGACTAATGCTAGAGGAGGAAAACTTTTAAAGGTAAGGTTCTTTAAGGAAGCTTCACTCCAAGGTTCATAAGGAGGTTTAGATAATGACCAAAGAACAGACAAGAGGTTCCACCTCAGAATTAATTAGTAAAAAAACTGGTCACTGGAGCCAGAATAACCTGCTTAGTTATGACAGATGTAGATTTGACTCTTCTGTGGAATCCATACAGAACTTAAGTTCCAGTATTAGAGAGGGCTGATCCATTGCCCTTAATGTTGAATTCTGTGCAATCTTTTTCATCAAAAAAAGGGAGAAAATCTGCAAAAGCAGTTAAAGATGGCAGATATGATCAATTCATTCTCTATCGCACCAACTACTCAATCTTCTCCTCTTGACATTGTAAACCTTGGCGGTCGACTGATTTAAGCATTTGGCGAACTTAGTTAAAAACAGGAAGACAGCTCATTTGATATGAACAAGGCATGAAGGTGGAGGATTTTATTAGTACTGTACATAAGGGACCCTTGGTACTGCAACAGAAGATCCTGCTCTACAGTAATTCCGTTAGAATAGTGACCAAACGGTCAAGTTCACTGAACTGCAATCACTAGGGACAATAAAGGAAGCTATCTGGAAGAGCTGTGACTTGAATGTCTTGTCTCTCTGAAGAACATGAGGACTCATCCTGAAAGGTGGTAGGGTATAGACATATATATGATCTCACCTCAGAATTAAGATGTTCACTGCCCTTGCTCTCTGGTTTGGCAATGAAGAAACAAAGTGGGAGCTTGTTGTTCTGTTCCATTGCAAACACGTCTTGCACTAACCTTCCCACTGATGAAGAAGTGTCTATGCTACCAACCCGAGAAGAGACCATTCTGAGAGGACTGCTCAGTTCTGTATAGACAATCTGTTTGTCAGGATATACCTTTGCCTGGAATGTGGAGGACTCTGATTTGGATCTCCTCTGAAGTTATCCAATAGGAGGTTCAAGACTTCCAAGCAGAGACCAGGGGTACAAGGGCCCTCTTGATGTTTCAGATATGCTATGACCAACATTTTGTCAAAAGCAACCATGATGCAGTGATAACTTGTGCAACGGAAACACCCTTAAAGTGCTAGAAAAACATCCCATACTTCCAGATAGTTGATTTTTCCCAAAACTTTACGTCCTGAAGGACTAATCACTCAAGGTGTGGGTAAACATTCCAGCCTGAATCTGTATATGTGGTGTTAAAGGAGTGGTGTTCCAAAGCATGAACTGGAACTCCACTCAGAAATTTGTCCTATTTTATCTACAAACTTGATGAAACTTAGATCCTAACTGTATCTGAGCACAAGATTTCAAAAAACAAGATCTTGAGTGATCACATATGAAGCCTTTCCTGGGAAGTTTAGTTTACTGCCACGTTCAGAGTCCCTATTTAGAGAGATATTGAGACAAGCAGGCAGCAAAGTTGGAAGGAATATGGACTGTTATTTGACTGGTTAGAAAGTTCAACCTTAAAGAGCCTTAATTCCAGAAGAAATATGCTCAAATGGGATAGATCGATGATAAGTCAAAAGTTTCACTCTCTCTATGAACCTAAGAAGATCTAGAAACAAAATCTTGGACTGTATATGTTCTTCATTCTCTCTGCTGCATTCTTCCCGAGAAGGGTATACGCCTCTTCCCATGGAGTTAGCAATACAGGGGCTTTTCAAAGAGATGGAGGTTCATAGAAGTGAGGCCAGTAATCCTTTTGTATTATGGACAGAATCCATGCGTCATACCAGTGATCAGACCAAGTCTCTGAAACAAGGCTTAATCTGGCACCAATAGATGTTGGAAATAGGGGGTCTTAGCAGGTGGGAGTGTTACTCTGAACAGATGTTTGCTTCCCTTGAAGAGAGAGAGGTTCAAAAACTTGCTCCCTGTAAAGTGCAAATAAAAACCCCCAAAACAAATTAATAAATCACAGCCTGTCTGTCCCACATTTGAAGAATAGATAAAAGGAATGCTGGATGTAAAATGCAATGAATGTATTTGATGATAAAACTATTCACTTACTATAATTTCTAGCTGCAAGTATCGATTGCTATTATATTTCTTCACTGTATGCATTATGGAATCCCTGGACTGATCAGGCTTAATCTGTAAAAGAAAATGATTCAACTGTTGCCAAGAACGTTATAGATAATATAAATCACACAAACCAGTCAGGCTACCAGTTCTTGTTAGCACATACTAAAAACATTTTTAAAAAAAAATATTAATAATATTATTGAATTTTATATAAAACTATATATGCACCTGTGGTTTCCATATATATTAGTCGTGATTGACATAAGTGTAAACAAGTGGTATGTGAAATCATCAATATATGCTCTCAAGAGACCTGCCTGCCATTTGTGCCAGAGGTTGCCATGTTGATTCATCAAATGGCCATTATTATGCATGATATATGTTGGATGAAGAAATCCATATGCACAATGACGTTTGACCATCTTTAAAAGTGATTTTTATCTTTCTTATATTGAACACAGACAATATCACATTTTGAACTGAATTTTAAAAAATGCAAAGCAAAATGTATAAATAGATCTAAAATAAAATTTAAAATATTACTATTTTGTATTGCTAAAACATATATCAAAAACAAATTTGGGAACAAACATGAAATAAAATGTCTGTGACATGTTTTGGTTCCCCATTCCTGTAAAATAGTTCACAAAATTTTATCCAGTATAGGAGAACTATAGTCTAAAAGTGTCCATAAATAGTATATGGATAAGCTATATATAATATGATTGTAGGGATTGAGTCAAGGCTGGCACTAACATATATTCAACATGTTTTTATAATTTTAGCAGTGAAGATAGTGCGAAAATCTAACAAAGGGATTCATTTTTGTTGTGAAAGATGCATATGGTAGTAGAAAAAAATTATGATTATCTGCAACCATAAGATAAGAGTCTCCAAAATAAAACTTGTCATTTGTAACAGTTTATGTCAAGTAAAATGAATACCTGGTAGCCAGAGTTTATCAGAGTTTTACTATATATGCCAAGAGGAATGCTAGGAAAACCTTTGGTGAACAGAGCTGAAAGGAACACCAAACACAATTCAGATATTATTAAACAATACTCCCTTTTAGTCTCTGCCCATTTCAAATAAGTTTCTTGGACTTACCCCCATACAAATGCAACCACTTTTAGAAATTGAAAAATGTATAAGTTATTAAATTCCATTCCTTGATAATTATCAAATATGCTTGAGACAGGGTAAAATCTAACTTAAAAATGTGCACAAAAGTCGTTTCCATGAGTTACAACACCATTTAGACTGTTTTTTTAAAACAAAATAAGATTTAATTTTTAAAGTGCATTTTAAGAAAAAAATAATTATTTTTTCTTCAACTCTAAAATCAAAATACTAAATATTAAAAACTTGTGATAATTGCGTTAGCAATGGAGATTTGACATTTTAAAAATATTAACTGTCAAAAAATGTCTATTTTTTACAAATTGTGTCGAGTGAAATCCATTGTGTACATGAATGCACCTGTTAACCCATCTTGCCATCTATTTTCTTGTCTTACTAGTAAAAACTAGAACTGGACTAGTAAACTTGTGTGGTTAGTGAGCAGAACTCACAAGATAACATTCACTACTGTGATATAAGTCAGTATCTTGCGAGCAGCCAATTTACACAATAAAGTAGGTATCAACAACCCAGTTTTGATATGTGACATAGCTTATTTCCCATATGCACTTGACATACATGTTCGGTAAAGATGGCGTAATTTTAGCACATGCAAAAACATTATGTAGTGTTCAAAATCCTGCAAAAGAGGTCACAGTGACCCTTTTTTAAAGTGAAATGTATCTATTCGAATATACATTCTAAGTGCAATAATACTTTTTATTGCAATAGTTGACGAGGTAATGGAATATAAGCAAAGCAGTAATTGTCACCACTTCTTTTGTACTAATAGTAGGTCATAATGATTAAGTGCTGGTGAGTGACACATATCCATCCCATCCAAAGTTACACAAAAAAAGAGTACGTTTAATAGAAGATATGTAAAGGTCTAAAAGCTGTGGCTCTAACAGCTAGGAAAGATGCAATTTTATAGTAATTCTGTTACAAATCCCGAAAAATGCATTATAGATCATTATATAATACTCCTGTACTGTACAAATATATAAATAACAAAAATGAACTCAAGTTTGTGTGTGATTTTGACTTTTTAACATAGCTTTAACAATTGTTCTGTAATATCGCTCTGATGTCTGCAGTGTGGCAGTTTATAGTGATGTCTAGTACTGAGGCATCATGCCACAGACATGTAGTATGATGTCCCACCCAGTCACATTATCCTGACACCAAGCAGATCAGTCCTAACACTAACCTCTTAGTGCTGAGCGCCAGCGGTTTTTAGTACCATTTTTACAAGTCTTTGGTATGACTTGGCGGGGGATGAAACCCACAACCTCCTGAATCCGAGGCGGATGCTCTAACCACAAGGCGACAAGGGCGGTCGATCTCAAGTTTGTGATTTCTCTGTAAGATAAGATATTTTAATATACAAGATATCCAATGACTGTTCCCTTCTATTTAGTCACTATTTCATCACAGGAATCCGGGCAACTCACCACACCTGAGATGCATGTGTACTGCAAAATATAAAATTTCCAAACCAAATAAATAATTATTCAACTCCTTAATAATACTATGTTAAAAAGTCAAAATCACACACAAACTTAAGTTCATTTTTGTTATTTATATATTTGTACAGTACAGGAGTATTATCAGCTTCCTTTACTTAGGAAGTTAGTCTAATTACTCTCCCCTACAAAAGAAAATAACTTTTTGGATACTGATGGATGATTTGTGAATATAATGTCACCTGTTCATTAAAATGTGTAATTTTACAAATCTTTCGTTCAGTATACCATTTATACACTTACTGGTATTTGGTGATAGCGAAATTCAAAATGCCCATTGAACATACATGGATTTACAAGTTGTGAAACATAGGATTTGATCAAGAAATAGTCTGGACACAAAGGACCCTTCCACTG
This sequence comes from Sinohyriopsis cumingii, assembly GCA_028554795.2. Taxonomy (NCBI): domain Eukaryota; kingdom Metazoa; phylum Mollusca; class Bivalvia; order Unionida; family Unionidae; genus Sinohyriopsis; species Sinohyriopsis cumingii. The sequence goes on along the minus strand of JAPYKE020000094.1, from coordinate 294,491 downwards.
ATGTTAGCTCAACAGATGAGAGAAGTACCATTAAGTGTCTAAAATGTACTGCGTTATGTTCTGGACAGATCTGTCTGCAGAGAATTCCTTGATTTTATGAATAGGCGACATCACAACCACATATCATCCATCAGTATCAACATAGGTTTGGGCGTCTGATTTATCGGACTATTGAAAACTTTGCTCTTGAATAGTTTATACCAGCAGAGATTATAACTACCCACTATATTTCTTTCTTTCATTATCAGCAGATCCAATGGCCTCAGGTATCTTGTTATAATGAAGAAAAAAAATATTGTTAAAAATAACTGAATATATGTAATATTGATATATATGTGGATTACAAGTGTTGTACTGATATAGTCGTACACATTCATCTAATTTAACGGAGAAAAATCATCTCTGTTATATGTGTGTTAGGGGTAGTACAATAAATCTCCCCTACTCTGTAAAGGTAAACAAAAAATAAATCAAATAAATCAAGTAAACACAGTGCTTTCACTAGTTCCAATATTTATCAATTCAAAGTGAAAATCTTGCCTTTATAATTGTCATCACTATGTTAGGATGTGTACCAATTTCAAAGTTGTGGGTAATCAGATAATCATGATAAGGCTGAAATTTAGTCATCAAACGATCACACCATGTTGATTTCATTGAGGTACTGAGAGAAAAAACTAAATTTTCTTTCTGTTCCAATTATATCACACTGACCAATCTCACAATTTATTAACCAAAGATAAATAGATTAGTTCATTTGTACATGAATGATATGCAAATACTACTAACACTATATTTCATTTATTTATTTTAATGATGGGGACTACTATCTAATGTTATTATCACCTCAGACCTTTCACAAACCCATTTAAGATACTGATCAACGACAGATCATGTAACTTAATACGGTTAACTTGTCTCATTATACAACACTCATATCAAATAACAGACATTAAGTTTAGAATCATAAAGTTCATAAAATTTTGGCATAATATCTGCTCATTCAGGATTGCTTTTATTTCATAACACGGGGCCCCGAGTCGCCGAGTGGTCTAAAGCGCTCTCCGTTTTGGAACACTGCCATATCAACTCTGTCTGCGTGGGTTCAATTCTAGGATTCGGCTAATGTGGGTATGCGAGAAAGCTTGAAAGTAGCTTCTGGTGGGTCGGTGGTTCTTTCTGGGGTTTTCACGGGTTCTTCCTCTATCATTAATACTGGCCGCATGTAAAGCCTCTCGTGTGCTAAAAAATGGCGTTAAACCATACAACAACAATTTCATAACACTACATATCAAATCACTTGCAACTGAAAATGCAGTGAGCCCACTTTCTTGCACTTGCACTGCTAGTATAGCCTTGCGCACATACATGATGATTGCTTGAGTTCAACAGACCTGACAGAGCTAACATGGCATTAACCCGAAGTACCAGTCAAAAATACAGTACCCTTTATGCGAAAATGGTGAACCTACTATTTTGGATCACTGTCCAATTAAAGGTCGATTAATCATAAAACTGGCAGACCAAATGTGCTAAGATTTACACAAATTTAATAATTAATCTATATCGATTAAGATCATAAACCTTAGCCCAGACTTTCGATTTAAGTTGGTATAATGGTGTTACTGAAGTCAGTAGTTTTACACACAATCCCACTTTCAAATCTTTTATAACACAGGAAACAGATGCAACCATTCTCCAATTAAATGACATGTGACAATAATGCAAGATGTTACATAACATGATGACATTCTATGGACAGCTACCATCATGTTATAGTGGGGTTTCCTGTATCTTTCCTATTATTCAGTTTAAATGAACAAAATGAGACAGCCATTCCTTTCTAAAATCAACTATTTGAATGAAGAAGTAAAGAATATAGAACTAAATCCAACATTAATATGTAACTTGGGATTCCACAATTTCAGTCCTTTAAATAAAATGTCTATACTAGAGTAAAGAGAACGTATATTTTGTTACTAATTTTTCAGTTTATTTCTATATCTACATAAGTATTTATCAAGATAACGTAGATAGCTGACCCATTACATAATACATGTAACACAGAGAAAACATACCGTATTTCATGTTATTTTTCATACCCTTTAATTTTTCGTAAACCATCAAGCCATAACATAATAATCAATTAATTCTATCATATTTTTTTCGTACACAAAATTTAATATTGTTTCTGTCATCCTATTATTTTTCGTACATTAAGCGATCTACTGTGAAGATTTACTTTTGTCAAAGTGATAAAAAAGTACGGCCCTTTAAATTGTATAGCCAAGAATAAGAGATAAATCATTATTTTAGCTGCATTTTTTATTTATCTATTATTTGTATTTCATTTTGTTAAAATTGAAGACACGTTCCCATTTCAAACGGATTCAAAAATATACCAAAGCTTGATTTAGGTACATCAAATGACCAGGGTTTTTGCTAAGCAAGTTATGAGTAGTGACTAAGTTTGGGCATGTTCTTAACTGAGGCAACAAATAGTAAAATGGGAGATTCATGCAATATAAAAATCGTCGTTTATAAACATGCATGTAGGTCATTGATAATTTATTTCTTTTATTATTGTATTTCACTACATATTTTTGTTTTTATTTGCATCATGTTTCAAACGGCATCAGACAAAATACTGACGTATCACTTAGATGCGCAAAACGACCAATGTATTCGTTGCAAAGTATATTTGATATAATCCCATATGAGAACTAGAAATAGTTGTTTCCTCAATGAAACATAAACCCGACTTATTTGTTATCTTCGCGAAAATGTGTATCCTAGAAATCTAATAATTAAATTTAAAAAAAGTAAATAAAGTCATATTCACCAATTATAAGTGTATGGAAAGCCCTTTGCTCAGCTTACTCGGAAAGGGCAGCTATTTTGCTAATTGAGAACCTATTTACATTCATTTTATTGCCCTTCTTCGCCTTTTGTATCGGCGAGAAAATATAATGATTGATATATTTGTTCTGTTGTTGTCATTGCAATATATACCGCTATTCATTAACAGCTGGATGACGTCGTTAATGAGCGCTCTTGGTTACCTCTGTGTAACAAGGATATGCGCGCATTTGAAAATCAGTTCAGAAGCCATTTCAGTTTATTTATCCAGTAAAAAATAATCTCTCAGTACAGGAATACATGAAGACCATGGACCATTGGGCAATTAATATTGTTGTTTCAATATATTAATGCAGCAAAAAAAAACCACTATAAAAACCAAGTTAGTTTTAATCATAAATGCAAAAGTCATAGACTCCGTGAGTTCCATATATATATATATATATATATATATATATATATATATATATATATATATATATATATATATATATATATATATATATATATATAGATATAGTTAATATCTTCAAAGATCTTGGTCTGTTCGTGGTTGGGCATGTCTTCATTATTAAGTTTCTTCAAACCCCTGCCAAAGGGAGAGACTTTTATCCCACCTCCACCTAAATGCACTGAACCACCAAACAAAAGGTAGACAATTGGACCTAGGCGGCCCAGAAAAGATAAAGGTGAAGTCCATCACCTCTGTTATTTCTGTTACCGAGATCTCCAATGTACAAGATTATGCTGAACTGCACAAATCAAATATTGATGCAGCAGATAATGCATTCATACGAAACTATACTATTGAAAACGTACCCATTGTTGCTGAAAAATTTACTGAGCCTGCAGTAGACAAGCTGGACTACAGCAAAGATATGAGGGATATAAGTCAGTTTCCTGGTACCGCAAAGTCAGCAGTAAGAGGAAAGTATAAGAAATGGGACATTAACGATAAAATAAGAATTGCTGAGGAGGCAAAACTATGTGGAATTAGGCCCATAGCTGCAAAGTACCACCTTACACCAAGTACTTTATCAAGCTGGATGAAAATGGATTTTTCGAACAATATTCAAAGGACAAAGTAAGCATCTATCCCAGGTGCCGGCCGACCCTTGGCGTATTCACACGAGAAGGAGCAGGAAATTGTATCATGGTTACTCTGTATGCGGGACCATCACGTGCCTGTAACAATCAAGATGTTACAAAATTATGCTACTGCAGTTATTCGGGAGGAAAATCTAAAGTTTCAGGGCTCAAGAGGACTGGTTGATGGTTTATTCAAGTGAAATGGACTTGCACTGACATGTAGAACTTTAATATCTCAAAACTACATCGATACCTAGAGGTAAAGATAAACTGCTTGACCAGATATATAAGAAGGCTGCGGGAGGATGAGTAATTTGAAGAACATTTAATTGCAAATATAGACGAAACGCCAGTATATTTCCACTTGGTTCCATGGAAGATAACTGATAAAGTCGGAATTAGAAAGGTGCGTATTAGAGGTACCAGCAGTGACAATCGCCATTTAACTTGTGTATTGACATGCCTGGCATCTGGTAACATGTTGCCACCCATGATAATCTTTTGGGGAAAAAGAAACTTAAAAAATCTAAAAATACCAAAGGGAGTTGTAATGAAAGTTCAACATAAAGCATGGATGGATGAACATCTACTGTTGGATTATATTGATAAAGTTTGGAAAGTACACACGAAGCGCGCACCTTCTCTCCTAGTGTTGGATTCATCCTGTGGCCATTTGACTGATGGAGTAAACGAATCCATGAAAAAATCCAGAACAACAATGACAGTAATCCCCGGTGGATGCACAGGTAAACTACAGCAACTCGATGTATATCTAAATAAGCCTTTCAAGGGACTGCTGCTGAAAAAATGGTAAACGTTCATGAAGGACCCGATTTTCAAAAATATTGCAACCAGGGAAGCTAGTGAGGAGGCAGCTGAAAAAAATTCCAGCTACTTCAAATCGTTTGATAATTGACTGGATTTTTTAAGCCAGTGAAGAATTAAAGAAGCAATATGACCAAAAGGACATGATAATCAGTAACTTCAAAGTTACTTTCCTTTAAAATGTAATAAATGGTAGAGAGGAAACTACATAAGGAATGACAATGCAGCTCCATTGGAAAGTCTTTCTAGTGATGAAGAATGTGAATGGTTTGAGGATGTTGAGATGGAAAACTTGTAAAACTCTTGAAAATTATGAATGTTTTATTGCGTCATGTTTTTGCATTTGTTTTGTGCATTCGTCCAACGTTAGATCACAAATTATATATTTGAAAATAATATGTTGTGTTTATAATACAAAATTATTTTATATACATGTTGTTTTGGTATTCTCTCTCTCTCTCTCTTAAATTCATTTGCCATTATTTTTCAACTGGCTTCATAACAAATATCAGTATATTAATATTGTTCTTGAGCTAATGGGCTTGTCGTACATATGTTCAGTACCCCATGGGCAGCCTCGTTTCCATACATAGAGCCTCCTTGATTTGATATGTAGAGGTGAAATTGGTTTTCAATCCAGTATTTACTGGATAAGAAAAAGCAACAGGTCAAGCACATTTAATTAGCATGTATATTACTTCTGCATAGTCATGTGGCACAGTGACAATGGATCTCATAATTACAAACAAAACGATTTATTTATTCAGGTTTTAATTGGCAATGGAATATAATAATGCCCTTGTAGTGTTTACATAAGGAATAACAACTGACAGGTAACTAAATAATAAATACTATTCTCTCTCTCTCTCTCTCTCTCTCTCTCTCTCTCTCTCTCTCTCTCTCTCTCATAACAACGACCAGATATTTTGATTTGAGAGCAGAATGAGACCGGATTTGTACACAAGTTTTGTATGTTAGGTTGTCTAGTGTCGCATGTTCCACAGGCCTTGTCCGGGTATGATTTTTCGTACACAGTCATTACCACAAAATGATAATTATTTATTTTACATACAATTGTTCGTACACTAAAATTAATAATTATTTTTTCGTATACGAAAAATAACACGAAATACGGATTGTATATATAACAAATAACGATTCATATCATTATTATTAGTACAGTTTCCATATCTATACCTTGAATTGAAGCTGTGATGCAGTCTTGTCTGTAATCAGTCTGTAAAGTGCATGACCATTTTCATCTGCTGTAATCATTGCTTTAACTGAATTGATCTCCACTTCCAGTTTGATATTGGCTGCTGGATCACCGGCAAGATGGAAAACATCAGTCTGTTTAGAATAGAAGGAAATCTTAAGCTAGTCAGAATGATTTACCAAAAGGATGCTTCTATTAACTAACCTCCAACAGCACACAAAAAAAGAGGCCAAAATGGACCTGATATTACTCCCCTGGCCTGCATAACCCAACAAATGGCCATTTTACTAAGAAGGATAATGTTGCATTACAAGAACACAACTTATGTAAATGATTTCCCAAACTTTATATCATATCATGTTTAATTATTTATTTATATGCTCTCATAAAAGTATTCCAAAGATAGAAACATAATTGCACTCTTGCACGTAATCAAACTCAAACAAGATATGTACAGTTATATGAACAGACAAAGCTATAAGTTGTGGACAAGAGAGTTACATGTCTTTCGCACAAGCTAAAATTATAATCTGCAGATAGTTTTTGTTTGTTTTAAGTCTACATTTTTTTTAACTTACGGCTGTTAAATCTGGACGTGTTTCTGGAGAAAAACATATTGGGTTTATTTTGCTTTATTAAAAACTAACAGTACAAATATAAATTTCCAATAATTTGCATAAGGACATTGAATATATGAAATGCCATAAAATAATTTACAAAACATGTAATATGATCTAATGACAAACATTTCAGGCACTTTAATACTGTCAAAACTATCAATCCATTCTACCAAACGTATAAAATGTTCTTCTAAATATGTAAGGGTTTTAAACAGGCTAAATATTTAGAAATAATTATCTGCAAATAAATTTATAAACTTAGACATTTGTTTTTCAAGAAATCGTTTCTTATAGAGCAAAGTCAATATCAGAAATATCACAATAACTTACAAACAATTATCTATAACTCTCTAAAGAAATGATGTTCCTTAATTATGGCATCGTACATGGTCTATGCTTACATGCAATTTTCTCATGAATGCAATCCAATGTTTTTGTAATTACAATCTCTTCATCCACTCAGAATGTACATTATAATAGTCTCCAGAGACTGTAGCTGACAGTTTGGTTTTACAAACTCACCTTAAAGACAATTATTTAAGGCTAAAAATAAAAAAAGATTTGCTTCTGATTCCTGGAAAAGACAATATTTGCCTGTCAACACTGCATGTTTTCCAACTACAAGAAAAACAAACTTAAAATTAAATCCTGATTTTCTAAATTTTGTGACCAATCTGGATTTCCTTTCATTCGTAGGTAGCAGTACTAGACACCATGCTCATTTAGATGCTTACTATCTCTTCCATTATATTTCAGCACATCCTGGACACAGGCAATAAAGAAACATTTAATACTGGCTACCTTTGTGTGATCTTGTATTAAGGTCTGCTCTACAGTTCCATTATTTGCACAAAGTTAATATAACTTTTAATTCCTTCAATTTTAGTGAATGACTGATGGATGCAATTTGGGTAATATAGTATACAGCTTGACCATACTTTAGAGGTGCATCTATGTAAAGACCTCTAGCTCTGCTTGGTCATTTTCACTCCTTAGACTTTTGAGGTAACTTGGAAGGTAAACTAGACAGTAACTTTTTAAATTTGTTCTTAACATTTTTTATTTTATCATTCAGTTATTGTATATTCAGAAGTAAATTTTATCTACTCTGGTACAATTCATTTTCCCTATTTTAATAACTCGTAAAATTAATTACTTTTGACTTGATCAAGTTAATTTATGGGGCACATGGGAGCAGTCAATTGTATCAGATATCTTACTTAGGCATTGTATTATTAACCTAATACCACATATAAAGCAATTTAAATCACATTGAATGAAAATAGACTACAGATATGGCAACATTCTATAAACCGTTTCTCCTACAAACGCACACAACTTCACTTTAAACATGTCTGTCTTTCAAAAGAAATTAATAACTGAAGAGCAAAACCTATCTGCAATCAGGCCAAAACTTACAGCAAATTATAGGAGACAAATGCAAATTCTTTAATTATCCTGAGAATGCGCATCTAGATATCAAATATCTTCATGTTACTGATGGACAAGGTCTTTTTCAATGGAATAGAATTAAGTCATGCAAGTATGGTTCACTTTTAGTAAATCAAGGTGATGGGGAGGATGCAAAAAAAATCTTATTTTACAATCGACTGACCCAGTTGTTCTAAGCATGATACTGCAAGCGTAGATAGTTTTTTCTTCTAATTGTTCTCTTCAGATTAATATAAATGTCTTTGTTCCAGTGTGCAATGCTCCACCTACCCATATCATTTGACATCATTACTGTGGAACACCACATTAGAACTCAACATTATCTTGTCATTTTTATTTAAAAACATGGAATGTATCCCTTAAGCTCCCGTATATTCAGTGGTTAATATAATCAGCAAACAGCTCTAGACTTTGTTTCTGAAGAAAATCTTGCATTTATATCCCTGCATTTTGAAATTTTATATAAAATGAAATGGAAATTATGGAAATAAGGAGGGTCAAATACAATGCTGTCTGGCATTTCTGCACACCTAATGTTTCCGTATCCAATGTTGAAGCAAAACGCATACCTAATTGGACTGATTGACGAAAATCGAATACTGCAGTGATTACCATTTGAAACGAGGAAATTATTACCAGACTATTCTGTTCAAAATAATATTATTCTGGGACACACATTATACCACCCCCGTGTTTTCATGAATCACAATATGTCAGCCAATGCTGCGCACAGCTTTGAAAACATTGTTTATCCATCGGGCTATAGAAATAAAATACTCTACTTTGGACTGTTTCTGTCAGCAGTTTAGTTGAGTAATTAGGTCAGGTTTATAGCCAGTTTTACAAACCTCAATGTGACAATGCCAATAAATGCCAAGCGATATTAAGCCAACTGAACCGATCTTGTAAAAACAATTAGCAAACTTCAACATTTTATAAAAAGTAAGCTATTATGTGGAAGAGAAACAACAATGAATAGGGTGTAATGTGTTTACAAAGTCTTGTTTATGGGGGAAAATTGCTAAAGAATTTAGAAACAGACTTTACACCGGGAAATTTCGTGACAATCACGTGATAGCAGCAAGATGACATGTTGGGTAGCAGACGATTTTGTATGTGTGGGACAACGTCTTGCAAAATTGGAAACTTGGATTAAGATGCAGATTTTTTTAAAGGTAAATATATCTATCTTTGACATAATGTATTTGTTTTATGATTCTAACTGCTACATAGTAAATAGGATTTTCTTGGTTACAGGTTCAAGAAGTTCATGGAGTGGGTTTTCATGTTGACATTTAGAAATCACATTTTCATATTCCTTTCGAGTCGAAATGTGTAATATTTTTGTACACTTTATGAATAACCTTTTCCTTAATTAAAGTACAATCGTTATTTTATGATACAAAATGGATTTGTGATCCAAAATAAAACGTATTCCAGTGTTTACAGAAATGATGTATCATTGCGCAGAATTACCAGGTATGCGTAATTTGCCGACATGGTGGTACATGTTCTTTTTGTCTTCTTTTTGTATACACAAGATAGATGATACATATATGTAATACATATTGGTACAATTGTTCAAGACAATTTTTTGTTACTGTAAGATGAAGAAAAGAAAGAAAAAAAACAGTTTCCAGATCATATCAGCTGCTCAAGCATGAATTATTACAAACATATTATGCACTATAATGTATATCATGTTATTAAATGTGCATTTGAATTACTTTTCAAAGGTACCATTAAAATAATGACTCCCACTATTCCCATGTTACTAAAAACGTTTCTTTCATTTCAGATTTGATTGCAATATATTTTTCCAAATTACAGAAGTCTTTCAGAAAATCTTTCAACTCCGCTAATCCAGGCACATCCTTTTTCATTTAGCATATATAAATGTAATATATGGCTAGAATTCAAAGGTTGCTCATATATTTCTTCTGTACTTGCATCACCCAATATTACATTAATTGAACTTGAATCAGTATTTATGTTCACTTTATTCTGAATCCATCAATCCACAGCCTGTTAATCATATTACATTACCAAAACAAATGCAGCATTGTTTTGTGGATTTTTCTTTAAAACGGTACATTTATTGGCATGAATTTTATTTTATACAAAAATGAATTCATTGTTAAAATTCTGTGAGTAACACAAAATTGAAAACATTAACTTTCTTGTCATGGTAAAACTTAAATATAAATGTTAGGCCACACACATCCATATTCAAAATGAAAGTTTCATTTAATTTCCTTATATTAGTTGGTTTAATTCTGTTATCAAAAGAGGTTTATAAAGGTCTTCACACCGAATTATATCTTGAAAAGTAAGGAAATTCAGGTTGAGACCATATTTAGCTTAAAAACAATCAAAATCAATTAACTATTCCCTGATACGTAAATATAGATTACGTTATGTTCAAACCAATTCTCATGGAAAACTGGTACCTTGTGTATCCTTATAAATGAGTTCATCCATAAATTTATTTTTATAAGATCTTCTCAAGTCTCGGTTATATTTTTCTCTATTAACAGTTACCAAGCCAATAATACATCACGCGAAAATGCAACTCTTGTCTTTTTGGAAAATGTCATATTTTCATCTTCTAATAGGAGCAGGTATTTAACCTCGCAGATTTCATACTGAAACAAACTGACGAAATTTATATTGGATAGATGGACTTTACAAATTCATTTTATTATTAAAGTTGATATGAATTTATCAATATTTCTCATTGCCAAACCAGCTTTAGAAAATGTATGCATAACCTGTCTTTTAACTTTGTCCAGTTCTGACTGCCATATAAAAATGAAAACAAAATCATTTAATTCCCATAAAAATGTTGTGGAGGATTTGGGAACGAGATGAAATGATTAAACTTTAAAATAATTAAAGTTTTCTGACCTGTAATTTTAACAATCCGTGTTAAAGAACACTTTTCCTTTTTGTTTTAAACAATTTTTTACCATTTCAATTTTATTTTTAAAACTCATCTTTAGCAGTTTATCCAAACCCACTGCTCTTGTTTTGGCAATGTTAAGTTTCAGTCCTGAAATCTTTGCAAACAAGTTTAATATTTCAATAGAGGATTCCATAGATACAAGAGCCATCAGGAATTAAAGTAGTATCATCTGCAAATTGTGATAGTAAATATTATGTTTCCTTTAGCTTGATACCTTTTATATTATTAGTCTTTAAAAGCACAGACAGTATGTCTGCACATGATATGAAGAGATATGGGCATAATGTATCACCTTGTCTACAACCCCTGAAAATTTTGAAAAACTCTTGAAAGAAAACCATTTTGTAAAATTGCTGATGAGATATTACAATAAAAGTTTAAAGCCCAGTGCCCTATATTCAGTCCAAAATGAAAGAAGAAAGATATACCATCATGAATATATTTCCATTAAAAATAATGAAATGCTCTTTCAATAAATAATAACAGTATGCCCAGAATTTGTTAACTCTTTTGTAATGTGCATACTGTCATATATGATCCTTGTATTGTTACCAACATATTTTCCTTTTACAAAACCAATTTGATGGTCAGATATGATTTTATTCAATAGTGCCCTCATTCTTTTGGCAATATATCCTGATGCAAATTTAAGTAGAGAAATTGGATACCAGTTCCTCAAGTACTGTCTCAGTTTATCCTCCTTGAATATGCAAGCTATAATGCCTTGTCTCAAAACAGTTGAGAATGATCCAGTTTCATGTTTCAATAATTGTTCTAACTACAAATTCCAAATGTCAATCCAAAAGACTTTAAAAAGATTCAGCTGTGAAACCATCTGATCCTGGGCTTTGATAATTTTCATACTTTTTAATAACTAAGTACTTTGATGTAGGTAGCTCTGTCTTCTTATCTTAAAGATTGCTCCTGATTAAGCCAAGGAATTGTATGGTTTTTGAGAAGGATCTCTAAGTCTACATATTCTACATTTTTCCCCTCATTATGTAGATTATTGTAATATTCTTTTACTTCCCCTAGAATATCAAACTGACTAGAAATAATTTCACTCTTATCTTTAATTTACAGTTATTTTATTAACAGAGTTCCTATTTTCTCGCTGGCAAAAGTATCTTGCTAGTTTCTCACACCCTTCTACCCAATTTACCATAGATCCAATACTACTTTCTCAAAGTCTTTCCTTCTCATACTTTCAAGCTCTTTCTAAAAAATATTTTTAGAGTCCGAAATGTCTAAATTATAAAGTACCATGAAACCATTCAAGACTGTATTTGTGGTACAAGTTCATTTTCCTGTTTTAATTTGCTCTTCCTTTTATATGAAACATACAAAATTGTCTTTCCACAAATTTCCATCGATAATGCATATGAAAAAAAATGAGTCTGACATACCAAATCTTAAATTTGAATTTGATACATTGGCAATAATTCCTTCATAATCGGCAAATTGCAATTTTATTATTTTCATGTAATTATTGATTTCATCAATATATTTTCATCAAATAGTACACTGTTCCTAAATTTCCATAAACCTTTAACCCTTATGAAATTATATTTGAATTCAAATGTAAATTCTATTTTATAATTTTTCTTCAGTTATGCATTACAGATTATTCATCTTATGCCCTAAGGTGCATTATTTCACTAATTGTTATAAATTGTTCTATTGAAATGCATGCACTGTATATCCATAATTTGTGTCTATTTTTAAAACAAAATCAGGTATTTTTCTTAAAACTGTGCAAACCCCCAGATCTATTACTCTCAATAGTTCCACGTGTTACTCACATTGCTTTATCTTCATGATATAGGTTTATTTAGTAAGTATTAAAATCTGACCAGAAATAATAAATAAAGTGCTGACAAACTCAGCCAGTCAGACAGAAGTGCACCGAATCAATTTTGCCTTACTCACAACTGGATTAGAACTTGTCTCTAGGCTGGTAACAATTTCAGCCAATCAGATGCAAGATCACCTCATTATTGTGAATTCATCACACTCATCGAACATCTTGATCATATTAGTTCATTCTCTAATCAGACCAGAAATATAGCTTTAAGAGTGGCAATAAGATCAGCTTAACAGATGAAAGCTCAAGTCATAAGTATGCTTGGACCGTGTTTATTACTGAATTCATTCAAGATACTTTTGATGCATGCACATATTCAAAATATGATTAAAATCACACCAGCAAAAATGCCTCCAGAATGGTAAAAGCTCAGCCAGTCAGATGCAAGATCCATCTTAAAAATATATAGCTCATGTGCATGTTCACACTTATCTGAAATATAGACAATATAAACCTGTATTTCAAGGATGGATAGATGACAGACACATATCCATAAGTTTTATTTGGCTTTACCACCAATAAATCAGATGACATCTTCATACACAAACAAGAAATTTCATTTTTTCTGAAACTGTTAAATGTTCATGACAAATGGCTGGCATTGTAGATATTGTAACTTCTTTGTCATGCAGTTTGCAACATTTATCCACATTGTGATAGTAAATGTATTGTGATTAACAGTCTAGTGTTACTAAATTTTGCCTAATAATGTCCAGAGTAGTCCTTATAAGCATGCATCAACTATTAATTGTGAAAATGGCCAATGCTGTGCTCATGACTCTTTTGGCACAGAAAAATATATTGTATACAATGTAATTTTCATGTCACACAAGCATTATCACTTAACACGTACATTAAGTATTTGAAACTTAAGACTTACATGCAGTTCATATGGATAACCAGGTTGGAATGAAGATGATGACCTGAAAAACTTCAAGACATAAGGATTGTTGGAAAAGAACACAGACTGGTCACGGACTGTTCGGGTATTCCCAGTTGTAGTTTCCTGGACTGTTGCATCTAGAACGAGTCTCTTGCCCTCAATATCATATCCTAGCAGGACAGGCCTAATGCCATTTTTGACATCAATTACAATCTCCATATGTCCATTGCTATCAAGCTGTGTGAAACAAGATATGAAATGGAAATGACATAATTCAAATTTTCTTGCATGGTGATTAAGTGAGATGAACTTTTATACAGTATGAAAAGGTCTAATTATTTAGATCAAGCAAGCAAAAACACTATAATTTCCATACAAGTTGTATGACCAAAAATAGATAAAAACTTTTACTTAGAGCCTGATTATTTATAAAGTGCTTTAATTTAAAGACATCAAAGGTATAGCCAATAGTGTACAGGAAGTATAGGAGAATACTGATCTCAAACATATCTCCCTTGTAAATAATGTGTCAAGGTGGGGTTGGGGTAAAACGTTTCTTATTTAATACTTACCTGTCACTATTAACTGAGTTAGATTACTCTCTTTTGGTATGAAAATATGATCCACAGTGGGGGATTTCAGGATGAGTTGAGCAGTGGAAGTCGTGTACGTCTGGATAACCTATGGTCTTGCAGAGATATACCTTCTGTTCTAGACAGTGACCCACCCAAATATTGTGTGTCAGTGTCCATTCAGGTACCTGTCTCAACTGGGCCATCAGTTCAGCAGATGGTACTAAAAACTGACCTTAGAGTAATTCAGTTTGGAAATCCTTACATTGTTTCCATGTCACCAGAAGGAGAAACCTGGTCTGCTGTGGAGTTCAAGGTCCCCAGTAAAGGTAAAGTCAGGTCAACAATGAATTCTTGGCATAAAGAGATCTCAAAAGAGCTAGCATTATGTCTGGGGTACATGACGTCTCCATTTGTAGGTGAGGAAGTTTGTTCCTATGTAAATGAAATCCTGAAGGAGCTAGAATTTCTCAAAATCCGGTACAAGTCCTAGCCGTGTCAATATGGACCAACATCAGGGTATATGTTGCAAGCAGGATTTTAGGGCTGCCCCCTTCATCATGTGGATGGAGTTTAAAGAGGTGGCTTGAAAAAGGAATGCTCACTGAACCTTTTTGGTTGCATCACCTGTTGAAATTCAGATTGCACAGAATGTCAATCTGGATGGATTCTTTTCCTGTCAGTTTTGATGGTCCAGGAACCAGACAGCAGGAGGAGGAGTGCAGAGCCAACCAAAAAGTGGCCTCGACCTTGAGGCCCCCCATCAAGCCCCATTTTACAATCCAGGCCTTGTAATAATGTTAAATGAACACACACACCCCGGTGAATCAATAGGTGCAAAACAAAATTTTAGAATTAAATTTTAGCGATTCAGAGAGCTGTCAAGGCTGAAATTTAGTTTGTTAATCTGTAATCAAGCACACATCCCCTAAGTGAATCCCGGGTGCTATAAAATGAACACCCTTATCTGAGTTGGGTGGGGGCCTGGCATGTGCACCTGGGTTACGTTTTGCAATTACCCATTTCATGATATTTCAATTTGTTTTTTTGGCAGAGGCCTTCCCTCCCACTTATAATCATTCTTTTACTAATGCTGACAATAATGCTGCCAGTCATGTGGGATTGACCCTGAAGTGTATGCTGAAATTGTATACATCCACTGACTTGTAACCTGTAATTAAATAATTTGCTACATAAATCAATCAATTCGTAATCTTGGTCTTAAAAATGTTGATTCTTTTTAAAACCCAATGCCAATCAGTGCCCTGTTGGCAATATTTTAGCGACTCATTACTGTGGGGTCTTAGTGTTGTAGTGTGTGTGAGCGGGGGGGGGGGGAGCAAAAATAATAAATTACATTACTGTGTATACTGAAATCTTTATTTCTGGTTAAGTCGCTTTGACGTGGCCGAGTTAGTTAGGAAATTTGCTACATAGTGTAAAGCTCCAGGATTAATATTGAAATATTTTCCCGTGGCAGAAACAGATGAAAATCTTTCATTTCACCTGTATCTTGATTAATTGACTTTATTGGTCGTGGTATGCAATTATGTTTTCCAGTTTTCCCCGTTTGTTATTTTTACTAGAAGTAATCGCTATCAAGTTTTCCAGCTGAATATCTGCTCTACTTGAGTTGATATAATCAATAACAATACCATCACTGATCATTCCATTAAAGCACTCACATACAGATCTATGAGAAAGATATTTTGAAAAACAGATTTCCTTCCTGGAATTCCAATACCGATAGTGAGGTACTCCACATTAACTACATTAGCAAGAGCATTTTAAGACAACAATTTATGATGGTCCTGGCTCAATTAGCCTCATAGCTTGTGCAAATTGGTTGTTTTGCAATTTCATTGAAACCTTTTCCACTTGATTTGTTTTATTATTTTATTTTCTCTAAAATGAAATTATTGTATTTTAATAAACATCTCGATGTAATCTCTTTTGTCCTTTTTTTTTACTTTATCATCAGCGTTTATTATTTCATATTCTCTTTTCAAGGCAAGATATTTTCATCCACCATAAGGGACACATAGTTCAGTTTTCCCCTTTACCCCTTCTCCACATATCAGACATGGTTTCAGGCCTGTATTGCTGAGTCTGACATTTATCATATGGACACAAGAACAATTTCTGCGACAGTTTTTCCATAAGGAGTTGCTGATCCAATCTCTAGCCACTTACAATTATTTTTTGCCATTGGCATAATTTGAGTTTATTATATTTTCTAGCTTAGAGGAAATTTATATTATATTAAAGATATTACATTTTATACTACAGCAATGCGTAATTTGACTGTTACAAAACAGCTGAGAGAGCAGTACATTAAACTAAGTGGTATAAGAAAACCTTTTCCAAGGTCGAAAATTGCAAATAACAATTCAAGTAACTAGATGGAATCATTTTTCAAACCAATTTGAGAGGTTAGCCGAGACCGAACTACAATACATTGAGTTAGTTACACGAATTTATCAAAATTGCCAGAAATGAATTTGTTCAAGATGGCGCTGTTCATGTTTTTTCAACATGATAGATCACGATGGTATTTTCATCAATTACTTAATGAATGATGAGCAAGCCACACTGATTATTAATAATCTTGTAAATGACAGCTAGTACATATTCAGAATACAATTTATTGTACAACATGATGGTGCCTAGGATGGCCCAACTTGGGATTATTTGTGATAAACCTTTGCCTGTTAAGGAATCACGGCAACATATTAATGTTTTCACAGTGGACAAAAATTGTAAAGCAGGTATGTTTGCCAGAATAGAGAAACCATAATATAATAACGTGTATCCAGTGTCTGTTGTTTACGTCCTTTATCATATAAAGAAGCCAAATTGGTGCTCTTACCCCCCCCCCGTGTGGTGCAAGCATCAATGCCGCTGCCACAGCCACATGAATGTTAACTTGTGTGGCTCAATGTGTCAGAGAACATTTTATTAACTCGAGACATGAAAACGGATCAACAAAATCACAAATGAAAAATGTATGAATGGGAATTTCTTGTCAACGAGGCAAAAAGAAATAACATAGATGTATTGGAAAAACTACTAAAATTTCCGATCATGGTAAAAACAATAACCAACAAGGTTTTGTTGTTGTTATTAGATTTAATGCCATTTTTCAGCACAAGATAAACTATATATGGCGGCGAGAATAAATAGTGGAGGAAGAACCCAGGAAAACCCCAGAAGGAACCACTGACCCATGAGAAGCTACTGGCAACTTTCTTACAACCCATTTTGGCCGAACCCGAGACTCAAACCCACACAGAGAGAGGTGAGATGGCAAAGACCCATAACGTTGAGTGCTTTAGGCTACTGAGCCACATGGACCACCAAGGTTTTGTATAGTTCTGACAAATACTGTAGTAGAGGCACCTGATTATCTATAATTATTATCTATTCTCATAACAGTCACTCTTGGACTGAATTAGTACTGAAATTTCCATGTGAGAGAACAACTAGACTTTATGACGGCGATATTTTTGAGAATATTGACAATATTTGCAAGCGTAACCCTGTATAGGTCTGGCTATTTCAGTGAGGATACAAATTTGTCTGTGGCACATAAATATGCAACAGATGAACCAACACTGTATGAATTTGTGCTACCATCTGGTATATTTTATCGGAAGGAATCTCTCATATGTGCAATGAAACAGATTGCGGCAAAACACGACCGCAACAGTGATGAATTACTCAAAACTGTTTTACAATATCATCTGTTGTGGCTCATATAGCACAACAAAAATTTCGTGGCATCCAACTCCAAAAGAATTTCTTGTGTTGAGTTGGGACATGGTCTGCTTTGGAACAATAAATATAATTACGCTAATTACGGATTTACACCTCAAGAATAAATCTGAGTGTGGATTTGACCAAGCGCCTCATTGCAACATTGCTAAAGCGTCTATTGCATGTCAGTAATCGATTCCTTTCCCTATGCTGCCTATTTACATCACATAGGACCCCAACATCCAACATCGTGTTTTAACACATTTGCTTGATGTATACATGTTACTAAGATGGGTTCTTAACATGCAAATATTATGTTCTGAGTGAGAATGAGTTTAAAATACTTTTAATACATGGTCCCTGCATTTCTTAATGGTTATTTGGTGCCCTAGGCATCATATTAATGTGGAGAAAATGTCCATTAAAGTTATGAGTTCAATCTGTTATCAGTTAAGGACCAGAGAATGCCACAATGTTGTAAAAGAAAATTGTCTGCACAGTGTTATGCTCACTCTGGGCAAATTCATTTTCAAGACTGCAACTTTATTGATATAACATCACGCCAAAGCAAAGACACTGTATATTATTACTTGGACTAGTCCGATGTATGTTTGTGAGACAGTTTGCCAGCCGATTCCCATGGGTTTTACGGATTTTCCTCCACCAGTTATACTGGCTGCCATGTACAGCCTAACGTCTGCTAAAATATGACATTAAACATTAAACCCAAAACAACAACAACTTTTCACAAGGGAACTGTTACTAACTTACATTCCAATGAAATATTTCATTTGTCTCCACTAATTCTCACTAACTTTCGCGTAAGGCATACCACTTTAATCCATATATGAAGCAAATAATGTCAATACAACAGTTGATTGGTCTTAAATTCATTGGAGTTATTTTATAATAAACTTCCAGCTATTTTTGTGAATAAAGAATCGTCCCTTTGAATGGTTCTCTAGATATGAAGTCCGCATTAAATGGATTACTTAATGTTCATGACAATTGCATTAACACTTGTAAATCTTCGATCAAATGTAAACTAGAACAATTTTACATGTAAAAAGTAATTACATACTCACATACATACCTTATTATGTCTTCCCTTTGGCATGGCAAATGTATCAATAAATCTGGAGACTTTAAAATAAAGATGAGCTGTGGCAAATGTAATACTATTGGACCAGATGAAAATTCACAAAATCTTTATATTTTCATGCTCTTAATTCCCAACATCCAAATCATATACACGTGTGATAGCTCACTGAAAATCAACACTTCTACTAAAAAGTATTGCTGTAAAAGAAAATGGTCATTAAGAAATGGAGTCCAAGGTATAAAATGTAGATTTTTTGGGGTGGTAAACTAATTTTAATTACGCAATGCTACCTACCACTTTTGCATAGCTAACCTATTTTCGTGCTGAAAACTCACTGTCCGTTCGATGCGAATACATCCTCCCACAAGGTGGAGAAAAGTCATAATGACCTTTTGCACACCACTCTGTATATCACATGTAATGTGCAGAAAGTAGATATTATTTGTCATCTTTTCACAGATGACTTTACACAAGACATCGAAGCAGTGTAGGAGAAAGGTATCGGCAATAGTAGCAGGTAAGTAATGCATAATTAACATTAGTTGTACCCCCTCCAAAAAAAAGACATTTAAATAGCAGCAATTACTTATCCTTCTACTATTGAGTAGCTGTCATTTGTCAGTTATGTGGGTAGGCTGATGTTCTTGTCAAACTGATAAAAAAACAGAGAAACTGAGTTGTACTCACAATAGAGGGATCATTCCATCTATAGAAGGTCGATGTCTATCTGAGTCACATACTGTGCATAACAAAAGACCACAGAGAGAAACAAAAACATCAGATGTGTTGCAGTGCTCGGACTCCCTTATAGGAGGGAGAAAGCCGCTGTTGTGGTGATCAACCTCCATAACTGAAGGGCACAGCCAGTGGTGGAAAATGTATGGAATGTTGTGAAGAAATGATCTCCAGTGAAGAGACAGGAGATCCCTCCTGTTAGGTATTGACCTGGGTCGATGAATCAACAGGTCTAGGAGATCACTGAACCATGATCATTGGATCGCAGTAGGGTGATGAGCATGATCTGAGCAGTGGAAGTTCTGACATTTTGCAGAACTTGTGGTAGCAGTCGGAAAGGTGGGAAGGCATCAGCAAATAGGTGATCCCGCTGAAAGCTGAATGCCTCTAAAACCCATGCTCTCTGAATCAGGACAGGAGACACATAAATGGTAAGTTTGTTGTTGAAGCTGGTGACAAACAGGTCCACAAGGTGTCTTCCCCAGAGGGAGAACAGGGACTCTGTTACTGAGTGGCGAAGAGACTAGTCTGTGAGGACAGCTCACTGACAGTCTATTCTGGAACAGCTGTCCGCTAATATATTCATCTTGCTCAGAAGGTAGTGAACTCGGATTGCAAAATTCACTGAGATGATGAGGCTCCAGACCCCCGCACAGGAGAAAGGGCAAGTTTGCATCCATGACATTACAGACATGTTATAATGGATGTGTTTTCCAAGGAGACCACAATACACCGCCCCCTTATTCAGTTGAAGAACCCTTGCAATGCTAGTCCAAAATCCGTGGTCCATTATGCCCTCTGGATCTAAATGAGCACCCAAACTGCAAACTGAAACATCAGCGAATAGGTGTGGGGATCAGGTGCGTGCTTGGGAACTCCCATCAGGAATCTTGTCTCGATTCATCCACCAAAGCAAAAGGTGGTGAAAATTTGGTCCTAGAAATATACAGGTTGATAGAGAATCTCTGTGTGGTTTCAACCTTGCAAGAAGGTGGAACTGTAGGGAATGCATATGGATATAGCCTAAGAAACCAATCAGCAGTGACGTTCAAGGTTCAGAACAGGGAATGATAAATGAAAGCAGACAACAAGGTTATGCTCGTAGTGTCTTGAGGTGAGCCAATATTTGATCTACACCTCCAGAAGAAATCAGATCAAGTTGATTTGTAAGGTAGTTCATCCACAACAGATCAAAGTTCTAAGATGAAACAAGTTCTCACTACTCGAGGTTGGGTAAGATCCTGATGAAGGGACTAAACTCAGTTGTTGAAATATTGGAGAATCGATGTTCCCAGTATTCAGAGGTAGGTCACTAACACTCCCATGATCTGGGGGAAGAATGGGTGTGGAGGAGATTCCAAATGGCACAACCCAAAATTGAAAAACATTCTGGTCTAGGTAAAAGTGGTGATATTTGTGGTTTGGAGGAAAATATAAGGATAGGCAAGTTACCATCCTGAAGGTCGATGGCAACTACCAAATCAAACAGATGAAGAGCATTCCAGATTGACAAGAGCTTTCGTTGCCATACCTCTAATATCTGCACAAGCTGGGTCTAAATCAGGATATTCTTTTTCAATAGGATCCAAACAAGGTTCGTCAGTTACAAGTGGATTAAACACAACTTTATCTCCAGCTAGGTCATTGCCTAGTAATAAATGAATGCTCTCAATGGTTAAGACTACACTGTTCTGACTGTTATGGGTCCTGAGACCAAGTCTGATGACAATTTTACACAATGGAGAGGAGCATTAACACAGCTGCACTCTACTTACTGAATAAGGACAGTCTCATCTAAAGAAGCCTTCTCAGAAAGTGGCGAAGTACCAATTAATAAAAGACTATGAGTAGTTTCCGTGTCCCTTAAAATTTTAATAGGGATATGATTTGCTGAATCACGCATGAGTGGTATATAACCCTTCAACATGAATAGTTCATAATTCTCCATAATAAAAGCAGACACGGGTTTATTAGGGGTTCATGCTTTCAATACAAGACCGTGAAGTTGACCTCTTAGAAATAAGAGCATTTATAATAGGTCCGTATTGATTCCGTTGCTTATTTTAAAATTGGTAGCAATCAGAAATAACGTGTCGTTTCTTCTTGCAAAAGGTACACATAGGACATTCTGATCAATCTTAACAGAAACTTGATTTTTAATGTTGCGCCAGACTGAGATTTGGAAGGACTTGTATTAGGCTGAAATACATTTTTTTAAAAGACTGCTGAGTGAAGACTTGCTAAAAAAAGAAACTTTATGAGCTAAGGAATACTCGTCTGCAGTACAAGCAGCATTTTCTAAAGTTTCAACCTTATGCTCATCAAGATAAGTCTTAACATCACAATGGACGCAATTCATGCATTCTTCAAGTAATACAAGTTGTTTGAGACTTTCATAATCTCGTTCAGCTTTCTTGGCTAAGCACCATCTATCAACATAACTGCTTCTTTTCTGTAGCAAATTCGACATGTGTTTGACCAACTTCTTTTCTTTAATTTCTGAATTTTTGTCACTAAGCTTCAGGGATTAACGCATAACCTTTTAAGATGCATTCCTTAACCAGATCATAATCAGCACTTTGCTGTACTGACAAGGAAGCAGAGATGTCTCAGGCTTTGCCAAAATGTGTAACCTAATAACAGAATCCAATGCTCTCTATGCCACTTCAAATTTTCAGCAATTTTTTGAAAATGAGGAAAATATTTATCTACTTCTTTTTCTCAAAAAGGGGGCACTAACCTAATATTCCTAGTAACATAAAAACTTGAATTTGCATGTGAAGTGGAGGATTGCTTTTCAATTCTTGTAATCTAAATCAATATTCCTTTTCTTCCTTTTCTCTTCCTCTCCGCATTTGCATTTGTTTATCTCTTTCCTCTTTCTTTGATCGTATCTGCATTTATTTTTCTTCTTTCTTTAACTGCAACTGCTTTTGTTTTTCTTTTTTCTTCAACTGCATTTGTCTCTCTCTATCCTCTTTATCCAATTGCATTTTCCTCTCTCTGTTTCCTCTTCAACTAATTGGATTTGCTTCTCCTCTTTCTCAAATTGCATTTTCCTCTCTCTTTCCACTTTCTAAAGCTCAAACTGTCTTCACTATAATTTTATCTTGTATTTTAATTCCTTTACTTTTATATTAGAGTCTGATAAGACTTTCTAATTAAATCCAAAGTACTTTTATCCGAACACACTTTTCCACCAAATATTGGACAAAAATATTTTTTGTTTTTTGTTTTGTTAAAGAACCTTTTGTCTCGGAAAGATCATGTCTTCTGCAAGCTGAAGCAACTCATTCTTGTACAAGGAGTCTAAGTGTTCTTGGGTAGGATTTGAAGTAAAGATCGGCACATAAGATGACATTGTAAAAAGCTTGTTGATATCACTAAAGATTTCTAAAATGTGAAATAATACTTGTGATTTTAAAAATTCCAAATCGAGGGAAATTTACATTTCAAAAGCAAAGTTTCCTGAAATATTTTAGAAAAATTCATTTCCCAGTCAAGCGCCCAATTTTTTGTTAAAAGTCTATGCTCTTAAAATAAGTAACAAAAAACAGTGAACAAAAATCCTTTGTAAAATTTAACAAATAATTGATTTCCTTAGAATACAAAGTGAAAATGAGAAAAAAAGAACTTATGGTATTGCAAATTAAATTCCAAAATAATCCAAGAATTACAGACACAGACACAAGTCCTAATAATTTAAAGTCATGAATAAAACTCAGTATAAAACCTGAAGAAATCCAAAACTGAAGGCAATGACATGTATGCTATAGTTTATGGAGTGCTGATGTGTCAACAGTCTTTTGTTGAATCACAGAAAAATATTTCCAGGTTTCAATTCAGTATAAATTCCAGTGAACATCTTTATCCAAGAATTGTATCAGAGTACTTTTGTATTTCCAGAGAAGATAACCACTTTAATTCAATAATTTAAAGATAATACGATTGAACTCAAGCTGGTAACATGATACAACTTGAAAGTGCTAGATGTTAAAGCAAGAATTACAAGTCCACACAATTATAAGATTAAATAGTTCTCTACCTGACCTCAGGTCACACTTAGCATTTTCTATAATATAAAAAAAACATTATCTAATAAAAAATAACCTTCAAGACTGATCCTGATCATTACAAAATCAAAACTATAACCTGTAAAATTCACTTAGGAGAGTCAAAAACCCTGACCCAAATCAACATATTTACTTCTTCTATTACTAGAGATCCTGATATTAAGCCCATAAACATAGAGAATAATTTAGCTATGGATTAGTTGTTGACATAAAAATTTAAAACAATAAAGTCAATCAGGTCAAGCAGAACTTAGCTCATTTGTAAGGATATACATTTCTGTCGATCTCTGAAGGGCACATCAATTTGGGCCAGAGAACAAATAATTAGATTTTGGCGGTAGAAGCAAACAAAGCTTGAAAGCACAAAGTATTTGGGTCAATTTCATGCAGTTCGTTTTTCAAATATAATGATTTGTTTGAATTTAATTGTTTATATTTGCAATAATTTATTTGCTTAAATCTATTCATCAGTTCTCTTGAAATGAGTGTAACTGTGCTTGAGTTAATCTATCTAAATTCGTAAAATGATCTTCTTTATATGAGTTTGATGAATTGTTTGAATGTGTCGTCTTGATTGCTATAGGAATCAAAGAATTTCGTGCATTACTTTAGTTGATAAGAGTTATGAGAATTCATTTGAATTCACCGATCTTAGATACTTTTATGTCTGCTAAAGACTTGAACGTGTGTATTCGCTGAAAATAATGTAATTAAGTCATGTAATGAATTTCATTCATTCATTTGTGTAATTGAGACGAGAACATAATTGTTATAGCCATTAGGAAGTATGTTAATCTTGTAAAACTAGTTTTGTTTCTGGCTTGGCACGTTTAGTTTGACCAGACAACCTTTGGTCTGTTTGAATTCCGATAAAACGATATCTGAGATAATGATCTGTTCCCAGTAGAACAACTGACAGAAGATTTAGTGTGCTTCTCTGTTTATTTTGAAAGTGGAAATAGCTCACGGATGTATCCACTGAAGTATTCACGTACCTACTTATCCAAGTATCTACGTACTTCCATATCCACCTGCTCACACAAAGTCTGAGGGCCGAAAAAAGGCGAGACAGTAGGGAGGTTGGAAAAAGGAAAAAGCAAAATGACCACGAGGAACCACCATAGTTAAGTTGGAGTGGACCGGAACAAGCAGGTTACGAAGTTGTACAACGCAATGACTTCGATCGTTCACTCGATTATATTTATATAAATATATTTGTGTTTGAAATTTGGTGAATGATTTATTCAAAACGAAGTGTATCTTCCTAATGTAATGTATTATCCCAGTTGATGATGTAATTGATAAAAAAATATTGTTATTCCATGTACGGGGCTCGTGTCATTCTGTTCTATATCTGCTCTGATCTCTATTCATTCCATCTATAATTTCACGCTTTTTAAAAAAACAATTCTCGATCCGGGCAACAACACCGAGGGCGATCACCCTCTTGATAATGATAGCCAAATAAAGTTGACACCTTGTAAGAAGGTACAACCTCACAACACCACCACCAGTAACAACCATTACATGAGTTTTGGACAAGGTCAAGTCCAGTATATCACGTTACATTACAATATCATGTAATGAAATAAAAGCAATTTTAAACTAAACAACAATTAAATTATATATACATAAGAGCTTGACCAAACCCATAATAGGAGGCCTTGGCAAGCACCTACTGGGACGTGTTGTAAGGGGATACATAGTAGGAGATGGAAATATTTTGCTAAGGCTGTCCCCCTTCCACCTTCATGCAGTAGGAAAGGAAGGAGTGTTATAGATCTTGCTCTTGGATCTGTAGCGACCAAGGCAGCGTGGACCTGATAAGTGGGGAGGTGGTCTAGCAGGAGCTTGGGATATGGTCTGAAGTTGTTCCTCCTTGAAACATTTTGCAGACGGCCCTTGAGGAGGCAACTTGTTGCCTGAAGCAGAAATAGTATTGCAGTGCACTACGTTCCTGATGTGAGAGAGCAACCTGCTGATGTGGTGCTCAACCTCCCTAAAGGGAGGATGCAACCCATGGTTGCAATGCTCCACTTCCTTCAAGGAAGGGTGCAACTCACTATTGCAGCACTCTACCTAACAGGAAGCCAAAACCTGCTAATGTGGTGCTCTACCTCAATAACAGGAGGGCATAATTCACTGTCGCAGTGCTCTACTTCCCCAAGACGAGGGAACAACCTGCTACCCGAGGCATGCATGCTGTTAAAGATGTGAGAAGTCGTAAGGGTAAGTCGATGAACTTCTGAAACTTCTAGATCATCCTTCTGGATGGAATTCACTGGCTTTCAACGATGTATGACCCCGTATGTGAGACCTAGAAGAGATTCCCGGCAATTCTGATGAAGCAGGGAAGGGAATATTCATCCGGCATTGATATAAGGTAATATTTCGCAAAAAGTGCAACAATGTTTTGTTGTTGTGCATTTTGAGCACTTATGCAGTATGTTGAGTGTCTGAAGGGCCCTTTTGGTTACCACATTGCCCACAGACTGTTCTGATATTATTCTGTGATAAAGAAAGAATGAATGTCATTTGAAATCAGTTGCTATGGCCTTGCAACTCACCTGTTTGTATGCAGTATCATACCACATGCACTCCTGTGTATGTACTAAGAGCACTGTATGATGCTGCCGTGAAACACACTTGGTTGTGTGCAGTGTCATACCACATACAAACCTGTATATGCACTAAGAACACTGTAATGCATGACATAAACAATAGTGTTGACTTTGTGAAAATTACCTGTAGCTTCTGTGATTGAAAACTAAGATAATTCACTTGTGTACTTTGTTTATTAAGGCAACATTCAAATACATATGCGGTGTCAACACAATACACGGGCAAACATAAAAAGCATACAATGTGAAATCGAAGATAAAGGGAATAATGTCTCGATGTTAGGCAGTGCCTACTGTTAGTTTCTTTAG
This sequence comes from Sinohyriopsis cumingii, assembly GCA_028554795.2. Classification (NCBI taxonomy): domain Eukaryota; kingdom Metazoa; phylum Mollusca; class Bivalvia; order Unionida; family Unionidae; genus Sinohyriopsis; species Sinohyriopsis cumingii. The sequence goes on along the minus strand of JAPYKE020000094.1, from coordinate 267,550 downwards.
AACACAGTACTTACCCATATCAATTGTTTCTTATATATGTAAGGAATATGTGTCCACCTAAAATATGGAACATAATGTAGCCTCAGAAACCTTTTAAAAAGCTAAGTTCTAAAGGGGATAAAGCTACTATCCAGTTTCGTATAAAACGGAAAGGACAGTTGTAACACTGAGACTAATTAAAAACTGCATAAGAAGACTAATTATTTGTGTTAAGTTGCTGCATGCATAATTTCTCTGGTGATAGTTTCGACAGATGTCTACACAGTATGGCATCAGTAAAAAACATGACAAGTAATATCTAACATCTCAGCATGACCATGCAACATACAGAGTTGTGTGCAAAAAGTCATATTGATTTTTCTCCACTCAGTGGGAGAATGTATTCACAATGAACGGATGGAGAGTTTTCAGCATGAAAATATGTTAGCTAATGATGCAATAGTGGCAGGATAAGTAATTGCTGCTATTAAAACTGCGATTTCTAGAGTTACAAGCCTTGTAGTTTGTTTTATATTTCAAGGGGCATTTACTAAAAGGATTTTAAGCTGTCTTGTGTACAGATACATCGCAGCAGAAGAACCGTACAGAGGCCTATACATTGTATAGTTAATTTCTTAGACCCTTAGTTGTGTAAAAATACCAAAATTAAAACAACAAACTAAATACTTCAGCATTTCATAAGCGATCATCTTTACCATAAAATGTGATAAATAGTTTGTGACAGTTATAAAATGTCCAATTTAGGTTTGATTTTCGATAAGAAAGTCAATTATTAGTCTTTGGCAATTATAGGATGTCAATTTAAGTTTGATGATTTTCAATGAGAAAGTAAATGAATAATAATCATTGGCAATTATTAAATGTCAATTTAGGTTTAATTTTCAACATAAATTAAGTAAGCACTGAGATAGTACTATCAATTAAATCATATCTGGATCAGAGAACCTGTTGCTCTAATTCTTGACTGTTACTTGGAAAATAAACAGATTGGGTATAGCTGTAGTATCAATATGGCCATATAGTATGATATTCTATATAAAATTCTCAAACTATCAATGTAAACCTTAATTTTGGATCTCACTGTCTATTAACAAGAAATAATTTATCATATTTTCTATTAATTTCTTGTATATGAAATTGTTTGATTTGGCCATATGTACAATGGCAGAAGAATGTCTGAAAATCAGGAACCAGCTTATGTACACATAGGCCCTTTACAAATGTCTGATAAACCTTACTTCAATAACATCTGCTTGATATCATGCAAAGTCAGTTATTTAAGCCAAATATTTGCAGTGTATTTTGAAGTTAATTATGGGTATCAAGGTATTGAATTTGAAGAGACATCAGCAAGATACATGCCACAACGCATTATTGTTTTCAATTGTGGTTCAGTCAGTTCAGTTCCATTTTTCTTACCTCCTTAGGTTTAAAATATGGCATCAATTCAGTCTCATTTCCATCTTCATCTTTAAGTTTCAGCCTGAGAGAACAAGTACCTCTAACTGGCTTACCATACACGTATCTGAAATAAGTGAGATGTTTGAGTCATTAAAATTAGACTGTATGTATCGTTCTGCAACTAATAAGATGTATTTTCTACATATATTTGCTATCTCTTACTGGTTGCAAAAAGTTATCTACTTTGACATGAATATGAGTTTTTCAAGAACTGTACAATATGTTAAACACTCTGAATACTAACAAGAAAATTCATGTTGTAGTTTACATGCACAGAAGTTAGAATGTTAGCAAGTAAAATCAAGCAGTATTGCATTACTGCTACATTAAAATGCTCAAAAGCTTAATTTCTTCAGTTGCCTGCTTACTTACTGAATGTATCAACCTGAATTTTCTACTATTTAAAATGTAGTAATAACTATTTAAAATTTAAAAATAAACCAATGTGAATGAAACTGAACAAATCTTTTTCACAGAAAGCAACCACATGGATTCAACATTGATTGCAAAATATACTCACATGGATTCAACTGATGGCAAGATATACTAGTGTGGATTTAATATTGATGGCAAGATATACTTACATGGATTCAAAATTGATGGCAAGTTATACTCACAGGGATTTAACAGTGATGGCAAGTAATGCTCAAACTGATCCAACACTGATGGCAAGATATACTCATATGGATTCAACATTGATGGCAAGATATAATGTTGATTTAATATTGATTGCAAGATATACTCACATGGATTCAAAATTGATGGCAAGTTATACTCACAGGGATTTAACACTGATGGCAAGTAATACTCAAACTGATCCAACACTGATGGCAAGATATACTAATGTTGATTTAATATTGATGGGAAGATATATTCACATCGATTTAAAATTTATGGCAAGATATACTCACATGGATTCAACACTGATATAATAATGTGGATCCCATATTGATGGCAAGGTATACTCACATGGATCCCACATTGATGGCAAGGTATACTCACATGGATCCCACTTTGTTGGCATGATATACTGACATGGATCCCACATTGATGGCAAGCTATACTCACATGAATCCAGCATTGATGGCAAGATACACTCACATGGATCCAACATTGATGGCATGGTATACTCACATGGAGGGGCCCCGAGTGGCCGAGTGGTCTAAAGCGCTGTCCGTCACGGATCACTGCCATCTCACCTCTGTCTGCGTGGGTTCGAGTCTCGGGCTCGGCAAATGTGGATATGTGAGAAAGCTTGCCGGTAGCTTCTCGTGGGTCGGTGGTCCTTTCCGGGGTTTTCCCGGTTCTTCCTCCACCATTAATACTGGCCGCCATGTATAGCCTATCTTGTGCTGAAAAATGGCGTTAAACCCTATAACAACAACAATAACAACATACTCACATGGATCCAACACTGATGGTAAGATATACTCACATGGATCCCACATTGATGGCATGGTATACTCACATGGATCCAGCATTGATGGTATGGTATACTCACATGGATCCAACACTGATGGCAAGATATACTCACATGGATCCAACATTGATGGCAATGTATACTCACATGGATCTAACATTGATGGCAAGGTATACTCACATGAATCCCACATTGATGGCAAGGTATATTCACATGGATCCAACATTGATGGCAATGTATACTCACATGAATCCCACATTGATGGCAAGGTATACGCACATGGATCCCACATTGATGGCAAGATATACTCACATCAATTTAACATTGATGGCATGGTATACTCACATGCATCCAACACTGATGGCAAGATATACTAATGTTGATTTAATATTGATGGCAAGTTATACTCACAGGGATTTAACAGTGATGGCAAGTAATATTCAAACTGATCCAACATTGATTACAAGATATACTCACATGGATTCAATTGATGGCAAGATATATTCACATGGATTCAACATTGATGGCAAGATATACTAAATTTAATGTGGATGAATATTGATGGCAAGATATATTCACATCAATTTAGCATTAATGGCAAGATATACTCACAATGTTTCAACATTGATGACAAAATATATTAATGTAGATTCAACATTGATGGCAAGATATACTCACATGGATCCCACATTGATGGCATGATATACACACATGGATCCAACGTTGGTGGCAAGGTATACTCACATGGATCCAACATTGACGGCAAGGTATACTCACATGGATTCAAAATGATGGCAAGGTATACTCACATGGATTCAAATTAATGGCAAGTTATACCCACAGGGATTTAACAGTGATGGCAAGAATTGATCATCTTTCCAACATTGATGGCAAGTATTATACTCACATATGTTCAACACTGATGGCAAGATTACTCACATGGATTTAACATTGATGCATAACGGTTCATCATTTTCAGATATGTACCGGCGACTAACATTGGTTATCATGACCTCAAAGGTTGGAATTACTGAAAGTTACAAAACAAATTGTTTTAGATCAGTTTTAATCTGTTTATTAAAGAAAAAGTCTTTCCCAATTGATCGATTTCACTTATTTTATAAATAAACACACATGAAATCTATAACATATGCTCTGAAAAGAAACATTTCCCCAAAAATGTAATTTCTCATAATTATTGAACTTGCACCAAATTTAATATTATGTTAAATTCATATGACCCAACCTTTTGAATCATTTTGTTAAATCATTCATTCTGTCTCTAATAAATCCTTATATCAGTATAAACCAGTCTGCTTCTGTTTTATCTCAGACACCAATCTCCCTCATGCACTGTATGAATCAAAGTCCACCATTATTTAACAGACACCAATCTCCCTCATGCACTGTATGAATCAAAGTCCACCATTATTTTATCAGACACCAACCTCCCTCATCCACTGTATGAATCAAAGTTCACCATTATTTTATCAGAGACCAATCTCCCTTATCCACTGTATGAATCAAAGTCCACCATTATTTTATCAGAGTGAACATCACACATTACCAATCACTGACAGAATATATTTTCCACCTGTCCATTTTGTCCATCCTCTATCTTATTCAGCCATTTGTCTGTGTTATTAATGAAAGTTCAAAGAAAACATTCAACAGAGGTGGAGAAAATTCCTGCCCCCCCCCCGCAACATTTAATATTTTTTTTGTTTATGATATCAGTTACTTTAAATTGCTGACAGTTCCGTTTGCAAGTTAAAAAATGTCGCTGGCTGAGAAATGCACACTAGTAACCACCTGGTATTTGCGTTTCATTATATGGAACATTATTCATAATACCCTTGGGTAGCCTCATTTCCTATTGGTATCCTTGTTAATCTGATCTTTGCATATTTAATTAGTATGTAAATACCACTACAAAGCCATGTGATTCTTTTAATAATGGTTGTTGTTGTTGTTGTTGTTGCTCTTAGGCTTAACGCCATTTTTCAGCACAAGATAGACTATACATGGCGGCCAGTATAACTGGTGGAGGAAGATCCCTGGAAAACCCAGGGAAGAACCACCGACTCGTTTAATAATGGAAGTGGCAACACAAATTATTGGGAATTACTTATCTAGTGGTATTAATTGATAAGGAAATATGGTACTGCACATGTACACAAGTAAAATCAGTCATCAGGTAAGTGAACAATACAGATTTACAATCATGAAGACATCAATGACTGTCTATCTCCTTCCCTCCTTCCCTCACTCAATGGGGCATACGTTTTATTTAATCATTAAGTGCAAGAAGAAAATTGTGATGGAATATGTCTTTGTCATGGTTATTCATCTTCTAACTTGTAAATTCTAACACACATATATGTAATTAAATTTAAACAGTGTATAGTACTAGTGCATGCTGCATTAGAGCAATTACATCTGATGTACATTCATTTTTAATACGGATGATCGTGTAATTGTTTAAAATACTCAGTATTGAATCCTATATTTTTTCATACATGATCTCTTTTTCAAAACAAAATATTTTTCACATCATTTTTCGTAATCTTGGATAATTATTTTCCATACAAAAAATATGATAAAGCGATTTGATGACATAATCCATTTATAAGTTGATTTAGAGTACAAGATGAAACTAAGATTTTCTAGTCAAAAGTTATCATCTTATAGGCCGGCAAATGTTTAAAATACTCAATGATGGATCCTATATTTTTTCATACATAATCTCTTCTTCAAAACGAAATATTTTTCACACATTATTTTGCGTACTCTTGGATAATTATTTTCCATACGAAAAATATGATACAGCATTTTGGATGATATAATCCATATATAAGTTAACTTAGAGTATAAGATGAAAGTAAGATTTTATGGTAAAAAAGTTTAAACGTTTTTGGCCGGCAAATACCGTCATAATTATCACTATTATTATTATTATCATTATTATTATTATCGCAATTAAATATTGTTGTCAAAACTACACATGTTAATGTTTGCTTTTTGCTTTTGGTGTTGTTGTTATTCTCATGTTCATGATGACAACTGTTGTCAGAATGCAAATACCATGAAAATAATTTTTTATCATTAAAAGAGAAATAAATAAACCTACCATGATTGATAGGTTACAGTTTCGCTGTCACATTCAGTAAAATGTTGCTTGCAAATGTAGCTCAATTTGTTTGGTGATGACCACCATTTAAATCCTGCTCCACCACGCTTCATGTTGTGTATCCACACATTCTGACATTCTTTATTTATAGGAAAGATATGTTCACCCTTTTGCAAACAGTTTGGCATGACACATGTCATTTCAGGCATGAATTAACACCTTTTCTTATTCAAGTGTCAAATGCTTACTGCATCACAATATACCCACGATGTGAGCTAAATCAAAGCATTCCGGACAAGGGACCTATTTGCCTGCAGTGACATCTAAAATTACTGATTGGGAAGACAACCAACCAATTTCCTTCATTGGCTGTTTAATTTTCACGAGAAAGAGAGAGAGAGAGTGCATTACTTCAAAGGGAAATAATGCACTCTAAAGGCTTGCACTTTTAAATATTTAAGAAATAAAAGCAAAGTATTGCTAAATATTTAGAAAATGTATTGAAATGCTGGGCTGATTTGTTACAATACACAAAACATATGAGAGTAATCTATGTCCAAAATTGTTCAGGTGTTTGCAGTACACATAATTTCTTAGATTAAATTATGCAATTTCATCTAAAATACTTGATTAACTCATTAATCATTGCCACCACTATAACTCATCATACTTTACCTTCCCGAGTGCCACAATAACATGGTGCAGTTTACCTAGCTTGTTTCCCGAGCGCCGAATCTGAGTGGCAGTATTAGTCTAAGCCTGTATCCGGCAGGACGAGTTAAATCGACACAAACCATTAGTTGATTTCAAGCCATTTCCAATTATGCAGGCATTTCAACCAATGCAAGTTTTGCTTACATAGTTAGAGTGAACATTGCTGAACAATAGTAAAAAAACTTGCTTCGAAAGTGGTAAAAATAGTGGAAATATTTAGATTAGAAAATGATGAAAAATTACGAGAATCAGCCACTGGGAGTAGACTTTTACTAAACAGACTCTGACAGAGTATTCACATGAGGTTAAGTTTGCAAGAGAGATGACAAGCGGGATTTCTGTGTACATAAAATGGAATGAATTTCATGTGTTGATAGTGTTAATTACACCTCTCCCTCGATAACTCACGCACAACGGGGTCCACAAACATAGACTGCACTATATGCAAGGCGCGAGTTACCGAGGTACCTCCAAAATTGAAGAAAAAAGTCACTTTGTCATTGAGAAAACGGGGGGTGGTGGTGGAGGCATTAGGGATAATAATTTTTAACAATGCGCTTTTTCTAATGAAGTTGTTTGTGATTCTGTTTAAATAACATTTCTTATCAAAATGTCCAACATAAACAAAATTCCTTTCTTTGAAAAAAAAGCGACATTTATTTCTTGAGACAATCGTGAACATCGAAACTCAATTTTTGTATTGTTCAGTTAGTACAATATTGATGTTGTGATTTAATTGGAAGTAATAAAGAAACTTATCATCCTATGCTTAAGGATATCTCTAAGTGCCAGTTCAAGAATTCCCTGCAACATGCTTGCCCACAATGGTCCGTGTCTGTAAAATCAAACTCTTTGCGGTTAATTTAAGATAGTTTATGTTACATACACAACAACATTTATAAGTGTTCGATTGATCAAATGAAATGAGTTCACCTGACATATGACTGGGGCTGCTAGATTTTAAGTTTGTAGGATTTTCGTTCCCTTTATTCAACCTTCTTTATTTGATTCAAAATACATAGTTAATGTGATAATACAAAGGAGGCCAGCTTTTAATTCCGTGCAACAATACAACAATACTTCTGGAAGTCAGTAATAAGAACACGGTAGGCACTTGATTAGGTTCTCAGAGAAACGCTCGCAGACATAGCTGTTAAGGTAGATTGACGCATTTTACGTTTAATTACAAGAGGAAACGTAGCGTTTATGACGATCATACTTAAAAGGAACAAAAAGACAGAACTAGAACACAAATTTCAATTGATAAAATAATTATTAAATTTGTATTTTTTTATATTAAAGTACTGCCTCCACTCAGCATAAATGACATTATCATTGATTTAATATACATATTGTTAATTGCGGTGTACTAGGAATGTCGTTTGGAAAGAAAATGTACATATTTTAATGAACTATTTTTAAATTTGATATTTCATTGTGTTGATTGAATTTTCCAGGTCCTATCTACCATTTTCAACCTCAAAACGAGTGATAAATCACAGTTTCCGTTACTAATTTTGATCGCAATTTTCTTCAAGTTTAACAAATAGGGATCAATGTTTGAGATATTTTCTGGTTTAAAAAATATGACCCACGCCTGCCTCCACTTTATAAGCGGTTTCGCGAGTTATCAGGGCGCAAGTTATCTGAGGAGTGGTGTATTAAGTCTGAATCTATAATGGATTGAATGGATTGTTCCTGGCAAGAGAAACGAATTGGTACGAAAATCATTTATTTTATCTTTATGCATGAGTTTTGTTTCTGCATGCAGCATGATATTTATACAGTTTTGTAAGCAGTGTTATTGAGAACTGCTGTGCCACATTTTAGCTTAATTAAAAGATCATTTATTGCAAGTAGCTCCATTTGTAAAAATATGCAAGCCGAGTACTCTCACAGCAAGTCTCTGGGATACAGACACTGGTAAGATTAACACTGCTGTAGGTGATATCTCTGCACGTATGATGTAGGGGAATGCCTAGCTGTTTGGCTCAGGAGTTAATGAGTTAAAATAACTGTTGATTCAAATATAAGTGAAAATAACAAATCCATCTGCAAAGTTTCCTCATAGAAATGAAACAAAGTACTTGATTCTTTCATAAACAACTATTTCCAAACTAATATATGCTTCTTCCCTAAACAATATCATCCAATTAATGCGAAGTAATTTTGATTCAGCATTGTATATGGCAGGCTGCCATTTAGTGTCATCAATTAACAATCTGGAAATGTAAAGGTGGGTGCAGCAAAGCTAACAACATTGCGCTACAACAAGGCTCTTTCCAAAAGGAATGGGATTTTTGATTGGCCATATAAAAAAAATATATGCATAACGTAACACAAGTTTGTTGACTACCGCATCACACTTCTGGTGATTGTAAGACTACAGATAGCTCTCACCCACCATGTTTGAACAAAAAGCCCACACTAATTACCCATCAAACACTATGTCGATGTGAAAAATACATACTAATTACTGCAGTTTGGGGGAAAGGTTCCAAACTTAATCCGACTAGCCGTCACCTAATGATACCTGTTGTGAGAACAACGTGACTTTCTAACCAACCAGAAGACTCATACTTGACTAGTTACCAACCTATAATATTACCTGCCAATTCTGACTCGATATCAATGAAGGTTACATGTGACATATGGGGGTTAGGAATGAATTGCCGGTGTATATTTTAAAAAAAGATTTCCCGTAATCAGATACAACAAAAAGAGGATTTTACAAAGATATAATAACATGAAGAAATCAATGAAAATCACACTTTAAATATATCAGGTATATTTCCTTAAAACATTCAATAAAGGGGTTGATCTAACTGATGTGGTCAAAAAAATTCAATAAACTTGCCTTTTAATATTTGAAACTACATCTGAATTGTTAAGCAATGGGTTTTACAAGCTTCAAATGACCATATGAGGTTGACTGTAACAATTCGGGTCCACGGTTTTCATCAAATTGTTGTCTCATGTATTTAACATATTAAAATGTATTCATCTGTAAATAAATATTTCTTTGTAAAGTTCATTCTGTCACTTATTTAAAGGCAGTGCAGTTCACGGATATAAGTACAAGATGGTGTGTCAAACGAATCAACCAGAATTAGGCAAATTACTCTTCTGTACTACATACAGGATCACCATCATGTCATGTCAAGCAAATTATTCAATATAAATTATGAAAAAAGCATCATACGTTCAGGAGATTTTAAAAACCAATCACTTCCATTTAGGCATTATGGGATTGTGCAATAACTACTCACATCCAACACTGAAGATAAGACATCCATAGTGCCCCAATCAGCATTGGCAACGTTACATTTTTGCAAAAGCATATGTTAGCACAATTTATGAAGAATTTTACTTAGTTCAAATTACAATGAAGACAAATATTAGATTGAACTTAGAAAGTCAATACAACAATACAAAGTAATGGGGCGAAGTGTTAAGAACTATTTTGTTTGACACTTACATGTCCACCAAGTTGGTTGGATTAGGGAAAATATTCAAAATTGGACAGCAGAGACACTTATTTGGCAGCAATGGAGTAGAGAGAATCATGCACAGGTATAGTATTAATACACTAAAATTAGCATATTTACCATATTCCTTCACTTCAAAGAAAGCACTGGTTTCTGTCTCTAGCTGGAAAAAAATACACAGCATATTTACTGTACATATTTTCACTGCCAAACCACTTGCCCTGACCCCAAATGCCACCCCAAAATAAATTTGCCCTACATGGCTTTATGCCTTTGAAATAGCAAGGATAAATGACATTATCATACAGGGTAGAAAATGTTTATTCATACTCTATAGAGATTTGAACCCAGGTCCAAAAATAAATGGTACCTATTGCCTTACCTGTACACACCAACCCCTATACCATCTCAACTATGCACACATCACCAAAAATGATGCTAAAAAGTCTCTAGTGTAGGCATTCATTCATAACAGCCACGCCTGCTTGTCAACCTAGTAATTAAGTTTCATCTAAATGCAGCGATTCCAGATTCCTAAGACAGAAATCAAGACATATAATTAATTATATAAAGTTACAAATATGCATCAAACAGAACTGGAAATGCTATCTCTGAATTCTACAAGAAAATGGTTGATAATATTGACAGAATGATTAAATAACATTATCATACAAGTTACAGAATTTTCATTTATCCTATACAAATTCCAATCTAGGTCCAGGGGTAAACAGCACCTATCACCTTTGATGCATGTACCAACCCCTATACCATCTTGACCATGCATAAATCACCAAATGACAAAACATAAGTCTGCAAAGTTGGTGGTATGATCATATGTGTGTAACAGACACATCAGATAAGCCTGCATGTTAACTTAGCAATTCTAAGTACAGTCATTCTGGATTCCTAAGACAGAAATCAGGTATATAGAATATAGAAAATTACCTGGGTTTGAATCTCCAGTCAGTCAGGACAGTTTATATATGTACCAACTACTGTGTAATTTCATGCTTGATGTTCAAAACTGAACATTAACTGCTGAATAAAAATATAGCAACACCACACACCTTTGAACTATAATTATATTAGTTTGTAAAAAAACAAAAATGGACCAAGAAATGCATTTGATGTTAAGTTCTCAAAGTTGTGTAGAACCGAACTCTAGCGTTTGACTTCAATTTAGAAAAAAGTACAATGTTAATGATGCACATCCAGACTTTTCTCTTTCATTTCTAACAATTGGAACAAGTGTATTTATTCAAGCTATATTCTATCCTGTATGTTTCTCTTTGTCTCCTGCCTACAACCCCATCCCACACCTTAGCATAACCCAACTCTCAGCCTACAACCTCACCCCACACTTTAACATAACCCCACTCCCAGCTTACAACCCCACTCACACCTTAGAAAACCCCCACTCCCAGCCTACAACCCCACCCCACACCTTAGCATAATCCCACTCTCAGCTTACAACTCCACCCAACACCTTTGCATAATATGCAGATAGATTAGAATCTTCAATGACTTGAATTTTGCAGTTCCTAATGGCTAGTAGTCAATGTCGCGCTTCAATGTTTCAAAGTAAACTGCTGAATGAAAATATTTTGCCTTGTCACAAAATAAGTGCGTTAAAACAAAGGAGATATTTGTTACATATATTTGATTTAATTTTTATTTGATTTAAGTTGTATTAGATTTGATTTGATTGTTTGTGGCTTTTCAAATCTTTTTTTTCTTTACATTTCAATGTAATGTAATTTTGTTTACTAGGAATTTGATATTTTCCAGAAAATTCAGTTTGACCTGAGTTTTCCTTAGATACCTAAAAATAGAAACACTGTAAGTTTGTAATTGCAAAATTGTCATTTATACCGTATTCAAGACCGTGCTCTCAGTGCTTGTTCATGCCTTAAACCAAGCTGATTTGTTTGAAAAATATTACTTTCTTCGTCACTTTTTGTGAATCTATGTTCAAGCACCAGCCAAGGAGTAACATTTTTACTCTGAAAGTCAATGGATACACTTATTAACAATGGCCAGCAGGGATGGTATTGAGCTTCAATATTATGTTTTAGCACTGATTTTTCAAAAGAACTATAACTTCTGAATGATAATGTTTTTGTTGTTTGTGGAAAAAGAAGTTTTGACTTGTAATATTGACTGAGAAACTTAATGTTGTTAAGCTGCATTATTTTCACAAAAACTTGGTTTCTAGCAGTATATAAAACAAATGCATGTACAATTTGTGTTGTCCCTTTGATCATTCAATATTTTCACAAAAACGTGGTTTCTAGCAGGATATAAAACGAACCCATACACAATTTGTATTGTCACTTTCATCATTCAATATTTTCACAAAAACCTAGTTTCTAGCAGTATATAAAGCAAACCCATATACAATTTGAATTGTCTTATTCATCATTCAATATTTTTACAAATCTAGGTTTCTAGTGGTATATAAAACAAACCCATATAAAATTTGTATTGTTCCTTTCATCATTCAATATTTTACAAAAACTTGGGTCTAGCGTATATAAAACAAACCCATATACAATTTTTATTGTCTTATTCATTATTCAATATTTGTACAAGAACTTGGTTTCTAGTGGTATACAAAACAAACTTATATACAATTTGCATTGTCCCTTTCGTCATTCAATATTTTTACAAAACTTGGTTTCTAGTGGTATATAAAACAAACCCATATACAATCTGTATTGTCCCCTTTCATCATTCATTGCAGTGCATACAATGCAAGTCTATTCCAACAGCCCAAACCTAAGACTTGTTTAGAAATTAAAAGTTCAAAGCATGATCAGTTGGTTATATCACAATTTTATCATACATCAGTAATAAAAAAATTGTTCTGTATTAGTAATTGATTTTAACTTCTTTTTCAATAAATGTGATGGCTAGCACATTCTCTGGAGTTGTATTCTCTTACCTTTCTCACCCCGTGTTAGATATTAAGATAGTTAACTTTGGAATGCATCTGCAAATTCCAAATACTGAAATTAGCTTAAATCATGTGCTAGAGGCACACGGTAGTCATCTTACACAAGATATATCTAAATTAAAAGACCCCGAATCAGACGGTATCATACTGATATCAATAACCAGATGATTAACTTCTCATTCATAACAGTTAAAACATATTGTTTCATCTCTTTAGGTCAGAAGTCAAAGATTAAATAATCAAATGATACAAAGGTTAGTTGGAAATAATCAGAGGAAAGTCAAGATTAGCTTAAGCTCCTGAGTTCACCAAAATACAAGACATATTGGTTACTGGCTGTCACAAATTTCGTCCTGTATAATTTGGTTACTAGCTGTCGTAAATTTAATCCTGTATAATTTGCAAACTTGACCAACAGGCATGGTCAAGTTAAAACCATTTCAATGATTTGTCGGCAATAAAAATTAAAAAAATAGGGTTGAACAGGTTAAAGTAACCATGGCTATCGTGGGGCTTTGGGATTTTTTCTGTTTGCCTAATCAATCTGGATTCATTTTAGTTCCAAGATTATTCTCACCTCATCTCCAAACCTAGCCCTGACAGTCCAGATTCCTTTCGCTGCAAGACTGTCCAAAATCATATCGTCTCTGATGAATTTGTCATTATGGTCAAACTTGGTAGATATCCTTGACATTATCACCTCACGTGGATCCTGCAAAAATGGCACATTCATTTTAATACATGTGAAACTAGTGCTAAGGGTTTATCTACATGTTGCCTTTATGAGTAACTACTGCCTAAAAACATTACATTTCAGTGATTTATGTAACAATGGAACCAAATAAACTTGGTATATAAACACAAAATAGTTGATTCTTATTTAAATCTTTTTGCAGGTGGTAAGTTCAACGAATTAGGCTGCACAGTGTTTTGTGAGAAATATTTAATGTCTACAATACTAATCAAAAATACAAAATTAATAACATTTCGTCATTGCAATTACATCTACCCTGCACTTAGTGTCAACTCAAGGGACATAACTCTGACAAATGATGCATGACAGACCGCAGACAACATTAACCATCTTATTGAAAACAAGATGGCTGCTATCGCTTAACCGGCTTGAAGCAGCTGTTCCGTTTTTTCATTGCCGTTTTCATGATATTTGTGCATGTTGCCTGTTTTCATCTACTTTATTGTGTTCATTATGTATTGACTGTCAAATTCGTATGTGTTTCTTCATCTCCTTGTTTTGGAAATGAGAGTAATTAGACTCTTTCTCAGCTGTCTTGATCCACTGTTTTTGAACAAACCGCCATCACGTGATACTCGCCAGTCAACCCGTTTATGCTACTATGGACTCTCATTAATTGCTTTAAATGATCACTCTTTGGCTCTCCACACTACATTGTGCTCTAGACTAAACGAACTGGGACTACATTCATCATTACCTAAATGTAAATAGAAGCAATAAAAGAAACGTTGTTTCAAAGCTGGCCGGCATAGAACAGGAAGAAGAATTCCAGTTATTTCCCTTATTTAGGCTCATCAATTTAAAAAAATCGACCGTTAATTTAGATAACCTAATCAAATCCCTATTAATTCGTCAACCTTTGTGTCAACTATCCAGGAGATACCTCTGCGTATTGCACTATTCAATGCCCAGTCAGTAGGACCACCGGAAAAGCGCACAGAAATAGTTTATTTTATCAACGACCAGAATATTTACGTCTTTTCACTGACAGAAACATGGCTAAAAACATCAGGCAATGTGTGCGGATCTAACACCCACTGGTTACTCCATCAAGTCGTTCCCCTGTAATTCTCGCGGAGGTGGAATTGCTGTCATCACAAAGAACACCATGATCAAACGTCTTAACCACACAACAACATTCAATTTCGACCACACATCGTTTGAACTAGTCCAAACCACACTCACACTGGAGTCAAGGTGAGTCCATTCTTTTCTGCCTATACAGGCCTCCTCCTAGTAGAAAAAAAAATAACCTGGGTGACTATCTCTTTTTGGAGCAGTTTCCGAATCTCCTGTACTATGGAAATTCAATAGGTGGCAACCTGGTTATTCTTGGAGATTTCAACTTTCACTTTGACTGTCCCGGAAACCCAAATACATCAAAACTCATAGATTCCATTAATGTTTTCAACCTCAAACAGTCAGTTAACCAACCCATCCATAAACATGTCACATTTTAGACTGGATTCTTCATAGAAATGATGATAACATTCTACGGACCTCCCTGGTATCCCATGACCTTGCATCAGATCACCTATGCATTATACTGCCATCTTGACGTATCAGTCCCTAACCCTCCACCATTATCTGCTACCAAGAGAAACCCACGTATGATAAATAGAACCAAACTAATGCACGACATCCAAGCTAACTTAACAACTTGGTTACCTCCTACCGCAGAACAACTCGATAACTGCCTGCGTTCATTGCTTGACAAACATGCACCAGCTACCAAGTGCAGAGTATCAATTCAAAAGTGTTCTCCACGGTATAGCAGCCTTAGGGACCAGCTTCGCGCTGCTAAAAGAGACCGCCGTAAAGCTGAGAGGCTTTGGCTTTCCACCTGACTCACTATTCATAAACAAATCTATGAAGCCTCTACGAAGAATATCACAAATATAGTCCATGCAGTGAAATCAGCCCACTACACTACTAAGATCATGAAATGTTGCAACTGCAAAGAGCTCATGAAGATTACTAACAAGCTAATGTCAAGGAACAAATCTACACCACTTCCAACTACCTTCTCTCCAGTCGGCCTTCCGGATATGTTTGCAAATTTCTTCTGTGACAAAGTACAAACCATTAGAGATAAGCTTGACACCACAATTTCAATTGACTTGTCTTCACCATACAGTTGGGATACAAAATTTCAGCGGCAACCATTACGAACATTTGAACCTGTCTGTATGTAGTTAGTACGAACAGTCTTGATGAAGAGTACATCAACGTTATGTGAACTTGATCCAATTCCAACATCACTGCTGCTTGAGTGCTTAGATCCAGCATTGCCTTCATTAACTGATGTTATTAATACCTCACTCTCATCTGGGGAATTCCCATCATTTTTAAAAGCTGCCATTGTAAGGCTTCTGCTGAAGAAACCAACACTTGACCATAACGATTTAAAGAACTTCCGCCAAGTTTCTAATCTCCCACTGATATAAAAAATCTTAGAAAAAGTTGTTCTATCCCAGCTTGTATCTCATCTAAATTCAAACAGTCTTTTTAGCAATATACAATCTGCATATCGCCCTTGCCACAGTACTGAAACTACTCTTCTAAAAGTAGTTCATGACATTCTCTCTGAGTTGGATTGCGGAGAGATTACACTCCAAACCCTCCTTGATTTGTCTGCAGCATTTGACACAATATACCATGATATATTACTTCACCGTCTCCAGCATGTATTTGGCATTTATGATACAACCTTACTGTGGTTCAAGTCCTACTTGGTCAACAGGACACAAATTGTATCTGCAAATGGACTACACTCCAGCCCAGTTGATCTATGTTGTGGTGTTCCACAGGGGCCTGTTGTTGGACCTGTTCTCTTCATTATGTACACTGAGGCCATTCTGATCACAAGACAAAGACTTTCTCATTCACATCCTTTACCTCAAGCAATACATATCAGCAACACCAACATTAAATTTACACAATCAGTACGAAACCTAGGTGTTACTTTGGACAGTACTCTCACATTGCACCAACATGTCATGAACATATGCATGGCTGTATATCTTGAGCTGAGACGCATCAGCTCAATTCGCAAATATCTTTCAATTGATGCCACTAAAACACTTTTGTGTTCATTAGTCCTTTCAAAAATGGATTATTGTAACTCAATTCTGTCTGGTTCATCTCAATATCTGCTCCAGAAACTTCAAAAAGTTCAAAACACAGCTGCTCAGATCATACTTAGAGTACCTCGATCACAGCACAGCTCACTGCTGCTCTGTACCCTACACTGGCTATCCATTCAATCCAGAATAAAACACTAAATTTGTTCTCTGTGCTACATTTCACTGTCGGACTCTAGTGCAACATACCTACCTCACCCATGTGTACACACAAGCAATATACTTACGCTCCTCTTCTGACAATCGTATACTCATTATTCCCACTATGAAAACAAAATCATATGGACAGCGTTCTTTTGCATACCAGGGCCCAGCAACGTGAAATGAATTGCACACTGAACTTAGACACAAAGACACAGTAAACACATTCAAAAGAGCTCTCAAATCTCACTTATTTCGACTGCAAGAACAAACTTAAAGACCTAATAATGTTTCCTACCTTAAATATTCTCATCATGTTTTTTTTAAAAATGTTTTCTAATTTTATGATGTTTCTTTTTGTAATCATATCATTATTGTATGTTTTTTATGTTATAGGTGCTGTCTAATGTTGTAAAGCAATTAGAGTTCTAAAGATTAGGCGCTATACATTCTTCTTCTTCTTCTTCTTCTTATTATTATTATTATTATTATTATTATTATTATTATTATTATTATTATTATTATTAACTCAGATGTTGCAAACCAGTAAACGAAGTTAAGATAAAATGCATAATATATTTCTTTCTTATTTGCTAAAAAGATACATTATATATTTACTTTCACTGTTAAGATTTTGGTTAAGACACTGCCAAAATGTTAAGATAAGATATATACTGTACATGTATTGCCAAGTTCTCAGAGACACTGATTGCCAAAATGCAGTATTGTATCAGAAGCTGATGCATTAACATTAACTCTTTTACTTAATAATTGTTTATTTCCACTACAAAATATTTACGTAGCTCCATTTTGGTAATATCTTTCATTTTGCTTGGCACTCAACCTCCTTGCAAGCTATTTATGTACTAAATGCTTTGCAAATGATCAAACCTAACATCCAAACTTTATTACCGTTATGACAGCCGGTGTTCCCAATTAGTTATCAGACCTATCAATGGTTAAAGGTACTCTAGCAAATATATTTCTCAAAACGTCATATATTTTGAAGATGAATATTAACTTGAATACATGTTCACTGGTTCAAATGACACATATAATTTCCAATTGTTTTCTTGTGCTCACAAATTTCAGTTTATTCTAAAATCTCCATTGTATATTTTGCTTACTTTACATGCAGTTTAGTGATCTATAAGATTAAAGAAACACACTGGACTCTCTTTTCAGGCCTGGTACGATACAAGTCAGAAGAGTTCAAATAAATATTATGCTCCAATGAAGTAGTCAGGTGGTGATACATAGGTCTCATCATGACACATGTCCAATTTACTTCTGTAACGTTTCAAAGATTTGTTCACACCACCGCAGTGGGATATAGTATCTCAAAAACATTACATTAGACTTAGTAAAATTTAACCAAGATTGAAACGACATCAGATCAGGACAAAGGATGGAATTGGCAATACTAGCTATTAAATATTACATAATTAAAATTATGTAATAGCAATTAAACATTACATAATTAAAATTATGTCATGGCAATTAAATAGTACATAATTAAAATTAGTTTACACCCACTCCTCCAAAAGAAAAAATGCTTTCATATGCAAACTGCTACTGTATATTGGCCTCAACAGTGGCAGCAAGATCAGCCAATCAGATGCAAGATCACCACATTAATATGTCTGAATCTCACCCATCTAAGATTTCCATGACATAAGCCCATATTTTAATTTTGATCACAATTAGATTAGAAATATGGCTTCCAGATGGGGTAACACATTCAGCCAACCTGATGCAAGATCATCTAATTAGTATGTGTGGATTTCATTTATTATCGGACTCATCTGAGAAGCTAATTATGTTAGCATATATTACACATTTTATCAAAATTGAATCAGAAATATTTTCTCCAGAGTGTTAAAAAGGTTAATCAATTAATCACCTCATTAACATGCATGGATCTCATTCATTATCAGCTAATCCAATGTTTTGATAATATCAATACAAATTCAAGTTTGACTGAAATCAAACTGAAAATATGAATTTCAGAATGGTACTAAGCAATTATTGATGGGCAGACTGCAAGAGTTTATCTGAGAACCTAATTAGGTTCCGACCACGTTGTTTGGTATCTGATTTGCAGAAGTGTTTCTTGTATTGTTACACTGAATTAAAAGCTGGCTTCCTTTGTAAAATCACATTATGTCTTTTGAATCAAAGAAAGGAGGTCGTTATAAAAGAAAAGTTAAAACGCACGCAAATCCAACATACTTAAAATTTAGCGGCCCCGGTCATATGTCGGGTGAACTCACTTCAGTTGATCAATCAATCACTTATAAATGCTATTGTGTATGTAGCATAAACTACCTTACATTAACCGACTCATTCATAACTGTGATCAAAGATACCAAGGAAACCGAGCAACACGAATAAAGAACTTGCTTTCACAGATACGGTCCATCATGGGCAAAAGAGTTTCAGAGAAATCCTGAACTGGCACTTAGAGATATCCTCAAGTATGTTAAGAAGTTTCACTATTACTTCCAATGAAATCACATCATACGTGTACTAAGTGAACAATACAAAATTGAGTTTCGACATAAAGAATTGTCTTACGAAATAAATGCTGCTAGTTTTTAAATAAAAGGAATCTTCTTTGGAGGTGTATCAACAGTTAGTATAGTCCCCCCACACCTTGACTCCGACCTGGCAGCATACTATTTAATACCACTCTGGGAACCATACTAATCAATAAAACAAAAAGCAGTGACATAATACAAAGAATACTTATAATGTTTTCATGTTACATGATGGTTGCTGAAACTAGTTGGAATAATAATAATAATAATAATAATAATAATATAATAATAATCTACCTTGAGGTTTGCTATCTGTTATTACAGTATATACAGTATATACAACATGACACTACATAATTTAGTAATTTTAAAATTCAAATTATCAAGCCTGGAATACATGCTCAGGCATCTGTGAACACATAAACATATATGAAACATAAAATATCATCCTGCATTGAAAAATTCAACATTGAAAATGATGCACAATTACAGAAAAGCAGGCTGTATTTTTTGTACTAGAACTGTTCAAGTTTCTAAAGATTTCATCGATTTGAGACATTGATTATGAAAAGAAGAAATGCTAGGAGCCTGCCCTGTGTCATTGTGAATGTTGTTCCATTCAAGTGGACCAGTGTATTGAAAACATTGTTTTTTTAAACACTTCCTTCTTTGGCCTTGGTATAATGTAATTTTTACTTCATATGGACCTTAAATTTGGAGTACCATCATCTCTTTGGTGAAAGATATTGCTTAGATAGACAAGAATGGCTTTTCTGGATACATTATATATCAATTTGGTCTTTCTAAAAAAACTTGTATCATTAATTGTTAAAACTTTATATTATTCATTGCACCCTGAATGTTGTCTATACATTGATCTATAATTAAACGGCAAGCCCTCTTTTGGAGTGTTGTGATGTTTGAATTAGAGGTATTACCCCAAATTACAAAATATGACCCTATTCTGAAGAGGAATGTAAGTTTTGGTTTTTCTAAGTAGCCAAAAATAAGAATTAACCTTTTTTGAAACAGTTTTAATGCGAATAGACTAAATAAGCTTGTCATCTACAAAGACACCAATAATTCTATCTTGAGAGGTCATATTAAGGTCACATTGTCAAACAGAGCCTGGAGTTTGTCGCTATCTAGCCTTGTTTTCTTTTGTTGTGTTGTAAATAGAAGGGCTTTCATTTTTTCTATATTTATGATCATACTGTTTTCCTTGTACAATACTTGAAGCCTGTTGAGAGCATCTTGTAAGTTAGTTTCAAGTACCGTTTTGGTTTTGCCCATCTCAGACAGTGTAGTATCATCTGTATAGAGGTAGTGGAAGAAATTGAAGTTCCAATCTTGAGAGGCAAATTGTTGATAAATAGAATGAATAACAGAAGTTCAAGAATAGAACCCGCTGGTACTCCACAATTAATATGTTTAGTTTCCGAAAGTTGACCATTTAAAGATACTGTTTCAACTCTATCGGATAAATAAGAAGTAAACAAATTTCGGGACTTTTCACTGCATTGATAGATTTTTAGTTTATTTAAGCAAAATTTAATGGTCTACAAGATCAAAAGCTTTACAAAACTCAACCATAATAGTGCCTACGATTTCTCCCTGATCTAATGCTTTCAGCCATTTAGCAATCAAACATACAAGTGCAGTTTCATCCTTGATAGATATATTGGTCCTCCTCCTGAACAGAGCCTTTCCGTGGAGTTGAGATGGCCTCATTGACATTTTCCTATTCCATAAATCTAGTGTTGGTTTTGGCTTTGTGTCCAAAGCTACCAAACTGATGGCATTGTATTGGTTGTCTGTTCCTGTATTTATGTGCTGATCTCACCACAGTAATCACATCTCAAAGTGTACTGATTGTATTGATATGGATGATCTTTCACATGTTGAACATTTTGAAAATAAATGTTATTTATAATGAACAATTTCATTAGAAAAAGTGCAGTATTAATAAACATTATCGATGTGATTGTGAAATGAAGATTCAGTTATTAAACAACCCAGTACCCTACTCTACTCCACCCCGCGGTTTTCTCTATGTCTAAGTGGATTATTTTCATTGTTGGAGGTCCCTCGGTAAGAGAGGTTAGCATGTGCCCAGTGACTCCCAATGCTGACTGTACAGTTCCCGGAGACAGAAGAACAGTGCATATCACATGGAACATCAGCCACTGATAAGTCTCCAATACCTGGTAACATGTTGCCTATAGTACATGAGGACCAGTGACAGATTACAGACCTTATATGCCTGTCACTATATACATTTCCCAGTGATCCCTGCCCTGTACTCAGCCCCTTGTGTTTGGTCTCCTGCGACAGATCATCCTGACCTAATGAGTCAGATGATGTATACCTTACATAAGAGTCTATGTTCTGGGAACTTGATGCAGACAAAAAGGATCTTGCTTTAATTCAAGGTCTACTAGCAGGAGATGATAACTGTACTTCCCTTTCATCAGGCAGAAGGAGCTTACTATCTGGACCTTTCAACATTCCTACTCAGGGAAGTTCCTCAGAGATCACACCTTTAGTGCAAATGTTTGAAGTAACTATAATACACCTCTCTAGGCAACTTCTGTACACTGAGCAGTGCTGTAGCCTCCTGCTTGGAACACATGGATGTTCCAGAGATGAAGAGGAAGAAATATAACACTTTCTGATAAGTCCCAATCACACTGTCTCACAGACAGCAAAGGTGGTAACTGTCTAAGTGTATAAATGCCATTTGCTATATCAGTTTGCTATATGAGTATGGAATATCTGTTTAATCTAGATATTGCTTTAAAAATTGGTATGTCATCATAATAGGAAATTCTAATTTTAAGAGCAATACATTTAATAAATTCTATTTTCAATATTCCACACATGAGGAAGGCAAGTCCATACTTAAAAATGAATAATAAGCATACTGCTCAGCACAGTAGTTTCATTCTGCACAACTCACATCA
The DNA here is from genome assembly GCA_028554795.2 of Sinohyriopsis cumingii. Taxonomy (NCBI): domain Eukaryota; kingdom Metazoa; phylum Mollusca; class Bivalvia; order Unionida; family Unionidae; genus Sinohyriopsis; species Sinohyriopsis cumingii. The sequence continues at coordinate 244,840 of JAPYKE020000094.1, read as the reverse complement.
GAAGATCATTATAAAAAGTATTAGGCATGAGAAAATAGCAAGTTTGGTCTGATTACGTTTATCCTTAAGACATCTTACTTGCTCTGATGACAGATAAATTTGATCACAATGATACAGTATCTTTCCATTTTGAATTTTCTATTGTCATTTCTCAAAATTTGACAATTTATTTAAATTTTAAACGCCTTCTTAAGGTCTCTTAATGCATATGGATATTCAACACTCAATGCATGATACATGTATCAATAAAGACAAAGCATGAAGGTAGGTAACACCAATTTAGTCATTGTAAGCATCTATAAACATCACATACATACATGAATATACAAAGTCATATATTTCATTAATGATGGCTTGCTTCAGCTGCTATATTTATTTAAAGACAATTTAATAAATATTACGTTCAGGATGAAGCATATTTTATTTCTAAGCAGTATGGACACAAATGTTGTCAAAGCTAAATAAGACTTTTAAAGGTGATTTGATGATTCCTGGCCCTAAATAAATTCACTGCCATACCGCATATTTTTGTAAAATAATCTATAGTAACTATGGTGAAATGGTAGCAGTAAAGCATTCTGGGCCACGTACTAAACATACAATTTTAGACCTCATTTGAGTATTTTGTTCCAACTACAGTGGAACCTGTCTTGAAAGACCACCCCTTCTGCCAAAACATAATGGTCTCTTATGACAGGTGGTCTCTCATAACAGGTTATAACACTATATAATCTCTAAATCTGTACATGGAGAACCTGGTCTCTCAAGACAGGCGGTCTCTCATAGCAGTGGTCTCTCAAGACAGGTTTTACTGCAGTACAGTACTAAGAAATTTGTCCCAATTTCTGATATCTCAACTTTCTCATGCTCAAGCAAAATGTATTCTAAATTCATTTCTTTCATCTATATTTTATTATTTTGTACTTTTCACTCTTGTCATAAGAGTTCCTAGCACTTTCACATGTTTTGGCAATATCAATTTCCATTTCTATTGTAAACAAAACTAATTCAACCTCTTTTCAAAGTATGCACCAAAATTCAAGCACTTTTCAAGATTGTGCGAACCCTTATGTAATTTCAACAAATGGGTATTTTCGGAAACAAAATCATTTTCCGTAAGGACCTTCACTATTTTTGTATTAGCTTATGAAAGAAATTCAACACGCTAGATTGAAAATCTTGGATGGGCAAGTGTTAAACCACCCATCCACTAATCATGTAAATTAGTGTGATTATTGTCACAACAGTCTTCATGCACATGAACTAAGCTGGTGTACTCTTGGAAAATGTATCTCGTTGCCAATAAACATTCAATGCATTGGAAGTATTTGCAAGATGTGCAGCCACCACCAAAATGGAAATAAATCAAATGTCAAAAAGAGAGACAGACACAGAAAGAGAAAGTAAATATGATCTAAAGAAGTGACTATAAAAGTACCAAGAATGCTGGGAAAATGAACACAAATGGCTGCAGAGTGACCCAAGAAATGCTGTGATGTTGTGAACGTAATGCTCCAAGTATCATGAGAAATGGGAAAGTGTGCTGTGTATTTAATTCGTTGATGGGTATATGCATGTTCATGAACCATTCCTGGAATCACACAATTCAAGCTCCCTATATATATAATGGCAGAGGAATAGGTGAAAATAAAATAAGTTGGTTCCCCAAATTTGGGCGTCTATATCTGATGATGAATCAGATACAAAATAATTTAAATGAACTTTCAACTTCTCATGAGTCTCGGTGAAATAACATTTGTTATTGTTTTGAGCTGATGTAAATGAATAGCAAATGTCCAATTAGAAACTGAACTAGTTTCTGTTTGAGTTTAGCAGGATCATTGAAATTTAGACAGGACCAGTAAAATTCTTATTTTAGTTATCACTCAGGTTAGTGGGGAGGGGAAATCCTTATTTCCAGCTATGCATTAGTAAAGATTTCATTAAGTTTAACCAGTATCAAAAAATGAACTACTTCTTAGGTACAAGTTGGTGGAATCATGAGCAGTGGAAAGCTTCTGAGTGGAGTTTCATTTTCTATATACTTTCCCTGAGTTTTTTAAAATGGCTAAAATATAAATACCTTACATCTATTATTTTATATAATAGTTTCAAATTGTCATTGTGGCAAAAATGCTTAAATTGCTTACATTGAGTCAATCATGCCCAAGTTTAGTTCTCCCATCAATTAACTGTTAATTTTACACAGCAACATCACCAAAGGGTCTTATTATCGATTTTAGAAATAATGTTAAATGCATCCAACAGTTTGAAAGTACAGAAGTTATGTCTTTTGTATGATACTGAGTGTTTTAAGTGTGCCAGACTCTCACTGAGATACTGGTTCAAGTCCATCCCAGATCATGTCAATTCAAATGCTGTGGTGTGTCTCTGAGTAAGGGACATCTCTTTACTGTCTCTGTAGTCAATAGCCCTTCCTGTGCTGATATGCCAGTATACATCAATCAATTAGTCTCCTTCCCCAAGATGACTACTTGACTTAGATGTATTTAAGATGTTTCAGAAAACTTTCAAAACAGTACACCAAAGACACACACAAATGCATACACACAAACACACTACATCACAGATTTATTGCAGATACCAGTACTCACAATGATCTCCACTGTAACATTTTTTCCTTCTGCAGGTCTGAAATTCTCATCTAATGGCATTACCCTGATGTAAGCTGAAAATGGAGGGTCATACAATTATTTCATTACATTGATAATTGCTGAAACGAAACTGTTACTTCAGTAACATAACATGGACAGAAGGAAGAGACTGCATTTACTTAATATTCATGAACTAAGTTGACACGCATGTCACAATGACAGAATTTGAAATATATGGGTGCATACATGCCAAATGTACCCAAATGTGAAATATACACCTAAACATTATCTCATAGATGTTGAACATGCATGAAAGAATAACTGCTAACTCGGAACAAAACTGAAAATAGCAGATTTAACAAATTTAGAAAAAGCAACATGAGCCTTTTTACACAAATATAAATTATACAATTAAAGATGCGTAATCAGAACAATAGATATTTAAGCAATGATGTTCCTTTGGTTGCCAGATTTCATTATGTTCCTGCAACAAACATATGCAGAGAACCACAAAGCATATTTTAATAAGTAAGCAAGCCAAAACTATCAAGGCCTTTCTGACCATTACTGGAAAGCCCCAATCAAATTAGGCTTGTCCACTGACTGAATGCTAGCATAAGTGACTGACTGATAGCTGGGGATTCATAATTACAATGCTGTCGGGCATTTCCGTGCACCTAAGATTTCCGTCTCCAATATTGAAGTGTAACGCACACTGAATTTGACCGATTTACAAAAATAAAATATTGCAATGCTTGTCATTTGCAAAGAGACAATTTTCACCAGAATACTCTGCTCAAAATTATATTAATTTTGGATCACCCCTGTATTTTCATGTTTCGCGTTATATCAGCCTATGCTGCGCTCAGCTTTGAAAATATGTAATATTTATTCATCAGGCAATATACATGAAATACGTTTTTGTCAGCTGCTCAGTCGAGTAATGAGGTCAGGTTTATAGCTAGTTCTACAAAATGCCACGTAACAATTCCAATACTGTATATGTAAAGAGATTTTAGGCAAACTTGACCGATCTTATGAAACAAAATATAGTAAGGTTCAATATTTTATAACAAAAATAAGCTATTATGTGGAAGAGAAATATCAATGAATAGGATATAACGTGTGTACGTCTTGTTTATGGGGAAAACACACTAAAGAATTTAGAAACAGACTATATGCCTCAAAATGTCTTGAGAATCCCGTTGACACGTTGGGTAGCAGACGATTTTGTATGTGCGGGACAACTTGTTGCAAAATTTGAAATTCGGATTAAGATGCAGAATTGTTTAAAGGTGTACATTTCCATCTTTTATATAATGTATATATTTGTTTGATTGTAATTTTTTTTTTAAATAGTAAATATGATTTTCTGTATTACAGGTTCAAGAAGGTCATGGAGTGGGTATTCATGTTGACATTTAGAAAAAAACATTTTGATATGCATTTCAAGTTGAAATGTGGGATACTTTTGTACATTTTATGACTATAACTTTCCTTAATTAAATAATATGTATTATTGATAATAATAGTAATAATAATAATAATAATAATAATAATAATAATGAGGACTTTGTATAGCGCCTCATCTTTAGAAACTCTAAGCGCTTTAAAACATTAGACAACACCTATAGCATGAAACACATATGTAATGATATTATTACAGAAAACAAACACCATTACATTAGAAAACATAAAAACATGAGGTAAATATTTAAGGCAGGGAAAGTTATTAGGTCTTTAGGTTTGTTCTTGCAGTCGAAATAAGTTGGTTTCAAGAGCACTCTTGAATGGGATTATTGTGTCTTTGTGTCTAAGTTCAGTTGGCACTTCATTCCACGTTGCTGGGCTCTGGTATGCAAAAGAACATTGTCCGTATGACTTCGTTTTCATAGTGGGAATAATGAGTATACGATTGTCAGAAGAGGAGCGTAAGTATCTTGCTGGTGTGTACACATGGGTGAGGTGGGAGAGGTATGTTGGACTGGAGTCTGTCATTGAAACATAGTACAGATAGCAAATGTTGTGATTGATTCTGGATCGAATGGATATCCATTGTAGGGTACAGAACAGTGGGGAGGTGTGCTCTTATCGTGGTACTATGAATATGATCCGCGCAGCTGTGTTTTGAACTTTTTAAAGTTTGAAGTAGATATTGAGATGAACCAAACAAAACTGAGTTACAATAGACCAGTCAAGAAAGTACTAATGAACATACAAGTGTTTTAGTGGCATCAACTGAAAGATATTTACGAATGGAGCTGATTTCAGCACAAGATATGCAGCCTTACATATGTTTATGACATGTTGGTGCACCGTGAGAGTGACACCTAGGTTTCTTTATGACTGTGTGAATGTAATGTTGGTGTTATTCATATTTATTGTTTGAGGTAAAGGATGTGACTGAGAAAGTCTTTTTGTTGCGACCAGAATGGTCTCAGTTTTATCATCATTCATCTGTAGCTTGTTACTTGTCATCCAAGATTTCACATCAGAACTACACCTCTCTACACCTTGGATGGTAGCATCAACTTCAGCTGAGTGGCTAGATTTGTATGTTTGGGTGTTTGGTCTTGCAGTCGAAATAAGAGAGTTTTGAGAGCCCTCTTGAATGTGATCACTGTGTCTTTATGTATAAGTTCAGTGGGCAATTTCATGGTATATTTTGTCAAATGCTGCAGACAAATCAAGGAGAGTGAGGACTGTAATCTTTCCGCTAACCAAAGCAGAGAGAATGTCATTAACTACTTTTAGAAGAGTAGTTTCAGTACTGTGGCAAGGGCGATATGCAGATTGTACATTGCTAAAAATACTGTTTAAATTCAGGTGAGATACAAGTTGGGATAGATTAACCTTTTTTAAGATTCTTTGATATGAATGGGAGATTAGAAACTGGGCCGTAGTTCTTTAAATTGTATAGTCAAGTGATGGTTTCTTCAGCAGAGGCTTTACAATGGCAGTTTTGAAAAATGATGTGAATTCCCTCGATGAGAGCGAGGTATTAATAACATCAGTTAGTGAAGGCAATACTGTATCTAAGCACTCAAGCAGCAGTGATGTTGGAATTGGATCAAGTTCACATGACTTTGATATACTCTTCATCAACACTGTACTTACTAACTAAATAGAGACAAGTTCAAATGTTCGTAATGGTTGCCGCTGAAATTTTGTATCCCAACTGTATGGTGACGACGAGCCAATTGAAATTGTGTTGTTATGCTTAACTCTAATGGTTTGTACTTTGTCACAGACGAAATTTGCAAACAGGTCTAGAATGTCAACTAGAGAGAAGGTAGTTGGTGGAAGTGGTATAGATTTGTTCCTTGACATTAGCTTGTTAGTAATCTGGAAGAGCTCTTTGCAGCTGAAACTTTCCATGATCTTAGTACTGTTGTTGTTGTTGTTGTTGTGGGGTTTAATGCCATTTTCAGCACACGATAGGCTATATATGGCGTCAAATAATAATGGTGGAGGATGAACCCGGAAAACCCCGGAAAGAACCACCGACCCATGAGAAGCTACTGAAAGCTTTCTCACATACCCACATTGGCTGACTCTGAGACTCGAACCGGCGCAGACAGATGTGAGATGGCAGTGATCCGTAACATAGAGCGCTTTAGACCACTCGGCCACTCGGGCCCCGATCTTAGTACTGTAGTGGGATGATTTTGCTGCATGGACTATGTGACTTTTTTTAGCGGCTTCATATATTTGTTTATGAATATTGTGTCTGGTGGAAAGCCAAAGCCTCTCAGCTTTACGGCGATCTCTTTTAGAAGTGCAAATCTGGTCCCTAACACTTCTATACCATGGAGAACACTTGTGAATTGAATAAAACGCACTTGGTAGCGGGGGTATGTTTGTCGAGCAATGAAAGCAGCAGTTATCGAGTTGTTCTGCTGTTGGAGGTAGGCAAGTTCATATGTTTGCTTGGGTGTCATGCATTAGTTTTGTTCTATTTATCATACGGAGGTTTCTCATAGTAGCAAGTAATGGTGGAGGGTTAGGGACTGATACGTCAAGATGGCAAATAATGCATAGGTGATCTGATGCAAGTTCGTGGGATACCAGGGAGGAACGTATAATATTATCATCAGGTCTATAAAGAATCCAGTCTAACATGTGACCTTGTTTATGGGCTGGTTGGTTAACTGACTGTTTGAGGTTGGAAACATTAATGGAATCTAGGAGGTTTTATGTGTTTGGGTTTCCGAGACAGTCAAAGTGAAAGTTGAAATCTCCAAGAATAATCAATTAATGAGGGCACATCATAGCATAAACGGATTGACTGGCGAGTATCACGTGATGGCGGTTTGTTCAACAACAAAGAAAGTTGTAGCGGTGGAGCAAGACAGCTGAGAAAAAGTCTAATTGCTCTCGTTTCCAAAACAAGGAGATGAAGAAACATCCAATGCATGAAGAATACAATAAAGTAGACGAAGACAGGCAATTAACACATATATCATGAAAAACGGCACAAAAACAGAACAGCTGCTTCAAACCAGTTAAGTGATCTTGTACACTTCAAATTATGATAGTTTTTTCTTGATAAAAAATGGATGTTTGACCAAAGAAACATGTGATCTAATGTTTATAGAAATGACATATCGCTGCGCAGAATTACCCGATGCACAGAAATGGCCGTCATAGGGGGTAGTCAACAATATTAACTTGAAAGATGCCCCTTGTTTTATAAAACTTTCAAAGTCTTGAAATGAGGGCAGAACAGATTGTTCTTATTACGGTGAATAAATGTGAGGAAAAAAAGGTTGAAACGTGTATTATTATCAATTGTTTCTATTGCACGTGTCCTTTTACCTGAAAATTGAGCAGTTTATTAAAGTCAACATAATACCTAACAACACTCCTCAATAATACGAATGGGTGCATTTTTGCAAGACTTTATTCACCTTAAAATGTGAGCTAAATTTATAATAAGGCCTGATAGACAATACTGAGGGTTTTTCTTTACACAAAAAAAAACAAAACAATTATACCATGCAAAACGTTATCACGCGAGTAAAATGTATGGTGCTAAAAAAATCCAAACAATAGAAAACAAAAACAAAGACCTGGTCTAATGTTAATTTTCAAAAGTTGCTTGGGGTGACAGTTACCTCCTCTAGCCCGATAAATCAGCTCCTCACCCGTGATGATTTCGTCCAATCAGTATCAACACAGATATGTGGGGTTGATTTATCGGACTAACCCTCCCCACCCTCTAACATTTGCATAGATATTGTACGGTTATTTACAAGGCCACATCGAGGGCCCCGAGTGGCTAGTTGTCTAAAGCGCTCTCCGTTACGGATCACTGCCATCTCACCTCTGTCTGCGTGGGTTCGAGTCTCGGAGTCAGCCAATGTGGGTATGTGAGAAAGCTTGCCAGTAGCTTCTCGTGGGTCGGTGGTTCTTTCCGGGGTTTTCCCGGGTTCTTCCTCCACCATTAATACTGGCCGCCATGTATAGCCTATCGTGTGCTGAAAAATGGCGTTAAACCCCACAACAACAACAAGGCCACATCGACATACATATGGCTCAGAATGGCGTACTCTCTAAAAGACTTAATACATTTCAAACCATACATTCGTGCGTCCACGCAAATGTTTGCAATGTGCAATATTTTGGAGACACAATTAGCTAATTGTTCACAAGGTGCAGTGTCATGATGCATATATCAATCTAGGCTGGCTCCAGTCAAACGTATACATATTGGCAACAGCTAAACAGTGGTCGGAAACCAGGCTAATGCTCTTGAAGAGAATCCGAAGTCGTAATGCAAGCGCCTCCAACAATAAATAGCACAAATGCGAACATTAAATTTACACAATCAGTACGAAACCTAGAGGTCGCTCTCGAGAGTGCACTCTTTTTACACAAACATGTAATGAACACAGGCAAGGATGCATATCTGAAACTGAGGCTCCTATCGCCAATTTTCGGTTGATGCCAATAAAACCTGTCTTCCTTGGTACTTTCAAGACTTGAATATTGTAATTCAGTTCTGTTTGATTTGACTCAGTATCCACTACAGAAATTAGGTACACCTGAAAATGGCGACTAAATATCTGAATTGACAGTCTCTCAACTGAACAAAGGTGTCTGCCAATTGCTTTAAGCGTAAATCCTGGTATAGACTTATAATCAGAAGGTGTTTATGCAACTATTTGATTCCCATAGTACGACCCTTACAACAATCAGAGAGCAAAAGGTTGATAGTTTTAACTGGCTACTTCAGATGTTCTAGTCGGAGCATGTTTTGCTGTTGGTCCAGATTGTGTATACATGATGTTATTAGCAATGCAACCTTTTCTGGACCTCATGTAAATGCTATTGCCTTTTACAGTTCTGTGAATGTAAAGAAAATTCAAATATACAGTAAGGGACAACGACAGTATATATATATATATATATATATATATATATATATATATATATATATATATATATATATATATATATATATATAAGCTTCGACTTAGAAACCTCCCCGTCCCCTGTCCCTGGAAAGCGGCCTTTCTTAAACAGCAGTGTCAGAATCGAACTCTGTTGGTCAGATTCGTAACCGGAGGGGGGGGGGGGGACTCAAGTTACTAATCATCATCATCATCATCATCATCATCATCATCATCATCAGACCCGTATTCTGGAAGACTGTTGGGACTCCGCACAAGACCTAACAACTAGCCTCCTCCATTCCTCTAAATTTTCCATCTTTCTCAATGAGTCGGTTAGTGTCAAGCCTGTCCACTCTAGAATGTTATCTTCCCACCTCTTTCTTTGCCTTGTACAGTGCATTGTAGGGTTGTCTTGGCAAGTCCTGATGATCGTGAGACATGACCATACCACCGCATTTTCCATTTTTTCACTATGATCAGGAGGTCATTGTGAGGCCCATTGGCTTGTCTTATCCTTTGCCGTATTTCTTCACTGGTGATATGGTCTTTGTATGTGACCCTGAGGATCTTTCGGAAACATCTCATCTCTATAGAATGTATCATTTTCTCAAAGTCCACTGTTATGGTCCTGATTCGCAGGCGTAGAGAAATATGGAGATCACCAGCAAGTAAATCAGTCTGACTTTTGAGCTGAGTTCTTGTCCTTACATATGGGCTTCAGTTTTTCAGCGCTGCTGTTGTCTGTGCAATCCTGGAGAGTATTTCAGGCTTTGATCATTCATCTGTTACACTTGGCCCCGAATACTTGAAGTTGCGGACTGTTTTTAGCTTTGTACCTTGGACCCTGATGTCAGTGCTGATGCACTTGATGTTGTTGGTCATCATTGTGGTCTTCTCTGCACTAATGTGAATGTCATATGCTGCAGAGGCTCTGTCAAGGCTCTCTACTAAGCTAGCTAATTCTTATTCATTTCCTGCTAGTCCACCAATGTCATCAGCAAAACGTAAGTTGATGATTGTTCTGCCTCCGATACTGACCGCCCCTGTATGCGTAAGTAGTGAAGGGGGATATTATAGGGTCTATGGGACTTATCATTAAAAATACCCTTGGGACAATATAGGGTCTATGTAAATTTAACATGGAGAAAAATCGTGGGACAATATAGGGTCTATGGTAATTAACATGGACAAAAACCCTGGGACAATATAGAGTCTATGTAAATTTAACATGGTCAAAAACCCCTGGGACTGTATAGGGTCTATGAAAAATTGAAACAGGGAGGGTCTCTATTTTTTTTTTTTAAAAAAAAAAAATAAAAAACAAAATAAAAAAAGGGGTAGGCAATGGAAAGGCTATCTCTTTTCGAGAAATATGGCTGGCCCTGAAAAGGGCCTTTGGGTTTATGTTAATATTAATATTAACATAGATGGCATCTGTTACATCTTATTCTTCTTCTTAAACTCTTTCTAACTGCCGGTCCATACACAAGTACCCTCTTGAGACATCCTCGTCTTTCTATATAAACTCTCCTCATCCATAGACTTGTATCTGTCCTATCAACAACAGTCCACTTGGACCGGACATACATGAGCATGTCCGTCCTGAACATCATTGTTGACACAAGGGTTGAAGATTGAACGTCGGTCCACATCTTGAGGCTACTAGAAACAGGTGAATCAATGCACTGAACTGCGCTTATTTATAGGTACAGGTAGGATTGAAACGGATTGAGTTCATTCACCAATCCGAACACGCGTTACAAAATTCAGCCAGCCGCATCCAATCCGAAGAGAGCAGTCTGTGACGTCACGTAGTCAATATAGATCTGCTAGCGCTTGTGTGCAGTCAATCTATGCGACAGTGATTCAACATGACGGAAACTCAGAAAGCGATCCAATGGGGTGCACCAGCAGCAGAGACCGCCCAAGGGAACCCGGACTTACTTTCAGAAGAGGTGAATTGGGATTTTGTGGATTTTCTCTCCTCGCAAGAATTTGTTCCGGAACCTTCGTTACCTTCTTCATTACCGCAAGTGGAGAATTTTAGACAGAGACAGAAAGAAGAATTGGAGAAATTTATACAACGACAAAAGGAAGCGGAACAGGCTTTTCTCCTACAGCAACAGCAACAAGAAGAAGAGGTAAGAAAAAAACAACAGCAGCAACAGCAAGAAGAAGTAGCAGCAAAGAAACAAGAGGGTGAGAATCAAACGGTCACGGTACTGTTGGACATTTTAGCGGAGTTAAGAAGTCTGAAACAAATGTATCAGTCTTCTTTATCACGACCGAAGAGAATACGACCTTCCCGAGCTAAACACGTCAACCCTGTGACTAAGCCTACCGTACCACCCTTAGTGATTTCAACCCAATCATTATCATCATCAACATTACGCAGTCCAGAAGTAGGTCTTGGCCGTGGCAAAGGCATAAGGCAGTTAAAGTTGATTGCTTAAACTTACCCCTACATCATAAAGAGAAAAAGGCCCTTTTCAGGGCCGCCCACATTTCTCGAAAAGAAATACAATTTCAATTTGCCAATAACTCAAAAAAACCCCCACCCATTTTACCTTATAGTACGTGTCTGTGTATGAGTGCGTGAGTGTACGTTCTTATTTTAAAATCACAACTCAAAGACACTAACCTTATATCATTAATTTATTCTTTTATCCATTTTTTACAATCCAATTCACAATTCACAACACTTTAATAAAAAGTTCATTGACTTCTTCTTTCTCCTTGTTTAGTCTCTCTGTTTTTTGAATTTCTTCACCGTCTTTTCCTCATTTTCTTCCCTTCTTCTTTTCTTCTTCTCCTGTTTCTTTGCCTCTTGTAAATAGAATTGTCTTTTTTCTTCCTCTTCTTCCTCTAAAGAATCCCTCTCTTCTTTCGAAGAATCCCTCTCTTCTTTCGAAGAATCCCTCTCTTCTTCTGAAGAATCCCTCTTTTCTTCTGACTCCTCTTGTTTCTTTTTTGGGCAATCTGGAGACCAATGTCCTTTTTCTTTACAATAATAACAGGTATCTTGACTTTTGTCTTTTTTAGTCCCTGTTTTTGTTCTTTTTTGACGGTCTGGACACTCTGAAGACCAATGCCCTTTCTTCTGACAGATATAGCAAGTATCTTGACTTTTATCTCTAAAGGAAGGAGAGTAGTCCGTAGGCTGGTCTGAAGAGAATTTTCTAATGACCCCTCGCAAAGCTCTGACGAAACGTTCCATCTGGTTAGTCTCTTCCATCGTTGTGGTCGGCTTGAGAGTGAAATGAATAGTGAAAGGATAAGACACACACCCTTTTATATACGCTGGTCTGCTATGACTATAAAGAAGCTCATGGTGTTTGAACTTGAGCCATTTGACTTTTTGCTTTCAAGATGAAACGATCTAATTCATTCGAGAAGAAAGAAGAAGAAAGTAAGAGGCAGAAACGTGATCTATCGCCTCGAACCAGGGCTGAAATCTTGGCACAAATTCATGCCAGTGATTTTGAAGAGGACATGAGTGAACCAGAATTTGAAACCTCTAAACCAATTTCACCACCCTTAGTCAACCCTGAAAAATACTATTCCATTCGAGAGACGGAAAAGCGTTCCTCTAGAAAATTTAGAACCACGGCTTACAAATACACGGTGAAGTTTAAAGATTTCAAGTCCGAAGTACCGTTAGAGAAAGCAGAAGGGTTCACCACCGGAGTGTGGGATTCTCTGCTCACTGCACTCAAGCGAAAATGTCAACCCAAAGAAGACGATCGCTTGAGACTTTCCATACAACACGACGGTTTGAAATCCCCTGTTTGGATCGAGTTTAGCACCCCTGCAGAATTGACCGCTTCCAAAGTCATGGACAAGATTCAACACGTGCAACAATCTAATGACCAGTTTGATATCACCGATGGAAAAGCCACATTGGACATGACCCACGTCTCTCCTCCTCAAGGGACCGGACGCAAAAAGATGTTATTGGTGAACGACCTTCGCAGCATTAAGCGTAGCCTTGTCCAAATTCACAATCCTCATGACCAGATGTGTTTAGCCCGTGCCATCGTGGTGGGACGAACCTATGCCAACAAGAACGACACGGCAGAATGGAAAAGAGACTGGTAGAACATTCGACAATCGGACCGAGCCAAACAACGAAGTGAAGCATAACTCCTGTTACGACAAACTGGCATATCCAAAGACACACCCTGTGGCATTCCTGAGATGCAAAAATTGCAAGATGCCCTAGCTCCACGATACACTTTGAAAGTGCACCCTCAAGAAGTGCGCGGGTCTCTGTTGTTTCGAGGGCAAGATTTTAAGGACGGAAAATACATTCATGTTTATCATCACGATGACCATTTCGATACCATTACCAGTATCACCGGATTCCTGGGATACGGTTATTACTGTGAGAAATGTGACCATGGTTATAATAATCGAGAGCAACACAAGCATTGTGGATCGAAATGCTCAGGATGTTTGGCCTCTTCACCCTGTCTGAGCGAAGAACCAGTGCCTTGTTCGACTTGTCTGCGCACGTTTGTCAGCCCTACCTGTTACCAACAACATCTGAAAACGCAAGGTTCACAGAAGAAATGTGCTTGTCAACTGCTGAGATTGTGCCCTACGTGTGAACAAGTCATACGTACCAATAATACCAAGGCACACGTATGTTCAGGAAAGAAAAAATGTCACATTTGTCACCACATCGTGGACTTGGAACACCAATGCTACGTGCAAAAATACCAACCCCCACCAGAGAAAGAGGACGGTCACAAGAAGAAAGGCAATTTCATCTTTTTCGATTTCGAATGCATGCAAGAGACTGACATTCACAGTCCTAATTTCTGCGTGGCTCATCGAGCGTGCGAGAAGTGCATTCAAGAACCTATCTTCAGTCATTGCCCTCACTGCAGCAAGATTCCCGGAGGGCGTGAAAAAATCTTTCGAGGACCGAACACGTTAGCCGATTTTGCCCAATGGGTCTTAGACCCCGTCGACAAGACGTGGAGCCAAGAGGACATCGAACGTTACCGAGATTGTCATCGCCATGCCACAGTGATGGCTCACAATTTCTCCGGATACGATGGACAGTTTCTTTTGAGGCACTATACGGAACAAGGCACCGAGCGCCCTAAAGTGACTTTGAACGGAGCCAAAATCATTTTCATGCAAGTGGGACAAGTACAGTTTAAAGATTCTATGAGTTACTTGGCCATGCCTTTGAGTCGAATGCCTAAAACGTTTGGAATGACAGAAATGGCTAAAGGGTACTTTCCACACTTTTTCAATACGGAAGCCAATCAACACGCCGTTCTACCCCATTTACCTGAGGCTCACTATTACGACCCCGACAACATGCGTACCGAACAACGAGAAGCTTTCTACGCTTGGTACTAGGCTCATGCCTCAGACCCTTTCGACTTTCAGGAAGAAATGCTAAAGTATTGTCGTTCCGACGTGACATTTTACGACGTTGCTGTGGAAAATTTCGAGAACTGTTCATGGAACACGGAGGGGTCGATCCTTTGAAAGAAGCTTGCACCATTGCCAAAGCGTGTTCCTTAGTGTATCGACAACGATTCATGCCTGAAAAGACCGTGGCTGTCATCAGTCCTCAAACGACCCACTATGTCAAGCGTCAATACTCGGTCAAAGCCCTACGTTGGTTACATTACTTGTGCGACAAGGAAGACAAGTGGATTCAACATGCCCGCAACGGAGGGGGCGAAAAGACCATCGGAACGTATTCGGTCGATGGCTGGGACTTAGAAAACCCCAAGATCGTGTACGAGTTTGACGGTTGCTTATTTCACGGATGTCCCGTCTGTTACCCTGACCGTGGCACTAAAAATCAGTTTTTGCAACGAACCATGGAAGACTTGTACCAGGACACTTGTCAGCGGCGCCTAAAGTTAGAACAGCAAGGATACCAAGTGGTGGAAATGTGGGAACACGAGTACGATCACCGTATGAAAACCGATCCCGAGTTTAAACGCCTCGTGGAAAGTTACCAGTTCATGGACCCGCTGAACCCGAGGGATAGTTTGTATGGAGGAAGGACCAATGCCACCTGTTTGTTGTACCAAGCCGACGAAGAGAAAGGAGAAGAAATCAAATACTTGAACGTGTGTTCGCTGTATCCCTACGTGTGCAAATATTGTCGCTTTCCTGTAGGGCATCCGCAATTGCTGACGGAACACATCGACCTGAAAAACATTCGACAATACGAAGGCTTGATCAAGTGCAAAGTTTTGCCTCCCACGAACCTATACCATCCCGTCTTGCCTCACCATTGTCAAGGCAAACTGATGTTTCCCTTGTGCCGTACTTGTGCCGAAACGTGCAACCAAGACCAACCTTGCCATCACAGCCAAGAAGAACGGGCCTTGACGGGAACCTGGGTCAGCGTAGAATTGTTCAAAGCTCTGGACATGGGATACCAACTGTTAGAAGTGCACGAAATTTGCCACTTTCCCAAGACACAACAATACCACAAGGGTGACACTACTCAGAAAGGCATTTTCGCCGACTACGTGGATGCCTTTTTGAAACTGAAGCAAGAAGCCAGCGGCTATCCTTCCTGATGTCACACTCCCGAAGACCAAATAAAATTCAAAGAGAAATACTACGAACAAGAAGGCATCTCTTTAGACCACATCGAGAAAAACGAAGGCAGGCGATCGTTTGCCAAAGTGATGTTAAATTGCTTGTGGGGTAAAATGGCACAACGACCGTGTTTACCCAAGACGGAATATTTGACAGAACCTTCCCGCTACTTCCAGATGATTCACGACACAACCAAATACATGAAACACGTGGACGTCGTTCGAGAGAATTTGATCTTGGTCAATTACGAAGAAGATCTGGACTTTGTACAAGACGACCCTTTTGGAAATGTCATCATTGCGGCTTACGTGACAGCCCTGCTCGCTTAAAATTGTACGAAGCTTTAGAACTGTTAGAAGAACGCGTCCTGTACTTTGACACTGACAGTTGCATTTACATCCATCACCCGATTCAACATCACCCTAACATCGAAGGAGACCGTTTAGGAGCCTGGACAGACGAGCATCCCGACGACAAGATTCTAAGTTTCGTCAGTGGCGGTCCCAAAAATTACGGCTACGAATACCGGGACAAACAAGGAGAAGTGCACACGACGTGCAAAGTGAAAGGACTGACTCTGAATTATCGTACCAGTCGAGTGGTCAACTTTGGGGTAATGAAAGAAGCCTTGCAATCGGGAGAGGATGGAAACTTTAAAGTGACCACCTATCAACCGAACAAGATTGTACGTTTACCCACTCACCACATCGTCAGTCGACCCTTGGAAAAAGTCTATCAAATTGTATACCAGAAGCGAGTGCGACTTCCCAATCACTTCACCTTACCGTACGGTCACGTCGGTATTGGTCTGTATATAAAAAGGAACACTAGGCAAGATCGATAGTTCATTGTGACTACCAAGACCGAGCGAACAAGATGAATACTTTGAAAGAGACATCGTTCCAGTTTGGGGATTGTAAAAAAGTTGTATCTTCCTCTAGTGTGACTAATATTGGATGGATAAGACCCATGCATTGCGACGGAAAATGTCCGGAAGGAAACTGCGATTGTCCATGTGGTTACCATTGTAATTGCGTAACGGAGTTTGCAGACGAGTGCGATTGTGAGCCTTGCGATGGATACGATGCTGTACCTTGTGACCTGAGCGATGCCGTAAAGCATCATGGGAACTTTGTTCTCACTGCCCCTATCATGGAAAGTGATGCTGTGCGTGTCAAACCTGAGGGATGCGAAAGCGATGCCGCTCGTCCTCTTAGACATTTTACCGGGTTTAAAGGGGAATGTCGACCTTCACGTTTACCCCCCTACGGATGTCATCCAGCCCTGAGCAAACTCCTACCCATGTCACTCAACCCTCATCGAAACGAACCTGTGAAAGACGAATATTCGTTCCCTGTGCGTTTGTCGGAATACTGCGACTTTGAAAATCGTCTTCAATCGTTCAAAGGAAAATGGCCTAAGTATCTGGGAGGACCGACCCCCGAAGAATTAGCCAGAGCCGGATTTTTCTACTTGGGCGAAGGAGATAAAGTCAAGTGCTTCAGTTGCGGTGTGTCACTTCACCACTGGGAACCGCAAAATTCGGCCTACGGAGAACATGCTCGATGGTCACCGAATTGTCATTACTTACCCTTAGTGGGACCGAGACATTGAAGTAACTTCTTACCATGTCGTTGACGAAGAAGAAACCAGATTGGCTAAGAGTCAAATGTTGGACATCACCGAGACCAGTATTTAAACTTCATTTCAAAAACGATATTGAATCATTACCTAAAGAACTACAAGAGAAGATTTTCAAGGAAGTTTGGCAGGGGTTTGCCAGAGTGAAATCTCAATGGGTCACTGTATAACTTTTGTGTCGAGAAATTCATAAGAGGAAAGTGAAAAAAGTCAACCAGTGTGTTAGATTTCTTTGGGTCAAGGGTGCATTCCTCCTATTGTATCGCTTTAGACCGTTTACATCAAAAGAGTTCAGTGACATTCTTGGACGTTACCCTGAATGGCAGTGGTCAGAAATTACTCACTATGTGGATTACTTTTGTGAATTGTACGGACTGACCTATTCATGAATACTTTACAAGAGAACATTCGTGCATTGCCTGTGGAGTTGAGAGAAAGGATTTACCGAGAGCTGGTCAAAATACAAGTGAAACGTAAACAACAATTGCATCCGATACGTCACCAGATCTTTAACCACTGGTACCTGAATGGTATAAGAGAACTGATTCGTCAGAAATTCTTTCAATGGTCAGACATTGTTCAAAACTTTGAGGTCGCTAATGATCGACATGTTCATAATTATGGTTACTTCGAGATTCACCTAGTGCAACGTATTGAGGAAGACAAGTTAAAGGATTACCAACATTTGTTACGTGGAATCTACTTAGCGGAAGAAGAAACTTCTAAACGAACTCTGACGTTTCGGTTACAGTATGCAAGATTTAGATTCCCTACTGGAGAACGAAGATCTCTGGCTAGAAAATACGTGTATTGCATCCGAAAAAAAGAGAATATAAAAACAGGCTGCCATGCCACGGTTTATGTCACATGTCATTCAACAGATTCCGTGGAAGGAACTCAATGACCATATTCAAACTGTGGATCATTACCATCGATTATTACAAGAACTGTATCCATTCAATTTGGGACGACAAGTGGTTTGTGTCTTAGTGACTTGTTTTCTGGGATTTCGTTTACCAGCCGATTCTTTGTGGACTCTTTACGATCAGTACTTACCACCTCAATGGCCTTAAATGGTCACGAAAAACTCCTTTTGCTCAAAGCATTGCGGTTTCATCTGGATACTTCTCAACCTCAACAGGAAAAAAAGATTCGTCAACTTTTAGCTACCCAAGACGTGTATGACGATGTGTGTGTAGCTTGTGACTTACATCCCCATTGGGCAGATGTCCCTGCCTGGAAAGAATGGGGTTTTGAGGCTTGGACCCAAGAAGTGGCCCAATATGCACGAGAGTTGTTCAAGGAAAAAAGTTACTTTTCAACCCGTGTTAGTGACGGTGCCAGAAGAACCCGTCACCCAGGACAGGACTGTCGTGGACAGACCTGAAAGACCCTTTCGGGAGGACACTTGTGTGACCTTACCACCTACTATATAACTGGTTAGAACATTACCCAAAACATGTTGTTGTACAGACACTTGTGTTTATTCCACGTTCATAGTTATCATGTGCCTTTTATCCTTGTACTTAAGCCTTTGGCTTTTATGTATTTTTGTCTTTCGTATTCATGTTTGAAAAAAACATTCAATAAACGTGTTCTGAAAAAGTATATAAACTCTTGTCTTGTTTGTTTTTTCGTGTCACAAGTGACATTTCTCACACCATGACTACCTCTGCTGTCTCTGCTCCCTCTTCCTCCACTGTCAAAGTCATCGACGAACACTTAGATCGTGCCAGTTGGGAGGCTTTGTATCTTCGCCATCCCTTTAACATGCTCATTGCCGGACCTAGCGGTTCAGGCAAAACCGAATTCGTCAAACGTTTGATCGAACATAAACGTCATTTGATCGATCGACCACCTCAGCGGATCGTGTGGTGTTACAAAGAGTGGCAACCGGCGTACAGCCTCTTGCGAGAAAGTCAAGGCGATTCCATCGTGTTTGTGGAAGGCATTCCTAAAGAAGACGATGGCATCGTCTCTGACTCCCGTCAAACCCATTTGGTCATTTTCGACGACATGTTAGGAGAAGACGAAGAAGAAATTAAATTGTGGTTCACGCGCAAAGGGCATCACCGTAATGCCAGTGTCGTTTACATCACCCAAAATTTGTTTCAACAAAGTAAAGCCCATCGCACCATCAGTCTCAATGCACATTACGTGGTCTTGTTTAAAAGCCCTCGAGATAAATCGCAAGTGCAAGTCTTAGCCAAACAGTTAGGAACGCCTTGGTTGACTCAGGCGTACGACGACGCCACTCAAACGCCACACGCCTATTTACTCGTCGATTTGAAACCTATGACTCCTGAGGATTTGCGATTTCGTACCCACTTGTTTCACCACTGGTGCCAAGACGGAGGGCCTGTCCTGTACACGTCTCCGTCCTCGACTTCATTTCACTCCCCATCAAAAAATCTATAAAAACCTCAGACCCTTTTTCGTCTGTCTCACACAGTGTGAACATGACGTCCCTTCAGTCGCATCTTCCCGTCAAATTGATTCGTGCCTTGTATGGCATCAGTCGAGAAAAAGATCCACAAACACGAGCTCGTGTCTTAGAAGCTAGTCTCAAAGAAGTCTTACGATGGTTCACGGTGACAGCACGTCAATTACTCCAAGGAATCATTCAGATTCCTCATCAAACCAAACGCTTTTTCGATCGAAACAAAGTCGCTTTGGTCCAACTGGCCGATCCCCGCATCGACACTCAAACCAAAAAACAAATCATTTTGAAACCTGGAGGGAGCGGTACTCTAGGAGGGGTCATCATTCGCTCACTCTTAAGATGGGATCCTAATGCCCCCAAAGTTATCCCCAAGACAAAAGTTCAACGAAGCCCCAAGAAGAAAAAGAAAAAGACCAGGTCCCCAAGGAGAACTTCTCCAGTGGCAGGACCCTCCTCTTACCAGACACCACCCCGAAAAAAGAAAAGAAGCCCCCCAGAAAAAGAAACAGAGAAAGAGTCCTCAGAAAAAGAAAAGTCCACAGAAGAAAACTAGTCGCAAAAGAGGCACTTCGGCCAGGACGCAACCTTACACTCGCAAACCACGATCTGCCACGGCGGTGACTGCGTCTCCGGCAGCCTCACGTTTATCCACTTCTCCGTTGATGTCACCAGGAACTGAAGAGTACTTGGAGACGTTGATCACACCAAGAACTTCTCCGTTGATGACCCCCAAAAGAACTTCCCCAGTGGCAGGACCTTCCAATTTAGCGGCAGTGGCTGCTGCTCACAAATTACCTTCTCCCAAAATCAAAGTCCATGAAAGATAGGGCATGCTACAAAGTTTACTGGATTTGTCCAAGCAAGAACTGGCTCGATTTAGTCCGTTACGTACCCCTGCACGACGTGTCATGCCTGTCCTCAAACTGATACGCCGTAAAGACAATCAGTGGCGACGCGTTCCAGTATAAAAAAGGCCTGTGACCGAGTAGGGTATCAGTGTTTTTTGGTGCTCCTAAAGACTCAAAGATGTCACCCTCCAAAAAACCCCAAGGAAAGAAAAGGAAAGGACTGCCACCACGTTTAGCCAAACATGGGGACCTGTTATCTGTCCTGTCCAAAGCTTCTCCACCCCTACGAAAAAAACTCATTCAAACGGCCACCAAAGAGGTCATCGATACCGTGTGCGAATGTTGTTTGAACGTTTTGAAAGGCACGATCCTTTTGTCCAAACACCAGAAACAATGCTTAGGCAAACATCGTCACGTTCTTCGCCAAATGGTTCAAAAGAAAATTCCCATTCGTCAAAAAAAGAAGATGTTGGTCCAACGTGGAGGCATTTTGCCTCTCTTGTTAGGCCCCATACTGAAAGGAGTCTTGGGAACCATGTTGGGAGGACTGGTGGGAGCAAGATAAAAAGGCCTTCGGAAGTCCCAAGATCTCAGAATCGACCCCTGACAACCCCATGGAAGGACGAAAACGAGCTTTAGTGCCTTACAAACGATGGATGGAATACCATCGGTGGCAAGAACAACGCACCCCGCATTTACCTCCCAATCCCAATTTGAGCGAAATGTCCCAGTTACAAAACGAATTGCAATCCTTGATGGATCGCCAAGATTTGTCCGAAACAGAAAAATCGCAAAAGTACGGTCAACTCTTGCAACGACTGCAACTCTTTCACCAGAAAGCTTTAGACGAAACAGCTCTACCCACTCTGAAAGATTTTAAGACCTTGATGAAAAGTCCAGCACCATCACCAGTACCAGTACCAGTACCAGTGACCAAGACAGAAAAAGGAGAAGAATAAGAAGAAGAAGGGTTTCAAACTCCACCAGAAAAAGTACGCAAGTTAACAACACCACCTACCTCCAGAATTGGATGGATTAAAAAGATGATGGCCACCCCTTCTTCATCACAAGAAAAAGAAAGTGAAGACAGAAGTGAAGACAGAAGTGAAAGAAGAACCGATATCCCCCGCTCAGACATCTCTGTCCCCGAGAAAAGTGGAGAGTTGGCCGTAGGAGATTGGGTGCGCATTGGCAAAACCAAATGCACTTTTGACAAAGGTTACTTACCTAACTGGACGACCGAATTGTTTCGCGTCACTGGACGAGTGCATGGCCGTCATCCTGCAGTCTATAAATTGGAAGACATGAACGGAGAAGTACTCAAAGGAACGTTTTATTTGCCCGAGTTACAACGTGTCACCAAAAAAGAAGACGACGTGTACGACATCGAAAGCATTCTCGAACGCAGAACCCGTAAAGTGGGCAAACGACGTGTCAAAGAAGTCAAAGTACGTTGGAAAGGATATCCACCCAGTTTCGATTCTTGGATCGACGCTTCGCAAGTCATCGACTATAAAAAGAAGAAGTGACCATCATGCCCTTTCACTCAGCAGACGCAGCTACGTCGACCACTCCTTCTTCACCTAGTTCTTCTGCGCAAGATTTACAAAAACAACCCTTGTGGGTGTGGTGTGGAGAACGTGTGCCTAAAACGCAAATCGTCTTTTTCTGCCAAATCTTCGTGGTGTATTGTGTCATCGGGGTAGCCATTGCCAATTTGAGTTTGCAACAAGGAGACAAACAATTGTGGACCATTTTATTGAGCAGTTGCATCGGTTACCTGCTTCCTAATCCTTCCCTGAAATTCTCCTCGAACGGGAACCCCGGGAACCTTGTGTCCAGTGCCAGTGTCAGTCACCAGTCCAACCACAACCAGAACCCCATTTTGGGCGGAGACACGCCTCTGACGTCCAGTAATAACCCCTCGGACAGCCACAGAACTCTGGAATTATGAGTCACGAAAACCAATTTCACTTAACCTTACCCAGTGACAGTTCCATGGAGGTGTTTCCCAACAACACGTTGTGCTGTTACACGGCTAAATTACCTCAGGCCATCTCCTTAGATCACGAAGCCCATTGGGAAGTGGCTTTAGTGGAAATGATTCACCCGACCCAAGTCCTCAATGTCCTTCCCAATCAAAATTTTTTTACGGTGGAAGTTCATGACGTGCCATTGCAACAGGAATTGAATAAGAGAACCATACCTGACAAGAAAATCTATAATGACATCACTAAAACGTGGACCTACCACTTGTTCATTCCCGCAGGCTATTATTTTAGTGGTCATCATTTGGTCAGCGCCGTAGCCTCCAGGTTTAATGGCGTGTTTGGGAAAGCTTTTGAGCAGGTCAAGAACAAAAGTGTCACCATGGAGTACCACAAAGTAGCTCGTCGCTTCTTGACGAAATTTGAGCAGAGTAAAATCGTGACCATTTTATTTTGTCCTGAATTGTTTGACATGTTGGGCGGTGACATGGAGCTGAGGAAGAAAGTAGAACAAAAACCCGATTTATCAGGCATTTTCGACAACGAGACTTTTGCCAAGTATTTTCGTACCCCGGTAGAACTGAACCAAGGACTGAATTTGATCTTTGTGTATTCCGATGTGGTGGAGTATAACGTAGTGGGACACACCTCCGTGCCGTTACTGCGTGTCATTCCTTTCAAAGTGGATTCGGCCACGCTCGCTAACGAGGAAGGTGGAAACACTTACCACGTCCACCGCGAATTTGTCCATCCTCACTATTTGCCTGTCAGCAAGTTGTATTTGGACACGGTCAACATTACTATAAAAGGAGATTTGGGACAAAATATTCCATTCACCAAAGGAAAAGTCACGGTGAAACTCCATTTTCGAAAACGGTTCTCTCACGACTCGTAAGTAAGTCATGTATCCAGTGTACCGAGGGGTTGCTCGACAGCGAGGACACGGTTTAGGAGACATGTTAAAATCGGCCTTTCGTTCGGTGGCCCCGGTGTTGAAACCGATGGTGACACGCGGATTGCACGCCTTGAAAGATGCGGCACTGACGCAAGGCAAAGAATTTCTCCAAAATGTCATCATCGACAAACAAAACCCTAAAGAAGCCTTCATGAGGGCTGGCAAAAATGTCTTGCTGCAAACGGGCAAAGACATTTTAGGCCGACGAGACACACCTATAAATGCCCTGCACGCTACCGAGTCAGGCATTCAGCAAGGACAAGGCAGAAAGAGATGACGACGAAGAAAACACCCTTTCACCAGACTTCAAGCCAGAAAGGCCAAGAAAAGAAGAACCGTTCGAGACTTAGACGTTTTCGATTATTGAGAAAGAACAAAAAATGATGCACCGAGAGTCTTGCGCTTGTTCCAAGACGGAACTGGATCTGTTTGCCATGCCCCCCACGATGATCACCATGCAAGAATCCCAGTGGGTGGAATTTCATCCCGTCTCCTCATTGGCCGATTCCGCTCCCATCGAGTTTGAAATCAAAGGACAGCCCGAAGAGTACATCGATCTGAATAGCAGTTACTTGTACCTGAAAGTCAAAATTCTAGATAAGACTGGAGGTGCTATAGACGATGAAGCAGTTGCTCCCGTCAACAATTTCATGCATTCCTTGTTCAGCTCAGTGGACTTGTACTTGAATAACAAACTGGTCAGCAGCAGCATGGATACTTACCCTTACCGTGCCTACCTGGAAAATCTCTTGACGTACGGAATAGATGCCAAGGATACTCATCTCAATGCTTGTGTGCTGTGGGAACCTGACGAAGCGAAGGAGTTTGACGACCCAGATAAAGACAATAACGTCTTCGGGGAAAGACAAAAGAAAATCGTAGGTGGAAAGAGTTTAGAACTGATGGATCGTTTGCATTTGGACATGTGGTTGCAAGAGAAATATTTGCTGAACGGGGTCAATGTTCGCTTGAGACTGAATCGTAGCAGTACCGCTTTCCATTTGTTGGCTGATAGTGATGCTACTACTGGTGGCAATCCCAAAAGCAAAATCGAGGAGGCCAAACTCTACGTACGACGCGTGGAAGTGTTACCTAAAGTAGGTAACGAAATCAGTCGAACGTTGAGCAGAACTACCGCCAAGTATCCCATACGTCGCGTGGAAGTGAAAACGTTCACCATTCCCGCTCAACATCATTCCATGATCGAAGATCATCTGTTTCAAGGACAGTTACCCAAACGTTTAATCCTTGGTATGGTCGAGAATGAAGCCTTCAACGGAGCATTCAAAAAAAGTCCTTTCAACTTTCAACACTTCAACGTGAAGAAAATCGAAGTCAGTCGCGA
The DNA here is from genome assembly GCA_028554795.2 of Sinohyriopsis cumingii. Classification (NCBI taxonomy): domain Eukaryota; kingdom Metazoa; phylum Mollusca; class Bivalvia; order Unionida; family Unionidae; genus Sinohyriopsis; species Sinohyriopsis cumingii. Next base: position 220,022 of record JAPYKE020000094.1, on the reverse strand, counting down.
TGGCAAAACCTTGTGTACCCGACCTTTCGAACCTGACTTTAAACAGAAGAATTACTTGAGATCGTACTTGTCCCTGTACGAAGCCACCGGACAGTTAGGAACCAACACCAGTCACGGTATTACGTACGACGATTATGACGTAGGCTATGCTTTATGGGCTTTCGATTTCACTCCAGACCAAGGCAGCGACGAAGGACATTTCCACCCTATAAAATCCGGCCAGATTCGTGTGGAACTTCAGTTTGCAAAGCCACTGGACGAGACAGTGAACGTCATCCTGTATGCAGAATTCGATAATACCATAGAAATCAACAGTTTGAGAGAAGTCATTCTAGATTATTAGAAGCCATGGAAGACTGTTATCCCTCTTTACCTAGTGGAGAAACTTTGGACATGGAATGTGAGGAGACCCTGGAAAAAGAAGAAGTAATCATGATGAAATCGAGATGGCCAGAACAAGAAGCCCATTTAGTCTCCTGTTTTGCCAAACACTTGGTCGACAAAATAACAGAATTAATCAAGAAAAATTGTTATGGATGTCAAAACGATCATCCCAGTCAAATTCAACACGATAAATGCCTAATGTTAAGTGAAGAAGAAAAATTGGACGAGTATCTGGACGAAGCTTGGAGTCTCATCTCGAACAAAGACGTGTTGCACCAGTGATATAAAGACTTGCGTGAACATTCTTGTCCAACATTAACCACTCAAGAGATCTATCGTATCGAAGCTCTCCTGAATCAGAGTGAGGAAACAGAACGAATAACCGTTTATTCGTCAGACATTTTCAAGCAAAAAGTCAGCATCGAATTGACGACTTATTATTACCTGTGAAGAAAAAAACACAAAACAATGGATACCTGGGAACTTTATTACCTTTTGAACCACAGTTCGTATACGGCTTCTTGGAATCCCGTCGTCTATGCTAAAGATGAACTCCCTCATCGCAAACCTAAAGACCATCAAGCTTACGTGATCAACACGGACGACAGTCATCTCCCAGGAACCCACTGGGTAGCCGTCTACTTTCCTCAAGAAGGATGTGTGGAATATTTCGATTCGTACGGATTGCCCCCTTTGGAAGACGATATCATTGACTTTATGAGAAGAAATGCTCAAACCACCCGATTCAATAACGTGAAATTACAAGGCACAGATTCCTTGGTGTGTGGACAGTACTGTGTGTATTTTCTGCATCATCGCAGCCTGGGCTATTCCTTAGAACATTTAGTGACTCATTTTGATCCTCGTTCTTCTGCTAGAAATGATGTGAAAGTAGATCAATGGTTTTGTGACCATTATGCTTATCTTTTGTCTCAAGCTAGGAAACGTAGTGTCCATCAATGGCCTAATGATTTCCAACAGTGGAAATCACAATTTCATTAACAACGTTGTCAGCCCTGTTTAAAGTAGGTTGTAAATTGAGAAAAATTGTTTGTGATTTGAAAAAAAATTGTTTGATGTTATATTGTTAAAAATGTTAGAGTTGTTGTTTAGTGTTAAGTGATTTTTGAATAAAAAAAATGTTGTGTTTTGAAAAAATGCTTTTGTCTTTTGTTCAGCTATAAGAATGTTGGATTGATGCTCTTTCATTTCTTACTATCCCTCTCATGAACGTTGCGGCTCGAAAAAAAATGTGTGGGGATGTTTTCCTTTACGTCCGCGCTTTGACTTTAAGAACCGGTTTGTTCCCAGTCTAACCATCCATTGTCGCCTCATCCTCCTACGAAGATGTGCTCCAAACTAGCTAAGCTCAACGAAGCCTACGTGAATTTGCATAGGGTCAGACACAGTCTGATACCAAAGCCAGAAGAAATAGAGAATGTGAGAATGTTAAAAATCACTGAAGACCTGATAGAAGAACTCTTCAGAGAAGAAATGAACAGGGAGAAAGAAGAATGGACAGAGAAGTACAGACTTCAGAGACAGCAGCAACAGCAGCAACAGCAGCAACAACAGCAACAACAGAAGCAGCAACCTGAAGCTGACAGAGGCTTTGTCGATTGTCGTATCGACACCAAAGAGTTCTTCTTCTCTTTCCGAAGAAGCAGACCTATCGCCAGAAAGTCTATCCTCAGAGGACATCGCATTCTTAGAAACTAAAAAAGAATGCCATAGCAAACAAAAAAACAGCCCTTTTCAGGGCTACCCCAATACTCTAGAAAAGAAATAACGATCGATTTGCCAATGTGTGTAGGTAGAGTAGTGTGAAAATAAACACTAACTCTTGCTTTTAAAAATGTGAGGGTATGTATTGGTGTGTTAGTGTTAGTAAGAGCTAAAGTAAATTGGTGTGGATAGTAGATTAAAATGATATATTTTCTTAGTGTTTGAGGTGTATATTAGGGGTTAGATTGGATTGATTTGTGTATGTGGATAGTCTATTGAAGTGATTTATGAAAAAATTTTAAAATAGTGATGGGTAGCATAAAAAATTGAGTGAGTGTTTCTTTTAGGTCCGCGCGTTGTTGTTTTTTTTGGTCATGATCTAGGTAAGATGAATTTTATGTTATTAGGGGGATGTTTTCCTTCACGTCCGCGCTTTCACTATAAATTGAAACTCGTTCGGCAGTCCAGCTACCCTTGTTGATTGATCAACACCAAAAAATGAACACGAGACTTGAGAAACTGTTGGAGCTTCATGTGCATCTGGAATATGCCAGGCGCATATTAAATGAACTGGCCGCGGAAGCCATTGTCGAGGAGGGAAGGATAAGAGAGGAGGAAAGAAGAAACAAAGAAGAGGAGGAGAGAAGATATAAAGAAGAAGAAGAAAGAAGATATAAAGAGGAAAGAAGAAACAAAGAAGAGGAGGAGGAAAGGGAGAGAAGAAATTTCAAAATCCCAGAGAGCGAAAATTGGGATTCTGAAGCGACATATCCTGCCTCTGCTTTCTCCCCCCAAAAGGTAAAAAGTAACTGGGGGATAAGATGTGTATGTGGCGCCAGGCCTGGAAGGTGCCACCATTAACCAGGTGTCCATGAAGTTCCAAACAAAAAACAGCCCTTTTCAGGGCTACCCAATACTCTAGAAAAGAAATAACGATCGATTAGCCAATGTGTAGGTAGAGTAGTGTGAATATAAACACTAACTCTTTATTAATAGTGGAAGTGTATGTGATTGTGTGTTTGTGTTTGTAACTAATAAAGTAAGTTAGTGTGAATAGTAGATTATGGGTTTCCTTATTGTTTTTTAGCGTATGTGAAGAGTATAGTTTGGGTTATATTATATAAAATGAGAAAAGTGGGGATGTTTTCCTTCACGTCCGCGCGTTGTTGGGTCATGATCTAGGTAAGATCAATTTTATGTTTTTTTTAGGGAGATGTTTTCCATCACGTCCGCGCTTTCAGTATAAGAACCCACCACTTTCTTCGTTGGAACCATTCTGCAAAGAAGATGGCTTGTAACCAAATGGACAAGATGCAAACCTTGCTAGAGGTTTTAGACAATTTAGGAATAATGGAACAGATGCTAATAAGACTGGTTGAAGACCATTATTCCTATAGTCCCCATCGTGTAAAGATGGAAATTAATAACTTAAGAAAAGCAAAGGACAAGATTAGTGGTGTATTGAAAGAGATAAAGGAGGAGAAGGAGGATGAAGAGGAAAGAATAAGAATACGCAAATGGAACGAAAAAATTGAAAAAGAAGAAGAAAATGAAAAGAGGAAGAAAGAAGAGGAGGAAGAGAAGAAGAAAGAAGAGGAGGAGAAGAAAAAAAGAAAGAGAAGAAGAGTGTAGGAGATAAAATAAGAACTTGGTGGAGGAAAAGAAGAAATTAGAAGAAGAAGAAGACCCAAAGGCCCTTTTCAGGGCCAGCCATATTTCTCGAAAAGAGATAGCCTTTCCATTGCCTACCCCTTTTTTATTTTGTTTTTTATTTTTTTTAAAAAAAAAAAAAAAATAGAGACCCTCCCTGTTTCAATTTTACATAGACCCTATACAGTCCCAGGGGTTTTTGACCATGTTAAATTTACATAGACCCTATATTGTCCCAGGGTTTTTGTCCATGTTAATTACCATAGACCCTATGTTGTCCCACGATTTTCCTCCATGTTAAATTTACATAGACCCTATATTGTCCCAAGGGTATTTTTAATGATAAGTCCCATAGACCCTAAAATATCCCCCTTCACTACTTGCGTATCAAGCGCGTCTGCCGTGATTCTCCCCAGAAAGATGTTGAATAGTGTGGGAGAGAGCAGACAGCCTTGTCTGTCTCCGACTGTCGTTATGAACGAGTCCCCTATGCTACAGTTGAAGTATACTGCACTGGTGGCCTTGTCATATAGGTGCTCTATTACTGTCGTGAGGTTAGCATTGATTTTGTTCAGTCTCATGATTGCCCACAAGGTTTCATGACCTACCTTGTCAAATTCCTTCTTGACATCCACGAAGACGTGTTACTGATCTTGAAGGTACTTCTCACACAATATCCTGAGGGTGAAGATCTGCTCTTTTGTGCTTCGACCTGCTATAAACCCCGCCTGCTCCTCGGCAATGATCTTTTCAGCCTGTAGATTTAGTCTGTCCAGCAGTATCCTTAACATGACTTTGCTTGGATGGCTTATAAGACTGGTTGAACGGTGCTTTTGACACTGTTGCAAGTTGCCTTTCTTGGGGAGGGTGATGATTAGTGATTGGGTCCATGGCGATGGTAATACTCCTGTTTTGCCAGATCTTGTTGCAGATGTTTGTGATGGCGCTAATCATTGCTTCTCCCCCCAGCTTGAATTAGTTCTGCTGGGATGTTGTCCACTCCTACTGACTTACACTTTTTCAGTGATCTCACTTCAGGTTCTACTTCTTCGCGTATGATAGGGTGGTTGTCGTTGTTAGTTGCTGGAGGGATGTTCAGTACCTCTGGATCTATTGTGATTTGGTGGTTGTAAAGTTCTGCGCAGTACTCTGTCCATCTTTTAAGAAATTATTTTCCTTCTGTGAGGCAATTTCTGGCTTTGTCCTGTAAGTTGGTAACCCGCCTTTGTTTCGTGCTTGTTAGAACATGGACCAGTTGGTATGCTTTCTTGATGTTGTACCTTTTTAAGTTTCCCTCAATGTCTTTGGAGATTTCTTCTATCCAGTTCTTTTTTGCTTTTTTCAAGCGTTTCTTGATTTCCCAGTTGACTGCCTTGTACTGCACTGCCACTTTTTTATCGTTCTTTTTCTTCTTCAGTTCCCTCCTCTTGTCACACAGGTTCATAACCTCAGCTGGGACCGAGGGTGACTGGGCGATGTCTACCGATCATACCGCTGGCTGGCTTGGTCGTTGCTGTATTGAAGGTGGTGATCAACTTGTCCATATCGCTATTGTTAGCATCGAGGATAGTGAACGGGGCAAATTACCCACCAATCATTGCTTGGAAGGCTTTTGCTACTTCGGGATCCTTCAATTTCTCGAGATAAAATTGTATTCTGGTGTGGTTCTCTTTCTTGACCTTCTTTAGATAGAGCCTGAAAGTAATCATCACCAGACCATGGTCACTTCCTATGTCCGCTCCAGGAAAGCTTTTAGTTTTGGCGATGTTTATACTTGACTGTATGCACCTCTTTACCATGATGTAGTCGATCTGACTGTGATGGTCTCCGCTTGGGCTGTGCCGTGTCCGTCTTCTGGATACTTTGTGATGGCCGAAGGTGTTTGCCAGCATAATGTCGTTGTAACTAGCGAATTACAGGAGTCTCAGTCTTGTCTCATTTGTCTGTGCATTGCAGCAGTGCACACATGTTCCTTTCTAGTTCATGCAAGCGTCGTCGGCTATCTTGGCATTCCAATCACCTTTTACATTTACTAATGGTATGGAAAAATAGGAACAAGTCTGGAAATGGGTGAAAACAAAATAAAAGTATATATGGGTTTGGCTGGTCAGGATTGGTTGATAATGAAAGATAGATTGAAATAAAATTCATCTTTTAAGAGCTCCTCCAAGTTGTAGCTGTAACATATATACATTGTTTTTTTTAATGGAATTTCAGTTCTTATAGTCTTGAAATCGGAGCACTCATTACTGAAATTAGCATCAGACTCTTTGGTGTGGAAATGGAGTCACGTTTTAAACATATGAATGTTCAGAAAATTCCGCGGCTTATATCCATTTCTCTACACAGATGCTGTCATCCAGGATGCATCTGTACTGATACATGAACAATCTGAAATTCACAGTTTTTGAATTTTAATAGGTTTACTATGTGAACTGAATTAGTACCGTGAGTCCTATGACACCTTGATTGACAACTCGATATAATTTGTTTTATCCACTGTGGTTGAATAAGGACTAATCGGTCCAGGCATGTTCCCGATAATAAGATCTCAGTCCCAGAAAATTCTAAATTTATCATCCAACAAGGGCCGGTTTAACCTCAAGATTGGGGGAGGGGCAAAGACTAAGTACACGGTCAGACTGTTATCATTAAATATGTGGACTAAATAATGAAAATTAATAAATTAGGCAGTCGCATTATCTCCACGAATCATGAGGCTACAGATATACTAATCACTTATATGTATGTATTCCACTGCTTTTGACATATCACCAAATAAATAATAGTTAAATTTTGAAAAGGGTCAAAATTTCGCCCAAAAAAGCACTTTATTTTCCCATCCCTCCCAAAAGGCTAGAATAATGGGGAACGTACGTAAATATACCTCCCCCCCTCTCAAAACTCCCGTACATTCAGCAATTTGGACATGAATCTACCATAAAATATAACGCATATTTCTTTTGAAAACAATGTCACTACATTGACGTGTTACTGTCCATGATGACCACAATATGTAATTAGTTTCACAGCAATCAAGTACAAATTGTAACAGAAGTTGAATTCACAAAATTGTATCATACACTGCTTCCAGCTGCAAGTCAAAATGGGCAATAGCTCCTTTAAAAGTCACGAGAAAGAAAAATGTATCAACAAAGTGACTATAATATGCACCAAATTCGCAATAATCCATTAAAAACTGCAAAACAAACTGCGGGACTAGTTGTGCTAATATGGCTGTGTGATACGATGCATTAAGCGGATAGAAAGCAGAAGTCTGTTGAATGGTCTGACGATATGGTGAAGAGCAAAGGACCAATAATAAAGCCTTGAAGAAATCCAATTTCAACGTATTGAAATAATCTAATATTGGACATAGACACCCAAACGAGCCAATTATCATATATTTTGTTTGCCTTGAGTTTCGTCATCAATATTGTATGGCCTACTAAATCAAAGGCCATTCAAGAATCTAACTACATTGCTGCGATTATGTTTCCAACATCTATAGCTGCAAGACACTTATCATATGTCTTTTGTGCGGGCATTCTAGCATGAATGCTTATCTCTGAAACCTGACTGTGAGTTATTTTTTTTTCAACATCGGCGAAGATGAACGGCAATGTGTTTTTTTTTTTAAATGTTATATAAGGCTGGCAAAATTGATTTGGGGCGATACTTTTCTATCACCTTGTTTAAAGACAAAGGTTATTTTCAGAGTTGTAGAAGAGATTTATGTATCATAACTTGCATTTACCAAGACCTCAAGCCAAGAGGCATCAACCTGCGGTGAAAGGCCTTTGATCATTTCGCTCAAATTAGGTCAAATTTTCATGAGAGGCATTAATGAAGTTGCTAATAGCTACTTTATTTTTAATTATTCTATTTTTGACACTCTCGTTTGATGACGGACCCTCAAATGTTTTAGAAAACAAACTAACTGTATGTCAGAGTGCTCTCTGCCATGTTTATATTTATTGGTCCAGATACAACTTTTGAAATTATAAATAGCATGCATGTACTTAATAGCAACAGACGCAGGGCCATAAGATAATCTAAAAATTTAGTGGATGATAATGGTAGTCTTGGACACATTATTAACATACAGTGTGTCTCAACAGTAATTTAGAAAAAGTCGAGACTGGTAAAGGCAGACCTTTTGTCGGTCTGTCAAATCCCGGCGAGTAGATGGGTTTGTCCGTCTGGATGAAGAGATATCCAGTATTGTAACTGATCAACATTTTGATCGTGTCCTCTCCACTGGACCTTGCAAGTCGTGATTTGACCACCAAGTCAACAAATCTGGGTTTAATTGTATTTTCATAATCCAGTCCCAAGTCTTCTCTTGTGACCTGCATATTCACAAGTTGTGGGATTCCTGGAATTAAAAATAAAGATGGATTGAAGAGCTTTCTAATTCAAAATGAAAATAACGATGCCAGTATATGCATTTAAGCTTCAAAATCCGATTGTATTTATCCCTCAGTTCTTTTCACATCAAGTGTGTTTTGTGGAACGAGATGTCTTATAGTGTCTTCGTGCACCTGATGTCTTACCTGTGTGCATGGGTTGATGTACTCCACCTATCCAACTTGCAAAATATATAGCACAAAATCTAAACCTAGTTGACGTCGCCTGTGCCGCCGTTGCTGCCGGACAGTTAAAATCGATGTCATACCGTGTTTGTGTAAGTTAGTAAAACATATGCATATAGGTCATGTTGAATATAATGATTCATGTTGTCAAGACTAAATATATCCGTTACCTACCAGTCCAAGATCAGTGAACAAATTTGTTGAGCACGTTAATGTGTATGTCGCTTGCCCAGAACGTAAATAAAATACGAAGGAAACATTTGATTTGTATACTGACTCATGAAAATATAGAGTTCAGGCAAACATAAATTTGTGTTGCAATTTGCAGAATACTAAGATGACAGTGAATGAGCAGAATCGACAACCTCACTCCAAGACAGTGGCCTAGGGAGTCAAAAGTGCTATCCATTGAGATTGCTTGATAATACTAGGCAGAATTAATATTTAATACAAGTAATACTATCATACTGGTTAGAGAATTTAAAAAAATGATCAAACCTGTGTGATAGTATTATTTGTATTATATATGAATGCATATGAAAAGTTTTGCCCAAACATATTTTAAAATGCCATTCCAATTGAAATATTTTTATATTTAACCTTTGCCCCCACTCTCACCCCTTCAAATAGGGGAGGGAGTCAAAGATAACACCCTTTCTGCCGATGGTTACCCCAAGGGCAACACAGTTAATTGAATTTGCCACCGAACATTCAAATATGGCAGAATTGGAGTTTATGATGATAACAAATTTTCTCAGCACTGTTCTGTACGGTTTAACAAATCTTCAGGAAGAATCATCATGACTGCTTTGGGTTGAAAACCTAAGTCACAGAAGCAGTGTCTGGTACAGTACTGAAGCGTAAAAAGAAAAGTACAGTCATCTGCTTGACACTAAGGATAACTAAATCATCGACGATGCTAAAACAAAGCGCGAAATACACTAAAATTACCGTAGAATACAGTCAAAATTACCGTGGAAATACACTCCAAACGAGTGCTCGGTAAGGGTGTATTTCCTACTGTAAACTTTATATTACACACACACACACACACACACTTTCGCAATATCAGCAGTTAATAACAGTATATCAGCATGCAACGTATGATATGCACCAGTTGTAAACAACAACAACAACAAAAAAAGAATACAAGGCCAGGTTTCACCTGTTTGTTAATTTCGATATTTCTACCAAGCATGTTGCAAATATTTACTTCATTGTAAAATCAAAGTTAGATTTGGACTGCAGTTTATGAAAATCACAATTTTTGTTGGTCCATGTATAAAAGGAAAAGTTTTCCATTATCTAATTTGTATCTGATATCCAAACATATTTCTTTTCTCAAGCTGTACTAGGCTCCATTCTAATGCTGATTTTGGAGGGTAGAGTGTGTGTATTTTTTCACATTGAAGAAGCAGCGTGCTTACAGAAAGAGACGGAAAGAAATGTCCTCTACGGTAAATTCATATTGCTGAGAAACGTTGTGAAAAAGAAAATCCTACGACAGTCCACCTCTGAGCAATATTTTAAAAACTCGTCCAGAACGTTAATTCTCCTTTGAACATTTGAACCCAGAGTTAGCTTCGATTCTCCATGATGTAGCTTTATTTCTCGTGGATGTCTACGCTGGAGAGTGTCTTCAAAACAAGTTAGCCGTTACGTATTTTTGTTTGTTGTTCCTTTCTTTGGGTTTCCTTCGTAAGAATTATTATTCACTTTGCCTGCCCCAAATGGAGAACTTGGACCGATGACCTTTAGAATGTTTGCATCTTTTATTAACGTCTTTTTGGATCCATACAGCCTTTCCAAACAACGTTAGGATGAATTCAGCCTTTCTGGACGCTTTAGGATACATACAACCTCTATGAGGAGCTTTAGATCAATACAGCCTTTCCGAACAGCGTTAGGAAGCATATAGCCTTTCTGAAGATCTTTCTGAAGAATACAGCTTTTCCTGACGGCTTTAGGATACATACAACCTTCCTGAACAGCTTTAGAATACATACAAAATTGATGTTAATTGTTGCACAAGGTAGCATTTTTGGGGGGTTCGAAGTAGTGAATGGGCCCACCCTAGCGTCAATGGGACTTACCATGCAAAAGACGGTCCATGTACTCTGGCGTCAAGGGGTAAATTAACATGGGGAGTACATGATATCCAATATAGGGACAAAGGGAATTTGACATGAGAGCACAGGATATCCACTATGGGGACAATGGAAATTGAACATGGTGGGTCTGTCTAGGGACAATGGAAATTGAACATGGGAGATGGATAGAACACAGACAATAGACAACAGACATTTTTTATAAAAACAAAATTTTGGGAGGCAAGAAAGTCAATTCTTTTCGAGACCTATGAGTGACCCTTACATTCACTTCACTTATTATATACTATCCACACACGGAAAGGTGCCCTAACTAACTCCATTATACTATCCACACGCCGAGAAGCAAAACCAAACTCAAAATATACCATCCACACACGCTAAGCAGCAAACGTAAACCCAAAATCTACTATCCACACACGAAGAGATATCAAATCAAACCCCATAATCTACCATTGACACACGCTAAGCAGCAAACTTAAACCCATAATCTACTATCCACACACGCAGAGATGTCAAATCAAACCTCAAAATATACCATTCACACACGCTAAGCAGCAAACTTAAACCCATAATCTACCATCCAGACACGGGAAGAAGCCGAAACAAACCCAAAAATCTACCATCCACACACGCTAAGCAGCAAAAACATAACCACAATCTACCATCCACACGGAAGGGAATGTGAACTATCCACACACTCTACTATCCACATAAACGTACATGAGCTCATACAAACACACACAGATAATCACATTAATAAAGGAGTAAGTGTTTATAATCACACTACTCCACAATCACACCAATTGTCAATTTGAATAATATTTATTTTTCTAGAGCTTTGGTTAGCCCTGAAAAGGGCTTATTTTAAACTTCAGAATCACCTGGCTAATGCTGGCATCTCCCATGTCTGGCACCGCACACGCGTCGTCTGCTCCAATCCCCTTCCCAATTTACCCTTGTGGTTGGGTGTGCAGAGGCTTGATGAGTAGCCTCAGCACCCAAATCTGCAGTTTCTGGGATAATGAAAACTTCCCTCTGTCGTCTTCTTTTTGTATACCGCTGTCTAGGTATCATCATAGGGTGAAACCTGATCCCTCTCTTCTTTTCGACCTCTTCTTTCTTTCTTCTCTGCTTCTCCTGTTTCATTCTTCCTTCTTCTACAATGGTATCCGCTGCCAGCTCATTCAGGAGGCGCCTAACATATTCCAGGTGTATCTTGAGTTCCAATAATTTGCTTATTATGCTACTCATTCTTCACTGATGTCTCGTCGACAATGGATGGTCAGACTGCAGACTATCCCGTTTTTATGGTCAAAGCGCGGACGCAAAGGAGAACATTCCTACACGGTTTTCGAGTCGGAACACTAAATTAGTGTGATGTGAGGGATAGAGAGAAGTCAAAGAGCATGCTTCATGATACTCATGGCAAAAACAAACGACAAAGGCATTTGTTTTCAAAGCACATATTTATTCCAATCACTTAACGCTAACAAGTAACAAAATTTCTTTTCAACATTAACACATTCAATTTAACTAACAAACATTTTTTTAACTAACACTCTATTTTGGACAAGGTTGACAACAACATGAATGAAATTGAGATTTCCACTGTTGCAAGTCATTGAGTCATTGATGGACACTACATTTCCTAGCTTAAAGACAATAGATAAGTATAATGGTCACAAAACCATTGATCTACTTTGTCATCGTTTCTAGAAGAATGACGATCAAAATAAGTCACTAAATGTTCTTTTGGTGATAAAAGGTGATCAATTCGATCCGGACTTTCTCCTTGAATTTGTCTGACAAGTAACCGTTTCCTCGTTTTGTCTTCTCACTCTGATCCAAGAGGGCTTCGATGTAATGAATCTCTTGAGTCGTTAATGGAGGACAGGAATGGTCACACAATCTTTATACCACCGATGTAACACGTCTTCTTCAAACATGAGACTCCAAACTTCGTCCAGATATTCGTTCAATTTTTCTTCTTGACTGATGTTTTGACATCCATAGTAATCTTTATTCATCCATACCGTAATTGTTTCTGCCAGGTATGTAGCACAGCAGGAGAATAATTGCTGTTCTTGTTCTGGCCATGTCGACTTTATCACGATGTCCTTTTCGTCTTTGTCTTGGGATTCTCTTTCCACAGTCTCCTCACATTCCATGTCCAAACTTTCTCTACTAGGTAAAGAGATACAACAGTCTTCCATGGCTTCTAATGGTCTAGAATGACTTCTCTCAAACTGTTGATTTATATGGTATTATCGAATTATGCATACAGGATGACGTTTACTTCTCTGGCAGCTCTTTTGCAAACTGAAGTTCCACCCGAATCTGGCCGGATTTTATAGGGTGGAAATGTTTCTCGTCACTGCCTTGGTCTGCAGTGAAATCAAAAGCCCACAAAGCATAGCCTCCAGTATAATCTTCATATGTAATACCGTGACTGGTGTTGGTTCCTAACTGTCCGGTGGCTTTGTACAGGGACAAGCGCGATCTCAAGTAATTCATCTTTTCAGAGTCAGGCTCGAAAGGTCTGGTACACAAGGTCTTACCATCGCGACGGACTTCGATTTTCTTCATCTTGAGGTGTTGAAGGTTGAAAGGATTTTCAGTGAAGGCTCCGTTGAAGGCTGAATCTCGGCCATACCAAGGATTAAACGCTTGGGTAACTGTCCTTGGAACAGATGATCTTCGATCATGGAATGATGGCTAGCAGGGAATGGTGAACGTTTTCACTTACACTCGTTGTATTGGATACTTGGCGGTCGTTCTGCTCAACGTGTGACTGATGTCATTTCCAACTTTAGGTAACACTTCCACGCTTCGTACGTAGAGTTTGGCCTCCTCGATTTTTCTTTTGGGATTGACGGCAACACTATCAACCAACCAATGGAAAACGGTACTGCTGCGATTCAGTCTCAAGCGGACATTTACACCGTTCAGCAAATATTTCTCTTGAACCACATGTCCAAATGCAAACGATCCATCAGTTCTAGACTCTGTCCATTTAATATTTTCTCTCTTCGTTCTACAAATTTCGCATCGTGTTTTGCGGTTGAATCCGTTTCGGTTTCGTTAAACTCGCCCGCATCACCAGGTTCCCATAGCATTGAGATGGGTGCTCTTGGTGTCTATTCCATACGTCAAGGGATTTTCCAGGTAGGCACGATAAATGTACGTATCCATAATGCTGCTGACCAGTTTGTTATAATACCACTGAGCTGAACAAGAAATTGTTGACGGGAGCTACTTTCTCGTCTACAATATTAGCTTCTACCTTATCTACAATTTTGACGTTCAAGTACAAGTAACCGCCTCCCTTATGTACAATTTTGACTTTCAAGTACAAGTAACTGCTATTCAGATCGATGTATTCTTCGGGCTGTCCTTTGATTTCAAACTCAATGGGAGAAGAATCCATTAAAGAGGAGACGGGATGAAATTCGATCCATTGGGATTCTTGCATCGTCATCATGGTGGGTGGGATGGCAAACAGATCTTTCTAGTTTTAGGAGTGTGAAGTCTTGTGAAGGGGTGTTTTCTTCGCCGTCTCTTTCTGCCTTGTCCTTGCTGTGCCTTCAGGGAAGCAGGAATGCCTGACTCGGTAGCATTCAGGGCATTTATACGCGTTTCTCGTCGGCCCAAAAGGTCTTTTCCCGTTTGCTGCAAGATATTATTGCCTGCTCTCAAGAAGGCTTCTTTGGGGTTTTGTTTGTCAATGATGACATTTTGAAGAAATTCTTTGCCGTGCGTCAACGCGGCATCTTTCAAGGCATGCAATCCGCGTGTCACCATCGGTTTCAACACTGGGGCCACCGAACGAAAGGCTGATTTCAACATATCTCCTAAACCGTGTCCTCGCTGTCGAGCAACGCATCGGTACACTGGATACATGACTTACGAATCGTTAGAGAACTGTTTTCGAAAATGGAGTTTCACCGTGACTTTCCTTTGGTGAATAGAATATTTTGTCCCAGATCTCCTCAATGTTGACAGTGTCCAAATAAGACTTGCTGAGAGGCAAATAGTGAGGATGTACAAATTCGCGCTGAACGTGATAAGTGTTTCCACCTTCCTGGTCATTGGTCGTAGCAGAATCCACTTTGAAAGGAATGACATGCAGTAACGGTAGGGAGGTGTGTCCACCACGTTATACTCCACCACATCGGAGTACACAAAGATCAAATTCTGTCCTTGGTTCTACCGGTAAACGAAAATACTTCGCAAAGTGCCCGTTGTTGTCAATGTCTGCTATGTTACTCCTTTTGGTCTGCTTATCCCTGACCATATTGAGGTCTCCACCCAAAATGTCATACAATTCAGGGCAATATGTAATAACCATACTTTTTCCTTCAAATTCAAATTTGATCAGTAGACGATGAGACACTTTATGGTACTCGATGGTGACATGTTGTTTTAGTGTGGTCAGAACGTTGTCAAATGCTGCATGGAATTTGTCAGCGATTGCCTCCACCAGATGTTGACCACTAAACTAATGGCCTGGGTTAATTATAAAGTGATAAGTGTACAATGGAGAAGAAATGTCACTTTTGCTTCGGGGTACTGTGTCCTTCGGAAGTGATTTATGTTGATTAGTGGTAATCATGTTTTGTTTCACTTTTTCGTCTAGAATTTCGACGTCAAAAGTGTTTTGAGTTACAGTGATGTTTTTGATTTGTGTTGGGTAAATCATTTCCACTAAAGCCACTTCCCAATGGGCTTCGTGATCTAATTGGATGGCCTGAGGTAATTTGGCCTTGTAACAGCACAAAGTGTTATTGGGAAACACCTCCATGGAACTGTTACTGGGTAAGGTTAAGTAAAATTGGTTATGCTGACTCATAATTCCAGAGTTATGTGACTGTCCGATGAGTTACTGGAAGTCAGAGGAGTGTCTCTGCCCAAAATAGGTTTGTTGTTGTTGCTGGAGTGGTGACTGACACTGGCACTGGACACAAGGTTCCCGAGGTGAATTTCAGGGAGGGATTGGGAAGAAGGTAACCGATGCAACTACTCAATAAAATGGTCCACAACTGTTTGTCTCCTTGTTGCAAACTCAAATTAGCAATGGATGCACCGTTGACACAACACACCACAAAGATTGGACAGAAAAAGACGAATTGCGTTTTAGGCACACGTTCTCCACACCACACCCACAAAGGTTGTTTCTGTAAATTTTGCAGAGAAGAACTGGGTGAAGGAGTGGTCACAGTAGCTGAGTCTGTGAGAAAGGGCATGATGGTCAATTCTGTTTAATAGTCTATGAATTGCGAAGCGTCGATCCAAGAATCAAAACTGTGTGGATGTCCTTTCCAACGTACTTTGACTTCTTTGACACGTCGTTTGCCCACTTTACGGGTTCTGCGTTCGAGAATGCTTTCGATGTCGTACACGTCCTCTTCCTTTTTGGTGACACGTTGTAACTCGGGCAAATAAAACGTTCCTATTAACACTTCTCCGTTCATGTCTTCCAGTTTATAGACGGCAGGATGACGACCATTCACGCGTCCAGTGACACGAAACAATTCGGTCGTCCAGTTAGGTAAGTAACCTTTGTCGAAAGTGCGTTTGGTTTTGCCAATGCGCACCAGTACTTCGTTGTCGTGAGTCACCTCTTGTGTGATGTAAATGACACTGGAATTACGGTGATGCCCTTTGCGCGTAAACCACAGTTTAATTTGCTCTTCGTCTTCTCCTAACATGTCGTCGAAAATGACCAAACGGGTCTGACAGGAGTCAGACACGATTATATCGTCTTCGTTAGGAATGCTTTCCACAAACACGACGTAATCGCCTTGACTTTCTCGCAAGAGGTTGTACGCTGATTGACACTTTTTGTAACACCACACGATTCGTTAAGGTGGACGATCGATCAAATGATGTTTATGTTCGATCAAACGTTTGACAAATTCGGTTTTGCCTGAACCGCTAGGTCCAGCAATGAGCATGTTAAAGGGATGGCGAAGATACAAAGCCTCCCAACTGGCACGATCTAAGTGTTCGTCGATGACTTTGAAAGTGGAGGATGAGGGAGCAGAGACAGCAGAGGTAGCCATAGTGTCAGGAATGTCACTTGTGACACGAAATCAGACAAGACAGGATTTTTTCATACTTTTTTCAGGACACGTTTATTGATATTTTAAAAAATGAACACGAAAGACAAAAATACATAAAAGCCAAAGGCTTATGTATAACGATACAATGCATATGAAAACGATCAACGTGGAATAGAAACAAGTTTTTGTACATGTTTTGGTTAATGCTCTGACATGTTCTACAGGGGGTAATGTCACACAAGTGTCCTCCCGAAAGGGTCTTTCAGGAATGTCCATGACAGCGAATGTTCTCTTGTAAAGTATCCGTTCAGGGTTACTGATATCGTCCCACTTAAGGTAAATAGTGACAACTGGGAGACCATCAAGCATGTTCCAGGTAGTCTGAATTGTGTGGTTCCCATTGGTGAAGTGACACACCGCAACTGAAGCACTTGACTTTATCCCCTTCGCCCAAGTAGAAAAATCCGGCTCTGGCTAATTCTTTGGGGGCTGGTCCTCCCGGATATTTAGGCCATTTTCCTTTGAACAATTGAAAACGATTTTCAAAGTTACCGTATTCAAGCAAAGGAATGCGCAGGGAACGAATATTCGTCTTTAACAGGTTCTCGATCATGGTAGGGTGACATCGACAGGAGTTTGCTCAGGGCTGAATGACTTCCGTAGGGTGGTATACGTGAAAGTTGACATTCACATTTAAAATGATATCCAGTAAAGTGTCCACGACGACCAGTGACATATCTTTCGCATCCATCAGTTCTGGCACGTACAGCGTCACTTTCCATGATGAGGGTAGTGATCTAAAGTTCCCACGAAGCTTTACTGCATCACTAATGTCACAACGTATAGCATCGCTCACATCGCAAGGCTCAGCATTGCACTCGACTTCAGAGGCCCCAAACTTGAATTGCGCCTGTTTGAACTTGTTTTGTGTTTCTCTGAAAGGATTGATCTTGTTCGCTTGGTCTTAGTAGTCACAATACACTATCGATCTTGCACATGGTCCCTTTTTATATGCTGACCAATACGACATGTCCATACGGGAAAGTGAAGTAATTGGGAAGTCGCACTCGCTTATGGTAAACGATTTGATACAGATTTTTCCAAAGGTCGACTGATGATTTGGTGAGTGGGTAAACATACAATCTTGTTCGGTTGGTGAGTGGTCACTTTAAAGTTTCCATCCTCTCCAGACTGCAAGGCTTCTTTCAATACCCCAAAGTTGACCACTCGACTGGTACGATAATTCAGAGTCAGTCCTTTCACTTTACATTCGGTGTACACTTCTCCTTGTTTGTCCCGGTATTCGTAGCCGTAATGTTTGGGACCGCCAGACGCGAAACTTAGAATCTTGTTGTCTTGGTGTTCGTCTGTCCAGGCTCCTGAACGGTCTCATTCGATGTCAGGATGACGTTGACCCGGGTCATCGATGTAGATGCAACTGTCCGTGTCAAAGTACAGGACACGATCCCTTAACAGTTCTAAAGCTTAGTACAATTTTACGCGAGCATGGGCTGTCACGTAAGCCGCAATGATGACATTTCCAAATTTGTCGGTTTCTACAAAGTCCAGATCTGCTTCGTAATTGACTAAGATCAAATCCTCACGAACGACGTCTATGCATTTAATGTATTTGGTTTTGTCGTGAATCATCTGGAAGTAGATGGAAGGTTCTGTCAAATGCTCCGTCTTGGGTAAACACGGTCGTTGTGCCATTTTACCCCACAAGCAATTTAACATCACTTTGGCAAACGATCGCCTACCTTCGTTTTTTTCGATGTGGTCTAAAGTGATGCCTTCATGCTCCCAGCATTTCTCTTTGAATTTATTTTGGTCTTCGGGAGTGTGACACCAGGAAGGATAGCCACTTGCCTCTTGCTTAAGTTTCAAAAAGGCATACACGTAGGCTGCGAAAATGCCTTTCTGTGTGGGGTCACCCTTGTGGTATTGTTGTGTCTTGGGAAAGTGACAAATTTCGTACACTTCTAACAGTTGGTATCCCATGTCCAGAGCTTTGAACAATTCCACGCTAACCCATGTCCCCGTCAAGGCACGTTCTTCCTGGGTGTGTTGATAAGGTTCATCCTGGTTGCACGTTTCGCCACATGTGCGGCACTAGGGAAACATAGCTTGCCTTGGCAATGGTGAGGTAACACAGGATGGTACAAGTCCGCGGGAAGCAAGACTTTACATTTAATCAAGCCTTCGTATTGTCGAATGTTTTTAGGTCGATGTGTTGCGTCAGCAATTGCGGGTGCCCTGCAGGAAAGCGACAATATTTGCACACATAAGGATACAGCGAAAACAAGTATTTGATTTCTTCTCCTTTCTCTTCGTCGGCTTGGTACAACAAACAGGTGGCATTAGTCCTTCCTCCGTACAAACTATCCCTCGGTTTCAGGGGGTCCACCCACTGGTAACTTTCCACGATACGTTTAAACTCGGGATCGATTTTCAAACGGTGATCGTACTCGTGTTCCCACATTTCCACCACTTGGTATCCTTGCTGTTCTAACTTTAGGCGCCGCTGACAAGTTTCCTGGTACAAGTCTTCCATGGTTCATTATAAAAACTGATTTTTAGTGCTACGATCAGGGTAGCAGACGGGACACCCGTGAAATAAGCAACCGTTAAACTCGTACACACTCTTGGGGTTTTCTAAGTCCCAGTCATCCACCGAATGCGTTCCAATGGTCTTTTCGCCCCCTCCGTTGCGGGCATGCTGAATCCATTTGTCTTCCTTGTCGCACAAGTATTGTAACCAACGTAGGGCTTTGACTGAGTATTGACGTTTGACATAGTTAGTTGATCGTTTGAGGGCTGATGACAGCTATGGTATTTTCAGGCATGAATCGTTGGCGGTACACTAAAGAACACGCTTTGGCAATGGTGCAAGCTTCTTTCAAAGGATCGACCCCTCCGTGTTCCATGAACAGTTCTCGAAATTTTCCACAGCAACGTCGTAAAATGTCCACGTCGGAACGAAAATACTTTAGCATTTCTTCCTGAAAGTCGAAAGGGTCAGATGCATGGGCCTGGTACCAAGCGTAGAAAGCTTCTCGTTGTTCGGTACGCATGTTGTCGGGGTCGTAGTCCTTAGCCTCAGACAAATGGGGTAGAACAGCATGTTGATTTGCTTCTGTATTGAAAAAGTGAGGAAAGTACCCTTTAGCCATTTCTGTCATTCCAAACGTTTTAGGCATTCGACTCAAAGGCATTGCCAAGTAACTCATTGAATCTTTAAACTGTACTTGTCCCACTTGCATGGAAATGATTTTGGTTCCGTTCAAAGTCACTTTAGGACGTCCGGTGCCTTGCTCCGTATAGTATCTGAGACGAAACTGTTCATCGTATCCTGAGAAATTGTGAGCCATCACTGTGGCATGGCGATGACAATCTCCGTAACGTTCGATGTCCTCTCGGCTCCACGTCTTGTCGATGGGGTCTAAGACCCATCGGGCGAATTCAGCTAACGTGTTCGGTCCTGGAAAGATTTTGTCACGTCCGCCTGGAATCTTGCTGCAGTGAGGGCAATGACTCAAGATGGGGTCTTGAATGCACTTTTTGCACGCTCGATGAGCCACGCAGAAATTATGAATGTGAATGCCAGTCTTTTGCATGCATTCGAAATCGAAAAAGATGAAATTGCCTTTCTTCTTCTTGTGGTCCTCGTTCTCCTCTAGTTGGGGTTGGTACTTTTGCATGTGGCATTGATGTTCCAAGTCCACGATTTGATGACAAATGTGACATTTTTTCTTTCCTGAACATACGTGTGTCTTGGCACTATTGGTACGTATGCCTTGTCCACACGTAAGGCACACTCTCAGGAGATGGCAAGCACATTTGTTCTGTGAACCTTGCGTCTTTATATGTTGTTGGTAACAGGCAGGGCTGACAAACGTGCGCAGACAAGCAGGACAATGTACTCGTTCTTGCCCTTCGTCCAGACAGGGTTGAGAGGCCAAACATCCTCAGCATGTCGCTCCACAATGTCTGTGTTGCTCTCGATTGTTATAGCCATAGTCACATTTCTCACAGTAATATCTGTATCCCAGGAATCCGGTGATGGTGGTAATGTATCGAAATGTGATGATAGACGTGAATGTATTTTCCATCTTTAAAATCTCGGCCACGAAACAACAGAGGCTCGCACACTTGTTGAGGGTGCACCTTTAAGGTGTAGCGTGGAGTTAGAACATCTTGCAATATTTGCATCTCATGAATGCTCGGCTGCTAAATTCGATCCAAACAGGGGATTTCAAGCTGTCGTGTTGTATGGAAAGTCTCAAGCGATCGTGTTCTTCGGGTTGACATTGTCGCTTTAGTGTGGTCAGCAAAGAATCCCACACCTCCGTGATGAAGCCTTCTGCTTTCTCCAATGGTACGTCGGACTTGAAATCTTTAAGCTTCACCGTGTATGTGTAAGTCGTGGTTCTAAATTTTCTAGAGGAGCGCTTTTCCGTCTCTCGAATGTGACAGTACTTTGCAGGGTTTACTGGTGAACTTTGCCTAGGTGTAGACTCTCTGGGTCTGGGTTCTGGTTTACTCATGGCATCTTCAAAATCACTGGCATGAATTTATGCCAAGACCACAGCGATGGCACGAGGCGATAGATCACGTTTCTGCCTCTTACTGTCTTCTCCTTTCTTCACGAGTGGATTCGATCGTTTCATCTTGACTGCAAAAAGTCAAATGACTACATGTGAAACATCATTGGTCATATATCCATGGCAGACCAGCGTATATAAAGGGTTTGTGACTTGCCTTCCACTATTCATTTCACTCTCATTGGATCAGAATAGACCTGACATAAAACGTAAGTGTCTCTTGGTTGTCGAATAAGAACATATGGGCTAACCAAAACTCTAGAAAAGAAACAGTATTCAATTTGCCAATGTGTGAAAGTGAAGATTTCTTTTATGCAAGAAGATTTAAGGCTTTCTATTGTTGTAACAGTATTTATGCTGTATATAGTCTTTTGCTGCAAAAGGAAATATCTAGACCAAAGTGTTTAAGTTTGTTCAGTTTTTATTTCAAGCCCTACATAAGGATATAAGTTTATCTTGAAAGAGGATTGAAACTCGAAGTTACACGGACGGGAAGGAAAACACACCCTTTGTTAATATAGTTAGCTGCCGATGTGTTCATTCTAATCATGCTTGCCGTATATCTTTGGGTTTCAGAGGTCATATTTCTTCTTAAGTAAATACACGAATCAATAGACAGTCAGTTTGGGTCATCATCTTTGAGGTTCACTGTACTTTAATTTCTTTACTTCATAAAAATCCCAGTGTCACAATTTTTAAAAACAAAAACAAACGAAAAACCATGCCACTCAATACTGTAACACTTCTGACTCTACCGATGAGAGTGTGTGTGTCAAAATATTTAAGTGAGGTACAAAGAAATTGACAGTTTCAGAACGTAAACCAGTACTGTGACCTTTCAGTAGTTGATGTGGTAAGAAGAAATGGTACAATACACAACACAGGATTGCAAGTTCACACTCCAGTCAGTCTGCACTGCAATGGTAACAACGCAAGAGCGTAGACATTATTTTGCCACACTAACTTTCTAACAAAACAATGCATCACTCATCATAAACGATTTCATTGACTAGATTTATTTTCTGACCGCGTTTACTACGAATTGACTTCAGTACCTTTTCGCACAGTGTCGAGATAGGTCGTGTCTCACTGCTAGGCGATTTATAAAATAATTAAAAAAAGTAAAACTAACGCAAGAACAATCGTACCCTGGGCGATCCCACATAAATTGAGTCAGTTTTATAGTCAAATACATCACAGCATATTTGGATGAACTATTCTGTGAGAACATTACATCCACGTTATCAAAAAAGGAGGAATTTTTAGTTTCAATAATCTTCAGTTCACTCTGGTAATATTTAATAATGGTGAATTTTTTCTATGGCTAAGTGGAATATGTGTAACTTTGAATCTTTCTTAAGGAAAATATACTGTAAAAACAAACGTAAGGGTCGTGATATATTCTACAGTAGGAATAACACTCCCTCTCCGTCATAATAGTTTTGATTGAAATCCTAATAGCATATGTGCCTGTTTGAAGATACCTCTCCAAAATTGTGATCAGTAGTCACCCTATTTCTGTGAACTGTTCCGTTTGTCATGTAATTTTTTTTAAACACATACATCCTTACAAATTGTAAATCAGTAAATAGATGGATGAAATAAAATCTTCAGTTGACGAGCTTGTATAATTCAGTGAACGTAGCTTTCTCTTTTTTTGGCACTGCAACGTGTCACGGAAAAAATTCTAACATTAGATCTACCGTTTTTAAGAAAGGAAACAAACAGAAGGCTTTTTCAAGAATGACGCGAGTAAGATTGCACTATATAACTCTGCCTAGGTTAACTCTGAATTTTAAAACCAAAACACACGTTCAGAAAATATGTAACAATATTAGACCTATTTTCTCACTTGGAAATCAACATGCTACTTGAAGCTCGCTGTAACTGAGAAAGCTGAAGTTGAACGGTCTACTGCTTTAAGACACTACTGCAAATCATTGCACAAATGCTTCAATATAAGAGTCAAGAATCACATTGATGAAAAACTTTACAAATTGAGAAGAAACAAACTGAACATATACAATGGAAATATCTTTACAAGCACAAGACGCACGAGGAAAAATGGCGACACAGAGCGAACAAAGAGATAAGGGAATTAGAAAAATATGGGATTTGTTATGGCTTCTCCCCGTGTGTGGATAATACATTTTGAGTTTGATTTAGCTTCTCAGCGTGTGGAGAGTATAATGGGGTTAGTTATGGCACCTTCCCGTATGTGGATAGTATATAATAAGTGAATTGAAAGTAAGGGTCACTCATAGGCCTCGAAAAGAATTGACTTTCTTGCCTCCCCAAATTTTGTTTTGTAAAAATAGTATGTTGTCTATTGTCTGTGTTCTATCCATCTCCCATGTTCAATTTCCATTGTCCCTATACAATCTCATCCATGTTAAAATTTCCCATGTTAAATTTCCATTGTCCCTAGACAAACCCCCATGTTAAATTTCCATTGTCCCCATAATGGATATCCTGTACTTCCATGTTAAATTCCCCTTGTCCCTATAGTGGTTATCATGTGATCCCTAATTTAAATTCCCCTTGACGCCAGAGTGCATGGACCGTTTTGTGCATGGTAAGTCCCATTGACGCTAGGGTGGCCCCATTCACTACTGTTCGATTATTATTATTATTATTATTATTATTATTATTATTATTATTATCATTATTATTGACATTATTAATATTATAAAGTCAAGACTCATTCAAACACTCATACTTCCATTGGCAAAAGCCGCACCGACACCTCTGTCCCCAAGCCTTACCCCAGTGGCAAATCCTGAAAGCGCATGTTGAAACATATTGAATGTTTTTGATGGGTAAATGGATATCATAGTGTGGTTGGAGAAGGGCACAATGGGGCAAATTCCACCTTGATGTCATGAACCAAGCATTAATTTAAGCACATTATTTCTATTAATAGTGTTATCTTTTTCTTTCAGAGGATACAATTTTAAGGCGTTTGCACCCCTGAAGTTTTATACGAAGAGATAGTCTGGTCTGCTGGTCGCTCAGGAAGTTGTAAAATTCACAGATAATGCGAGAGAAGATAGATGGACACATGTCCTAGCTGAGCTGTTTTCACGCTATTAGACAACTTTCATTCTTGATAAATATAACAGTATGGCAACAAATGAAAATATAGCCATAACACGTGTTCATTTAACTAATTGGCTTTTGCTTTACAAACAACTGAGAAACAAGAACGCACCATCTCATCTATTTGTGCTTTTGTAAGTTTAATTCGATCAACACAAGGAAACTGTAGAAGTTGCAAAAGTTGCAATAGAAACTAATTGTTACAGTTTTGGATTTAACGCCATTTCTCAAGGGTATGATATATATATATATATATATATATATATATATATATATATATATATATATTCTAGACTGTAGAAACCAAAACTGAGTGATGGCATGATGAAAGAATAGCTGGAATTACCAAAGTCACCCAGTTATAAAAAGTAGGCCACATTCTCATTCTCTTATGATGTTTGAACTTCTATTACTGAGATAATTCCAAGCGACTGAGGTGCAATGGGCTTCAGTATTACTGAGATAATTCCAAGCGACTGAGGTGCAATGGGCTTCAGTATTACTGAGATAATTCCAAGCGACTGAGGTGCAATGGGCTTCAGTATTACTGAGATGCCTCCAAGCGACTGGGGTGAAATGGGCTCCAGTATTAATGAGATGCTTCCAAGCGAGTGAGGTGAAATGGGCTCCAGTATTACTGAGGTGTAAGAGACTCTTAGTTGAAAATACAAACTTCACTGTAACGTGAAAATAATGTCAAACCAATCTACCTTTCATATGGCTGAGTTACTTTTGAGGAGATGCAACTGCACACCAATATTAGTCAGTGTAAATAAAATAGGTTTCACGATATACAGGGCTTTATTTCAGTTTGACTGCATGCATACATATGACCCACTTGGGAAAGGAGTGTGAACTTTGATCTGCCATCTAGTAACCCCGAGCGGTAACATTGCTTAAGCAAGTATAAAAATAAATAAGTCTCCGAATAAAAGACGATACAAGTTTCACGAACACAAGATTCTTTCTAAAAGTTAACATTAACATAAATGTTGACAGTGAATATGTCATACAGTAATGAAAACAGCAAATTTGCTATGTCTCGTATTATTATTATTATTATTACGTTAGTGTTGTTGTTACTGCTGGTGCTGCTCTTTTTGTTTTGCTGTTGTGTTTCAACACTATAAATGTAGCAGCAGAGGGGGCGAATCGGACATTTTGTCCAATCGTTATTTTGCTTAATTATTACTTTCTGCACTCAACGATCTAGTGTCGTCAGCGCCTGGTAAAAAAAAAACGACGACGTCGTTGGGGGATCGTCCAATCGTCATTTGGTTTAATTAACACCTTCTGCGCGCTGATCCCCAGCGTCGTCAGCGTCCGGTAAGCACATCGACGACCGCGTCGATGTCATCGCCCCCTCTGCTGCTAAGTAGTTATTTACAATGAAAATTATTTACAACTAACCGAATATTTGGTCAAGTCCGATACGATATCGTGTCCGAGGATCATGTAAATTTATCGTTACGAATCCATGTGGGGTCGACTGAGCATGACTAAAAAAGTTTCGAAAAACATTAAAGTCCATGTCACCGCCGCACCATGTCTGCCAAATATTTCGTAGCGTGTGTGTATCAACGCCGTTGAACACAGCAAGAATATTACAGTTGTCTCTAATTACTTTTGGAATCTGAGTGTATCGTTGAGTGACATATATCACGTCAGTGTTTTTATGCCTGCCTCTGGAAAATATCCTAGCTGGGTTTTTTTGATTGTCTAACATAACATCATCGTACACGACTAGATTGTTAACGTCGCCATCAATATCATCAATACCCGGTGCATCATTGATATCCGTAATAAACTCAATAACATTTTTTTTAGCGATCGCTGATGCATTCTCGTTGAAATCTTTCAACACCTCGTAGCATCGTTGATCATCTACGCTAGGAGCAACCAAATACAACTTATCCCACTTCATCCATCTCATTATTAAATTGAGTAACAATTGCGTCTTGCCGGATCCAGATGGTCCGATGATAATCATCCGGATCGAGTTTGGTAACGCTGCAACATGCTTAACTGGTTCTCTTGTTTTAGTCGCCGAAAAATCAATTATATTCATATCTCTATACATAAATTATGGATCTATATTGTGTGAAGTGTAGAGTACGTACTGGCACAAATGATATGACAACCGCTACAACAAGAAATAACAGATCGGCCCTTACTGGTAAGTGTGTACAATGCGGTACAAAGAAATTTAGATTTATTTCTATTAGACCCGGAGATGTTTTAAAAAAAAGCGAGGAGGTGACATCGCAGCCAAATTGGCAAAACTCCCCGGAACACCGTGGGCAAAGTATCCAGGAGAAAAACACCTCCCAGGATATAACTACTGTGGCCCCGGAACACGATTAGATATTAGACTCGATGATCAAAATCAGCCCAAACCCGGTGAGTATCCAATAAACGCTATCGATAAGGCGTGTCATGCTCATGATGTTGCTTACAAAAGTAGCGATCTGCAACAGCGTCATATCGCGGATGTAAAATTAATTTACGCATTAAATGCTATTCCTGATAAATCCGTCAAAGAAAAATTGGCCTCATGGTTGGTAAAATCGGCTATGAAAGGTAAATTAATGATTGGAAGCGGAGCTTCTGGCGCTGGTAATTGAAAACGATAGCGTTTATAATAACAACATGGAATCCATCTATTATTCTCCGAGAGGATACTGGAAGGGGAAGGCCGCAATTGGTAAGCTTGCAAGCGCTGCAAAGGTAACAAAGGCCACTGCGGCTAATTGGTTATCCAAACAGGCTATATGGCAAATCTATCTACCACCGCCTAAACAAATCAACTTCTCGCGCTTTGATGTCAGCGTACCTAATGAAGTTCATCAGGCTGATATACTATTTTTGCCGCATGACAACGGTTACAAATACGCGCTAACCGTAGTTGATGTTGCGAGTCGATACAAACAAGCGGAGCCGTTAAAAACAAAGTCGGCAACTGAAGTAGCCGCTGCGTTTGAAAGAATTTATCGAAGAGGCCCTCTGCGCTGGCCAAATCTATTACAAGTTGATCCCGGTAGTGAATTTCGCGGCGCTGTTTTATCAACGCTGAAACATCATAGCGTCGCGATACGACGAGGTCATACTGCGCTACATCGTGATCAGGCAATTGTTGAACGATTCAATCGGACTCTCGCTGAACGGTTATTTGGATATCAATACGCGAAGGAATTCATCCAAGAAAAACGATCTCGTGAATGGGTTAAAAGGTTGCCAGGTGTAATTGCAGCGTTAAATAACGAGATTACCCGAGCAATCAACATGAAGCCCAGCGACGCGATTAAATACGAGTATATACCCAAAAGATCAAAAATAAATAGCGTTTCCAAGCCGATTCTTGGCGATGTCACTGTTAGATATCTATATGAACCAGGAGAGCTTGAAGGCGGTAAAAAAAGGGCTACCGATCCTATTTGGAGTGTTACCACACATAACATATCAACGATAACACGATCAACTGGTAGACCACCGATCTATAGACTGGATTCAACTGCTTCTCAGCGCGGATTTACACGCGAGCAACTACAAGTGATACCTAACGATACTCAATTACCCCCACGTGGTCTTAACTAGCGCCGTTGCGTCTATTGCACTCAAGACAGGTCAACCTCACATTGTTTTTGACATGACCGAGACTGTTATCGATCCTATCCACGGTAAATTGGCGAGTGTCTTTATCCGAATAACGCCAACTCATTATACAATTGCAACTCGCGCAGTGATTATTCTGTTGTTGTCGTAGCGAGATTATTAATTCGGCATCAATATCAAAACGCCGCTGTTTTTTTTTATCCTGTTGGCGGTAACCCGAGAGTTTTCTATCAATGACGCTTGCATCGATGGTGACTTTGTCGCCGGCTTCGTCGGTGGCTTCGTCAATAACAATTCTTCGAAGCTGATTTATCCTTCGTACTCTGGACACTGCAAGATAGACTAGATTCGACCATTCGATGCGATTATCAACTATCCAAACAATTGTGTCCGTGATGGTTAGTCCCTGCGAGGAATGTATTGTTGTTGCGTATCCTAGCGTCCACGGGGATTTATCAGCACGTAGCGCGTCCTCGACGACACCGATATCAACGAGCACGATATCATTCAGCACGAGAATTTGTTTTTCTGTCCGGCCTGGAATTTCAGCTTCAATGTTCTGCCGCCGTGTGTCCGCGGGTCTATAACATAACGGCACTGGGCGCGTTGGAAACTTTTCCTTATGCAACGTAAACAACTTCCGCTGAAGTGTGTCTCTGACTATCTTTCTACTCGCTACAATCAAATCGTTTGGTCTCCATGTTTCCCAGAATTCATTTAACGGCGTTTCCGGAATCACCTCGCGAATTATTTCACATTGAATTCTATCCGGCTGTAATCTGATTAGTTTTTTAACCTCGCGCAGTTGTTCATCAAGTGCTCGGTAATCAGTATCGGTTTCTTCATAATAGTCCACAAAACCCCTTAACCAATCATGTGGACCCTCGCCGACAAATGGTGGTGGTTGGCCATGATCCCCACACATTATCACCGCTGTATTCGCGCGCAGCAACCACTCAAGAAACATTTGTAAGGTATCTAACGAAACAGTACATATCTCATCCCAGATGAAAATGTCGGGAATAAATTTTTCACCCGTTCGATCAGGAGTCCACTCACCGCCGCTGTATCGAAAAAAGCTGTGATAAGTAACGGCGTCAACATTTCGTTGTTTTATCTCTCGCGCTAGTCTATGGGTCGGTGTAAGCACGATTATACTTGCCCGCGTTCGAAATAATTCAATTGCCCGAGTCGTCTTTCCTGACCCGCCACAGCCGCTTAAATAAACCGTCTTGTGTCTACAAATTGGATCAGAACACGATGGTGCATTAGACCATTCTGACAATTTATCACCGCGTAAGTAGTTGTTCTCAAAGGTGACATCTGCTGACGGGGAATAATCGCGTCGTATTTCATTTTTAATTCTCCATGTACCCCAACTCTCGTCCGGACTAGTAAACCCGGCTACGTTTTCCTTATACGCTACGTCAACATAAAATGAATCAACGGCTACTCTAACCGCGGTATCGGGGAATCTATTTATCATCGAGAATAAATTGATAGCGGCATAACCCAGCATAGACGCCCTCAAATGTGGATACGCCGGGCTGTCTCCATCGCTGTAGGTAACAACTGTACCCAACCTCGTTCCATTGGACAAGAAAGCTGTTTTGCAGTTCACGTATCTATTTTTTGCCACTGCGTCCTTGATTACGAAATCATATTCTGCGTCATCTATAATCAGCCGTGAGCAATATCGTTTGTAGTCGTGGTTTTTTCCACCTTGTGTGAACTTACCAATTATTCTTCTACCGAGATCTTTTGCCTCGCGGTTTCGTTGGTTAAATATCCTCCTGGACCATTCGATGATATATTCCTCGTCGGCATCAATGTTTTTTCTGGACTCGTCAATTATGCTATCTAGACGCTCCGGTTCTGGTAACCAGACTTCAGTCTGCGCCCGATATGATATAATCGCGTCACTGACAATCAACGAAACTAGCATGCTACAATCAATCATATACCGTAGCAGCGCTATTGGCAGCCACTTCTTTTCAGCCATGTGTCTACCGATCCAAATATAGCAACAGCGATGGAGTCCTGCCGCGAATTCAAATGATACTATGCGAGCGAATCCGGTTAAATCAAAATCAGGCAGTGGTCCATTAATAGCAACACGAGTCATTTCATGACTGGGGTGTCCAAATCGTCTAAAGTACTCAGCGGCGGATCCATACCCGAGAAAACTCGCTGGATAACAGGCAACCATATCAACCGAGATCATAGCGTCGCGGTTGTATTCAGTGTTCCATAGTCCACCGTGATAGTATTCCAAACAACTGGATTGTACATCCGGCAGAAATTCCTTGCGCGTTGGTCTCCACGCATTTTTCCTTGCTGCAACATGAGCTACAACCGATGGAATCGTAAAACAATTTGTTAGCAGTTGTTCATCATGCTCTTCAAATTCCATGGCGGTTTTTTTCATCCTGTTGTGAAATGCTTCAGTGCGATATAATTCGCCGTTTGGTCTTACAAACTGATCAAAGGTATCCGCATCGTTTTCAGCGCTGCGAAGTAACCACACTGATACAGGGTCGTTTTTACACAAGTAGGCAATAGCATCAAATAGTTTCCTCTCCGCGAGAAAACCGTCCTTGGAGAATTGTTCTCCCAGGAATTCTTCGGGTATATACTTTACTGTTCTATCCCGTGGAAATATTGTGATCGCGGGCGTCCATGCGTGTTCGTTATGATCAATAATTTTGATTGGGGCTCCCTTCGATTTATACTTCGATTCATATAATACTTCACCGGTGATCGTTGTAACGGTTATTGGAAATCTCAGCGATGTTTCTAATCTCGCTATGTCGCTGATGGTCGCTCCACGCTCTTTTACGGTTAGTTCCCACTGGTTGATTTTGCTACGTCGTAAATCAGTCAATTTGTTTCCTCGACATGCATTTGTAAAATGCTCTATTATTCGTTCTGCTACACAATTTATCCCAGTTGACTGTTTCATCGGTTTCAGTTTTCCGATATCAGGTTTCTTATTTAACGGGTATATTCCATAAACAACTGCTGTTTCAGGATACGCTCGTTCATAGTATGGTCTATCAATTCCGGTTAACAACCCCGGCTTGGAGTCGCGGCTGACAGTGACTGTTTTCTTGTCGCTGAGAACTGGTTCAAATTTATCACGCATGATCCAATCGCCTGATTCCACCCGGACAATAAATTTTACTCTGAAGAAATACCTTTTACCGTCAAGTTGTGATATTATCATTGCTGCGCGGTTGTCGTTCATGGTAGCATCAACAACACCATCAATTCGAAATGTTGACCAACTATGAGATGCACCATCACGTTTGAATTCATTGATACAATCGCGTATTTTATTCAACAGGGTTTTATCGTTTATTAACGCTTTTGGTACGTCCTTGAGGACTCTATCGAGATTAAACCTAATATTTTTCCAGGGCTTAATTACTGCTAATCTCTCAAACTCATCCATATAATTAAAACAAGTATTTAAATAAAAGAATATAGTATAATGAATAAATGCAAATGGTTGATGATTGGGTCGATAACCCCGTGCAATAAATCATGTAGAGGTGAATTCTGCGGGTATCATTTACAAAGCGTTCGTAATGGTTCTCTTGGCCCCCTCCCGTGCTTGGTTTGTCACGTTGGTGTAAGAGGAAAATCGCAGTTGTGTATTAATTGTGGCGGAAAGCGATACAGGGAACTAAAACGCTATTACGATAAACGAATAAAAAACGCCGTCATTGACCCCACCGCCGACTTCGTCATCAAAACCCCCCAAGACTACATTGAAAGGTTTATAATTAAACCAAATAATAAATTAGACAAGTAGTATTATTATATAAATGGACCAAGAATTTCAGCCGCATCCCCTGCTCGTCAATTACGAGGCATCTCGCGACGGTATTGTTAGAAACCGCAGACTGAAGAAGCCGGTTGGATGGAAAAACAATCACGGGTATTTAATGTTTACTGCTGGAGGGAAAAAATATCTCTGTCACAGAATCATCTATGAATGTTTCCACGGATTGATCAAAGATAGTCTCGTTATTGAACACATTGATTCTAATTATCAAAATAACAGACTGTGTAATCGGCAAGCTATCTCTCAGAGTGAAAATATTAAAAAAGGCCAGACTGGTAAGTACTCAAAAGCAGCAAGGGGCGTCAAATCATTTGATACGTCAACGCACGAGGAAAAAATATTTCAGTCAATGAATGAGGCAGGAAAATATTTTGACATTTGTAGCGCCTCAGTACGATTTGTTGCAGAACGAGTATATCAAACAGCTTTCTCAAGTAAAAACGGACATAGAATTCGATTTTCATATTTGAAGGGGGATAACTCGTGAGGGTATGACGAAGTCACCATGATAGAGTTATGCTGTCACGTGATTTGCAAATAGTCGTCTGTTTCAATGTAAATAAGTTACCTATGCGCGTTCACCTGGAACGCATTACGTGCTTATATTTTTTAAAAACTCGTTATTTGTTAGGTGCGGTCCGTAGTCCAATGCAAACATGTTTGACTATGAAACTCGAGTCAACAATTTACGGGTTCGCGCCTCGCAGCGGGCAATTGCCTGGCGGGAAACGGTCAGATGTTTTTTTTTTCTATATAATTGGGGGGGAGGGGATAAAACCCCCTTCGTTGAAGTTCAAAACGAACCAAAACGCAGCCCACACTATCATTCATAGTGTGCGCGGTTGGTTTTTTCCAACTACGCAACCATGATTGATTTTCATGGGTTGCGTTTTGGTTCGGTTGAGTGCAAACCACGCCCCCGTCATTGTTTGTACTGTCCATAATTAAGTATATGTATATGCCTGCAATCTGCCACAACACTCGAGTGGAGATTTACGGCATTGTACTGTCCATACAAAAAACGGGGTCAAAAATGACCCCCAATAATTTTATTAAACTTTAAACTTAAATTTTAATAAAATTTTTGATATTAGAAATAAGATGTTTATAAGAATATGGATTCCCAAGACATCAATAATATATTAACTGAGATTTCAAAATTAAAAAATCAAGGAATTGTATTATCTGATAGGCTCAACAGCGAGGAAATATTATCCGATTATGAGGCTATAAACGAACAATCGAAGCGAGGGCGTTTTACGCTAGCCCGCGAGTATTCTTTTATAAAACGATTACAACATACAATTAATGAGAACCTATATGGCAATGACGTAAGCGTATTCATTGGGTTATTCACTGCCGTTGAAACAATACGAAAAAAACTCGGGCAGCTTTATGAAAAACGCCGCGAGATCTCTAGTAAGATTAAAAACATTAGGAGGATCATAGACGAAACCCCTGTGGGGAGCCTCAGCTTGAAGTTACCTGTGCCCACGTCGCGTGACGAAGTCGGCATACAAATGTAACATTATATATATGTGATGTACACAATGACACGATATATTTCTGCCACCATGGAAAGACCCGGCGGAAAATTTTATTTGAAATTGCAGATCAATTTACAATAATGGTAGGTGAATCACTTACTACTCGGCTAGCCAGAGAGCGGCTAGCAGCGCTTATAAAGTTTATACCGTTACGAGACAGAGTGAGAGAGAAACTTCAAACGCGACAACAAATGCAAACTGATTTTGCTGTTGGAAGTGAACAGTTATTTGCCCCGGTAACTAAAGCGACTAAGGATGTTACGGCGGTAACTGTACCCGTTCTTGGTGCGCTTGAAAAGATAGCGGCAGAGACAAAACAAACAAAAAGGTCTTTAGAAACACTCCCTGCAAAAGTAGCGGCTGCTACAACACGGAGGCCACCACCACTCGCTATAACCGAACCACAAGAACCTTATGTTACAATGGCCGACGAGGAAGAACTAGGCGCTACTGCGAAAGAACCAGAAGAAGAAATACCAGAAGAAGAAATACCAGAAGAAGAAATACCGGAAGAAAAAGAGGGGAATATACCCCGTATTGTACTCAAGAAGAGCACAATAGATCAAATTAGAGGCTTCAGCAACAGGGAAGAATTAATTAATTTTACTGCCAACAATTTTGCTAAGAGCATACGAGATAAGAAGCATATCAATAGCGGTTACGAGAAAAATATAAAGTCGTTAAAGGACTGGGCAAGAATAGTGTATTTAGCAAGTAAACATAAAGATGCATTACCACATCGTAGTAAATCCGATTACGACGCATTCCACAAGGAAGTTAAGAGTATAACACCAAAAAAAGGAAAAGGATACTCTGTTGGTAAAGAATCCTACGGCGTTACCTGTCCTGGTAGTGTTCTCAGTGATATATCACGGCTGGAAGTACTAATCGGAGGAAAACGAGCCGGAAATAACTCTACGGAAATAATCAATGAGGCCGCTGATATTTGCAAGCGGTTATTTACAGGCGGTATTATGGACATTAATGCATATCGAACGCTCATAGACGAGTTAGTGGATGATTAAAATTATAAAATTATAAAATTTTATAATTATCGTTTTTGTTAATTTTGACTGTTTTTGACCGTTTTTTGACTGTTTTTGGCCATTTTTTGACTGTTTTTTGCCATTTTTTGAGGGCAAAAACCCAAGGAAATCATTTAGAGAAAATCGATGTTTTTGCTGAAAAATCGAAAAAAAACGACTATAGGCAACAAAAAACGACCAAAAATGACTAGAAATCAAGAAAAAAAAACAGAAAAAAAACCGGATTTTTATCGAGGGCAAAAACCCAAGGAAATTTTGATAAAATTTATTCCGGTTTTCCACACGGCGGTGGGGGGGGGGGTTAATCACTAATTGGAAAACTGGTGTTTTTAATAAGGATGATCATACACTACAACCATGATAAACCAGTACTCGTCTACGTGGTAAACTCGCGATTGCCTGTTTACCGTGCGTACTATGGAGATGGTCTCGGTAGCACCATTGCGGGGTTATTTACAAGAATGGCTCCAAAAGTAGCGCCGTTAGCCAAACAATTAGGAATGAAGGCTATTGATGTTATTCGTGATAAGGGAATCAGCGCTATTGGAGATGTTGCCGGAAAGGCGCTTTCAGCCGCGCGGGACAAACTAATGTCGTTGGTGAAATCCAAGAGATTTTCAAAAAGAAAACAGAAACCACCGGTAATGCCATCAACGACAGTGATGCCTGCAAATGTCAGTAAAGTAATAAATAACGCCGTGGAAGAAAAATTAGAGTCGATGGCGACGACTCAGTCGTTGGCGACGACTCCGTCGTTGGCGACTTCGCCATCAGCCGATGCGGCAACCAACGCGCTCATGAACGAGATAGCGGGGAGTGGTCTACGACGAAAAAATCGCAATTGAAAACACCGACATGAATAATAATAAAATGTTTGCGCGAACCGCTGACCCCGCGTTTGATATGGACGCCCCAGTGCGCAGGGATGATTCTGTCCGTGATTATCAATTTTATTCTTATTATGCAGCGCAACCTGACCTACGATCGCGAATTGAACTTCAAGTCCAAGATACCAGTAAATACTTTCTGCCGTGTGAAGCGTTTATCGAAATTGAGGGAGAACTCGTGACAAATGCCGCCGATAATGCACCATACGCAGATGACCATCGTGTTCGAGTTGGCTTCGTCAACAACGGTATCATGGCGTTATTTGAGAGCGCCAGATATCTTATTGACGGGCGAGAAATTGAATCAATAGAACGCGAGGTTGATGTTGCAACGACGATAATTGGGTTGGCGAGATACTCGGATGATTATACAAGATCGGCGGGCCCATCTATAATGTTCGCAAAGGACACCACTAATAACGCTGATAATCTTCAGTACATCAACGTGCTGGTGGAAAGAGATACCGCAACTGACCCACAGGCTGAAGCAGCCAATCCAGACCGCAGGGTAAGACCGGGCGCTAATTTCAATATTATAAAAAGTCTTAACGATAATTACAATACGGGATTCGCAACACGAGTAGGAATGTTGCAAGGACCACGCCGACAGTTTTCATGCGCGATTCCACTCCATCATATATTTGGATTCTGCAGAAATGTCAGGAAGGTTATCTATGGGGCTAAGCATACAATCGCGCTGACGCGAAGGGGCGATGATAACAATGCAATATGGCGTGCTGCTGGCGTCGCTGCCGGTAAAGTCATTTTAACTAAAATGGCATTGTGGATGCCGGTGCTGACTCCATCAGTTACCACGGAAGCACGATTGTTAGCATTTATGGAACAGGGAGGGAAATCGTTGTTGAGTTGGCTAGCGGTAACAACTGATGCTAAAGAGGATAACGTCGCCGATACGTTTACATGGCACCTGGCGTCAAAACAGGGTGTTTCAGCCCCGCGTCATATATTCATAGCGCTACAGAATAGGGAACGATTGGGCAGTCAAGAACGCAGCCATATGATATTTGATCAATTAGGAGTCAGGGATGTTTCGCTGAGAATAAACGGACAACAGGAACCATCCGAGGATATACAGCTTAATTACGGCGACAACCATATCGCACGTGTGTATCATCGATTGCTGTCGTATATGGGTCGTGATCAAAACGTCGACACTGGTTTGCAAATATCACAACTTGATTTTAAAAACCTGTATCCGATTTATTATTTTTCGCTGGAACATCTTGATTTAACGAGACAATCCGTCGTTGATATACACTTCCGAGCTCGTATAGCCCCGGGTGGTATTAATTATAGAGCGGTTGCTGTCATTCTCAGCGATAAATCAATGCTGCTAGAAGGCGTTGGTGGACGAATGAGAATCGTTGATGCGCCAGTGGAAAACATGTAATTGAAAGCACAAAACGCGTTTACAATAAATGTCGTATAGTGTCGTCAGTGTAGAGTTGACTGATGGTCAAGTCAAGAAATTACGATCAAAGTCGGCTAAACAATGCGGAACCACAATAACGCTGAAGCCGTCACAGATGGCAGGTGGTAATCATAAGATATCGTTGACGGCGCGTCAAATAAAACATTTCAATGATGCGATGAAGAATAAAAAGGGTGTTCAAATAGATTTTTCAGCCGCAGCAATTAAAAACATGGAAAAGACCGGTGGGATATTTCCGCTGTTAGCTGCGATTCCAGCGTTGATTGCCGCGGCCGCACCAGCAGTGGCTAAGGCGGCGGCGTTAGGAGCCGTTGGTACCGCGGCGGGGATGGCATTGAAGAAGGCAACCGGGAAAGGCTACAAAAAAAAACGACCCGTGGCCGGAAAGGGTCTAAGACTACCGGGAACCCCGTATTCATGGTACTCGGGAAAGGGTCTAAGACTACCGGGAACCGTTTATTAACGCAGGAGTCAATGACTCCCATGTCTAATTTTGATTTAATAGACGCCGCAAACGCGCTAGCGATAAAAAAACTTCAGAGGTGTTTTTATGAGGGATCAATTACCGGCGGCCCCAAGGAATACTGAAACAGGCATAATTAACCTCGATGGGTCCTCCGGAGCGGGAACTCATTGGGTTGCGTACGCGATTGATCCGCGTGCAATCGTCTATTTTGATTCATACGGGTTAGCCCCGCCGAAAGAGTTCATGCGGTATGTCCGGGCGTGTTCAGCCCCGGCGTGTTCAGCCCGGGTTTTTTATTCCACGCTGCCAACACAGCGATTAAGTGACCCACCGATATGTGGCCGTGAGGTATTGAACGTACTCGCGGCGATTTCATCATCGCGGAAACCACCTCATGTGGTTGTAAACGAATACACTAGTGGGGTTGTAGAAGCTCAACGGATTTTAGAGAATAACATTTACAATAATAATGATTGATATCTGGGGGCGACCGGTTTCGGCGCTGAAACAATCCACGGAAACGACCGCCGCCGACATAAAAAAACTATTTGAGGATGAAATCGCTGATATGTTGAATCTAACAAGTGTTGACCCGGGCGAAATAGTTGTATTTCAAGACCGCCAGGGTAAATTGAAATCCGGTAATGTGTCACTGAATGACGTTTTAATACGACAGCGTGATGCCGCCGAGGACACTATCGCGCTGTATACCAGCGACGGACGACTCAAACCGGGTGAATCCATCTTGACGATAAATGGAAAAATAAGTACACTTGGCGACAATTATATAACCATGTCAAATTTGTTAAAAGGTTTACGTAGTGAAATTAACTTGCATGAAGAACGGCTCAGGTTGACGCTAACGCATTTCGCCGATGTGCAAGACATTATCAATAGTTTTTTTCGGGGACCCCCGACGGCAACCGAACCGAATTTTGTAATGATAAAAAATGCTATTTCGGATCTTATGACGCTGCCGGGCCAATTTACCTCGTTACGAAAAAATGTTAACAGGATCGATGACAACTTTGATAAATTCTTTGGTAAAAAAAATACCAAGCCGGGTGAGATCACAATAACTATAAATGATATCACTGCGTATAGACAGGAAATAGAAACAATCAAAACTAATGTTGCAACGAACAAAAAGAGTGTAGACTCGCATGAACGGGAAATAGAAACAATCGGCGCTAATGTTGCAACGATCATAAATAATGTAGACTCGCATGGACGGAAAATAGAAACAATCAAAACTGATGTTACAACGATCATAAATAATATGGACGCACATACACAGGAAATAGTAACAATCAAAACTGATATTGAAGCGAACAAAAAGAGTGTGGACGCGCATACACAGGAAATAGGAACAATCAAAATTGATATTGAAGCGAACAAAAAAAATGTAGACGCGTATTGGCGGGGAATAGGATTAATCAAAACTGATGTTGCAGCGAACAAAAAAGGTATAGACGTGCATACATATGAAATAGAAACAATCAAACTTGATGTTGCGGCGAACAAAAAAAGTATGACCGAGAATACACGGGAAATAGAAACAATCAAAACTAATGTTGTAACGATCATAAATAATGTAGACGCGCATGGACAGAGAATAGAAACAATTAACACTAATGCTATAGCGAGCAAAAAAAGTATAGACGTGCATGAAGGGGAAATAGAAGTACTCAAAATTAATGTTATAGCGAACAAAAAAAGTATAGACACGCATATACAGGAAATAAATACACTCATTACTAGGGTTGCAGCGAACAAAAAAGATGTGGACACGCATATACAGGAAATAGGAACGATTAAAACTGATGTTGAAGCGATTAAAGACGGACTACCGAGAGTAGCAGAGCAATTCGAAAAATAAAAATCCCTCATGAGAACATCATCAACACAGTATACACAATTCGGCATGGATCATTCGATTGGACTCCTACACAGAATACAGTAAATATTACCGCAACTGTCAAGGGTATTTATCGATTGACACTGGTTTCAATGATGCAGTTTAATATATTATCGTCGAGTTCATCCGGGTTTAACAATACAATATCAACAATTATAGACAGGAACGCAACTGAACAGTTTACAATTTATGCCGTTGATAGAAATCTAGCCCGGGCAAACATTACATGGTATGTGGAATTTGCAGCGAATCTAAGTAATTAAAAACACTAGCTCTTTTAAAATAAAAATGACCACCAAGGAAATTGAATCAGAGGTATCACCGACGTCACATCAATATCGATTCGATACCGCAAAAGAATTTTCCGCGAACTTGAAAACGCTTTCCGAACAATACCGTGCAAAAATAAAAAAATACCGCCGAAAAATAACCGCCATCGACGCGGTCGTGTACTCGGTGTCGGGTATAGTAGCTGGCGCCGGTGTTATTTTATCCACGGTGACCACGATAGCCCCGATCGCTGTTCCAATCGCTGTCTCCGCAATGACAACAGTTGCTGGAGTTGCCAACGCAATCACTAGGAAGATATCATCGTGTTTTCAGAAAAAAACTCAACGAGTATACAGTAAAACATCAAATAGTATCCGACGCATACTCGAAATTATCCGGGTTGATCTCGTTATCGATTGATAATTTGTTCGTATCCGATGTTGAATTCTCCACGATGGTCCAGTTATATAGCTCCGCGATGTCAAAAATTGAGGATTTTCAACTGGAAGCCGAAACCACCTGGTTGTTAAAATTAGACACTAAAAACAACGAATAATAATAATGTCGCTGAACCCCGAAGGGTCTCAATTACTTCAGCGGATCGCGGAGAATACCACTCCGGTACAAACAAATATGATATCGATAACATCAACGAAACCCGAATTCAGTGTAAACTTTCCATCACCGGTTCCAGTAAAGGAAATAGCGCTGGCAAAATTGCGAGTATATCACAGTTGGCCTAATATGCGAGCGGACGCATTTAACGGACAACAACCTAATAACTCGCTGGTTTTTGCACGGACAAATAAACCCGATGGGACCCCAGACTGGGAGGAGGTTACAATACCAACTGGGTCATACCAAATAGAGCAAATCAATAAAGAATTTCAACGCAGGATAAAATCGATCACAGGAAAGGAATCAAAAATCGCTATTACGGTTCATGAACCGACGTTATCGTCGACGATTGAAATAAGCACACCGGGGTATATGGTTGATATTTATAACAGTTCAATAAGAACCATACTAGGATGGCCTGAGAATCCACCCGCGGACACCCCCCCATCAACTATCCTCAGACACGATAACGGAGATGGTGGTAGGCATATTGCTGCATACAACGTAAATATCGCATCAGTGATAGCGATCAATCTAGTGTGTGATGTTATCGAAGGGAGTTATCAGGTGGATACCAAGCAATCAAATCAAGCTCAACAGGGGTATATCCTTTATTCGTTTTCACCAACAGCCCCTCCGGGATTTTTAATCATTGAGAGTCCGATTAATCCGGTCTATATGCGATGCCATGATCGGTTTTTAACGAGAATTAATTTCAGACTTACCGATCAGTCAAATAACCTAATTGATCTGCAAGAGGAGGAGTTAGTGATCACTCTGTTTGTAAGATCATAGCAGCAGAGGGGGCGATGACATCGACGCGGTCGTCGATGTGCTTACCGGACGCTGACGACGCTGGGGATCGACGCGCAGAAGGTGTTAATTAAACCAAATGACGATTGGACGATCCCACAACGACGTCGTCGTTTTTTTTTTACCAGGCGCTGACGACACTAGATCGTTGAGTGCAGAAAGTAATAATTAAGCAAAATAACGATTGGACAAAATGTCCGATTCGCCCCCTCTGCTGCTAATGTTGACCTACTATCAAAGAAGTATGTTCGATAGAGCTAACGTGTATTCGTGTGTTATGGGCATCAAAAATACCGTTAACAACAAACTCCAATAGTTGAAAGAGAGTTCAAGGGGTAGATTTAGTAACGTATTCGTGTGTGTCATGCAAACGATATAACAAGCAGTGTAGATTTGCAATTGCGCGATGCCCCGCAGATCAAGGTCAAATTTGTTTCTTTTACTGACGATTATACACATGCAATGTTTTTAAGGCAGGCCTGCTATGCCGTAACACAGTGAAGTATAATAATGTATTCACCTTGTTGAAGGGTAACATAACGATCTGAGAATTCTTTAAACCAGTTACGAAGGAGAATCCTCATATACAGTTGTCCATTTCCATGGTAGCTCACTGACAATGTTTCAACCACGCCAAATCTCAGATACTTTGGGGCCGCTACAAGGTAATATTCATTTGCCCTGAAATGAAATAGGATTTGTTCTGAAAAAGTGAATTTAGCAATGTCTTTACATTGTAATAACATATCAAAATGATAAACAACAAATCAGGCGTGTGTAACTCCCTCCATGGCGTATTTTGGACAAGTTATTTTCAAAACCACAACCTATGATGTAAATAATCGGATTAAACTTATTCGCAGACGTTTGGTTGCACATGCCTGCAACAAGTGAATATATATATATATATATATACGATTTATTAACAAATAGAGATAAACAGTTTTAGTAATATTAGTATTATGTATAAGTAGTAAAGTGGGGCACCCTAGGGACAATGGGAATTAGCATTACAGAGACCCCTGGGTCACTCTAGCGACAATGGAAATTTAACATGGAGAAAAATCGTGGGTCACTCTGGCGACAAGGGAAATTTAACATGGGAATAGACTTTGGGCTTGTCTAGCGACAAGGGAAATTTAACATGGGATTTTTTGTTTGCTTTTTTTTTTTTTTAAAAAAAAAATTTTAAAAAAAATTTTAAAAAGGGTAGGCAATGGAAAGGCTATCTCTTTTCGAGATATATGGCTGGCCCTGAAAAGGGCCTTTGGGTTTATGTTGATATTAATATTAACATAGATGGCATCAGTCACATCTTCTTCTTCTTAAACTCCTACTAACTGCCGGTCCATACACAAGTACCCTCTTGAGACATCCTTGTCTTTCTATATAAACTCTCCTCATCCATAGACTAGTATCTGTCCTATCAACAACAGTCCACTTGGACCGGACATACATGAGCATGTCCGTCCTGAACATCATTGTTGACACAAGGGTTGAAGATTGAACGTCGGTCCACATCTTGAGGCTCCGAGAACAGGTGAATCAATGCAGTGAAGTGCGCTTATTTATAGGGACAGAAAGGATTGAAACGGATTGAGTTCATTCACCAATCCTAACACGCGTTACAAAATTCAGTCAGCCCGCATCCAATCCGAAGAGAGCAGTCTGTGACGTCACGTGGCCTATATAGATTCGCTAGCGCTTGTGTGCAGTCAATCTATGCGACAGTGATTCAACATGACGGAAACTCAGAAAACGATCCATTGGGCTGCACCAGCAGGGGAGACCGCCCAAGGGAACCCGGACTTACTTTCAGAAGAGGTGAATTGGGATTTTGTGGATTTTCTCTCCTCGCAAGAAT
The DNA here is from genome assembly GCA_028554795.2 of Sinohyriopsis cumingii. Classification (NCBI taxonomy): domain Eukaryota; kingdom Metazoa; phylum Mollusca; class Bivalvia; order Unionida; family Unionidae; genus Sinohyriopsis; species Sinohyriopsis cumingii. The sequence goes on along the minus strand of JAPYKE020000094.1, from coordinate 177,448 downwards.
TTGTTCCGGAACCTTCGTTACCTTCTTTATTACCGCAAGTGGAGAATTTTAGACAGAGACAGAAAGAAGAATTGGAGAAATTTATACAACGACAAAAGGAAGCGGAACAAGCTTTTCTCCTACAGCAACAGCAAGAAGAAGAGGTAAGAAAAAAACAACAGCAGCAACAGCAAGAAGAAGTAGCAGCAAAGAAACAAGAGGGTGAAAATCAAACGGTCACGGTACTGTTGGACATTTTAGCGGAGTTAAGAAGTCTGAAACAAATGTATCAGACTTCTTTATTACGACCGAAGAGAATACGACCTTCCCGAGCTAAACACGTCAACCCTGTGACTAAGCCTACCGTACCACCCTTAGTGATTTCAACCCAATCATTATCATCATCATCAACAGTACGCAGTCCAGAAGTAGGCCTTGGCCGTGGCAAAGGCTTAAGGCAGTTAAAGTTGATTGCTTAAACTCACCCCTTCACCATGAAGAAAAAGGCCCTTTTCAGGGCCACCCACATTTCTCGAAAAGAAATACAATTTCAATTTGCCAATAACTCAAAAAAACCCCACCCATTTTACCCTTATAGTACGTGTCTGTGTATGAGTGCGTGAGTGTACGTTCTTATTTTAAAATCAAAACTCAAAGACACTTACCTTATATCATTCATTTATTCTTTTCTCCATTTTTTACAATCCAATTCACAATTCACAACACAACACTTTAATAAAAAGTTCATTGACTTCTTCTTTCTCCTTGTTTAGTCTCTCTGTTTTTTAAATTTCTTCACTGTCTTTTCCTCATTATCTTCCCTTCTTCTTTTCTTCTTCTCCTGTTTCTTTGCCTCTTGTAAATAGAATTGTCTTCTTTCTTCCTCTTCTTCCTCTGAAGAATTCCTCTCTTCTTCCGAAGAATCCCTCTCTTCTTCTGAAGAATCCTCTTTTCTTCTGACTCCTCTTGTTTCTCTTTTGGGCAATCTGGAGACCGATGTCCTTTTTCTTTACAATAATAACAGGTATCTTGACTTTTGTCTTTTTTAGTCCCTGTTTTTGTTCTTTTTTGACGGTCTGGACACTCTGAAGACCAATGCCCTTTCTTCTGACAGATATAGCAAGTATCTTGACTTTTATCTCGAAAGGAAGGAGAGTAGTCCGTAGGCTGGTCTGAAGAGAATTTTCTAATGACCCCTCGCAAAGCTCTGACGAAACGCTCCATCTGGTTAGTCTCTTCCATCGTTGTGCTCGGCTTGAGAGTGAAATGAATAGTGAAAGGACAAGACACACACCCTTTTATATACGCTGGTCTGCCATGACTATAAAGTAGCTCATGGTGTTTGAACTTGAGTCATTTGACTTTTTTCTTTCAAGATGAAACGATCTAATTCATTCGAGAAGAAAGAAGAAGAAAGCAAGAGGCAGAAACGTGATCTATCACCTCGTACCAGAGCTGAAATCTTGGCACAAATTCATGCCAGTGATTTTGAAGAGGACATGAGTGAACCAGAATTTGAAACCTCTAAACCAAGTTCACCACCCTTAGTCAACCCTGAAAAGTACTATTCCATTCGAGAGACGGAAAAGCGCTCCTCTAGAAAATTTAGAACCACGGCTTACAAATACACGGTGAAGTTTAAAGATTTCAAGGCCGACGTACCGTTGGAGAAAGCAGAAGGGTTCATCACCGAGATGTGGGATTCTTTGCTCACCTCACTCAAGCGACAATGTCAACCCAAAGAAGACGATCGCTTGACACTATCCATAGATCACGACGGTTTGAAATCCCCTGTTTGGATCGAGTTTAGCAGACCCGCAGAACTAACCCCTTCCAAAATCATGGACAAGATTCAACACGTACAACAATCTAATGACCAGTTTGACATCACCGATGGTAAAGCCACACTGAAAATGGCCCACGTCTCTCGTCCTCAAGGGACAGGACGCAAAAAGATGTTATTGGTGGACGACCTTCGCAACACCAAAACAAGTCTCGTCCGAATTAACAACCCTCAAGACCAGATGTGTTTAGCCCGAGCCATCGTGGTGGGACGAACCTATGCCAACAAGAACGACACGGTAGAATGGAAAAGAACCTGGAAAGCTATTCAACGATCCGATCGAGCCAAACAACGAAACGAAGCAGAACTCCTGTTGCAACAAGCCGGCCTGTCCAAAGACACACCCTGTGGCATTCCTGAGATGCAAAAATTGCAAGATGCCCTAGCTCCACGCTACACCTTGAAAGTGCACCCTCAAGAAATGCGCGGGCCTCTGTTGTTTCGAGGCCAACATTTTAAGGACGGAAAATACATTCACCTTTATCATCACGATGAACATTTCGATACCATTACCAGTATCACTGGATTCCTGCGATATGTTTATTATTGTGAGAAATGTGACTATGGTTATAATAATCGAGAGCAACACAAACATTGTGGATGGAAATGCCCAGGATGTTTGGCCTCTCCACCCTGTCTGAGCGAAGAACCAGTGCCTTGTTCAACTTGTCTGCGCACGTTTGTCAGCCCTACCTGTTACCAACAACATTTGAAGACGCAAGATTCACAGAAGAAATGTGCTTGTCAACTCCTGAGATTGTGCCCTACCTGTGGACAAGGCATACTTACCAATAATGCCAAGGCACACGTATGTCGAGGAAAGAAAAAATGTCACATTTGTCACCACATCGTGGACTTGGAACACCAATGCTACGTGCAAAAATACCAACCCCCAACAGAGAAAGAGGACGGTCACAAGAAGAAAAGCAATTTCATCTTTTTCGATTTCGAATGCATGCAAGAGACTGGCATTCACATTCCTAATTTCTGCGTGGCTCATCGAGCGTGCGAGAAGTGCATTCAAGAACCTATCTTCAGTCATTGCCCTCACTGCAGCAAGATTCCAGGAGGGCGTGAAAATATCTTTCGGGGACCAAACACGTTAGCCGATTTTGCCCAATGGGTCTTAGACCCCGTCGACAAGACGTGGAGCCAAGAGGACATCGAACGTTACGGAGATTGTCATCGTCATGCCACGGTGATGGCTCACAATTTCTCCGGATACGATGGACAGTTTCTTTTGAGGTACTATACGGAACAAGGCACCGAGCGTCCTAAAGTGGCTTTGAACGGAGCCAAAATCATTTTCATGCAAGTGGGACAAGTGCAGTTTAAAGATTCGATGAGCTATTTGGCCATGCCTTTGAGTCGAATGCCTAAAACGTTTGGAATGACAGAAATAGCTAAAGGGTACTTTCCACACTTTTTCAATACGGAAGCCAATCAACACGCCGTTCTACCCCATTTGCCTGAGGCTCACTATTACGACCCCGACAACATGCGTACCGAACAACGAGAAGCTTTCTACGCTTGGTACCAGGCTCACGCCTCGGACCCTTTCGACTTTCAGGAAGAAATGCTAAAGTATTGTCGTTCCGACGTGGACATTTTACGGCGTTGCTGTGGAAAATTTCGAGAACTGTTCATGGAACACGGAGGGGTCGATCCTTTGAAAGAAGCTTGCACCATTGCCAAAGCGTGTTCCTTAGTGTACCGCCAACGATTCATTCCTGAAAACACCGTAGCTGTCATCAGCCCTCAAACGACCCACTATGTCAAGCGTCAATACTCGGTCAAAGCCCTACGCTGGTTACATTACTTGTGCGACAAGGAAGATAAATGGATTCAGCATGCCCGCAACGGAGGGGGTGAAAAGACCATCGGAACGTATTCGGTCGATGGCTGGGACTTAGAAAACCCCAAGATTGTGTACGAGTTTAACGGCTGCTTATTTCACGGATGTCCCGTCTGTTACCCTGACCGTGACACTAAAAATCAGTTTTTACAACGGACCATGGAAGACTTGTACCAGGACACTTGTCAGCGGCGCCTAAAGTTAGAACAGGAAGGATACCAAGTGGTGGAAATGTGGGAACACGAGTACGATCACCGTATGAAAACCGATCCCGAGTTTAAACGCCTCGTGGAAAGTTACCAGTTCATGGACCCGCTGAACCCGAGGGATAGTTTGTACGGAGGAAGGACCAATGCCACCTGTTTGCTGTACCAAGCCGACGAAGAGAAAGGAGAAGAAATCAAATACTTGGACGTGTGTTCGCTGTATCCCTACGTGTGCAAATATTGTCGCTTTCCCGTAGGGCACCCGCAATTGCTGACGGAACACATCGACCTGAAAAAAATTCGACAATACGAAGGCTTGATCAAGTGTAAAGTTTTGCCTCCCACGAACCTATACCATCCCGTCTTACCTCACCATTGTCAAGGCAAACTGATGTTTCCCTTGTGCCGAAACGTGCAACCAAGACCAGCCTTGCCATCACACCCAGGAAGAACGGGCCTTGACGGGAACCTGGGTCAGCGTAGAATTGTTCAAAGCTCTGGACATGGGATACCAACTGTTAGAAGTGTACGAAATTTGCCACTTTCCCAAGACACAACAATACCACAAGGGTGACCCCACGCAGAAAGGCATTTTCGCCGACTACGTGGATGCCTTTTTGAAACTGAAGCAAGAAGTCAGCGGCTATCCTTCCTGGTGTCACACTCCCGAAGACCAAATAAAATTCAAAGAGAAATACTATGAACAAGAAGGCATCTCTTTAGACCACATCGAAAAAAACGAAGGCAGGCGATCGTTTGCCAAAGTGATGTTAAATTGCTTGTGGGGTAAAATGGCGCAACGACCGTGTTTACCCAAGACGGAATATTTGACAGAACCTTTCCGCTACTTCCAGATGATTCACGACAAAACTAAATACATGAAACACGTGGACGTCGTTCGAGATGATTTGATCTTGGTCAATTACGAAGAAGATCTGGACTTTGTACAAGACGACCCTTTTGGAAATGTCATCATTGCGGCTTACGTGACAGCTCATGCTCGCTTAAAATTGTACGAAGCTTTAGAACTGTTAGAAGAACGCGTCCTGTACTTTGACACGGACAGTTGCATTTACATCCATCACCCGATTCGACATCACCCTAACATCGAAGGAGACCGTTTAGGAGCCTGGACAGACGAGCATCCCGACGACAAGATTCTAAGTTTCGTCAGTGGCGGTCCCAAAAATTACGGCTACGAATACCGGGACAAACAAGGAGAAGTGCACACAACGTGCAAAGTGAAAGGACTGACTCTGAATCATCGTACCAGTCGAGTGGTCAACTTTGGGGTATTGAAAGAAGCCTTGCAATCGGGAGAGGATGGAAACTTTAAAGTGACCACTTATCAACCGAACAAGATTGTACGTTTACCCACTCACCACATCGTCAGTCGACCCTTGGAAAAAGTTTATCAAATTGTATACCAGAAACGAGTTCGACTTCCCAATCACTTTACGTTGCCGTACGGTCACGTCGGTATTGGTCTGTATATAAAAAAGGAACCCTAGGGAAGATCGATAGTTCATTGTGACTACCAAGACCGAGCGAACAAGATGAATACTTTGAAAGAGGCATCGTTCCAGTTTGGGGATTGTAAAAAAGTTGTATCTTCCTCTAGTGTGACTAATACTGGATGGATAAGACCCATGCATTGCGACGGAAAATGTCCGGAAGGAAACTGCGATTGTCCATGTGGTTACCATTGTAATTGCGTAACGGAGTTTGCAGACGAGTGCGATTGTGAGCCTTGCGATGGATACGATGCTGTACCTTGTGACCTGAGCGATGCCGTAAAGCATCATGGGAACTTTAGTGCCCCTACCCCTATCATGGAAAGTGATGCTGTGCGTGTCAAACCTGTGGGATGCGAAAGCGATGCCGCTCGTCCTCTTGGACATTTTACTGGGTTTCGTTTTAAAGGGGAATGTTCACCTTCACGTCTACCCCCCTACGGATGTCATCCAGCCCTGAGGAAACTCCTGTTCCTGTCACCCAACCCTCATCGAAACGAACCTGTGAAAAACGAATATTCGTTTCCTGTGCGTTTGTCGGAATACTGCGACTTTGAAAATCGTCTTCAATCGTTCAAAGGAAAATGGCCAAAGTATCTGGGAGGACCGACCCCTGAAGAATTAGCCAGAGCCGGATTTTTCTACTTGGGCGAAGGAGATAAAGTCAAGTGCTTCAGTTGCGGTGTGTCACTTCACCACTGGGAACCGCAAGATTCGGCCTACGTTGAACATGCTCGATGGTCACCGAATTGTCATTACTTACCCTTAGTGGGACCGAGACATTGAAGTAACTTACCATGTCGTTGACGAAGAAGAAACCAGATTGGTTAGGAGTCAAATGTTGGACATCACCGAGACCAGTATTTAAACTTCATTTCAAAAACGATATTGAATCATTACCTAAAGAACTACAAGAGAAGATTTACAAAGAAGTTTGGCAGGGGTTTGCCAGAGTGAAATCTCAATGGGTCACTGTAGAACTTTTGTGTCGAGAAATTCATAAGATGAAAGTGAAAAAAGTCAACCAGTGTGTTAGATTTCTTTGGGTCAAGGGTGCATTCCTCCTATTGTATCGCTTTAGACCGTTTACATCAAAAGAGTTCAGTGACATTCTTGGACGTTACCCTGAATGGCAGTGGTCAGAAATTACTCACTATGTGGATTACTTTTGTGAATTGTACGGACTGACCTATTCATGAATACTTTACAAGAGAACATTCGTGCTTTGCCTGTGGAGTTGAGAGAAAGGATTTACCGAGAGCTGGTCAAAATACAAGTGAAACGTAAAGAACAATTGCATCCGTTACGTCACCGGTGTTTGAACCACTGGTACCTGAATGCTATACAAGGACTGATTGAGTTGAAACTGTTCCATTGGACAGACATTGATCAACGACCTCCTGGTTATAACAAGGATTGGTTTGGTATTGACGATTCTATCTACTACATTGTAAACGTACTGCATCGAATTCCAGAGGAAGAGTTAACGAATTATCAACATCTTTCACGCAATGTCAACTTGGTGAAAGAGGAAACTTCTGAACGAATTGTAACGTGTAGATTAGTGGCGAAACGATTTAGATTCGACAATGAATTAAAACCATGTTTGTGCAAACAGTACATTTCTTGTGTCAGACCAAAGAGGATTTAGTATGACCTATTCATGGATACTTTGCTAGAGAACATTCGTGCATTGCCTGTGGAATTGAGAGAATGCATTTACCGAGAGCTGGTCAAAATACAAGTCAAACGTAAAGAACAATTGCATCCGATACGCCACCAGATCTTTAACCACTGGTACCTGAATGGTATAAGAGAACTGATTCGTCAGAAATTCTTTCAATGGTCAGACATTGTTCAAAACTTTGAGGTCGCTAATGATCGACATGTTCATGATTATGGTTACTTCGAGATTCACCTAGTGCAACGCATTGAGGAAGACAAGGTAAAGGATTACCAACATTTGTTACGTGGAATCTACTTAGAGGAAGAGGAAACACCTAAACGAACTCTGACGTTTCGGTTACAGTATGCAAGATTTAGATTCCCTACTGGAGAACGAAGATCTCTGGCTAGAAAGTACGTCTATTGCATCCGAAAAAAAGAGAATATAAAAACAGGCTGCCATGCCACGGTTTATGTCACATGTCATCCAACAGATTCCGTGGAAGGAACTCAATGACCATATTCAAACCGTGGATCATTACCATCAATTATTACAAGAACTGTATCCGTTCAATTTGGGACGACAAGTGGTGTGTGTCTTAGTGACTTGTTTTCTGGGATTTCGTTTACCAGCCGATTCTTTGTGGACTCTTTACGATCAGTACTTACCACCTCCATGGCCTTAAATGGTCACGAAAAACTTCTTTTGCTCAAAGCCTTGCGTTTTCATCTGGATACTTCTCGACCTCAACAGGAAAAAAAGATTCGTCAACTTTTAGCTACCCAAGACGTGTATGACGATGTGTGTGTAGCTTGTGACTTACATCCCCATTGGACAGATGTCCGTGCCTGGAAAGAATGGGGTTTTGAGGCTTGGACCCAAGAAGTGGCCCAGTATGCACGAGAGTTGTTCAAGGAAAAAAGTTACTTTTCAACCCGTGTTAGTGACGGTGCCAGAAGAACCCGTCACTCAGGACAGGACTGTCGTGGACAGACCTGAAAGACCCTTTCGGGAGGACACTTGTGTGACCTTACCCCCTACTATAGAACTGGTTAGAACATTACCCAAAACATGTTGTACAGACACTTGTGTTTATTCCACGTTCATCGTTATCATGTGCCTCTTATTCTTGTACTTAAGCCTTTGGCTTTTATGTATTTTTGTCTTTCATATTCATGTTTGATAAAAAAACATTCAATAAACGTGTTCTGAAAAAGTATATAAACTCTTGTCTTGTTTGTTTTCGTGTCACAAGTGACATTTCTCACACCATGGCTACCTCTGCTGTCTCTGCTCCCTCTTCCTCTACTGTCAAAGTCATCGACGAACACTTAGATCGTGCCAGTTGGGAGGCTTTGTATCTTCGCCATCCCTTTAACATGCTCATTGCTGGACCTAGCGGTTCAGGCAAAACCGAATTCGTCAAACGTTTGATCGAACATAAACATTATTTGATCGATCGACCCCCTCAACGGATCGTGTGGTGTTACAAAGAGTGGCAATCGGCGTACAGCCTCTTGCAAGAAAGTCAAGGCGATTCCATCATGTTTGTGGAAGGCATTCCTAAAGAAGACGATGGCATCGTCTCTGACTCCCGTCTAACCCATTTGGTCATTTTCGACGACATGTTAGGAGAAGACGAAGAAGAAATTAAACTGTGGTTCACGCGCAAAGGGCATCACCGTAATGCCAGTGTCGTTTACATCACCCAAAATTTGTTTCAACAAAGTAAAGCCCATCGCACCATCAGTCTCAATGCGCATTACGTGGTCTTGTTTAAAAGCCCTCGAGATAAATCGCAAGTGCAAGTCTTAGCCAAACAGTTAGGAACGCCTTGGCTGACTCAGGCGTACGACGATGCCACTCAAACGCCACACGCCTATTTACTCGTCGATTTGAAACCTACGACCCCCGAGGATTTGCGATTTCGTACCCACTTTTTTCACCACTGGTGCCAAGACGGAGGGCCTGTCCTGTACACGTCTCCGTCCTCGACTTCATTTCACTCCCCATGAAAAAAATCTATAAAAACCTCAGACCCTTTTTCGTCTGTCTCACACAGTGTGAACATGACGTCCCTTCAGTCGCATCTTCCCGTCAAATTGATTCGTGCCTTGTATGGCATCAGTCGAGAAAAAGATCCACAAACACGAGCTCGTGTCTTAGAAGCTAGTCTCAAAGAAGTCTTACGATGGTTCACGGTGACGGCACGTCAAATACTCCAAGGAATCATTCAGATTCCTCATCAAACCCAACGCTTTTTCGATCGAAACAAAGTCGCTTTGGTCCAACTGGCCGATCCCCGCATCGACACTCAAACCAAAAAACAAATCATTTTGAAACCTGGAGGGAGCGGTACTCTAGGAGGGGTCATCATTCGCTCACTCTTAAGATGGGATCCTAATGCCCCCAAAGTTAACCCCAAGACAAAAGTCCAACGAAGCCCCAAGAAGAAAAAGAAAAAGACCATGTCCCCAAGAAGAATAACTTCTCCAGTGGCAGGACCCTCCTCTTACCAGACACCACCCCGGAAAAAGAAAAGAAGCCCCCAGAAAAAGAAACAGAGAAAAAGTCCCCAGAAAAAGAAAAGTCCACAGAAGAAAACTAGTCGCAAGAGAGGCACTTCGGCCAGGACGCAACCTTACACTCGCAAACCACGACCTGCCACAACGGTGACTGTGTCTCCGGCAGCCTCACGTTTATCCACTTCTCCGTTGATGTCACCAGGAACTGAAGAGTACTTGGAGACGTTGATCACACCAAGAACTTCTCCGTTGATGACCCCCAAAAGAACTTCCCCAGTGGCAGGACCCTCCCATTTAGCGGCAGTGGCTGCTGCTCACAAAGTACCTTCTCCCAAAATCAAAGTCCATGAAAGATCGGGCATGTTACAAAGTTTACTGGATTTGTCCAAGCAAGAACTGGCTCGATTTAGTCCGTTACGTACCCCTGCACGACGTGTCATGCCTGTCCTCAAACTGATACGCCGTAAAGACAATCAATGGCGACGCGTTCCAGTATAAAAAAGGCCTGTGACCGAGTAGGGTATCAGTGTTTTTTGGTGCTCCTAAAGACTCAAAGATGTCACCCTCCAGAAAACCCCAAGGAAAGAAAAGGAAAGGACTGCCACCACGTTTAGCCAAACATGGGGACCTGTTATCTGTCCTGTCCAAAGCTTCTCCACCTCTACGAAAAAAACTCTTTCAAACGGCCTCCAAAGAGGTCATCGATACCGTGTGCGAATGTTGTTTGAACGTTTTGAAAGGCACGATCCCTTTGTCCAAACACCAGAAACAATGCTTAGGCAAACATCGTCACGTTCTTCGGAAAATGGTTCAAAAGAAAATACCCATTCGTCAAAAAAAGAAGATGTTAGTCCAACGTGGAGGTATTTTACCTCTCTTGTTAGGCCCCATACTGAAAGGAGTCTTGGGAACCATGTTGGGAGGACTGGTGGGAGCAAGATAAAAAGGCCCTCGGAAGTCCCAAGATCTCAGAATCGACCCCTGACAACCCCATGGAAGGACGGAAACTAGCTTTAGTGCCTTACAAACGATGGATGGAATACCATCGGTGGCAAGAACAACGCACCCCGCATTTACCTCCCAATCCCAATTTGAGCGAGATGTCCCAGTTACAACACGAATTGCAATCCTTGATGGATCGCCAAGATTTGTCCGAAACAGAAAAATCGCAAAAGTACGGTCAACTCTTGCAAAGACTGCAACTCTTTCACCAGAAAGCTTTAGACGAAACAGCTTTACCCACTCTAAAAGATTTTAAGACCTTGATGAAAAGTCCAGCACCATCACCAGTACCAGTACCACCAGTACCAGTGACCAAGACAGAAAAAGGAAAAGAAGAAGAAGAAGAAGGGTTTCAAACTTCACCAGAAAAAGTACGCAAGTTAACAACACCACCTACCTCCAGAATTGGATGGATTAAAAAGATGATGGCCACCCCTTCTTCCTCACATGAGAAAAAGAAAGTGAAGACAGAAGTGAAGACAGAAGTGAAACAAGAACCGATATCCCCCGCTCAGACATCCTCCTCCTCCTCCTCTTCAACACCTATTGCTGGCCGCACACGCAAAGCATTGCAATCCAAGAAAATACCCCAAGAGAAAAAGTGTAGCCTCTTCCAAGAGTGGGTGCCTTATTAAGACACCAATCAACACAAAAAATGGAAAAAGTCTTAGCTAGCATTTACTACGATCCCTCGCATCCTGCAGGTTACGCAGGAGTTCAAAAATTGTATCGTGCTGCCAAAACGCGACTGAAAAGTCTCCGTTTACCTCAAGTGCAACGATGGTTACAAGAACAAGCTACCTACACTTTACACAAACCCATTCGACGCAAGTTTGCCAGAAGTCGCACCCGAGTCGAAGGCATCGATCATCAACGGCAAGCCGATTTAGCCGATGTCTCTCATTTGGCCAGCTACAATCGTGGCTACAAATATTTGTTTTGTGTCATCGACGTCTTTTCCAAATTTGCCTGGGTCGTGCCTTTGACTTTCAAATCGAGCAGCGAGTTAGTGCGAGCCCTGCAACGGGTGTTGAAACAAAGCGGTCGTCACCCTCTTCGATGGCAAACGGACAAAGGCACCGAATTTCTGAACCAAGCTTTCCAAAAAGAATTAAAGAAACGTGACATTCATTTTTTTACCACCGAGAATCCCGAAACCAAAGCCAGCATCGTGGAACGTTTTCAACGCACTTTGAAAGAACGCATGTGGAAATATTTTACGCATCACCACACTCTGAAGTACATCGACATCTTATCGCACCTGGTGCAAGCGTACAACCAATCTTACCATCGAAGCATCGGACGTGCCCCGCAAGACGTGACTCCCGACAACGAAGTGCTGGTGTTCGAGCGTCTGTTTGGTACGTCCCCGACGAGGGCTGTCCCCAAGAAAAGTGGAGAGTTGGCCGTAGGAGATTGGGTGCGCATTGGCAAAACCAAACGCACTTTCGACAAAGGTTACTTACCTAATTGGACGACCGAACTGTTTCGCGTCACTGGACGAGTACATGGCCGTCATCCTGCCGTTTATAAATTGGAAGACATGAACGGAGAAGTACTCAAAGGAACGTTTTATTTGCCCGAGTTACAACGTGTCACCAAAAAAGAAGACGACGTGTACGACATCGAAAGCATTCTCGAACGCAGAACCCGTAAAGTGGGCAAACGACGTGTCAAAGAAGTCAAAGTACGTTGGAAAGGATATCCACCCGGTTTCGATTCTTGGATCGACGCTTCGCAAGTCATCGACTATAAAAAGAAGAAGTGACCATCATGCCCTTTCACACAGCAGCAGACGCAGCTACGTCGACCACTCCTTCTTCCCCTAGTTCTTCTGTGCAAGATTTACAAAAACAACCCTTGTGGGTGTGGTGTGGAGAACGTGTGCCTAAAACGCAAATCGTCTTTTTCTGCCAAATCTTCGTGGTGTATTGTGTCATCGGGGCAGCCATCGCCAATTTGAATTTGCAACAAGGAGACAAACAATTGTGGACCATTTTATTGAGCAGTTGCATCGGTTACCTGCTTCCCAATCCCTCCCTGAAATTCTCCTCGAACGGGAACGTTGTGTCCAGTGCCAGTGCCAGTCACCACTCCAACAACCACAACCAGAACCCCATTTTGGGCGGAGACACGCCTCTGACATCCAGTAATATCCCCTCGGACAGCCACAGAACTCTGGAATTATGAGTCACCAAAACCAATTTTACTTAACCTTACCCAGTGACAGTTCCATGGAGGTGTTTCCCCACAACACGTTGTGCTGTTACACAGCCAAATTACCTCAAGCCATCCCCTTAGATCACGAAGCCCATTGGGAAGTGGCTTTAGTAGAAATAATTCACCCAACCCAAGTCCACAATGTCATTGCTCAGCAAAATTGGTTTAAGGTGGAAGTTCATGACAAACAATTGCAAGAGGAGTTGGATAAGATTGGCACATATACCAATAAAACCTATGATGAGAAAACTAAAACGACCACCTACAACTTGTTGATTCCCCCAGGCTATTATTTCAGTGGTCATCATTTGGTCAGCGCCATAGCCTCCAAGTTTAATGGCGTGTTCCATAAAGCTTTGGGGAATGTCCAAAAAAGTGTCACCCTGGAATACCACAAAATAGCTCGTCGCTTTCTGATGAAATTTTCTGAGGGGTCCAAAAAATTCATGTCTTTCTTATTTTGTCCTGAATTGTTTGACATATTGGGCGGTGACACGGAGCTGAGGAAGATAGGAGAACAAAAAAAAGCCCCGAATTACCAGTCATTCATGACAACGACTCTTTTGCAAGGTATTAACGTTTCCCTGTAGAACTGAACCAGGGACTGAATTTGATCTTCGTGTACTCCGATGTGGTGGAATACAACGTGGTGGGACACACCTCCGTGCCGTTACTGCGTGTCATTCCTTTCAAAGTGGATTCTGCCACAAACGCTGACGAGGAAGGTGGAAACACTTATCACGTCCACCGCGAATTTGTCCATCCTCACTATTTGCCGGTCAGCAACTCATATTTGGACACGGTCAACATTACTATAAAAGGAGATTTGGGACAAAATATTCCATTCACCAAAGGAAAAGTCACGGTGAAACTCCATTTTCGAAAACGGTTCTCTCACGATTCGTAAGTAAGTCATGTATCCAGTGTACCAAGGGGTGGCTCGACAGCGAGGACACGGTTTAGGAGACATGTTAAAATCGGCCTTTCGTTCGGTGGCCCCGGTGTTGAAACCGATGGTGACACGCGGATTGCACGCCTTGAAAGATGCGGCACTGACACAAGGCAAAGAATTTCTCCAAAATGTCATCATCGACAAACAAAACCCTAAAGAAGCCTTCATGAGGGCAGGCAAAAATGTCTTGCTGCAAACGGGCAAAGACATTTTAGGCCGACGAGACACACCTATAAATGCCCTGCACGCTACCGAGTCAGGCATTCAGCAAGGACAAGGCAGAAAGAGACGACGAAGAAGAAAACACCCTTTCACCAGACTTCAAGCGAGAAAGGCCAAGAAAAGAAGAACCGTTCGAGACTTAGACGTTTTCGATTATTGAAACACAGAACAAAATGATGCACCCAGAGTCTTGCGCTTGTTCCAAGACGGAACTGGATCTGTTTGCCATGCCCCCCACCATGATGACCATGCAAGAATCCCAATGGGTGGAATTTCATCCCGTCTCCTCATTGACCGATTCCGCTCCCATCGAGTTTGAAATCAAAGGACAGCCCGAAGATTACATCGATCTGAATAGCAGTTACTTGTACTTGAAAGTCCAAGTTCTAAAAAAAGATGATAAAGGAGTAGAAGACGATGATAATATAGCTCCCGTCAACAATTTCATGCATTCCTTGTTCAGCTCAGTGGATTTGTACTTGAATAACAAACTGGTCAGCAGCAGCATGGATACTTACCCTTACCGTGCCTACCTGGAAAATCTCTTGACGTACGGAATAGATGCCAAGACAAGTCATCTCAATGCCTGTGTGTTGTGGGTAGATGACACAGCGGGGAAGTTCGACGAAATAGATCCAAGCAATGAAGGCTTTGAGGCAAGAGAAAATAAAATCTTAAACAAGAAAAGTTTAGAACTGATGGATCGTTTGCATTTGGACATGTGGTTGCAAGAGAAATATTTGCTGAACGGGGTCAATGTTCGCTTGAGACTGAATCACAGCAGTGCCACTTTCCATTTGCAGGCTGCTGATCTTGCTAAGGCTCCTAAAAGCATAATCCAAGAAGCCAAACTCTACGTACGACGCGTAGAAGTGTTACCCAAAGTGGGTAACGACATCAGTCAAACGTTGAGCAGAACGACCGCCAAGTATCCCATACGACGACGTGGAAGTGAAAACGTTCACCATTCCTGCTGGACAGCATTCCATGATCGAAGATCATCTGTTTCAAGGACAGCTAGCCAAGCGTTTAATCCTTGGTATGGTCCTGAATTCAGCCTTCAACGGAGCCATCAAAGAAAATCCTTTCAACTTTCAACACTTCAACGTGAAGAAAATCGAAGTCAGTCGTGATGGCAAGACCTTGTGTACCCGACCTTTCGAACCTGATTTTGCCAACAACAATTACTTGAGATCGTACTTGTCCCTGTACGAAGCCACCGGCCAGTTAGGAACCAACACCAGTCACGGCATTGATTACAACGAATATGACGGAGGCTATGCTTTGTGGGCTTTCGATTTCACTCCAGACCAAGGCAGCGACGAGGGACATTTCCACCCTATAAAATCTGGCCAGATTCGTGTGGAACTTCAGTTTGCAAATCCTCTGCCAGCAACAGTGAACGTCATCCTGTATGCAGAATTCGATAATACCATAGAAATCAACAGTTTGAGAGAAGTCATTCTAGATTATTAGAAAGCCATGGAAGACTGTTATCCCTCTTTACCTAGTGAAGAAACTTTGGAGATGGAATGTAAGGAGACCGTGGAAGGAGAAGAAGATATCATGATGAAGTCGAGATGGCCAGAACAAGAAGCCCATTTAGTCTCCTGTTTTGCCAAACACTTGGTCGACAAAATAACAGAACTGATTAAGAAAAATTGCTATGGATGTCAAAACGATCATCCCAGTCAAATTCAACACGATAAATGCCTGATGTTGAGTCAAGAAGAAAAATTGGACGAGTATCTGGACGAAGCTTGGAGTCTCATCTCGAACAAAGACGTGTTGCACCAGTGGTATAAAGACTTGCGTGAACATTCTTGTCCACCATTAACCACTCAAGAGATCCATCGTATCGAAACTCTCCTGAATCAGAGTGAGGAAACAGAACGAATAACCGTTTATTCGTCAGACATTTTCAAGCAAAAAGTCAGGATCGAATTGACGACGTATTATTACCTGTGAAGAAGAAAAAAACACAAATCAATGGATACCTGGGAACTTTATTACCTTTTGAACCACAGTTCGTATACGGCTTCTTGGAATCCTGTCGTCTGTGCTAAAGATGAACTCCCTCATCGCAAACCTAAAGACCATCAAGCTTACGTGATCAACACGGACGACAGTCATCTCCCAGGAACCCACTGGGTAGCCGTCTACTTTCCTCAAGAAGGATGTGTGGAATATTTCGATTCGTACGGATTGCCCCCTTTGGAAGACGATATCATCGACTTTATGAGAAGAAATGCTCAAACCACCCGATTCAATAACGTGAAATTACAAGGCACAGATTCCTTGGTGTGTGGACAGTACTGTGTGTATTTTCTGCATCATCGCAGCCTCGGCTATTCCTTAGAACATTTAGTGACTCATTTCGATCCTCGTTCTTCTGCTAGAAACGATGTGAAAGTAGATCGATGGTTTTGTGACCATTATGCTTATCTTTTGTCTCAAGCTAGGAAACGTAGTGTCCATCAATGGCCTAATGATTTCCAACAGTGGAAATCACAATTTCATTCACAACGTTGTCAGCCCTGTTCAAAGTAGATTGTCTATTGAGAAAAAAAATGTTTGTGATTTGAAAAAAATTGTTTGATGTTATAGTGTTGGATTATTGTTAAAAAATGTTAGAGTTGTTGTTGGTTAGTGTTAAGTGATTTTTGAATAAAAAATGATGTGTTTTGAAAAAATGCCTTTGTCTTTTGTTTAGCTATAAGAATGTTGGATTGATGCTCTTTCATTTCTTACTATCCCTCTCATGACACTCACTGAACGTTGCGACTCGAAAACCGTGTGGGGGATGTTTTCCTTCACGTCCGCGCTTTGACTTTAAGAACCGGGGTTGTTTCCAGTCTAACCATCCATTGTCGACTCATCCTCCTACGAAGATGTGCTCCAAACTAGCTAAGCTCAACGAAGCCTACGTGAATTTGCATAGGGTCAGACACAGTCTGATACCGAAGCCAGAAGAAATAGAGAATGTGAGAATGTTAAAAATCACTGAAGACCTGATAGAAGAGCTCTTCAGAGAAGAAATGAACAGGGAAAAAGAAGAATGGACAGAGAAGTACAGACTTCAGAAACAGCAGCAACAACAGCAACAACAGCAACAGCAGCAGCAGCAGCAGCAACCTGAACCTGACAGAGGCTTTGTCGATTGTCGTATCGACACCAAAGAGTTCTTCTTCTCTTTCCGAAGAAGCAGACCTATCGCCAGAAAGTCTATCCTCAGAGGACATCGCATTCTTAGAAACTAAAAAGAGAATGCCATAGCAAAACAAAAAAACAGCCCTTTTCAGGGCTACCCAATACTCTAGAAAAGAAATAACCATCGATTTGCCAATGTGTGTAGGTAGAGTAGTGTGTATATAAACACTAACTCTTTTATAAAAAATGTGAGAGTATGTGTTTGTGTGTTTGTGTGTTTGTAAGAGCTCACGTAAGTTGGTGTGGATAGTAGATTAAAATGATGTCTTTTTTGGTGTCTGAGGTGTATATTTGGGGTTAGATTGGATTGCTTTGCGTATGTGGATAGTCTATTGAAGTGATTTATGAAAAAATTTTAAAATAGTGATGGGGAGCATAAAAAGTGAGTGAGTGTTTCTTTTAGGTCCTCGCGTTGTTGTTGTTTTTGGTCATGATCTAGGTAAGATCAATTTTATGTTATTAGGGGGATGTTTTCCTTCACGTCCGCGCTTTCACTATAAATTGAAACTCGTTCGGCAGTCCAGCTACCCTTGTTGATTGATCAACACCAAAAATGAACACGAGACTGGAGAAACTGTTGGAACTTCATGTGCATCTGGAATATGCCAGGCGCATATTAAATGAACTGGCCGCGGAAGCCATTGTCGAGGAGGGAAGGATAAGAGAGGAGGAAAGAAGAAACAAAGAAGAGGAGGAGAGAAGATATAAAGAAGAAGAGGAAAGAAGATACAAAGAGGAGGAGAGAAGATACAAAGAAGAGGAGGAGGAAAAGGAGAGAAGAAAAAATTTCAGAATCCCAGAGAGCGAAAATTGGGATTCTGAAGCGACATATCCTGCCTCTGCTCTCTCCCCCCAAAAGGTAAAAAGTAATTGGGGGATAAGATGTGTATGTGGCGCCAGGCCTGGAAGGTGCCACCATTAACCAGGTGTCCATGAAGTTCCAAACAAAACAGCCCTTTTCAGGGCTACCCAATACTCTAGAAAAGAAATAACCATCGATTTGCCAATGTGTGTAGGTAGAGTAGTGTGTATATAAACACTAACTCTTTTATAAAAAATGTGAGAGTATGTGTTTGTGTGTTTGTGTGTTTGTAAGAGTAAAGGTATGTTTGTGAGAATAGTAGATTATGGGTTTCTTTATTGATTCTTAGCGTATGTAGAGAGTATAGTTAGGGTTATATTATATGAAATGAGAAAGTAGGGGATGTTTTCCTTCACGTCCGCGCGTTGTTGGGTCATGATCTAGGTAAGATCAATTTTATGTTTTAGGGGGATGTTTTCCTTCACGTACGCGCTTTCAGTATAAAACTAACAGTGTTGGCCATTGGAACCCATTCTACGGAATAAGCAAACAAGAAGATGCCAGCAGCTTCAGCTTTATACAACGATCTTATGGGAAGTTGGTATTGGATGGTAGATGGATTGAGTGTAGTAGAAAGGGTTGAACAGGAATGGAGGTATGCAGTGACAAAAGACTTCGTCTCAAGACAAGTAACCAGCCTCCACTTATCCGTAAATATTGTAAAAGAAATGATAGAGGATGAGGAGAAGAGAATCAGAGGTTTAATTAACCCACCGTATGTCAAAGTGGGTAAGTTAAAAGAAGCGATAGATCATGTGACGAGTGCAAGGTGCTTTCTAGAAGACATTGTAGAATGGACAGATTGGTGTTTCGCGAAGTGGGGGTTAGAAAAACTTAAGAAAGCTGAAGAACTAATGAGGAATGTGCTGACCGAAGAGGTCAAGAAGATCAAAGAAAAGTGGTCAAAGGAAGGAAAAGAAGAAGAAAATAGAAAAAAAAAAGGATGAATTCGAAAAACTGAACACAAACTGGATGAAAATCCAAGAGAAGTTCCGGGCTATGGGCCACCCGGACTGGCTGCCGGAAACAGAAAAGAAAAAGAAGAAAGGAATGATGGACAAAATAAGAGGATGGTGGAAGAAGTTAAGAAGTTAAAAGAAGAAGAAGAAAAACCCAAAGGCCCTTTTCAGGGCCAGCCATATATCTCGAAAAGAGATAGCCTTTCCATTGCCTACCCTTTTTAAAATTTTTTTTAAAATTTTTTTTAAAAAAAAAAAAAAAAGCAAACAAAAAATCCCATGTTAAATTTCCCTTGTCGCTAGACAAGCCCAAAGTCTATTCCCCATGTTAAATTTCCCTTGTCGCCAGAGTGACCCACGATTTTTCTCCATGTTAAATTTCCATTGTCGCTAGAGTGACCCAGGGGTCTCTGTAATGCTAATTCCCATTGTCGCTAGGGTGCCCCACTTTACTACATGTATAATACACGCTTATTAGAAGAAAAGAAAATAAATTACAAAAAAAAAAAAAAAAATTACAAAGATAAATGTAATCAACATATATACTCGTATAATTTATAGCTGTCAAAGTGGTTATCAGAACTCAATTTATTTAATACAAATATAATAAAAATATGGTGTGCATTACGGTTACTATCAAGTATTTTATAAATAATTAATCAAGTTATATTGATAATTAATTACAAATTCAATTTCATTTTTAAAGAGTTAGTAAACTTATTTTTATGTTATTAGATTATACTTTTACCAATTAAGATTTTCTGCAAAGTAAAATAATATGAAATATTCATATCTAATTGTAAACAGGGGACATAATTCAGAAAAAAAATTAAAAATTAATAAAAAATTACTAAATGTCATATAGTGTTTTTGAATTTAGACCTTTTGGATATACCGTATTAAGACGGTGAATCCAATAGGTTTCCTTTAGTAGACGTTCCATTTCAGAATCAGCTTTAACAATAGGTTGGAAGGAGAAATCTTGCAATGTATGGGAATTTTTGTTAAAATGTGCGGCAACATGAGATGAAAATGATTGATCGATATAATTTTTTATATCTGATCTATGTTGGTTCATACGTTTAGATATGTGTTGACTGGTTTGTCCAACATATTGGATGCCACATTTTTTGCACGTTATCAAATAAATAACATTTGATGTTGCACAATTAATGTCACAACGCATATTAAAAATTTCTTTCGTATTATTACTATTGAAAGAAGTATTTTCATTAATAAATGAACAGTGTGAACATCTAGGTCTATTACATTTAGTTGATGATCCTATTTTATATGATGGTTTTTCTAATTTGGAATTAGTTAGGAAATTTTTCAGATTTTTAGTCCTTTTATAAGCAAGTGTGGGTTTGCTTTCGTGTAGCGATTTAACACCTGGTTTACATGATAAGTTTAATAAATCCCAATATTTATTGATAATCTTACCTATATTAGGCAAACTTGGATTATATTCAATAACAAAATGAATGATATCTTCATTTCTATTTTTGATTTTATATTGTAAAGATTCAAGCTGTGTAAGAGAAGATACCTTTTGGAAAGCAGTATTAATGATGTCAATAGGGTAATTTCTATTTAAAAAATGCTGACCTAGCTCTGTCAAAGATGATTTAAAAACAGCATCATCCGAAATAATGCTTCTGTATCTTTTTGCTTGACTATATGGTATCCCATTTTTACATGATTTAGGATGGCATGAAGAATATTCAACATATTGATGAATATTCGTGTTTTTAACATGAACCATGGTAGTAATTTCATTATTTTCATTTTTCATGACATCAACGTCCAAGAATGAAACTTTAGTTTTAGAGACATTGAATGTAAATTTTATTGTTGGATGTAATTTGTTTAAACTGTCTATAAAGTAATAAAGGTCTTCTAATGAATAACTCCAAATCATAAAAATATCGTCTAAAAACCTTAACCATACATCCGGTTTTAAGAGGCATTTATTTAGAAAATCATTTTCTAATTTTCCCATAAATAAAGATGCATAAGCAGGTGCCATAGGACTACCCATTGCTGTTCCCATTTTTTGGAGATAGTTTGTATTACCAAATTGAAAAAAGTTATTTTCGAGCAAAAGTTTTATATATATATGCACACAATGATTGTGTAATAACATGTCAACATCGTAGAATGTCTTTACAATGCTATCTGCTGATTAACTTTGCAATCAAAGGTTGAGATTGTATCCATACAGAACCCAAAAATGCATTAATTAATAGATACAAATTATAAACAACAAATCAGGCTTGTGTAACTCCATGGCGTATCTTTGTGTGTGCTAATAACACTCTGTTCAGGTGCACTGGATCCAGCAAGGGATCACGTGTGTCAGGGATTGATTAAGATAAATGCAATAAACTGACAATAAAAAATGCGTAACTAGTATCTGGATGGTCTGCGCGCTTTCGACTCTTTAATGAGTCCTTTTCAAAGACAAATACAAAACATAGACAAGACAAACAAATAAAACAGATAAAAGTTATGTTTGCGAAACTTTGCATTACTGTTTTTACAGGAATTGAACCTTTTAAATATATTATGTGTCATCTAGTTTATTTCAGCTTGTTGCTGATACTGGGAAATATTTGTATTGACCTAAAAATTGATGAGCAATAACGACATCTGTTATTGTATGTAAATTTATGTAAGTGCAAATTATATCCCGGATATTTCGTTGTTATAGTAGTCATAGGTTATTTAAGCAAATTTTGAGAATTATTTAAAAGAAAATTTGTCGGCTGCAAAAGATAATTGTATTTGTGTATGAATGTCTTTTTCTAGTCTTCTTGGTTTAAACCGCTTGGTTTAAATGTTCTAAGGCGGCGTATCCAGTAATATTCCTTTTCTTTCCTAGTTTGTGGACTCCAGTTGGGTTGTAATTGAAATAAGTGTTACATCACTGGGATGTGACCAGGGGAGGAAAAGTGCTCTGCGACCTGCCTTATGTACAGCTTCTTTGTCATCCAATCAGATATATGAAGGTTGATCCTTTTTGTGTAGCTTTTTAGTTTATCCGACATACCGAATGCTACAAAACTTACATGTATCAGATAAATGACATTCTCTGTTTTGCACGTTTTGTTTGGACTATATATGCTTAATTTTTATCTAGTCACATACGATAGAGACCAGGACATTTTCTAGCATTTTCTAGCACAGTGACTTGAGAAAAATTAAACATATATGGTCTAATATATCTATATATGCACACAATGTTTGTACGTTGTAATAACAGGTCAACATTGTAAACAATAAGTGAAAATGACAATGCTTTACATTATAAAAATGGGTGAACATTTTATTATTATTATTATTAATTATTACATGTGTTACACACGTAAATGCTGGACTGCCATAGTGGTGATCAAAACAAACATTTACCCTCTAATAAGAGCTATCTGTGATTTATTCTTTAATATGGGTCAATCAATTAGATCGTACTACAATCTGACACAGGTTCCGCAACGATCAAAGAGTATGGTGATTGTATCAATACAAAAAAGCTTTTTAATTTAATTACAAGTCATACGGCACACAACAACCTATCAAGTTATTAGCTACGACTTACGAAAGCACACAGATACACACAAAAACAAACACACACGATACAATTAAGACATAAATTGCGCAATTATAAAGAATTCATCATCTTATACTAAATGTTTTACATCTATTTACAGTGGTTCACGGTGGCTGAGTTTTCTAAGAAACCCACCTTTTGAGATCATTGACATCTCATCTTCGTCGACGTGGGTTAGAATGTCGGGCTCGGCCTACGTGAGTAGTGAAGGGGGATACCCTAGTGACAATGGGAATTAGCATTACAGACCCCCCGGGACAATCTGGCGACAATGGAAAATTAACATGGAGAAAATTTGTGGGACTGTTGAGCGACAAGGGAAATTAACATGGAGAAAAATCGCGGGACTGTTTAGCGACAAGGGAAATTAACATGGGATTTTTTTTTTTTAAATAAAAAATAAAAAGGGGTAGGCAATTGAAAAGTCATTCTCTTTTCGAGAAATATGGCTGGCTCTGAAAAGGGCCTTTGGGTTTATGTTAATGTATTCATTAACATAAAGGGCACCGCATTGGTCTTCTTCTTGTCCTTAGGCTGCGTCTTACTGTTGGTCCGTAAATCAGCACTCTTTTCAGGCATCCTTGTCTTTCAACGTAGATCCTACGTATCCACAGGCTGGTGTTTGTCCTGTGGACAACGGTCCACTTGGATCGGACATGCATGAGCATGTCCGTCCTAAACATCATGGAAGACACAAGGGTGGATGACTCAACTGTGGTCCACATCTTGAAGCGATGAGAACAGGTGAATCAATGCAGTGAACTGCGCTTATTTATAGGTAGAGGAAGGATTGAAACGGATTGAGTTCATTCACCAATCCGAGCACGCGTTACAAAATTCAGTCAGCTCGCATCCAATCTGAAGAGAGCAGTCTGTGACGTCACGTGGTCTATATAGATTCGCTAGAGCTTGTGTGCAGTCAATCTATGCGACAGTGATTCAACATGACGGAAACTCAGAAAACGATCCATTGGGGTGCACCAAACAGGGGAGACCGCCCAAGGGAACCCGGACTTACTTTCAGAAGAGGTGAATTGGGATTTTGTGGATTTTCTCTCCTCGCAAGAATTTGTTCCGGAACCTTCGTTACCTTCTTCATTACCGCAAGTGGAGAATTTTAGACAGAGACAGAAAGAAGAATTGGAGAAATTTATACAACGACAAAAGGAAGCGGAACAAGCTTTTCTCCTACAGCAACAGCAGCAAGAAGAAGAGGTAAGAAAAAAACAACAGCAAGAAGAAGTAGCAGCAAAGAAACAAGAGGGTGAAAATCAAACGGTCACGGTACTGTTGGACATTTTAGCGGAGTTGAGAAGTCTGAAACAAATGTATCAGACTTCTTTATTACGACCGAAGAGAATACGACCTTCCCGAGCTGAACACGTTAACCCTGTGACTAAGCCTACCGTACCACCCTTAGTGATTTCAACCCAATCATCATCAACATTACGCAGTCCAGATGTAGGCCTTGGCCGTGGCAAAGGCTTAAGGCAGTTAAAGTTGATTGCTTAAACTCACCCCTTCACCATAAAGAAAAAAAGGCCCTTTTCAGGGCCACCCACATTTCTCGAAAAGAGATAGCCTTTCAATTTGCCAATAACTCAAAAAATATTAAACAGCCCATTTTACCCTTATAGTACGTGTCTGTGTATGAGTGCGTGAGTGTACGTTCTTATTTTAAAATCATAACTCAAAGACACTTACCTTGTATCATTAATTTATTCTTTTCTCCATTTTTTTTACAATCCAATTCACAATTCACAACATAACACATTTTAAAAAAGTTCATTGACTTCTTCTTTCTCCTTGTTTAGTCTCTCTGTTTTTTAAATTTCTTCACCGTCTTTTCCTCATTTTCTTCCATTCTTCTTTTCTTCTCCTGTTTCTTTGCCTCTTGTAAATAGAATTGTCTTCTTTCTTCCTCTTCTTCCTCTGAAGAATCCATCTCTTCTTCCTCTGAAGAATCCCTCTCTTCTTCTGAAAAATCTTTCTTTTCTTCTGACTCCTCTTGTTTCTTTTTTGGGCAATCTGGAGACCAATGTCCATTTTCTTTACAATAATAACAGGTATCTTGACTTTTGTCTTTTTTAGCCCCTGTTTTTGTTCTTTTTTGACGGTCTGGACACTCTGAAGACCAATGCCCTTTCTTCTGACAGATATAGCAAGTATCCTGACTTTTATCTCGAAAGGAAGGAGAGTAGTCCGTAGGCTGGTCTGAAGAGAATTTTCTAATGACCCCTCGCAAAGCTCTGACGAAACGTTCGATTTGGTTAGTCTCTTCCATCGTTGTGTTCGGCTTGAGAGTGAAATGAATAGTGAAACGACAAGACACACACCCTTTTATATACGCTGGTCTGCTATGACTATAAATTAGTCTATGGTGTTTAAACTTGAGTCATTTGACGTTTTGCACTCAAGATGAAAGGATCCCATGCATTCGAGAAGAAAGAAGAAGAAGAAGAAAAAAGTAAGAGGCAGAAACGTGATCTATCGCCTCGTACCAGGGCTGAAATCTTGGCACAAATTCATGCCAGTGATTTTGAAGAGGACATGAGTGAACCAGAATTTGAAACCTCTGAACCAAGTTCACCACCCTTAGTCAACCCTGAAAAATACTATTCCATTCGAGAGACGGACAACCCTCAAGACCAGATGTGTTTAGCCCGTGCCTTCGTGGTGGGACGAACCTATACCAACAAGAACGACACGGTAGAATGGAAAAGAACCTGGAAAACTATTCAACGATGCGATCGAGCCAAACAACGAAACGAAGCAGAACTCCTGTTTCAACAAGCTGGCCTGTCCAAAGACACACCCTGTGGCATTCCTGAGATGCAAAAATTGCAAGATGCCCTAGCTCCACGATACACCTTGAAAGTGCACCCTCAAGAAATGCGCGGGCCTCTGTTGTTTCGAGGGCAAGATTTTAAGGACGGAAAATACATTCATGTTTATTATCACGATGACCATTTCGATACCATTACCAGTATCACCGGATTCCTGGGATACGGTAATTACTGTGAGAAGTGTGACCATGGTTATAATAATCGAGAGCAACACAAGCATTGTGGATTGAAATGATCAGGATGTTTGGCCTCTTCACCCTGTCTGAGCGATGAACCAGTGCCTTGTTCAACTTGTCTGCGCACGTTTGTCAGCCCTACCTGTTACCAACAACATTTGAAAACGCAAGGTTCACAGAAGAAATGTGCTTGTCAACTCCTGAGATTGTTCCCTACGTGTGAACAAGTCATACGTACCAATAATACCAAGGCACACGTATGTTCAGGAAAGAAAAAATGTCACATTTGTCACCACATCGTGGACTTGGAACACCAATGTTACGTGCAAAAATACCAACCCCCACCAGAGAAAGAGGACGGTCACAAGAAGAAAGGCAATTTCATCTTTTTCGATTTCGAATGCATGCAAGAGACCGGCATTCACATTCCTAATTTCTGCGTGGCTCATCGAGCGTGCGAGAAGTGCATTCAAGAACCTATCTTCAGTCATTGCCCTCTCTGTAGCAAGATTCCTGGAGGGCATGATAAAATCTTTCGGGGGCCGAACACGTTAGCCGATTTTGCCCAATGGGTCTTAGACCCCGTCGACAAGACGTGGAGCCAAGAGGACATCGAACGTTACGGAGATTGTCATCGTCATGCCACGGTGATGGCTCACAATTTCTCCGGATACGATGGACAGTTTCTTTTGAGGTACTATACAGAACAAGGCACCGAACGTCCTAAAGTGACTTTGAACGGAGCCAAAATCATTTTCATGCAAGTGAGACAAGTACAGTTTAAAGATTCGATGAGCTATTTGGCCATGCCTTTGAGTCGAACGCCTAAAACGTTTGGAATGACAGAAATAGCTAAAGGGTACTTTCCACACTTTTTCAATACGGAAGCCAATCAACACGCCGTTCTACCCCATTTACCTGAGGCTCACTATTACGACCCCGACAACATGCGTACCGAACAACGAGAAGCTTTCTACGCTTGGTACCAGGCTCACGCCTCGGACCCTTTCGACTTTCAGAAAGAAATGCTAAAGTATTGTCGTTCCGACGTGGACATCTTACGGCGTTGCTGTGGAAAATTTCGAGAACTGTTCATGGAACACGGAGGGGTCGATCCTTTGAAAGAAGCTTGCACCATTGCCGAAGCGTGTTCCTTAGTGTATCGACAACGATTCATGCCTGAAAACACTGTGGCTGTCATCAGTCCTCAAACGACCCACTTTGTCAAACGTCAATACTCAGTCAAAGCCCTACGTTGGTTACATTACTTGTGCGACAAGGAAGACAAGTGGATTCAGCATGCCCGCAACGGAGGGGGCGAAAAGACCATCGGAACGTATTCGGTCGATGGCTGGGACTTAGAAAACCCCAAGATCGTGTACGAGTTTAACGGCTGCTTATTTCACGGGTGTCCCGTCTGTTACCCTAACCGTGGCACTAAAAATCAGTTTTTGCAACGAACCATGGAAGACTTGTACCAGGACACTTGTCAGCGGCGCCTAAAGTTAGAACAGCAAGGATACCAAGTGGTGGAAATGTGGGAACACGAGTACGATCACCGTATGAAAACCGATCCCGAGTTTAAACGCCTCGTGGAAAGTTACCAGTTCATGGACCCGCTGAACCCGATGGATAGTTTGTACGGAGGAAGGACCAATGCCACCTGTTTGCTGTACCAAGCCGACGAAGAGAAAGGAGAAGAAATCAAATACTTGGACGTGTGTTCGCTGTATCCCTACGTGTGCAAATATTGTCGCTTTCCTGTAGGTCACCCGCAATTGCTGACGGAACACATCGACCTGAAAAGCATTCGACAATACGAAGGCTTGATCAAGTGTAAAGTTTTGCCTCCCACGAACCTGTACCATCCCGTCTTACTTCACCATTGTCAAGGCAAACTGATGTTTCCCTTGTGCCGTACTTGTGCCGAAACGTGCAACCAAGACCAACCTTGTCAGCAAACCCAGGAAGAACGGGCCTTGACGGGAACCTGGGTCAGCGTAGAATTCTTCAAAGCTCTGGACATGGGATACCAACTGTTAGAAGTGTACGAAATTTGCCACTTTCCCAAGACACAACAATACCACAAGAGTGACCCTACTCAAAAAGGCATTTTCGCAGACTACGTGGATGCCTTTTTGAAACTGAAACAAGAAGCCAGCGGCTATCCTTCCTGGTGTCACACTCCCGAAGACCAAATACAATTCAAAGAGAAATCCTACGAACAAGAAGGCATCTCTTTAGACCACATCGAGAAAAACGAAGGCAGGCGATCGTTTGCCAAAGTGATGTTAAATTGCTTGTGGGGTAAAATGGCACAACGACCGTGTTTACCCAAGACGGAATATTTGACAGAACCTTCCTGTTACTTCCAGATGATTCACGACATAACCAAGTACATGAAACACGTGGACGTCGTTCGCGAGGATTTGATCTTGGTCAATTACGAAGAAGATCTGGACTTTGTACAAGACGACCCTTTTGAAAATGTCATCATTGCGGCTTACGTGACAGCTCATGCTCGCTTAAAATTGTACGAAGCTTTAGAACTGTTAGAAGAACGCGTCCTGTACTTTGACACGGACAGTTGCATTTACATCCATCACCCGATTCAACATCACCCTAACATCGAAGGAGACCGTTTAGGAGCCCGGACAGACGAGCATCCCGACGACAAGATTCTAAGTTTCGTCAGTGGCGGTCCCAAAAATTACGGCTACGAATACCGTGACAAACAAGGAGAAGTGCACACGACGCGCAA
Source organism: Sinohyriopsis cumingii (assembly GCA_028554795.2). NCBI lineage: Eukaryota > Metazoa > Mollusca > Bivalvia > Unionida > Unionidae > Sinohyriopsis > Sinohyriopsis cumingii. Next base: position 149,040 of record JAPYKE020000094.1, on the reverse strand, counting down.
AGTGAAAGGACTGACTCTGAATTATCGTACCAGTCGAGTGGTCAATTTTGGGGTATTGAAAGAAGCCTTACAATCGGGAGAGGATGGACACTTTAAAGTGACCACTCACCAACCGAACAAGATCGTACGTTTACCCACTCACAACATCGTCAGTCGGCCCTTGGAAAAAGTCTATCAAATCTTGTACCAGAAGCGAGTGCGACTTCCCAATCATTTCACCTTACCGTATTGACACGTCGGTATTGGTCTGTATATAAAAAGGAACTCTAGGCAAGATCGATAGTTCATTGTGACTACCAAGACCGAGCGAACAAGATGAATACTTTGAAAGAGACATCGTTCCAGTTTGGGGATTGTAAAAAAGTTGTATCTTCCTCTAGTGTGACTAATACTGGATGGATAAGACCCAGGCATTGCGACGGAAAATGTCCGGAAATAAACTGCGATTGTCCATGTGGTTACCATTGTAATTGCGTAACGGAGTTTGCAGACGAGTGCGATTGTGAGCCTTGCGATGTGTACGATGCTGTACCTTGTTACCTGAGCGATGCCGTAAAGCATCATGGGAACTTTAGTGTCCCTACCCCTATCATGGAAAGGGATGCTGTGCGTGTCAAACCTGAGGGATGCGAAAGTGATGCCGCTCGTCCTCTTGGACATTTTACTGAGTTTCGTTTCAAAGGGGAATGTTCACCTTCACGTCTACCTCCCTACGGATGTCATCCAGCCCTGAGCAAACTCCTGCCCATGTCACTCAACCCTCATCGAAACGAACCTGTGAAAGACGAATATTCGTTTCCTGTGCGTTTGTCGAAATACTGCGACTTTGAAAATCGTCTTCAATCGTTCAAAGGAAGATGGCCTAAGTATCTGGGAGGACCGACCCCCGAAGAATTAGCCAGAGCCGGATTTTTCTACTTGGGTGAAGGAGATAAAGTCAAGTGCTTCAGTTGCGGTGTGTCACTTCACCACTGGGAACCGCAAGATTCGGCCTACGTAGAACATGCTCGATGGTCACCGAATTGTCATTACTTACCCTTAGTGGGATCGAGACATTGAAGTAACTTCTTACCATAATCTGTTCATGGATACTTTACAAGAGAACATTCGTGCTTTGCCTGTGGAGTTGAGAGAACGCATTTACCGAGAGCTGGTCAAAATACAAGTGAAACGTAAAGAACAATTGCATCCGTTACGTCACCGGTGTTTGAACCACTGGTACCTGAAGGCTATACAAGGATTGATTCAATTGAAAGTGTTTCATCGGACAGACATTGATCAACGATCCTCTAGTTTTAAAAAGGATTGGTTTGGTATGGACGATTCTACCTGCATCATTGTAAACGTACTGCATCGAATTCCAGAGGAAGAGTTAACGAATTACCAACATCTTGAACACAATGTCAACTTGGTGAAAGAGGAAACTTCTGAACGAATTGTAATGTGTAGATTAGTGACTAAACGATTTAAATTCGACACTGAAGTAAAACCATGTTTGTGCAAACAGTACATTTCTTGTGTCAGACCAAAGAGGATTTAGTATGACCTATTCATGAATACTTTGCTAGAGAACATTCGTGCTTTGCCTGTGGAGTTGAGAGAACGCATTTACTGAGAACTGATCAAAATACAAGTGAAACGCAAACTCAAAGTGATTCGTCCGTTTTTAAATTATGCTCTGTTCCAAAGTACAAGAAGACTGATTATGAGTGGATATTACATTAGGCACAAAGTTAAACGAGGCTATTGGCCACCACCCAACGATTCGAAAAACAGTGTATATACTTATGGATACTTTACAAGAGAACATGTTGGGCTTGCCTGAGGAGTTGAGAGAAAGGATTTACCGAGAGCTGGTGAAAATACAAGTCAAACGTAAAGAACAATTGCATCCGTTACGTCACCAGATCTTTAACCACTGGTACCTGAATGGTATAAGAGGACTGATTCGTCAGAAATATTTTCAGTGGTCAGACCTTGTTGAACACTTTCAGTTTGTGAATGATGATGGACCAGACGTTCGTAATTTTGGTTACTTCGAGATTCACTTACTGCAACGTATTGAGGAAGACGAGTTAAAGGATTACCAACATTTGTTACATGGAATCTGCTTAGAAAAAGACGAAACATCTAGACAAACTCTGACGTTTCAGTTACAGTATGTAACATTTAAATTCCCTACTGGAGAACGAGCATGTTTGGTTAGAAATTACCTTTATTGCTTCCGAAACAAAGACACTATAAAATCAAGTTGCCATGCCACGGATTATGTCACATATCATTGAACAGATTCCGTGGAAGGAACTCAATGTCCATATTCAAACCGTGGATCATTACCATCGATTATTACAAGAACTGTATCCATTCAATTTGGGACGACAAGTGGTGTGTGTCTTAGTGACTTGTTTTCTGGGATTTCGTTTACCAGCCGATTCTTTGTGGACTCTTTACGATCTGTACTTACCACCTCAATGGTCTTAAATGGTCACGAAAAACTCCTTTTGCTCAAAGCCTTGCGTTTTCATCTGGATACTTCTCGACCTCAACAGGAAAAAAAGATTCGTCAACATTTAGCTACCGAAGACGTGTATGACGATGTGTGTGTAGCTTGTGACTTACACCCTCACTGGACAGATGTTCATGACTGGAAAAAGGGGGGTTTTGAGGCTTGGACCCAAGAAGTGGCCCAGTATGCACAAGAGTTGTTCAAGGAAAAAAGTTACTTTTCAACCTGTGTTAGTGACGGTGCCAGAAGAACCCGTCACCGAGAACAACCACTCGCTTCAGGACAGGACTGTCATGGACATTCCTGAAAGGTCATTCCGGGAGGACACTTGTGTGACAATACCTCATGTAGAGACTGTAAGAACATTACACACTGTCCCTAGGACATCTTGGTTACCCAAAACATGTTGTACAGAGACTTGTTTATATTCCACTTTGATCGTTTTGATGTGTTTATTATTCCTGTACATAACTATTTGGGTTTTATGTATTTTTGTCTTTCGTGTTGTTCATATTTGAAACATTCAATAAACGTGTTCTGAAAAAGTATATAAACTCTCGTCTTTTTTGTTTTCGTGTCACAAGTGACATTTGTCACACAATGGCTACCTCTGCTGTCTCTGCTTCCTCTTCCTTTACTGTCAAAGTCATCGACGAACACTTAGATCGTGCCAGTTGGGAGGCTTTGTATCTTCGCCATCCCTTTAACATGCTCATTGCTGGATCTAGCGGTTCAGGCAAAACCGAATTCGTTAAACGTTTGATCGAACATAAACATCATTTGATCGATCGGCCAGCTCAACGGATCGTGTGGTGTTACAAAGAGTGGCAATCGGAGTACAACCTCTTGCGAGAAAGTCAAGGCGATTCCATCGTGTTTGTGGAAGGCATTCCTAAAGAAGACGACAGCATCGTCTCTGACTCCCGTCAAACCCATTTGGTCATTTTCGACGACATGTTAGGAGAAGACGAAGAAGAAATTAAATTGTGGTTCACGCGCAAAGGGCATCACCGTAATGCCAGTGTCGTTTACATCACCCAAAATTTGTTTCAACAAAGTAAAGCCCATCGCACCATCAGTCTCAATGCGCATTACGTGGTCTTGTTTAAAAGCCCTCGAGATAAATCGCAAGTGCAAGTCTTAGCCAAACAGTTAGGAACGCCTTGGCTGACTCAGGCGTACGACGATGCCACTCAAACTCCACACGCCTATTTACTCGTCGATTTGAAACCTACGACCCCCGAGGATTTGCGATTTCGTACCCACTTGTTTCACCACTGCTGCCAAGACGGAGGGCCTGTCCTGTAAACGTCTCCGTCCTCGACTTCATTTCACTCCCCATAAAAAAAATCTATAAAAACCTCAGACCCTTTTTCGTCTGTCTCACACAGTGTGAACATGACGCCCCTTCAGTCGCATCTTCCCGTCAAATTGATTCGTGCCTTGTATGGCATCAGTCGAGAAAAAAATCCACAAACACGAGCTCGTGTCTTAGAAGCTAGTCTCAAAGAAGTCTTACGATGGTTCACGGTGACGGCACGTCAATTACTCCAAGGAATCATTCAGATTCCTCATCAAACCAAACGCTTTTTCGATCGAAACAAAGTCGCTTTGGTCCAACTGGCCGATCCCCGCATCGACACTCAAACCAAAAAACAAATCATTTTGAAACCTTGAGGGAGCGGTACTCTAGGAGGGGTCATCATTCGTTCTCTCTTAAGATGGGATCCTAATGCCCCCAAAGGTATCCCCAAGACAAAAGTCCAACGAAGCTCCAAGAAGAAAAAGAAAAAGACTAGGTACCCAAGGAGAACTTCTCCAGTGGCAGGACCCTACTCTGATCAGACACCACCACCCCGGAAAAAGAAAAGAAGCCACCAGAAAAAGAAACAGAAAAAAAGTCCCCAGAAAAAGAAAAGTCCACAGAAGAAAACTAGTCGCAAGAGAGGCACTTCGGCCAGGACGCAACCTTACACTCGCAAACCACGACCTGCCACAGCGGTGACTGCGTCTCCGGCAGCCTCACGTTTGTCCACTTCTCCGTTAATGACACCCAGAACTGAAGAGTACTTGGAGACGTTGATCACACCAAGAACTTCTCCGTTGATGACCCCCAAAAGAACTTCCCCAGTGGCAGGACCCTCCAATTTAGCGGCAGTGGCTGCTGCTCACAAAGTACCTTCTCCCAAAATCAAAGTCCATGAAAGATCGGGCATGTTACAAAGTTTACTGGATTTGTCCAAGCAAGAACTGGCTCGATTTAGTCCGTTACGTACCCCTGCACGACGTGTCATGCCTGTCCTCAAACTAATACGATTTAAAGACAATCAGTGGCGACGCGTTTCAGTATAAAAAAGGCCTGTGACCAAGTAGGGGCATCAGTGAACTTGTAAAAGATGTCACCTCCAAGAAGCCAAAAAAGAAAGAGACAAAGGCAGACGCGTCATCCGACAAAGCGCTTAGCCAAGCATCGACATTACCCTAAGAAAAGACGCAGTCGTTCCAAGAAAAAGAGGCGTCAACAAAGGGGAGGATTCCTTGGCGATTTTGGGAAAAACATTGTCACCTTTATGACAAAACGATAGTCCCAAAAAAGATAAAATGGTGTGTGTTAAGTCGTCGACGTTAGTGTCTGTTTGGTGAATGTCCCGGAACCCACAAGCAAAGATGTAACCCTCCAGAAAACCCCAAGGAAAGAAAAGGAAAGGATTGCCTCCACGATTAGTCAAACATGGCGACATGTTATCTGTCCTGTCCAAAGCTTCTCCACCCCTACGAAAAAAACTCATTCAATCGGCCTCCAAAGAGGTCATCGATACCGTGTGCGAATGTTGTTTGAACGTTTTGAAAGGCACGATTCCTTTGTCCAAACACCAGAAACAATGCTTAGGCAAACATCGTCACGTTCATCGGAAAATGGTTCAAAAGAAAATTCCCATTCGTCAAAAAAAGAAGATGTTAGTGCAACGTGGAGGTATTTTACCTCTCTTGTTAGGCCCCATACTGAAAGGAGTCTTGGGAACCATGTTGGGAGGACTGGTGGAAGCAAGATAAATAGGCCCTCGAAAGTCCCAAGATCTCAGAATCGACCGCTGACAACCCCATGGAAGGACGAAAACTAGCTTTAGTGCCTTACAAACGATGGATGGAATACCATCGGTGGCAAGAACAACGCACCCCGCATTTACCTCCCAATCCCAATTTGAGCGAGATGTCCCAGTTACAACACGAATTGCAGTCCTTGATGGATCGCCAAGATTTGTCCAAAACAGAAAAATCGCAAAAGTACGGTCAACTCTTGCAACGACTGCAACTCTTTCACCAGAAAGCTTTAGACGAAACAGCTCTACCCACTCTAAAAGATTTTAAGACCTTGATGAAAAGTCCAGCACCATCACCAGTACCAATACCACCAGTACCAGTGACCAAAACAGAAAAAGGAGAAGAAGAAGAAGAAGGGTTTCAAACTCAACCAGAAAAAGTACGCAAGTTAACAACACCACCTACCTCCAGAATTGGATGGATTAAAAAGATGATGGCCACCCCTTCTTCATCACAAGAGAAAAAGAAAGTGAAGACAGAAGTGAAGACAGAAGTGAAACAAGAACCGATATCCCCCGCTCAGACATCCTCCTCCTCTTCAGCACCTATTGCTGGTCGCACACGCAAAGCATTGCAATCCAAGAAAATACCCCAAGAGAAAAAGAGTAGCATCCTCCAAGAGTGGGTGCCTTATTAACTCACCAACCAACACAAAAAAATGGAAAAAGTCTTAGCCAGCATTTACTACGATCAGGTTACGCAGGAGTTCAAAAATTGTATCGTGCTGCCAAAACGCGACTGAAAAGTCTCCGTTTACCTCAAGTGCAACGATGGTTACAAGAACAAGCTACCTACACTTTACACAAACCCATTCGACGCAAGTTTGCCAGAAGTCGCACCCGAGTGGAAGGCATCGATCATCAATGGCAAGCCGATTTAGCCGATGTCTCTCATTTGGCCAGCTACAATCGTGGCTACAAATATTTGTTTTGTGTCATCGACGTCTTCTCCAAATTTGCCTGGGTCGTGCCCTTGACTTCCAAATCCAGCAGCGAGTTAGTGCGAGCCCTGCAATGGGTGTTGAAACAAAGCGGTCGTCACCCTCTTCGATGGCAAACGGACAAAGGCACCGAATTTCTGAACCAAGCTTTCCAAAAAGAATTAAAGGAACGTGACATTCATTTTTTTACCACCGAGAATCCCGAAACCAAAGCCAGCATCGTGGAACGTTTTCAACGCACTTTGAAAGAACGCATGTGGAAATATTTTACGCATCACCACACTCTGAAGTACATCGACATCTTACCGCACCTGGTGCAAGCGTACAACCAATCTTACCATCGAAGCATCGGACGTGCCCCGCAAGACGTGACTCCCGACAACGAAGTGCTGGTGTTTGAGCGCCTGTTTGGTATGTCCCCGACGAGGGCTGTCCCCAAGAAAAGTGGAGAGTTGACCGTAGGAGATTGGGTGCGCATTGGCAAAACCAAACACACTTTCGACAAAGGTTACTTACCTAACTGGACGACCGAACTGTTTCGCGTGACTGGACGAGTGCATGGCCGTCATCCTGCCGTCTATAAATTGGAAGACATGAACGGAGAAGTGCTCAAAGGAACGTTTTATTTGCCCGAGTTACAACGTGTCACCAAAAAATAAGACGACGTGTACGACATCGAAAGCATTCTCGAACGCTGAACCCGTAAAGTGGGCAAACGACGTGTCAAGGAAGTCAAAGTACGTTGGAAAGGATATCCACCCAGTTTTGATTCTTGGATCGACGCTTCGCAAGTCATCGACTATAAAAAGAAGTGACCATCATGCCTTTTCAAACAGCAGACGCAGCTACGTCGACCACTCCTCCTTCACCTAGTTCTTCTGTGCAAGATTTACAAAAACAACCCTTGTGGGTGTGGTGTGGAGAACGTGTGCCTAAAACGCAAATTGTCTTTTTCTGCCAAATCTTCGTGGTGTATTGTGTTATCGGGGCAGCCATCGCCAATTTGAGTTTGCAACAAGGAGACAAACAATTGTGGACCATTTTATTGAGCTGTTGCATCGGTTACCTGCTTCCTAATCCCTCCCTGAAATTCTCTTCCAACGGGAACCTTGTGTCCAGTGCCAGTGTCAGTCACCACTCCAACCACAACCAGAACCCTATTTTGAGCGGAGACACGCCTCTGACGTCCAGTAACCCCTCAGACAGCCACAGAACTCTGGAATCATGAGTCACCAAAACCAATTTTACTTAACCTTACCCAGTGACAGTTCCATGGAGGTGTTTCCCAACAACACGTTGTGCTGTTACACGGCCAAATTACCTCAGGCCATCCCCTTAGATCACGAAGCCCATTGGGAAGTGGCTTTAGTAGAAATGATTCACCCGGCCCAAGTTCTCAATGTCCTTCCCAATCAAAATTTTTTTAAGTTGGAAGTTCATGACCCACAAGTGCAACAGGAATTGAATAAGAGAACCATACCTGACAAGAAAACCTATGATGAAAGCACTAAAACGTGGACCTACCACTTGTTCATTCCCGCAGGCTATTATTTTAGTGGTCATCATTTGGTCAGCGCCATAGCCTCCAGGTTTAATGGCGTGTTTGGGAAAGCTTTTGAGCAGGTCAACAACAAAAGTGTCACCATGGAGTACCACAAAGTAGCTCGTCGCTTCTTGATGAAATTTGAGCGGAGTAAAATCGTGTCCATTTCATTTTGTCCTGAATTGTTTGACATGTTGGGCGGAGACATGGAGCTGAGGAAGAAAGCAGAACAAAAAGGACACCCCGAATCATCAGACATTTACGACAACGAGACTTTTGCCAAGTATTTTCGTACCCCAGTAGAACTAAACCAAGGACTGAATTTGATCTTTGTGTACTCCGATGTGGTGGAGTACAACGTGGTGGGACACACCTCCGTGCCGTTACTGCGTGTCATTCCTTTCAAAGTGGATTCTGCCACGAACGCTGACGAAGAAGGTGGAAACACTTACCACGTCCACCGCGAATTTGTCCATCCTCACTATTTGCCGGTCAGCAAGTCATATTTGGTCACGGTCAACATTACTATAAAAGGAGATTTGGGACAAAATATTCCATTCACCAAAGGAAAAGTCACGGTGAAACTCCATTTTCGAAAACGGTTCTCTCACGACTCGTAAGTAAGTCATGTATCCAGTGTACCGAGGGGTTGCTCGACAGCGAGGACACGGCTTAGGAGACAAGTTAAAATCGGCCTTTCGTTCGGTGGCCCCAGTGTTGAAACCGATGGTGACACGCGGATTGCACGCCTTGAAAGATGCGGCACTGACGCAAGGCAAAGAATTTCTCCAAAATGTCATCATCGACAAACAAAACCCTAAAGAAGCCTTCATGAGGGCAGGCAAAAATGTCCTGCTGCAAACGGGCAAAGACATTTTAGGTAGACGAGACACACCTATAAATGCCCTGCACGCTACCGAGTCAGGCATTCAGCAAGGACAAGGCAGAAAGAGACGACGAAGAAAACACCCTTTCACCAGACTTCAAGCTAGAAAGGCCAAGAAAAGAAGAACCGTTCGAGACTTAGACGTTTTCGATTAATGAAACACAGAGAAAAATGATGCACCGAGAGTCTTGCGCTTGTTCCAAGACGGAACTGGATCTGTTTCCCTTGCCCCCCACCATGATGACGATGCAAGAATCCCAGTGGGTGGAATTTCACCCGGTCTCCTCATTGACCGATTCAGCTCCCATCGAGTTCGAAATCAAAGGACAGCCCGAAGATTACATCGATCTGAATAGCAGTTACCTGTATTTGAAAGTCAAAGTGAGCAAAACGGACAACAGCAATCCTGGAGCCAATGATAGGGTAGCTCCTGTTAACAATTTCATGCATTCCTTGTTCAGCGAAGTGGACCTGTACTTGAATAACAAACTAGTCAGCAGCAGCATGGATACTTACCCTTATCGCGCCTACGTGGAAAATCTCTTGGCGGATGGAAAAGAAGCCAAGAATACTCATCTGGATGCTTGCGTGGTATGGATACCTGACACGGCAGGTGTAGACAAGTTTAACGACACAGTCCTGACAGAAGATGACAATCCTCACATTGTGGGGTTTAACACACGTAGAACTAAAATTCTGCAAGGGCGAAGTTTAGAACTGATGGATCGTTTGCATTTGGACATGTGGTTACAAGAAAAGTATTTGCTGAACGGGGTGGATGTCCGCCTGAGACTGAATCGTAGCACTGCCGCTTTCCATTTGATGGCTGCTGATGGTTCCACTTACAAACCATCATCCAAGAAGCCAAACTCTACGTGCGTCGTGTGGAAGTGTTACGTAAAGTGGGAAACGACGTCAGTCAGACGTTGAGCAGAACGACCGCCAAGTATCCGATACGTCGCGTGGAAGTGAAAACCTTCACTATTCCTGCTGGACAGCGATCCATGATCGAAGATCATCTGTTCCAAGGACAGTTACCCAAGCGTTTGATTGTTGGTATCGTTAAGAATTCAGCCTTCAAAGGAGCCTACAACGAAAATCCTTTTGAGTTTAAGCATTACAATGTGTCCAAGATCGAGGTCAGTCGCGATGGCAAGACCTTGTGTACCCGACCTTTCGAGCCTAACTTTGCCCAGAAGAATTACTTGAGATCGTACTTGTCCCTGTACGAAGCCACCGGACAGTTAGGAACCAACACCAGTCACGGTATTACGTACGAGGATTATGAAGGAGGCTATGCTTTGTGGGCTTTCGATTTCACTCCTGACCAAGGCAGCGACGAGGGACATTTCCACCCTATAAAGTCCGGCCAAATTCGTGTGGAAATTCAGTTTGCGAGTGCACTGGAAGCAGGGCACACAGTGAACGTCATCCTGTATGCAGAATTCGACAATACTATAGAAATTAACAGTTTGAGAGAAGTCATTCTAGATTACTAAAAGCCATGGAATACTGTTATCCCTCTTTACCTAGTGGAGAAACTTTGGAGATGGAATGTGAAGAGACCGTGGAAAAAGAAGAATCCCAAGACAAAGACGAAGAAGTTGTCATGATGAAGTCAAGATGGCCAGAACAAGAAGCCCATTTAGTCTCCTGTTTTGCCAAACACTTTGTCGAAAAAATGACGGAATTAATCAATAAAAATTGCTATGGATGTCAAAACGATCATCCCAGTCAAATTCAGCACGATAAATGCCTGATGTTGAGTCAAGAAGAAAAATTGTACGAGTATCTGGACGAAGCTTGGAGTCTCATCTCGGACAAAGACGTGTTGCAACCACTCAAGAGATCCATCGTATCGAAGCTCTCCTGAATCAAAGTGAGGAGACGAAACGAAGAAACGGTTATTTGTCAGACATTTTCAAGCAAAAAGTCAGGATCGAATTGACGACTTATTATTACCTGTGAAGAAGAAGAAAAAAGCACACACAAATCAATGGATACCTGGGAACTTTATTACCTTTTGAACCACAGTTCGTATACGGCTTCTTGGAATCCTGTCGTCTGTGCTAAAGATGAACTCCCTCATCGCAAACCTAAAGACCATCAAGCTTACGTGATCAACACGGACGACAGTCATCTCCCAGGAACCCACTGGGTAGCCGTCTACTTTCCTCAAGAAGGATGTGTGGAATATTTCGATTCGTACGGATTGCCCCCTTTGGAAGACGATATCATCGACTTTATGAGAAGAAATGCTCAAACCACCCGATTCAATAATGTGAAATTACAAGGTACAGATTCCTTGGTGTGTGGACAGTACTGTGTGTATTTTCTGCATCATCGCAGCATGGGTTATTCCTTAGAACATTTAGTGACTCATTTTGATCCTCGTTCTTCTTCTAGAAATGATGTGAAAGTAGATCGATGGTTTTGTGACCATTATGCTTATCTTTTGTCTCAAACTAGGAAACGTAGTGTCCATCAATGGCCTAATGATTTCCAACAGTGGAAATCACAATTTCATTCACAACGTTGTCAGCCCTGTTTAAAGTAGAATGTCAATTGAGAAAAAAATGTTTGTGATTTGAAAAAAATGTTTGCTGTTATATTGTTGAATTATTGTTAAAAATGTTAGAGTTGTTGTTTAGTGTTGAGTGATTTTATAATAAAAAATGTTGTGTTTTGAAAAAAATGCCTTTGTGGTTTGTTTAGCTATAAGAATGCTGGATTCATGCTCTTTCATTTCTTACTATCCCTCTCATGACACTCACTGAACATTGCAACTCGAAAACCGTGTGGGGATGTTTTCCTTCACGTCCGCGCTTTGACTTTAAGAACCGGGTTGTTTCCAGTCTAACCATCCATTGTCGACTCATCCTCCTACGAAGATGTGCTCCAAACTAGCTAAACTCAACGAAGCCTACGTGAATTTGCATAGGGTCAGACACAGTCTGATACCGAAGCCAGAAGAAATAGAGAATGTGAGAATGCTAAAAGTCACTGAAGACCTGATAGAAGAGCTCTTCAGAGAAGAAGTGAACAGGGAGAAAGAAGAATGGACAGAGAAGTACAGACTTCAGAGACAGCAACAACAGCAGCAACAGCAGCAACAACAGCAGCAACAACCTGAACATGACAGAGGCTTTGTCGATTGTCGTATCGACACCAAAGAGTTCTTCTTCTCTTTCCGAAGAAGCAGACCTATCGTCAGAAAGTCAATCCTCAGAGGACATCGCATTCTTAGAAACTAAAAAAGAATGCCATAGCAAACAAAAAAACAGCCCTTTTCAGGGCTACCCAATACTCTAGAAAAGAAATAACGATCCATTTGCCAATGTGTATAGGTAGAGTAGTGTGAATATAAACACTAACTCTTTCTTAAAAAATGTGAGGGTATGTAATTGTGTGTTTGTGTTAGTAAGTGCTCAAGTACGTTGGTAAGGATAGTAGATTAAAATGATGTCTTTTTTGGTGTTTGAGGTGTATATTTGGGTTAGATTGGATTGCTTTGCGTATGTGGATAGTCTATTGAAGTGATTTATAAAAAAAATTTAGAATAGGAATGGGTAGCATAAAAAGTGAGTGAGTGTTTCTTTTAGGTCCGCGCGTAAGATCAATTTTATGTTTTTTAGGGGGATGTTTTCCTTCACGTCCGCGCTTTCACTATAAATTGAAACTCGTTCGGCAGTCCAGCTACCCTTGTTGATTGATCAACACCAAAAATGAACACGAGACTGGAGAAACTGTTGGAACTTCATGTGCATCTGGAATATGCCAGGCGCATATTAAATGAACTGGCCGCGGAAGCCATTGTGGAGGAGGGAAGGATAAGAGAGGAGGAGGAAAGAAGAAACAAAGAAGAGGAGGAGAGAAGATATAAAGAAGAAGAGGAAAGAAGATACAAAGAGGAGGAGAGAAGATACAAAGAAGAGGAGGAGGAGGAAAAGGAGAGAAGAAGAAATTTCAGAATCCCAGAAACCGAAAATTGGGATTCTGAAGCCACATATCCTGCCTCTGCTCTCTCCCCCCAAAAGGTAAAAAGTAACTGGGGGATAAGATGTGTATGTGGCGCCAGGCCTGGAAGGTGCCACCATTAACCAGGTGTCCATGAAGTTCCAAAAAAACAGCCCTTTTCAGGACTACCCAATACTCTAGAAAAGAAATAACGATCCATTTGCCAATGTGTGTAGGTATAGTAGTGTCAAAATAAACACTAACTCTTTTTTTAATTGTGTGAGGGTATGTGTTTGTGTGTTTGTGATTGTAAGAGCTCAGGTATGTTTGTGTGAATAGTAGATTATGGGTTTATTGATTGTTTCTTAGCGTATGTGGAGAGTATAGTTTTGGTTTGTATTATATGAAATGAGAAAGTAGGGGATGTTTTCCTTCACGTCCGCGCGTTGTTGGGTCATGATCTAGGTAAGATCAATTTTATGTTTTAGGGGGATGTTTTCCTTCACGTACGCGCTTTCACTATAAGAACCCACAGTATTCGTCGTTCAAACCATTCTACAAAGAAGATGGCTTCTAACCAGATTGACAAAATGCAAAGATTGCAAGACGTTTTGGACAATTTAGGAATGATGGAGCAGATGTTAATAAGACTCGTTGAAGACCACTATTCCTATAGTCCCCATTGTGTAAAGATGGAAATTAATAACTTAAGAAAGGTAAAGGATATGATAAGTGGTGTCATGAAAGAGATAAAGGAGGAGAAGGAGGATGAAGAGGAAAGGATAAGAATACGCAAATGGAACGAACAAATTTGAAAAAGAAGAAGAAAATGAGAAGAGGAAGAAAGAAGAGGAGGAAGAGAAGAAGAAAGAAGAGGAGGAAGAGAAGAAAGAAGAGGAGAAAAAAAAGAAGAGAAATAGTGTAGGAGAGAAAATAAGAAGTTGGTTGAGAAAAAGAAGAAATTAGAAGCAGAAGAAGAAGAAAAACCAAAGGCCCTTTTCAGGGCCAGACATATTTCTCGAAAAGAGAATGACTTTTCAATTGCCTACCCCTTTTTTATTTTTTATTTTTAAAAAAAAAATCCCATGTTAATTTCCCTTGTCGCTAAACAGTCCCACGATTTTTCTCCATGTTAATTTCCCTTGTCGCTCAACAGTCCCACAAATTTTCTCCATGTTAATTTCCCTTGTCGCCAGATTGTCCCACGATTTTTCTCCATGTTAATTTTCCATTGTCGACAGATTGTCCCAGGGGGGTCTGTAATGCTAATTCCCATTGTCGCTAGGGTATCCCCCTTCACTACTTACGTGGGTATATGAGAAAGTCTGCCAGATATACTGGCCGCTATGTATAGCCTATCATGTCCTGAAAATAGGGTTAAACCCATAACAACAACAACATCATCTATTTTACGAAATTATTTATAGACAACTATAACTGAAAAAGGACAGTGAGGAGCAAACGATAATGCCATGTGTGAATAACGATTGGACTACGTGTCAATACGTATACAATTTCACTGTGGTAGGTATTTCTTGATTTCCCATTTACGTAAAATTTTAATTAGATCCTGGAATCAAAGATGTCTCCTTTTCTGCCCTAGTTCTGGATTCCAGTAAAGACTGAGGGCAATTTCCGATACCGACGATATCGTTAAAAATGTGACTAGTGAATAGAAAATGTTCATCGACCAGACTTATATTTTCAACAACTTGGTCATTCATTCGGATCTGTGGAGTCCGATCCTTCTACTAAATTATTATATTTTGCCAACATACCTTATGCCACATACACGGCATTTGTCCAACATAATACGTGCCACATGCACTGCATTTTTTCAGCATACTACGTGCCACATACACCGCGTTTGTTCAACACACTGCGTGCCACATACACTGCATTGCCTCTACATAATACGTGCCACATACAACTGCATTTGTCCAACATGTTGCATGCCATATTGTTAGGACTGTATGGTCATAAACTAAGAAATACAGCGAAGCACAACCAACACGTTTTGTAAAACGTAGCAAACGGTTTAATGATCAATGCTGTACATGAAAACGTGAGAGGAACTAAGAGTATTATGAAATGAATCCAAAAACTCTTGGAAAAGTTCCTTGAAAGTAAAGAAATTAAATGTTCAGTATTAATTTCAAAAGCGGAAATGTACTTACACGCCAGGAATCTGAATAATTCACAACAGTTAAAGAATAATATTAGCGTCCAGTGTTGAAGAGTTTCTTTTTATGTCTATTTTAAGAGGTTAGCTGCAACGTATCCTTTCGTATTGCTTCCTTTATCAGATCTTTGCTTAGCCTCCGTTTGCACGGTGCTGAAATATTTATTTTGGCCTTTTATCAAAGGTTTTTAGCAGATCATATTCTACGGTGTTATTGTTCATTTTATGCCAGTTTGTGTGTCTTTTCTAATCATATGTCTCCATAGGACTCATGGTACTAATTTAGTTCCCAAAGTAAACATATACAAACACTATGATATTAACAATTCAATAACTTTAAATTTATGAGTGATCATGATCAAACCTATATTTATCAGTATAGATGAAACCAGATATGAGCCTCGGCATTTTCTAGACATACAGGTGTTTGAAACATCTGCTTTCAAATCCGCATCAAAGAGTTAGGTGCTAATTTCAGTAATAAGTGATTCAAACTCACGACTGATAAAGGATTGAAATTACATCAATAAGACAATGTCTCTTTTTTCAGTTACAACTAGGATAAGCTTTCAAAAGTTTCCTTTTCTACAAAATGTTTTTCATTTTCAATCAATCCTGGTCAGCCTAACCCATAGATACTTTATTTTATCTTCACGCATTTCCAGACTGGTTCCCATTTTCCCACCCATTAGCAGACTGGTTCCCATTTTTCCACTCAGACTGCTTTCCATTTTTCCACCCATTTCCAGACTGGTTCCCATTTTCCACCCGTTTCCAGACTGGTTCCCATTGTCCGACCCCAGACTGGTTCCTATTTTTCCGCCCATTTCGAGACTGGTTCCCATTTTCTACCTACTATTTTTTATTTCTGTTAACGTTTTAAGTGGCTTTGGATCCGAGGAGATTATGGGCTTTCGGGTTTATTTTGGGAGTGTTTTTTTCTTCAAGGATTAAGATCATTGATTTTGTGTTGTTCACCTTGAATCCCTGGTAGTTCAATTTCTTCACAGAGTGTATGTATTCTTTTACTTGATGGGGGATTTGGAACTAGTTTTTGACCGAACGGCATGTTGCACTTTTTGATCGTTATTTTAGCAGATGTCTTTGTGTATTGAGTTTCTAGTGGCATATCTGAATATTTCTTATTCTCGTCTCAGGTGCAATGGTAAATCTCCCGTTAGTATTTGTAGTTCCTCACGCGAGGTGATAGGTAGAGTCCCCGTGCATAGTCTGAGTACTTTATATTGTATGTTGTTTAATTTTTGGAGCCCAGCATTGTTTGCATAAGAATACACCTGGCATACGTAGTCCAGTTTAGCCCTGGTTAATGATTTGATCCGATCCCCATGTTGTCTCCTTACTGATTTTTAGATGGTTGATGTCTTGTTGGCATTTTCTGATTAGGGGAGTTATGTGTGGTTTCCTGTTGAGAGTTTCGTTCAGGAGCATTCCCAAGAAGTATGTTTCTTTAACAAATTGGATTTCTGTGTTTTGTGGGTAAAGTTTGAGGTATGTGGTATGTCTTTTATTCGGTGGGGAGAAAAGCATTCCTTCGGTTTTGGTATCTGATATTTGAAATCGCCAGTTGTCTGCCCATTTGCCGATGGCGTTCAGGCGTTGCTGTAATTGATTTATGTTGTTTAGGTTGTGGGGGTTGCCTGCTTTGCAAATTCCGCTATCATCTGCAAATTGGGACAGATCTACTGTTTTGTTGGTAATATTATTGCCGAGGTTATTGATCATGAGATTGAATAGCGTGGGACTTATCATGCTTCCCTGGGGAGTTCTGTTGTCCAGAGTATAGGTCTCGGAGAGTGCTTCACCTACTCTGGTTTTGATTTATCTCCCCGTTAGGAAGTTTGAAATGCATCGGTGCATGTGTCCTGTTATGCCGTATTGGCTGAATTGAAGATTAGGCCTTTAGTCCAGACCATATCAAATGCTTTATCGAGGTCTAGAAATGTCGCTATTATGTGCCTATTTCTTTTCCGTTTGGAATGTAAGGCAAGTTTGATGCCGGCTTCAAGCCTAATTAGCTGGAAAATGGTGGATCGTTTGGTTCTACATCCACTTTGGTTTTCGGAGAGTAGGTGGTTGTGTTCCAGGTGGTGTCTTGGTTGTTGATCATTGTTTCCATGGCTTTGCATATGGTACTAATTCAGGACTTAACCGGTCGCGAAATCACCAGATGCATAGGCGACCTTATTTCTTTTCAGTTCAGTTCAGTGAGAGAGCTTTTGAATTTGAATTTGGTACGATGAAAAGAAACCATTTAAGAAAAATGTGGCCTAGGCATTTGTTTGTTTGCTTTATCAGCTAATTCCCCAATGTGGCTGCCGCCTACCCTACACACCTACACTATGGGCAGCCGTCACCGCCAAAATTATATTACTCAAATGATGTAGTATGAAAGCAAATGATTTAACCGACCAAATGAAACGATCAATCCAGATTCTAAATGATATGGTGTCACATGAAATGATCTAACGAACAGAACCGAATGATAAATCTAGATTCCAAATGACGTGGTCTTAAATGAAATGATGTAATTTGAAATGAAATGATTTAACCCAACAAATAGAATGATGAATTCAGGTTACCAGTTATGTTGTGTGATATGAAATGATGTAGCATGAAATTAAATAATTGAACCCCAAAAAATGAAATAATGAAAACAGATGATTTCAAATGGCGTGGTATTCAATGAAATGATTTAGTATGAATTATACAATTTAAAGAACAGAACAAAATGACGATATCTGCTATCAAATGACGTGGTAATAAATAAACTGTTGCAGTCTAAGATGAAATGATTTAACTCAACAAATTAAATCATTAATTTAAATTCCAAATGATCTGGTATTAATTAAAATGATTGAAACAACAAAACCGAATAATGAATTCTGATCCCAAATGAAGATTTGTATAATTGAATTTAAATAGCATAAATTAAATTGATTTAAACCAATAATGGAATGAAGAATTCCGATTCCAAATGACGTGATATTAAATAAAAGGATTTAAAGAAGAAAATGGAATGATGATGTAAGGATGCAAATTTATGTCGATCTATGAAAAGCCCATTAGCTTGGGATTAGACGACTATAAAAAGGGACGGTTAATGTCTATTTCATATCGGAATTGTCAGAATTGAAATTCTCCAGAACAGTTATTCAGGAAAGTAGGGGTCAGGCTGATCCCAATATTGGCGCCTAAAAGACAGTAAAAATATTTAACCCTGATTGGTTACGCTAAATAACGGGCGTGTTTCCCACACGAAATTCCGTGGGCTTTAAATATTGTCACTATCGAAAAATCTAATTAGTCTGCATTTTTCATGCAAGGGTGAAATTGTAAGAGACCCCGAGAGAAAATTTTGAAGAAATGCTCTCGTAAAATATTTATCAAAGGGGCCGGATGTCTGGAAAGTCAACGCACACAATTCTGGCGGTATAAGCGAAAAAAGCTTGAAGCACGAGGTATTTGCGTCAGTTTCATGTAATTTGTTGATCACAATATTATAACTTGCATGAATTTATTTGTTTAAATTAATATATCAGTTTTCTTGATATGAACACAACTGTCTTTGAGTTCATCTGAATTCGTACAATCATCTTCTTTATAAAAGTTTGACGAATTTGTTGAAGTTGTCGTCTTGTTTGTATAGGAATTGGGCATTCTACGATTTCATGCATTACTTTAGTTGATATGAGTTATGATATTCCGTTTGTATTCACCGATCTTATATGATTTCACGTATGATAAAGACTTGAATGTGTGCATTCGCTGAAAATAGCGTAGATAAGGCATGTAATGAATATCAATCATTCATTGGTGTAATCAAGACGAGAATGGAACTGTTATGTCTCGTGTGCTGTTGATGTGAGTCAGGATCGAATAGCCACTAGGAAGCACATTTATCTTATGAACCTAGGTTTGTTTATGGTCTGTTATGTTTAGCTTACCAGATAGCCTTGGTATCTGTCTGAATTCCGATAGAACGATATCTGACCATAATGAAAGAGGATTAACGATCGATTCCCAGTAGAATAACTGACAGAAATTTAGGCTGCTTCTCTGTTTGTTTTAAAAGGGGTAATAAGCTCCACTGACGTATACAGTGACGTATCCACTGACATATCCACATACCTACTGATACAAGTATCTGATATTTGAAATCGCCAGTTGTCTGCCCATTTGCCGATGGCGTTCAGGCGTTGCTGTAATTGATTTATGTTGTTTAGGTTGTGGGGGCTGCCTGCCACGTATTTACATGCTTACGTATCCAACTACGCACACCACGTTTGAGGGCCGGAAAGAGGCGAGACAGTATGGAGGTTGGATGAGAAAAACAAAAGAGTGGAAGGACCGAGAGGAACAACTACCGTGACGTTTGAGGGAACCGGAATGCACAGGTTATGAAGTTGTACAAGGCAATGGCAGTAGTTAAGGGGGATCTTATAGCGTCAATGGGAATTAGCATTACAGACCCCCTTGGGAACATATAGCGTCAAGGGAAATTTAACATGGAGAAAAATCGTGGGAACATATAGCGTCAAGGGAAATTAACATGGAGAAAAATCGTGGGACTGTTGAGCGTCAAGGGGATTTGAACATGGGAATAGGGGACTGTATAGCGTCAAAGGAATTTAAACAGGGTGGGACTGTATAGCGTCAAGGGAAATGGAACATGGGATTTTTTTTTTTTAAAAATAAAAAAGGGGTAGGCAATTCAAAGACTATCTCTTTTCGAGAAATATGGCTGGCCCTGAAAAGGGCCTTTGGTTTCTGTTAATATGCCCTTAACATAAAGGGCATTTGCGACATCTTCTTGTCCTCAAACTTCGTCTTACAGCAGGGCCATACATCAGAGTCCTCTTGAGGCAACCTTGTCTCTCTATATAGACTCTTCTTATCCACAGGCTGCTGCTGGTCCTGTGGACAACGGTCCACTTGGATCGGACATACATGAGCATGTCCGTCCTGAACATCATTGTTGACACAAGGGTTGAAGATTCAACGTCTGTCCACATGTTGAGGCTCCGACAATAGGTGAATCAATGCAGTGAACTGCGCTTATTTATAGGGACAGAAAGGATTGAAACGGATTGAGTTCATTCACCAATCCTAACACGCGTTACAGAATTCAGTCAGCCCGCATCCAATCCGAAGAGAGCAGTCTGTGACGTCACGTAGTCTATATAGATTCGCTAGCGCTTGTGTGCAGTCAATCTATGCGACAGTGATTCAACATGACGGAAACTCAGAAAACGATCCAATGGGGTGCACCAGCAGGGGAGACCGCCCAAGGGAACCCGGACTTACTTTCAGAAGAGGTGAATTGGGATTTTGTCGATTTTCTCTCCTCGCAAGAATTTGTTCCGGAACCTTCGTTACCTTCTTCATTACCGCAAGTGGAGAATTTTAGACAGAGACAGAAAGAAGAATTGGAGAAATTTATACAACGACAAAAGGAAGCGGAACAGGCTTTTCTCCTACAGCAACAGCAACAAGAAGAAGAGGTAAGAAAAAAACAACAGCAAGAAGAAGTAGCAGCAAAGAAACAAGAGGGTGAAAATCAAACGGTCACGGTACTGTTGGACATTTTAGCGGAGTTAAGAAGTCTGAAACAAATGTATCAGACTTCTTTATCACGACCGAAGAGAATACGACCTTCCCGAGCTAAACACGTCAACCCTGTGACTAAGCCTACCGTACCACCCTTAGTGATTTCAACCCAATCATTATCATCATCATCAACATTACGCAGTCCAGATGTAGGCCTTGGCCGTGGCAAAGGCATAAGGCAGTTAAAGTTGATTGCTTAAACTCACCCCTACATCATAAAGAAAAAAGGCCCTTTTCAGGGCCACCCACATATCTCGAAAAGAAATACAATTTCAATTTGCCAATAACTCAAAAAAAAAAAATAACCCACCCATTTTACCCTATAGTACGTGTCTTTGTATGAGTGCGTGAGTGTAGCTTCTTATTTTAAAATCAAAACTCAAAGACTCTTACCTTATATCATTCATTTATTCTTTTCTCCATTTTTTACAATCCAATTCACAATTCACATCATAACACTTTAATTTAAAGTTCATTGACTTCTTCTTTTTCCTTGTTTAGTCTCTCTGTTTTTTGAATTTCTTCACTGTCACACTCTTTTCCTCTTCTTCCTCCTCACTTTCTTCCCTTCTTCTTTTCTTCTCCTGTTTCTTTTTCTTCACCTGTCTGCTTTCTTCCTCTGAAGAATTCCTCTCTTCTTCTGAAGAATCCCTCTCTTCTTCTGAAGAATCCTTCTTTTCTTCTGACTCCTCTTGTTTCTTTTTTGGGCAATCTGGAGACCAATGTCCTTTTTCTTTACAATAATAACAGGTATCTTGACTTTTGTCTTTTTTAGTCCCTGTTTTTGTTCTTTTTTGACGGTCTGGACACTCTGAAGACCAATGCCCTTTCTTCTGACAGATATAGCAAGTATCTTGACTTTTATCTCTAAAGGAAGGAGAGTAGTCCGTAGGCTGGTCTGAAGAGAATTTTCTAATGACCCCTCGCAAAGCTCTGACGAAACGTTCCATCTGGTTAGTCTCTTCCATCGTTGTGCTCGGCTTGAGAGTGAAATGAATAGTGAAAGGACAAGACACACACCCTTTTATATACGCTGGTATGCTATGATTATAAAGTAGCTCATGGTGTTTGAACTTGAGTCATTTGACTTTTTGCTTTCAAGATGAAACGATCTAATTCATTCGAGAAGAAAGAAGAAGAAGAAAGAAGTAAGAGGCAGAAACGTGATCTATCGCCTCGTACCAGGGCTGAAATCTTGGCACAAATTCATGCCAGTGATTTTGAAGAGGACATGAGTGAACCAGAATCAGAACCCTCTAAACCAAGTTCACCACCCTTAGTTAACCCTGAAAAGTACTATTCCATTCGAGAGACGGAAAAGCGCTCCTCTAGAAAATTTAGAAGTACGGCTTACAAATACACAGTGAAGTTTAAAGATTTCAAGGCTGAAGTGCCGTTAGAGAAAGCAGAAGTGTTTATCACCGGAGTGTGGGATTCTTTGCTCACTTCACTCAAGCAACAATGTCAACCCAAAGAAGACGATCGCTTGAGACTTTCCATACAACACGACGGTTTGAAATCCCCTGTTTGGATCGAGTTTAGCACCCCTGCAGAATTGACCGCTTCCAAAGTCATGGACAAGATTCAACACGTGCAACAATCTAATGACCAGTTTGACATCACCGATGGAAAAGCCACATTGGACATGACCCACGTCTCTCCTCCTCAAGGGACCGGACGCAAAAAGATGTTATTGGTGAACGACCTTCGCAGCATTAAGCGTAGCCTTGTCCAAATTCACAACCCTCATGACCAGATGTGTTTAGCCCGTGCCATCGTGGTGGGACGAACCTATGCCAACAAGAACGACACGGTAGAATGGAAAAGAACCTGGAAAACTATTCAACAATCCGACCGAGCCAAACAACGAAACGAAGCAGAACTCCTGTTGCAACAAGCTGGCCTGTCCAAAGACACACCCTGTGGCATTCCTGAGATGCAAAAATTGCAAGATGCCCTAGCTCCACGATACACCTTGAAAGTGCACCCTCAAGAAGTGCGAGGGCCTATGTTGTTTCGAGGGCAAGATTTTAAGGACGGAAAATACATTCATGTTTATCATCACGATGACCATTTCGATACCATTACCAGTATCACTGGATTCCTGGGATACGGTTATTACTGTGAGAAATGTGACCATGGTTATAATAATCGAGAGCAACACAAGCATTGTGGATGGAAATGCTCAGGATGTTTGGCCGCTCAACCCTGTCTGAGCGAAGAACCAGTGCCTTGTTCAACTTGTCTGCGTACGTTTGTCAGCCCTACCTGTTACCAACAACATCTGAAAACGCAAGGTTCACAGAAGAAATGTGCTTGTCAACTCCTGAGATTGTGCCCTACGTGTGAACAAGTCATACGTACCAATAATACCAAGGCACACGTATGTTCAGGAAAGAAAAAATGTCACATTTGTCACCACATCGTGGACTTGGAACACGAATGTTACGTGCAAAAATACCAACCCCCACCAGAGAAACAGGACGGTCACAAGAAGAAAGGCAATTTCATCTTTTTCGATTTCGAATGCATGCAAGAGACTGGCATTCACATTCCTAATTTCTGCGTGGCTCATCGAGCGTGCGAGAAGTGCATTCAAGAACCTATCTTCAGTCATTGCCCTCACTGCAGCAAGATTCCTGGAGGGCGTGAAAAAATATTTCGGGGACCAAACACGTTAGCCGATTTTGCCCAATGGGTCTTAGACCCCGTCGACAAGACGTGGAGCCAAGAGGACATCGAACTTTACGGAGATTGTCATCGCCATGCCACGGTGATGGCTCACAATTTCTCCGGATACGATGGACAGTTTCTTTTGAGGTACTATGCGGAACAAGGCACCGAACGTCCTAAAGTGACTTTGAACGGAGCCAAAATCATTTTCATGCAAGTGGGACAAGTACAGTTTAAAGATTCGATGAGCTATTTGGCCATGCCTTTGAGTCGAATGCCTAAAACGTTTGGAATGACAGAAATGGCTAAAGGGTACTTTCCACACTTTTTCAATACGGAAGCCAATCAACACGCCGTTCTACCCCATTTGCCCGAGGCTCACTATTACGACCCCGACAACATGCGTACCGAACAACGAGAAGCTTTCTACGCTTGGTACCAGGCTCACGCCTCGGACCCTTTCGACTTTCAGGAAGAAATGTTAAAGTATTGTCGTTCCGACGTGGACATTTTACGGCGTTGCTGTGGAAAATTTCGAGAACTGTTCATGGAACACGGAGGGGTCGATCCTTTGAAAGAAGCTTGCACCATTGCCAAAGCGTGTTCCTTAGTGTATCGACAACGATTCATGCCTGAAAACACCGTGGCTGTCATCAGTCCTCAAACGACCCACTTTGTCAAGCGTCAATACTCGGTCAAAGCCCTACGCTGGTTACATTACTTGTGCGACAAGGAAGACAAGTGGATTCAGCATGCTCGCAACGGAGGGGGTGAAAAGACCATCGGAACGTATTCGGTCGATGGCTGGGACTTAGAAAACCCCAAGATCGTGTACGAGTTTAACGGTTGCTTATTTCACGGATGTCCCGTTTGTTACCCTGACCGTGGCACTAAAAATCAGTTTTTACAACGAACCATGGAAGACTTGTACCAGGACACTTGTCAGCGACGCCTAAAGTTAGAACAGCAAGGATACCAAGTGGTGGAAATGTGGGAACACGAGTACGATCACCGTTTGAAAACCGATCCCGAGTTTAAACGCCTCGTGGAAAGTTACCAGTTCATGGACCCGCTGAACCCGAGGGATAGTTTGTACGGAGGAAGGACCAATGCCACCTGTTTGCTGTACCAAGCCGACGAAGAGAAAGGAGAAGAAATCAAATACTTGGACGTGTGTTCGCTGTATCCCTACGTGTGCAAATATTGTCGCTTTCCTGTAGGGCACCCGCAATTGCTGACGGAACACATCGACCTGGTCAACATTCGACAATACGAAGGCTTGATCAAGTGTAAAGTTTTGCCTCCCACGAACCTCTACCATCCCGTCTTACCTTACCATTGTCAAGGCAAATTGATGTTTCCCTTGTGCCGTACTTGTGCCGAAACGTGCAACCAAGACCAACCTTGCCATCACAGCCAGGAAGAACGGGCCTTGACGGAAACCTGGGTCAGCGTAGAATTGTTCAAAGCTCTGGACATGGGATACCAGCTGTTAGAAGTGTACGAAATTTGCCACTTTCCCAAGACACAACAATACCACAAGGGTGACCCTACTCAGAAAGGCATTTTCGCAGACTACGTGGATGCCTTTTTGAAACTGAAGCAAGAAGCCAGTGGCTATCCTTCCTGGTGTCACACTCCCGAAGACCAAATACAATTCAAAGAGAAATACTACGAACAAGAAGGCATCACTTTAGACCACATCGAGAAAAACGAAGGCAGGCGATCGTTTGCCAAAGTGATGTTAAATTGCTTGTGGGGTAAAATGGCACAACGACCGTGTTTACCCAAGACGGAATATTTGACAGAACCTTCCCGCTACTTCCAGATGATTCACGACAAAACCAAATTCATGAAACACGTGGACGTCGTTCGCGAGGATTTGATCTTAGTCAATTACGAAGAAGATCTGGACTTTGTACAAGACGACCCCTTTGGAAATGTCATCATTGCGGCTTACGTGACAGCCCATGCTCGCTTAAAATTGTACGAAGCTTTAGAACTGTTAGAAGAACGCGTCCTGTACTTTGACACGGACAGTTGCATTTACATCCATCACCCGATTCAACATCACCCTGACATCGAAGGAGACCGTTTAGGAGCCTGGACAGACGAGCATCCCGACGACAAGATTCTAAGTTTCGTCAGTGGCGGTCCCAAAAATTACGGCTACGAATACCGGGACAAACAAGGAGAAGTGCACACGACGTGCAAAGTGAAAGGACTGACTCTGAATCATCGTACCAGTCGAGTGGTCAACTTTGGGGTATTGAAAGAAGCCTTGAAATCGGAAGAGGATGGAAACTTTAAAGTGACCACCTATCAACCGAACAAGATTGTACGTTTACCCACTCACCACATCGTCAGTCGACCCTTGGAAAAAGTCTATCAAATCGTGTACCAGAAGCGAGTTCGACTTCCCAATCATTTCACCTTACCGTACGGTCACGTCGGTATTGGTCTGTATATAAAAAGGAACCCTAGACAAGATCGATAGTTCATTGTGACTACCAAGACCGAGCAAACAAGATGAATACTTTGAAAGAGACATCGTTCCAGTTTGGGGATTGTAAAAAAGTTGTATCTTCTTCTAGTGTGACTAATATTGGATGGATAAGACCCAGGCATTGCGATGGAAAATGTCCGGAAGGAAACTGCGATTGTCCATGTGGTTACCATTGTAATTGCGTAACGGAGTTTGCAGACGAGTGCGATTGTGAGCCTTGCGATGGATACGATGCTGTACGTTGTGACCTGAGCGATGCCGTAAAGCATCATGGGAACTTTAGTGCCCCTACCCCTATCATGGAAAGTGATGCTGTGCGTGTCAAACCTGTCGGATGCGAAAGTGATGCCGCTCGTCCTCTTGGACATTTTACTGGGTTTCGTTTTAAAGGGGAATGTTCACCTTCACGTCTACCCCCCTACGGATGTCATCCAGCCTTGAGCAAACTCCTACCCATGTCACTCAACCCTCATCGAAACGAACCTGTGAAAAACGAATATTCGTTTCCTGTGCGTTTGTCGGAATACTGCGACTTTGAAAATCGTCTTCAATCGTTCAAAGGAAAATGGCCAAAGTATCTGGGAGGACCGACCCCCGAAGAATTAGCCAGAGCCGGATTTTTCTACTTGGGCGAAGGAGATAAAGTCAGGTGCTTCAGTTGCGATGTGACACTTCACCACTGGGAACCGCAAGATTCGGCCTACGTAGAACATGCTCGATGGTCACCGAATTGTCATTACTTACCTTTAGTGGGACCGAGACATTGAAGTAACTTCTTACCATAATAATCTGTTCATGGATACTTTACAAGAGAACATTCGTGCTTTGCCTGTGGAGTTGAGAGAACGCATTTACCGAGAGCTGGTCAAAATACAAGTGAAACGTAAAGAACAATTGCATCCGTCACGTCACCGGTGTTTGAACCACTGGTACCTGAAGGCTATACAAGGACTGATTCAATTGAAAGTGTTCCATCGGACAGACATTGATCAACGATCCTCTAGTTTTCAAAAGGATTGGTTTGTTATGGACGATTCTACCTACATCATTGTAAACGTACTGCATCGAATTCCAGAGGAAGAGTTAACGAATTACCAACATCTTGAACGCAATGTCAACTTAGTGAAAGAGGAAACTTCTGAACGAATTGTAATGTGTAGATTAG
This sequence comes from Sinohyriopsis cumingii, assembly GCA_028554795.2. NCBI lineage: Eukaryota > Metazoa > Mollusca > Bivalvia > Unionida > Unionidae > Sinohyriopsis > Sinohyriopsis cumingii. The sequence goes on along the minus strand of JAPYKE020000094.1, from coordinate 121,952 downwards.
TGACTCAACGATTTAAATTCGACACTGAAGTGAAACCATGTTTGTGCAAAGAGTACATTTCTTGTGTCAGACCAAAGAGGATTTAGTATGACCTATTCATGGATACTTTGCTAGAGAACATTCGTGTTTTGCCTGTGGAGTTGAGAGAACGCATTTACCGAGAGCTGGTGAAAATACAAGTCAAACGTAAAGAACAATTGCATCCGTTACGTCACCAGATCTTTAACCACTGGTACCTGAATGGTATAAGAGAACTGTTTCGTCAGAAATTGTTTCAGTGGTCAGACCTTGTTCAACACTTTGAGTTAGTGAATGATCGAAATGTTCATTATTTTGGTTACTTCGAGATTCACCTACAGCAATACATTGAGGAAGACAAGTTAAAGGATTATCAACATATTTTACGTGGAATCTACTTAGAGGAAGAGGAAACTTCTAAACGAACTCTGAAGTTTCGGTTACAGTATGCAAGATTTAGATTCCCTACTGGAGAACGAAGATCTCTGGCTAGAAAGTACGTGTATTGTTTCCGAAACAAAGAGACTATAAAAACAGGCTGCCATGCCACGACTTATGTCACATGTCATCCAACAGATTCCGTGGAAGGAACTCAATGACCATATTCAAACCGTGGATCATTACCATCGATTATTGCAAGAACTGTATCCATTCAATTTGGGACGACAAGTGGTGTGTGTCTTAGTGACTTGTTTTTTGGGATTTCGTTTACCAGCCGATTCTTTGTGGACTCTTTACGATCAGTACTTACCACCTCCATGGCCTTAAATGGTCACGAAAAACTCCTTTTGCTCAAAGCCTTGCGTTTTCATCTGGATACTTCTCGACCTCAACAGGAAAAAAAGATTCGTCAACTTTTAGCTACCCAAGACGTGTATGACGATGTGTGTGTAGCTTGTGACTTACATCCCCATTGGACAGATGTCCGTGCCTGGAAAGAATGGGATTTTGAGGCTTGGACCCAAGAAGTGGCCCAGTATGCACGAGAGTTGTTCAAGGAAAAAAGTTACTTTTCAACCCGTGTTAGTGACGGTGCCAGAAGAACCCGTCACCCAAGACAGGACTGTCGTGGACAGACCTGAAAGACCTTTTCGGGAGGACACTTGTGTGACTTTACCCCTTGTTGAACTAGTTAGAACATTACCCAAAACATGTGATTGTTGTACAGACACTTGTGTTTATTCCACGTTCATCGTTATCATGTTCCTCTTATTCTTGTACTTAAGCCTTTGGCTTTTATGTATTTTTGTCTTTCGTATTCATGTTTGATAAAAAACATTCAATAAACGTGTTCTGAAAAAGTATATAAACTCTTGTCTTGTTTGTTTTCGTGTCACAAGTGACATTTCTGACACCATGGCTACCTCTACTGTCTCTGCTCCCTCTTCCTCTACTGTCAAAGTCATCGACGAACACTTAGATCGTGCCAGTTGGGAGGCTTTGTATCTTCGCCATCCCTTTAACATGCTCATTGCTGGACCTAGCGGTTCAGGCAAAACCGAATTCGTCAAACGTTTGATCGAGCATAAACATCATTTGATCGATCGGCCCCCTCAACGGATCGTGTGGTGTTACAAAGAGTGGCAATCGGCGTACAGCCTCTTGCGAGAAAGTCAAGGCGATTCCATCGTGTTTGTGGAAGGCATTCCTAAAGAAGACGACGGCATCGTCTCTGACTCCCGTCTAACCCATTTGGTCATTTTCGACGACATGTTAGGAGAAGACGAAGAAGAAATTAAATTGTGGTTCACGCGCAAAGGGCATCACCGTAATGCCAGTGTCGTTTACATCACCCAAAATTTGTTTCAACAAAGTAAAGCCCATCGCACCATCAGTCTCAATGCGCATTACGTGGTCTTGTTTAAAAGCCCTCGAGATAAATCGCAAGTGCAAGTCTTAGCCAAACAGTTAGGAACGCCTTGGCTGACTCAGGCGTACGACGATGCCACTCAAACGCCACACGCCTATTTACTCGTCGATTTGAAACCTACGACTCCTGAGGATTTGCGATTTCGTACCCACTTGTTTCACCACTGGTGCCAAGACGGAGGGCCTGTCCTGTACACGTCTCCGTCCTCGACTTCATTTCACTCCCCATCAAAAAATCTATAAAAACCTCAGACCCTTTTTCGTCTGTCTCACTCTCAGTGCGAACATGACGTCCCTTCAGTCGCATCTTCCCGTCAAATTGATTCGTGCCTTGTATGGCATCAGTCGAGAAAAAGATCCACAAACACGAGCTCGTGTCTTAGAAGCTAGTCTCAAAGAAGTCTTACGATGGTTCACGGTGACGGCACGTCAATTACTCCAAGGAATCATTCAGATTCCTCATCAAACCCAACGCTTTTTCGATCGAAACAAAGTCGCTTTGGTCCAACTGGCCGATCCCCGCATCGACACTCAAACCAAAAAACAAATCATTTTGAAACCTGGAGGGAGCGGTACTCTAGGAGGGGTCATCATTCGCTCACTCTTAAGATGGGATCCTAATGCCCCCAAAGTTATCCCCAAGACAAAAGTCCAACGAAGCCTCAAGAAGAAAAAGAAAAAGACCAGGTCCCCAAGAAGAATAACTTCTCCAGTGGCGGGACCCTCCTCTTACCAGACACCACCCCGAAAAAAGAAAAGAAGCCCCCAGAAAAAGAAACAGAGAAAAAGTCCCCAGAAAAAGAAAAGTCCACAGAAGAAAACTAGTCGCAAGAGAGGCACTTCGGCCAGGACGCAACCTTACACTCGCAAACCACGACCTGCCACAGCAGTGACTGCGTCTCCGGCATCCTCACGTTCATCCACTTCTCCGTTGATGACACCCAGAACTGAAAAGTACTTGGAGACGTTGATCACACCAAGAACATCTCCGCTGATGACCCCCAAAAGAACTTCCCCAGTGGCAGGACCCTCCAATTTAGTGGCAGTGGCTGCTGCTCACAAAGTACCTTCTCCCAAAATCAAAGTCCAAGAAAGATCGGGCATGTTACAAAGTTTACTGGATTTGTCCAAGCAAGAACTGGCTCGATTTAGTCCGTTGCGTACCCCTGCACGACGTGTCATGCCTGTCCTCAAACTGATAAAACGTAAAGACAATCAATGGCGACGCGTTCCAGTATAAAAAGAGCCTGTGACCAAGTCGGGGTATCAGTGAACTTGTAAAAGATGTCACCTCCAAGAAGCCACAAAAGAAAGAGACAAAGGCAGACGCGTCATCCGACAAAGCGCTTAGCCAAGCATCGACATTACCCTAAGAAAAGACACAGTCGTTCCAAGAAAAAGAGGCGTCAACAAAGGGGAGGATTCCTTGGCGATTTTGGGAAAAACATTGTCACCTTTATGACAAAGCGATAGTCCCAAAAAAAGATAAAAGGGTGTGCGTTAAGTCATCGACGTTAGTGTCTGTTCGGTGAATGTCCCGGAACCCACAAGCAAAAATGTCACCCTCCAGAAAACCCCAAGGAAAGAAAAGGAAAGGACTGCCACCACGTTTAGCTAAACATGGGGACCTGTTATCTGTCCTGTCCAAAGCTTCTCCACCCCTACGAAAAAAACTCATTCAAACGGCCTCCAAAGAGGTCATCGATACCGTCTGCGAATGTTGTTTGAACGTTTTGAAAGGCACGATCCCTTTGTCCAAACACCAGAAACAATGCTTAGGCAAACATCGTCACGTTCTTCGCCAAATGGTTCAAAAGAAAATTCCCATTCGTCAAAAAAAGAAGATGTTGGTTCAACGTGGAGGCATTTTGCCTCTCTTGTTAGGCCCCATACTGAAAGGAGTCTTGGGAACCATGTTGGGAGGACTGATGGGAGCAAGATAAAAAGGCCTTCGAAAGTCCCAAGATCTCAGAATCGACCCCTGACAACCCCATGGAAGGACGAAAACTAGCTTTAGTGCCTTACAAACGATGGATGGAATACCATCGGTGGCAAGAACAACGCACCCCGCATTTACCTCCCAATCCCAATTTGAGCGAGATGTCCCAGTTACAACACGAATTGCAGTCCTTGATGGATCGCCAAGATTTGTCCGAAACAGAAAAATCGCAAAAGTACGGTCAACTCTTGCAACGACTGCAACTCTTTCACCAGAAAGCTTTAGACGAAACAGCTTTACCCACTCTAAAAGATTTTAAGACCTTGATGAAAAGTCCAGCACCATCACCAGTACCAGTACCAGTACCGGTACCAGTGGTCAAGAAAGAAAAAGGAAAAGAAGAAGAAGAAGAAGGGTTTCAAACTCCACCAGAAAAAGTACGCAAGTTAACAACACCACCTACCTCCAGAATTGGATGGATTAAAAAGATGATGGCCACCCCTTCTTCATCACAAGAGAAAAAGAAAGTGAAGACAGAAGTGAAACAAGAACCGATATCCCCTGCTCAGACATCCTCCTCTTCGACACCTATTGCCGGTCGCACACGCAAAGCCTTGCAATCCAAGAAAATACCCCAAGAGAAAAAGAGTAGCCTCTTCCAAGAGTGGGTGCCTTATTAACACACAAACACACAAAAAAAATGGAAAAAGTCTTAGCCAGCATTTACTACGATCCCTCGCATCCTGCAGGTTACGCAGGAGTTCAAAAATTGTATCGTTCTGCCAAAACTCGACTGAAAAGTCTCCGTTTACCTCAAGTGCAACGATGGTTACAAGAACAAGCTACCTACACTTTACACAAACCCATTCGACGCAAGTTTGCCAGAAGTCGCACCCGAGTGGAAGGCATCGATCATCAATGGCAAGCCGATTTAGCCGATGTCTCTCATTTGGCCAGCTACAATCGCGGCTACAAATATTTGTTTTGTGTCATCGACGTCTTTTCCAAATTTGCCTGGGTCGTACCCTTGACTTCCAAATCGAGCAGCGAGTTAGTGCGAGCCCTGCAACGGGTGTTGAAACAAAGCGGTCGTCGCCCTCTTCGATGGCAAACGGACAAAGGCACCGAATTTCTGAACCAAGCTTTCCAAAAAGAATTAAAGAAACGTGACATTCATTTTTTTACCACCGAGAATCCAGAAACCAAAGCCAGCATCGTGGAACGTTTTCAACGTACTTTGAAAGAACGCATGTGGAAATATTTTACGCATCACCACACTCTGAAGTACATCGACATCTTACCGCACCTGGTGCAAGCGTACAACCAATCTTACCATCGAAGCATCGGACGTGCCCCGCAAGACGTGACTCCCGAGAACGAAGTGCTGGTGTTCGAGCGCCTGTTCGGTACGTCCCCGACGAGGGCTGTCCCCAAGAAAAGTGGAGAGTTGGCCGTAGGAGATTGGGTGCGCATTGGCAAAACCAAACGCACTTTCGACAAAGGTTACTTACCTAACTGGACGACCGAATTGTTTCGCGTCACTGGACGAGTGCATGGCCGTCATCCTGCCGTCTATAAATTGGAAGACATGAACGGAGAAGTGCTCAAAGGAACGTTTTATTTGCCCGAGTTACAACGTGTCACCAAAAAAGAAGACGACGTGTACGACATCGAAAGCATTCTCGAACGCAGAACCCGTAAAGTGGGCAAACGACGTGTCAAAGAAGTCAAAGTACGTTGGAAAGGATATACACCCAGTTTCGATTCTTGGATCGACGCTTCGCAAGTCATCGACTATAAAAAGAAGAAGTGACCATCATGCCCTTTCACACAGCAGACGCAGCTACGTCGACCAGTCCTTCTTCCCCTAGTTCTTCTGTGCAAGATTTACAAAAACAACCCTTGTGGGTGTGGTGTGGAGAACGTGTGCCTAAAACGCAAATCGTCTTTTTCTGCCAAATCTTCGTGGTGTATTGTGTCATCGGGGCAGCCATCGCCAATTTGAGTTTGCAACAAGGAGACAAACAATTGTGGACCATTTTATTGAGCAGTTGCATCGGTTACCTGCTTCCTAATCCCTCCCTGAAATTCTCCTCGAACGGGAACGTTGTGTCCAGTGTCAGTGCCAGTCACCACTCCAGCAACCACAACCAGAACCCCATTTTGGGCGGAGACACGCCTCTGACGTCCACTAACCCCTCGGACAGCCACAGAACTCTGGAATTATGAGTCACCAAAACCAATTTTACTTAACTTTACCCAGTGACAGTTCCATGGAGGTGTTTCCCAACAACACGTTGTGCTGTTACACGGCCAAATTACCTCAAGCCATCCCCTTAGATCACGAAGCCCATTGGGAAGTGGCTTTAGTGGAAATGATTCACCCAACCCAAGTCCAAAATATCATTGCCCAGCAAAATTGGTTTAAGGTGGAAGTTCATGACAAACCATTGCAAGAGGAGTTGGATAAGATTGGCACATATACCAATAAAACCTATGATGACAAAACTAAAACGTGGACCTACGACTTGTCCATTCTCCCAGGCTATTATTTCAGTGGTCATCATTTGGTCAGCGCCATAGCCTCCAGGTTTAATGGCGTGTTCCATAAAGCTTTGGGGAATGTCCAAAAAAGTGTCACCCTGGAATACCACAAAATAGCTCGTCGCTTTCTGATGAAATTTTCTGAGGGGTCCAAAAAATTCATGTCTTTCATATTTTGTCCTGAATTGTTTGACATATTGGGTGGTGACACGGAGATGAGGAAGATAGGAGAACAAAAAAAAAGCCCCGAATTACCAGTCATTTATGACAACGACTCTTTTGCCAAGTATTTTCGTTTCCCGGTAGAACTGAACCAAGGACTGAATTTGATCTTCGTGTACTCCGATGTGGTGGAATACAACGTGGTGGGACACACCTCCGTGCCGTTACTGCGTGTCATTCCTTTCAAAGTGGATTCTGCCACAAACGCTGACGAGGAAGGTGGAAACACTTATCACGTCCACCGCGAATTTGTCCATCCTCACTATTTGCCTGTCAGCAAGTCGTATTTGGACACGGTCAACATTACTATAAAAGGAGATTTGGGACAAAATATTCCATTCACCAAAGGAAAAGTCACGGTGAAACTCCATTTTCGAAAACGGTTCTCTCACGACTCGTAAGTAAGTCATGTATCCAGTGTACCAAGGGGTGGCTCGACAGCGAGGACACGGTTTAGGAGACATGTTAAAATCGGCCTTTCGTTCGGTGGCCCCGGTGTTGAAACCGATGGTGACACGAGGATTGCACGCCTTGAAAGATGCGGCACTGACACAAGGCAAAGAATTTCTCCAAAATGTCATCATCGACAAACAAAACCCTAAAGAAGCCTTCATGAGGGCAGGCAAAAATGTCTTGCTGCAAACGGGCAAAGACATTTTGGGCCGACGAGAGACACCTATAAATGCCCTGCACGCTACCGAGTCAAGCATTCAGCAAGGACAAGGCAGAAAGAGACGACGAAGAAGAAAACACCCTTTCACCAGACTTCAAGCGAGAAAGGCCAAGAAAAGAAGAACCGTTCGAGACTTAGACGTTTTCGATTATTGAGACACAGCAACAACAAAAAATGATGCACCGAGAGTCTTGCGCCTGTTCCAAGACGGAACTGGATCTGTTTGCCATGCCCCCCACCATGATGACGATGCAAGAATCTCAATGGGTGGAATTTCATCCCGTCTCCTCACTGACCGATTCCGCTCCCATCGAGTTCGAAATCAAGGGACAGCCCGAAGATTACATCGATCTGAATAGCAGTTACTTGTACTTGAAAGTCCAAGTTCTAGAAAAAGATAATGGTGGAGTAGATGACGCTGACGAAATAGCTCCCGTCAACAATTTCATGCATTCCTTGTTCAGCTCAGTGGATTTGTACTTGAATAACAAACTAGTCAGCAGCAGCATGGATACATACCCTTACCGTGCCTACTTGGAAAATCTCTTGACGTACGGAACAGATGCCAAGGATAGTCATCTCAATGCCTGCGTGCTGTGGGTACCTGACGTAGCGGGCAAGTTCGACACAATAGATGGAAGCAATTCCGGCTTTGAGGCAAGAGAAGAAAAAATCTTAAACAAGAAAAGTTTAGAACTGATGGATCGTTTGCATTTGGACATGTGGTTACAAGAGAAATATTTGCTGAACGGGGTGAATGTCCGCTTGAGACTGAATCGCAGCAGTGCCGCTTTCCATTTGCAGGCTGCTGATCCTGCTAAGGCTCCTAAAAGCATAATCCAGGAGGCCAAACTCTACGTACGACGCGTGGAAGTGTTACCCAAAGTAGGTAACGACATCAGTCAAACGTTGAGCAGAACGACCGCCAAGTATCCGATCCGACGTGTGGAAGTGAAAACCTTCACCATTTCTGCTGGACTGCAATCCATAACCGAAGATCATCTGTTTCAAGGACAGCTACCCAAGCGTTTAATCCTTGGTATGGTCTCGAATTCAGCCTTCAACGGAGCCATCAAAGAAAATCCTTTCAACTTTCAACACTTTTTAGTGAAGAAAATCGAAGTCAGTAGGGATGGCAAGACCTTGTGTACCCGACCTTTCGAACCTGACTTTGCCAACAACAATTACTTGAGATCGTACTTGTCCCTGTACGAAGCCACCGGTCAGTTAGGAACCAACACCAGTCACGGCATTGAGTACGAAGATTATGACAAAGGCTATGCTTTGTGGGCTTTCGATTTCACTCCAGACCAAGGCAGCGACGAAGGACATTTCCACCCTATAAAATCTGGCCAGATTCGTGTGGAACTTCAGTTTGCAGAAACACTGAAACAGACAGTGAACGTCATCCTGTATGCAGAATTCGATAATACCATAGAAATCAACAGTTTGAGAGAAGTCATTCTAGATTACTAGAAACCATGGAAGACTGTTATCCCTCTTTACCTAGTGGAGAAACTTTGGAGATGGAATGTAAGGAGACCGTGGAAAAAGAAGAAGAAGTGATCATGATGAAGTCCCGATGGCCAGAACAAGAAGCCCATTTAGTCTCCTGTTTTGCCAAACACTTGGTCGACAAAATGACGGAATTGATCAAGAAAAATTGTTATGGATGTCAAAACGATCATCCCAGTCAAATTCAACACGATAAATGCCTGATGTTGAGTCAAGAAGAAAAATTGGACGAGTATCTGGACGAAGCTTGGAGTCTCATCTCGAACAAAGACGTGTTGCACCAGTGGTATAAAGACTTGCGTGAACATTCTTGTCCACCATTAACCACTCAAGAGATCCATCGTATCGAAGCTCTCCTAAATCAGAGTGAGGAAACAGAACGAATAACCGTTTATTCGTCAGACATTTTCAAGCAAAAAGTCAGGATCGAATTGACAACTTATTATTACCTGTGAAGAAGAAGAAAAAAACAACACAGAAATCAATGGATACCTGGGAACTTTATTACCTTTTGAACCACAGTTCGTATACAGCTTCTTGGAATCCTGTCGTCTGTGCTAAAGATGAACTCCCTCATCGCAAACCTAAAGACCATCAAGCTTACGTGATCAACACGGACGACAGTCATCTCCCAGGAACCCACTGGGTAGCCGTCTACTTTCCTCAAGAAGGATGTGTGGAATATTTCGATTCGTACGGATTGCCCCCTTTGGAAGACGATATCATTGACTTTATGAGAAGAAATGCTCAAACCACCCGATTCAATAATGTGAAATTACAAGGCACAGATTCCTTGGTGTGTGGACAATATTGTGTGTATTTTCTGCATCATCGCAGCCTGGGCTATTCCTTAGAACATTTAGTGACTCATTTCGATCCTCGTTCTTCTGCTAGAAACGATGTGAAAGTAGATCGATGGTTTTGTGACCATTATGCTTATCTTTTGTCTCAAGCTAGGAAACGTAGTGTCCATCAATGGCCTAATGATTTCCAACAGTGGAAATCACAATTTCATTCACAACGTTGTCAGCCCTGTTCTAAGTAGATTGTTAATTGAGAAAAAAATGTTAGATGTTATAGTGTTATATTATTGTTAAAAAATGTTAGAGTTGTTGTTTAGTGTTAAGTGATTTTTGAATAAAAAATGTTGTGTTTTGAAAAAATGCCTTTGTCTTTTGTTTAGCTATAAGAATGTTGAATTGATGCTCTTTCATTTCTTACTATCCCTCTCATGAACGTTGCGGCTCGAAAAAACCGTGTGGGGGATGTTTTCCTTCACGTCCGCGCTTTCACTATAATAACCGGGGTTGTTTCCAGTCTAACCATCCATTGTCGACTCATCCTCCTAAGAAGATGTGCTCCAAACTAGCTAAGCTCAACGAAGCCTACGTGAATTTGCATAGGGTCAGACACAGTCTGATACCGAAGCCAGAAGAAATAGAGAATGTGAGAATGTTAAAAATCACTGAAGACCTAATAGAAGAGCTCTTCAGAGAAGAAGTGAACAGGGAAAAAGAAGAATGGACAGAGAAGTACAGACTTCAAAAACAGCAGCAACAGCAACAACAAGAACAGCAGCAGCAGCAGCAGCAGCAGCAGCAGCAACCTGAACCTGACAGAGGCTTTGTCGATTGCCGTATCGACACCAAAGAGTTCTTCTTCTCTTTCCGAAGAAGCAGACCTATTGCCAGAAAGTCTATCCTCAGAGGACATCGCATTCTTAGAAACTAAAAAAGAATGCCATAGCAAAACAAAAAACAGCCCTTTTCAGGGCTACCCCAATACTCTAGAAAAGAAGTAATGATCCATTTGCCAATGTGTGTAGGTAGAGTAGTGTGAAAATAAACACTAACTCTTTCTTAAAAATTTTGAGGGTATGTGTTGGTGTGTTTGTGTTTGTAAGTGATAAAGTAGGTTGGTGTGGATAGTAGATTAAAATGATGTTTGTTTGTTTTTTTTTGGGCTGCTTGAGGTGTATATTTGGGGTTAGATTGGATTGCTTTGAGTATGTGGATAGTCTATTGAAGTGATGGGTAGCATAAAAAAGTGAGCAAGTGTTTCTTTTAGGTCCGCGCGTTGTTGTTGTTTTTTTTGGTCATGATCTAGGTAAGATGAATTTTATGTTTTTAGGGGGATGTTTTCCTTCACGTACGCGCTTTCAGTATAAATTGAAACTCGTTCGGCAGTCCAGCTACCCTTGTTGATTGATCAACACAGCCAGAAGAATGACTAGCAGAATAGTGAAACTGTTAGAACTCCAGATGCACCTGGAATATGCCAGGCGGATAGTAAACGAACTATCAGCGGAGGCTATCGTAGAAGAAGCAAGAATAAAGAAGGAAGAAGAGGAGAGAAGACAGAGGGAAGAGGAGGAAAAGAAAAGAGAAGAGATGATGTCGTTTAATATTCCTGAAACAGAGGATTGGGGTGCTGAAGCGAATCATCCTCCCTCTGCGCTCCCCAGAAGAAAGGTGAAAGAAGACTGGGGAAGAAGATGCGTGTGCGGCGCCAGGCCAGGAAGGTGCAACCATTAGATAGGTGCATCTGGAGTTTAAAAAAAACAGCCCTTTTCAGGGCTACCCAATAGTCTAGAAAAGAAATAACTATTAATTTGCCAATGTGAGTAGGTAGAGTAGTGTGAAAATAAACACTAACTCTTTATTAATAGTGGAAGTGTATGTGTTTGTGAGTTTGTGTTTGTAAATGATGAATTAGGTTGGTGTGAATATTAGATTATGGGTTTCTTTATTGTTTCTTAGAGTATGTGGAGAGTACAGTTTGGGTTATATTATATGAAATGAGAAAAGTGGGGATGTTTTCCTTCACGTCCGCACGTTGTTAGGTTATGATCTAGGTAAGATCCATTTTATGTTTTAGGGGATGTTTTCCATCACGTCCGCGCTTTTTGTATAAGAACCCACAGTATTCGTGGTTCAAACCATTCTGCAAAGAATAAAAAAGAAGATGGCTTCAAACCACCTTAACAAAATGGAAAAATTGCAAAACGTCATGGACAATTTAGGAATGTTTGAGCAAATGTTGGTTAACCTAAACGAGGATCACTACTCATATAGTCCCCATAGAGTGAAGATGGAGATAAACAATTTACGAAAAATGAAGGTAATCATCAGTGATCTGTTAAAAGAAATAAAGGAGGAAAAGGAGGATGAAGAGGAAAGGATAAGGATGAGAGAATGGAATGAAAAAATTGAAAAAGAAGAAGAAAATGAAAAGAGGAAGAAAGAAGAGGAGGAAGAGAAGAAGAAAGAAGAGGAGGAGAAGAAAAAAAAGAAAGAGAAGAAGAGTGTAGGAGATAAAATAAGAACTTGGTGGAGGAAAAGAAGAAATTAGAAGAAGAAGAAGAAGAAAACCCAAAGGCCCTTTTCAGGGCCAGCCATATTTCTCGAAAAGAGATAGTCTTTGAATTGCCTACCCCTTTTTTATTTTTTAAAAAAAAAAATCCCATGTTCCATTTCCCTTGACGCTATACAGTCCCACCCTGTTTAAATTCCTTTGACGCTATACAGTCCCCTATTCCCATGTTCAAATCCCCTTGACGCTCAACAGTCCCACGATTTTTCTCCATGTTAATTTCCCTTGACGCTATATGTTCCCACGATTTTTCTCCATGTTAAATTTCCCTTGACGCTATATGTTCCCAAGGGGGTCTGTAATGCTAATTCCCATTGACGCTATAAGATCCCCCTTAACTACTAATGGCTTCGATTGTTCACTCAATTCTATGATGAACCAATTCTATCATTTAAACAGATAGGCTATTTATATAAATATATTTGTTCTTGAAATTCGGTGAAAAGTTTATTTAAAAAAGATGTGTATCTTCCTAGTGTAATGTGTTATCACAATTGTTTATGTAATTGATTAAATTACTGTTTTCGTATACCGGGGTTCGTGTCATTCTGTTATATATAACTGCCTCAAACAGGACAATAACACCGAGGGCGACCATCTCCTAGATAACGAAATCCGAATAAAGCGGACATCTTTTAAGAAGGTACAATTCGCCAATTAACCCGCTCCCACAAGGTGGTCTACAAGTGGACGCTAGTCATCAGAACATTTTTATTTGAGTAAAGAGTCTGAGCAAATACAGAATATAATAATAACCTAAACATTGATAATTTGTAATAGTACTTATCAAGAAATAGCTATCAGAGTGAATCGATTCATTGTCTGCTTATTTACTTTTCTATTATGCGCATGCAATTTCCTTGCCATTTCTTTTCATAATGAGATGACAATATTGTAAGAGACTGAGGCAAATTCCTTGCAGTTCGGGTCGTATTCTAAAGTTTGGAAGTAAAGTGAAGAATTATCTTTGTATTCTCTTGGGAGAAGAGATATTTGTGCCAACCCCGCAGTTGTATTTACGGCTTGTTTAGTGTGTAAGCGTTACGCTTAATTTGGGAGAACATTGCAGTTGTCTACTGTCAGTTTATGTTGTTGGTACAATGATAGTCTTTTGTAATTGAGTAAGGCCATACTAGAAGTAGGATAAATGCGTGTGAGGCTACTTTCGAGTAGGGCAGTAAAACTTAAGTGTAGGTAAAGGACTTATTTCTTGTGTCACCGTATAAGTAGACCAGAATGGCGACAGACAGACAATTAGAGAATTTAAGTGGATTGGTAAGGACGAGTTAGGTATGAAGGAGCCCAGTTAGCTGAATTTGTTGAGCGAAGTGTTAGACAACACATGGAACAACTAGCCACAAAACGAGAGAAAGACAGATGCGCAGATGAGCGCGAACGAGAGAAAGACAGACAAGCAGCGGAACGAGAAAAAGGCACACAAACAGCTGAGCAAGTAGCTGAGCGAGAGCTCGAGATAGCCAGATTGCAGGCCGAAAAATAATCTCGAGAACGCGAATATATGCTAGCCATGGAGAGGCTTAGGATCGAAGCAGAGTCCAGAAGGGGTGAAGACCTGAATGAACGCTCAGGACCAATAAGTAGGCGATCTGAAGACAGACGACCAATATATAACATCATGTTTATGTTCAACGACAAGAAAAAATTCATTGACAACTTTTTGAGGCAGTTCAACAAGTTGTTGCTGGTTGATGAGCTACTGAAAAGGGGCCCCGAGTGGCCGAGTTTTCTAAAGCGCTCACCATTCCGGATCACTGCCATCTCACCGCTGTCTGCGTGGGTTCGAGTTTCAGTCTCGGCTAACGATGGTACGTGAGAAAGCTTGTCAGTAGCTTATCGTGGGTCGGTGGTTCTCCTTGGGGTTTTCCAGGGTTCTTCCTCCACCAGTTATACTGGCCGCAATGTATAGCCTATCTTGTGCTGAAAAATGGCGTTAAACCCAACAACAACAACAACAATCAGCTGCCCAAAGACCAGTGGGCTATCAATGTTTCGGCATTCTTACAAGGATCCGCGAAAGACGTCTACCATAATATGACACCGAACGAGGCACACGACTACGACGCTCTGACGAAAACGCTACTACGGCACGATGCGCTGTCGGTGGAAACGTTTCGGAAACTCTTCAGAGAATTGTCGAAGAGAGCTACCGAAACGCACTCGCAATTCCATAGCCGCGTACGCGTAATTTGTGATAAATGGATGAACATGTCTGGTACCGCGCTAACGTATGAAGGCATACGTGAGGAAATTTAGAAAGAGTACGTCTTAAGTACATACAGAAAAGAGTTATAAGTGTTCTTAGCTGAGCGCGAATTCTCAACCTTGGATGATATAAGCGTGATGGCCGAGCGTTATAAGAGCGTGCACTCGCGTCCGACCACCTGGGATGGCAGGGACCGACCTGGCATCGGTGAGCATAGAAAGACCACTGAGGTATCACCCCAAAGACGAAATGGTCAAAATGGTGGGAGGCTAGGGGCCGGAAATCTCAGCCGAGAACATTTCAGTGGGTCTGGACTCAGGGGGCAGAGAAGGATACCACAGGGAGGAAAAGTGAGCCAGTGTGTAACGGCTGAAAAAAGACCAGGCCATGTCGTTAAGGATTGTAAAAGTATCGTCCGACAACGATTTATTCGGTAACTCCGAATGCTGTTAAGAAACAGAAAACAGTGGAGTTGGCTAACACAGCTGTAGCTAAGGGTAATTTTGAGATGGCAACCATGCTGTTTGATACCAGCTGTAGATAATATATATGTCAAGCCTGGAGATTACACAGGCGAGACGGTTGAAGTCCAGCATGCTAACCGGACGAAAGATTCTCTCCCGGTCCTTACCATTCATCTTGATTCGCCGTACGTAAAGGGAAGAATTCAACGAAGCGTGTTTGTCGGGACTGTCTCATGACGTAATAGTAGGGTGTAGGTATGTGTTTCAACAGTCTAACCTTATGACGTGTACACCTGTACTCGTGGGGTCTTTTGAGACGAGGTCTATGAAGCGAAGGTCAGGGTCAATGCCGCGAAGACCCACGACTTCGCCCATAGACAATTTTCTATCTGGCGAGTTGAAGAAACTTCAAGAGGTAGATTTGTCTCTCCGCACGGTACGCCGGTACGCAAAAGATGGGTCCATACGGAAATGGCCAAATGGTGAGGTGAAATTCGCGACGAAACGCGGTATTTTGTACCGGTACGCCAGGAAAGAGGTCGCTACGTTTAAACAAGTTGTTGTGCCCATAACTAAGCAAGGACAAGTGCTTAGGCTGGCACATGATGGTCTACTTGGAAGACACATGGGCGTGGCGATGACCAGAGATAGGTTGGTGAGGAAGTTCTACTGGCCAGGTGTGTACGAGGATGTTCGGAGGTTTTATTTGTCGTGTGACACGTGTCAAAGGGTGACACCTAAGACCTCACGTCGCCCAGTGCCACTAGCAACCACCCCACTGATTGACAAAGCTTTCTCGTTTGGGGCGATGGATCTAGTAGGTCCGATAAAGTCGGCGGCATAAACAGGACGAAGGAACGTCACTTTGATGTGGGTGACAAGGTGTTGTTACTGCCGTTAGAGCAGAACACACTTCAAGTCTCATGGAGGGGACCATTCGTGGTAATGGAGAAGAAGGGTGGGCAGAACTACCGTATCCGGGTAGGAATCAAGGAGAAGCTGTACCACGTAAATATCCCGAAATGTTACCACGAAAGAGAGACACCCACATAGTTCATGGGGTTGTTACAGTTGTGACTGAAGAACCCGACGACAACGGACGAGAGACGGAAGTACTCCCTAGTTGTTCTTTGACGAGGGAAGAAACCTACGCCGACGTTGTCATTGACAGACGTTAACGTCAGACCAACATTAGGAACTGGAGTCTTTACTCCAGGACTATTCAAACGTCTTGACAGAATGACCTGGCAAGACGAGTTGGAGGAGTTCACTCTGAAGTTACTGGATGAGAAGCCAGTGAATTTGAAACCATATCCGCTATCCGCTACCCTATGCGAAATTAGAAACTGTTCGAAATGAAATGCAAGCTATGATAGACTTGGGAGTCATATAACCAACTGAGTCGGCGTATAGCTCTCCTGTTGTACTGTCACACAAGAAAGACG
The DNA here is from genome assembly GCA_028554795.2 of Sinohyriopsis cumingii. Taxonomy (NCBI): domain Eukaryota; kingdom Metazoa; phylum Mollusca; class Bivalvia; order Unionida; family Unionidae; genus Sinohyriopsis; species Sinohyriopsis cumingii. Next base: position 105,667 of record JAPYKE020000094.1, on the reverse strand, counting down.
GTACACACATATTTTGCGTCAATTACAGGAAGTTGAACAGAATCACGGAATTCCAGGTAGAACTGTTAGAGTCCATGTTTGTCGGGGTGATCGACGCGAATTATTTTTCGAAAATCGATCTTCTAAGGGATACTGGCAAATTCCAGTCCGAAATGAAGACAGAGCGAAACTTGCCTTCGCAGCTGCAGATGGGACCTACCAGTGGGTAGTCATGCCATTCGGGGGTCCAGAATGCGTTGAGTGTCTCCACGCTTATGATGCGAAAATTACTTGAAGCGTTAAGGAGTACTGGAGTTTCAGACTTTATGGACGATTAACTCTTAGCGACAGCTAGTTTGGACGATCATATCATTTTGCTTTAAACCGTTTTAGAGCGACATCGACAAACGGGACTAACAGTACGACCATACAAGTGCCATGTACGGTTTAGGAAACTAACCTACCTAGATCATACCCTCATTGAAGACACGTTAACCCCAGATAGTTCAAAGGTCGACTAACTTAGGGACGCAGTACTACCAACCACTAAGACGGAAGTTCGATCTTTCATGGGCCTGGACAGACGCATGTGAACGAGCATTTCAGTCGTTTAAAGACAGATTGACATCAGACGCAGTAGTGAAATTGCCTGATCTGACACGAGATTATGCCTTAACTACTTACGCTTGTTATAGAGGTTAAGGGGCAGTGTTATTACAAGAGCAAAACTGTAACCTATTCCCAGTTGTATACAGTACCAGGAATTTGTCAACTGCAGAACGCAATTATTCAGCATCTGAGTAAGAATCTTGATAATTATCATTGGGATATCCAAATTCCAACGTTTCCTGTATGGACGAAAATTTATTTAAGAAACTGACCACCAACCACTCGCCTATTTAGCTCACGCTAAGTTAACAAATGGACGATTAATGTGATGGTCATTATTTCTGCAACAGTATCAAGTCAAGGTACGGTATATTGAGGGCAACGAGAATGTATGGGTTGACTGATTAAGTATACTAGGGACGTGTACATGAATCAGGTTAGATCTCCGAAATTAGGAGAGTAAAAATCCCTGATTTTAATTGGGGAGGGAGCTCATGTAAAGATGTAAATTTCGCCTAATCTTTAGAAGCTCTAAGCGCTTTACAACATTAGACAACAACTATAAGATAACAGAAAAACCATATATAACTATATGATTACAAAAACAAACACCATGAAATTAGAAAACATAAAAAACATGCTGAAAGTATTTAAGGTAGGAAAAAGTATTAAGTCTTTAAGTTTGTTCTTGCAGTCGAAATAAGCGAGTTTTGAGAGCACTCTTGAATGGGATCACTGAGTCTTTGTGTCTAAGTTCAGTGGGCAATTCATGTCACGTTGCTGGGCCCTGGTATGGAAAAGAATGCTGTTCATATGACTTATTTCCGTTATTTTTTGTGCATATTCTACCAAATCTACACTTTATGTATATTATTACTATGTGCATATTCCATACAACAGGCACGTGCAACTATAGCTCGGTGACGTCATCTGACCCGCGACATGTTTGTATCCGTTTACATTGACATTATACGGTGTTAATTCCTAAATCACTAAATGGTCCGGGCTCTGGAGAAAGTTGCATTTCCTTGCCATCAAGTCTACACTTTAGATCCGACATTACTGTGTGCATATTCCATAAATCTAAAACTTATGTACAATATTAATGTGTGCATACTCCATACAATCTACCATTTGCGTTCGTTATTATTGTGTTCATATTCCATAAATCAACAACTTCTGTCCATTATTACTGTGTGTATATTCAACAAATCTTTAACTTGTGTCCGTTATTACTGTGTTCATATTCCATACATTTACAAATTGTGTCCGTTATTACTGTGTGCATATGCCATGCAATCTACAACTTGTGTCCGTTTTTGTTGTGTGCATATTCCATAAATCTATAACTTGTGTTCGTTATTATTGTGTGCATTTTCCATCCAGTCTACAAGTTATGTCCGTTATTACTGTGTGTATTTTCCATAAATCTACAGCTTGTGTCCGTTATTACTGTGTTCATATTCCATACATTTACAAATTGTGTCAGTTATCACTGTATGCATAATCCATGAATCTATAAATTGTGTCCGTTATTGTTGTGTGCATATTCCACACAATGTACAACTTGTGTCCATTATTACTGTGTGCATATTCCATAAATCTACAACTTGTGAACATATGGCAAAAGTGGACCTATATTACCTTATTATTAACGCACATATATAATACCCCCACACTCCCCATTTTTGCTTAGAATTTAAAAAATATATTGTTAATCTATATATATCACATATTAATCAAACTAAACGATGCTGTACAGTCTTGACACCGTAAATAAATTTTAATATATAACTACTGACTTTACAAACATCAATAATCGCTATATTCAAATAAATTTCAAAATTAGTTTAAGAATATTATTTGATAATATTAACACTTCATACAGTTTAGAGACAATAAGCAACAATCATCAAATAACATTCATGCAGCATTGTACTACATGAAGCATTTTTTTCATTCTTGGGAGATAATCTTTTCGAAATGAATTTTCCCAAACCTCGTTTTTGTTAAATACCAGCATATATGTGAAAATGTCAAAATCCGAAGACAGTTCGAAGGACTCGGAAAAAGTGAAATTCAGGCAGGTATTCAAAGATGGTATATATTTTCAATGTTCTAAGGCGGCGTATCCCGTAAGATTCCTTTTCTTGGATGACAAAGAAGCTGTTCAGAAGCCCAGTAGCAGAACACTTCTCCTCCCATGGCCACACTTTCAGTGATATAACACTTTTATCAATTGCTCACAACCCCAAATGGAGTTCCGAAACCAGGAAAGGAAAGGAATTTTACTAGTTACGCCGCCTTATAACATTAAAACCAAGCGGTTTAAACCAAGAAGACTAGAACAAGAAGATATTCACAAATAAAATAATCTTTTTGCAGCCGACATGTTCTCTTTTCAATAATTCTATAAATTTGCTTATTAGTCACCCAATAACCTATAATTACAACTATACAAGGAAATATCCGGGATATTTTTTGCGCGTACATATATTTACATAAAATAACAGCTGACGCTATGGCTCATCGATTTCTATGTCAATATAAAAATATATTTCCGCATCCGCAACAAGTCATAGTCATGTAAAATTTCACAAAGACAACGGTTTGTCTGTTTTATTTGTTTGTCTTGTTAAACTGTTTTTTTGTATTTGCCTTAAAAAAAAGAAAGCGCTTAGGCTAGCTAGATGCTATTTTTGCACTGTTCGTAGTCAGTTTAATATATAACACGTAAGCTCACTACTGACTATACGGAGTAGGTTCTAAATATGCAGTGATATTGCAAAGAGTAACACGTAAGAAAGATAGACGCTTCTGTATTAAAATAAACATGAATTTAAGCAAAGATAAATAGCAACAAGCAAAGATGTTAAAACTTTGTAGATGGTTTTAAAATAGAAAATATTAAATATAGAAAATACACAATACTTAAAATATAGAGCCAAAATTAGCTTTATAAACTACATACCCCCAGTCGAAGATATTCTCTGGTTGTACGTCATCAAAACGTTTCTAAAGTTGCATAAAAGAACTTATAACTGTCTCAAAATGTTGAAATCAAATTTGAGAAGAATGTGTCCACCTGGACAGACAGACAGACAGACAGATAGGTCTTTAACTTAAGGTGCTATAATATGAACAGGACCAGTCCCAGATGGAGGTACATATGAAATGTATATGGGACATGAGTACAGACAGAGAGATAGACGATCAACTTACTTTGCCAGAGTCAACAAAGAATACAGGATCAGTCCCACGCAGACTGCAAAATTCTTCGTTGCCATCTTGATAACTCGACTCTGTGCTTCAAACAATTTCGTCTCTGGCAGCTGTGGCTTTTATACAGATTTAGCTTTTACGAGACACGAATTTTTCCTGGAAGGGCTTATTTTCCTTTAATTGTTTATCTGGGTCAAATTTAACAGCAAGGAGAGGCTGCGTAAAACATTCCAGCCGGTATTGCTATGGCAAAAAGATAAGTGCAATCGTAGTTATCCACATTCAATCATCAACTCGTCGGACTATGTGCACTGCTTCTTCCCTTCTCGTTCCAGACAAATTCTACTTTTATTTGCTATATATTCAACACGGCGGCTCACCATCTACAGTGCTGGACTCATGATGAATGCATGTTCTAATCCGTCCAGCCCAAGGCCAATTCAGCTGAGTGGTTTGTGAAGCGTATTCTCTAAATATTACTTCTCCTGTGTTGATGTGCCGTTAAACAACAATCAAACTTGTTAACGTACTCAATTAAACTCTTAATAATCAGTTAAACTAAACATGTTAACCATATCCTAAAACTCAATTAACCATGTTAATCATCTAGTACTCAGTTAAATATGTTAACCATGTCCTAATGGTCAAGTAATCATGTTAATCATCTAGTACTCAGTTAAACATGTTAACCATATCCCAATACTCAATCAATCATGTTAATCATCTAGTACGCAGTTAAATATCTTAACCTTATCCAAATGGTCAATTAATCATGATAATCATATAGTACTCAGATAAACATGTTGACCATATCCTAATACTCAATTAATCATGTTAATCATCTAGTACACAGTTAAAAAGGTTAACCATGTCATAATACTCAAGAAATCATGTTAATTATCTAGTACTCAATTAAACGTGTTAACCATATCCTAATACTCAATCAATCATGTTAATTATCTAATACTCAGGTAAACATGTTAACCATATTCTAATACTCAAGTAATCATGCTAATCATCTAGTACTCAATTAAACGTGTTAACCATATCCTAATACTCAGTCAATCATGTTAATTATATAATACGCAGGTAAACATGTTAACCATAACCTTATACTCAATAAATCAAGTTAATCATCTAGTACTCAGTTAAACATGTTAACCATATCATAATTCTAAATGAATCAAGTTAATCATCTAGTACTCAATTAAACATGCTAACCATACCCTAATAAACAATTAATCATGTTAATCATCTAGTACTCAGTTAAACATGTTAACCATATCTTAATATTCAAGTAATAATGTTAATCATCTAGTACTCAGTTAGACATGTTTACCATCTCTTAATAATTAATCATGTTAATCATATAGTACCCCATTAAACATGTTAACCATATCCTAATAATCAATCATGTGAATAATCTGGTACTCAGTTAAACATGTTATCCATATCCTAATACTCAGTTAATCACATCAGTCATCCAGTACTCAGTTAAACATGTTAATCATAACCTAATACTCAATCAATAATGTAAATCATCTAGTACTCAATTAAACATGTTAACCATATCCTAATACTCAATTAATCATGCTAATCATCTATTACTCAGTTAAACATGTTAACCATATCCTAATACTCAATCAATCATGCTAATCATCTAGCACTCAGTTAAACATGTTTATCTTATCTTAATACTCAATTAATCATGTTAATCATCTAGTACCCAGTTAAACATGTTAACCATATCCTAATACTCAATCAATCATGTTAATCATCTAGTAGTCAATTAAACATGTTATCCATATCCTAATACTCAACTAATAATGTTAGTCATCTAGTACTCAGTTAAACATGTTAACCATATCCTAATGCTCAATCAATCATGTTAATCATCTAGTACTCAGTTAAACATGTTAACCATATCCTAATACTCATTCAACCATGTTAATCATCTAGTAGTCAATTAAACATGTTATCCATATCCTAATACTCAATCAATCATGCTAATCATTTAGCACTCAGTTAAACATGTTTATCTTATCTTAATACTCAATTAATCATGTTAATCATCTAGTACCCAGTTAAACATGTTAACCATATCCTAATACTCAATCAATCATGTTAATCATCTAGTAGTCAATTAAACATGTTATCCATATCCTAATACTCAACTAATAATGTTAGTCATCTAGTACTCAGTTAAACATGTTAACCATATCCTAATGCTCAATCAATCATGTTAATCATCTAGTACTCAGTTAAACATGTTAACCATATCCTAATACTCATTCAACCATGTTAATCATCTAGTAGTCAATTAAACATGTTAACCATATCCTAATACTCAATCAATCATGCTAATCATCTAGCACTCAGTTAAACATGTTTATCTTATCTTAATACTCAATTAATCATGTTAATCATCTAGCACTCAGTTAAACATGTTAACCATATCCTAATACTCATTCAACCATGTTAATCATCTAGTAGTCAATTAAACATGTTATCCATATCCTAATACTCAACTAATAATGTTAGTCATCTAGTACTCAGTTAAACATGTTAACCATGTCCTAATACTCAACTAATCATGTTAATCATCTAGTACTCAGTTAAACATGTTAACCATGTCCTAGTACTCAGCTAATCATGTTAGTCATCTAGTACTCAATTAAACATGTTAACCATATCCTAATGCTCAACCAGTCATGTTAATCATCTAGTACTCAGATAAACAGGTTACCCATGTCCTAATACTCAACTGATCATGTTAATCATCTAGTACTCAGTTAAACATGTTAACCATGTCCTAATACTCAACTAATCATGTTAATCATCTAGTACTCAGTTAAACATGTTAACCATATCCTAATGCTCAATAAATCATGTTAATCATCTAGTACTTAGTTAAACATGTTTATCGTCTCTGAATACTCAATCAATAATGTTAATCATCTAGTACTCAATTAAACATGTTAACCTTATCCTAATACTCAATTAATCATGTTACTCATCTAGTACTCAGTTAAACATGTTAACCATATCCTAGTGCTCAATTAATCGTGTTAATCACCTAGTACTTAGTTAAACTTATTAACCATATCCTAATACTCAAGTAATCGTGTTAGTCATCTAATAATCAGTTAAACATGTTAACCGTATCCTAATACTCAATTAATCGTGTTAATCCTCTAGTACCCAGTTAAACATGTTAACCATATCCTAATACTCAATCAATCATGTTAATCAACTAGTGCTCAGTTAAACATGCTAACCATATCCTAATACTCAGTTAATCATATTAGTCATCTAGTACTCATTTAAACATGTTAACCATATCCTAATACTCAATTGATCAAGTAAATCCTCTCATACTCAGTTAAACATGTTAACCATATCCAAATACTCAAAAAATCATGTTAATCCTCTAGTACTCATTTAAACATGTTAACCATATCCTAGTAGTAAATTAATCATGTTAATCGTCTAGTACTCAGATAAACATGTTAACCATATCCTAATAAACAATTTATGTACACATGCTAACCATCTCTTAGTACTCACTTAAATTCAATAGCTTCTTATCATAAACATTTACATGCTTATAGGGTCCATACTACAAATATTGTGTGGTTACAAAATGCTCTATGTACAGCTTTAAACAGAAACTCAAAGCGGTAATCGTCAATATCTAGAAAGGAACAAATGTACAGTCTTAGCAATAATTTACTCTAGAAATAATAATCTCTTGTTTCAAATGCTTCATAAACAAAATTAGCTATTGATCATAGTATTATCTTAATATTAGAAGTTTACAATTCATGTCACTTGTGAATGGATGGTTGGTTCCAGAAGTACATCTGAATTAGGTTTACGCGCAAGATGGTATACACAGAACATACTAAATGAAAATGATATTCATTTTATTATCATACTTATCATAGAACATACTAAATAAAAATGATATTCATTTTATTATCATACTTATCATAGAACATACTAAATGAAAATGATATTCATTGTATTATCATACTTATCATAGAACGTACAACATCTTGCAAGCCTATCTATTATATTGCTTCGTTATCTCCAAGTTTTGTGTATCAGATTAAGGGAAGACACTCGGACAAAGCTGATGGATCTTTATTGTTACACAGGAATTTGAAATAATATTCGAGGCTTAAGTATGTTTTTATTTGTTTTTACTAATATTTTGTTAGAATTGTATTATTTAGTATTCTAGTCAAATGAAAAAGCACATGTAACTTTATTTAAAAATGGAAATAAACTAAGAGCATATATATGTTTATACAGACATTTTGTTAGAATTTAGCTTTTAGTATTGTAGTCAGATAGAAAGCGCATGTAACTTTATTTTAAAATGGGAATAAACTAAGAGCAATTTACAGAATCAGGAATCATTCAGATTTCACCAAATCTGTTTCAAGTATCCTTTAGGGATGTAACCCAATTGATAGTATTGATTCATTTTTAATGTATGACTGCTTACATGCAGTGATCATAATATTTGCAGAATTTTTCATTCTAAACCTATCTTAAACTAAGTTAATGAGCATTAAATACTTAAGTGGGGTTACTCTATGTTCACCGTATACACCGACGACAGAAGTAGATATATTTTTGTACCTTTAACAAATATTGTAAAATCCTTCGATATATCGATTCAATGGCGTCAGTTTGGTAAAAAAATACCTCTGTCGCATAATTCGAAATTGGAACAATATAAATATAAAAATATTACTCCCTGCTACATTCCATACTTCGCATTGTCTTACTGAATCACTTTGTCTAAAGACCTTAACTTAAGTTTTATCAAAATTAATATTTAGATTCCATTTATTACAGTAAATTATCAATGGTATTTTGTAAACACTCGATGTGTCCTGCAAATAAAACTAAATAGTCTGCAGGCATAGTCAAAAATAAAGACAACTCTTCTAACTTCAATAAATAATGAAAAAAATATCGGTGGTGATAATACTTAACCTTGGATCAAACCTACTCCATACTCAAAACTGGCACTACTAATACCCCAATGTGAACCACGGGATTTAAGTACACTGTACATATGAAAATGAACATTTAACATTTTGCCAGTTACATCTTGTCTAAATTACTTCAAACACAAACCATTTATACAAAAACACTATCAAATGTCCTTTTAAAATAAAACTAAATGCATAAAATCTTTCATTTTGACTTAAATATATATTAATCAAACAATGTAAAACAAAACTAGCGTCAGTAGTTCCAACATCTTTCTTGAAACCAAGTTGTGCTTCCAATATTTTGTCATTTTTATCAACCCATTATAACAGTCTTTCATTTAAAATGCTGGTAGATTCCCTTTTAAATGCGGAATTAAAAGTAAAAAGTTAAATAATCCTCTATAATTTCCAGTACTACAAGCATCATCAGACTTGAATATAGGTCACCAGACCCAATGTGTAGGAACATGACAACTATCACATATTGCATTAAATATATATAGTCGATGTATCTCCACCCCGTTTCTAAAATACTCATTCAAAATATCTTCCCAGCTATCTTGTTTCGAGACTTCGCATCGCTTTTATAATTTCATTTTCTGTTATTTGTTTTCCTAGTTCCTCAAAGATTGTTCCTTTATCCTCCAGATTGTTTTCATATACATCTCGTATAACATAATTTTATTCTTTCTTATTTTCATATATCTCTCTCGTACAACATCATTTCATTCTTCATTCGAAAATGATTGCAAAGTACTGAAATTAAATTATTATTCAAGCGAAAAAAACATAAGTAACATATCTGTTTCTTTTAAAATTTCTGATAGATTGATAATTGGTCCACACAACGCTTATAACTACCCCCAGATGCTGCAATTAACCATACTTTATTCCATAACTCTAGCACAACTATACTTATGCTATCGTGAACAGAAATATTTTCTAGAGTTGTCACATTTTGACTGGTTACGGTCTAAACCTTAAAAAATGCAGCAGCATGTTACGGATCCCATTTGAAATTAATTTTAATATATCTGGCGTTTACATAACGAGGAATCAAAATGCTGAATATAAAAGCAAATACTAATGGGGAATTGTCAAAATGGGTTGTTTTATTGTGGATATAAAAGCCAGAGAGTAATGGAGCAGTGCTATTGAAAGTAAAATACCCGTTTCTTCATCAACTAATTGAAAGCAAACTCGATTTATGTACTCATCTTAAATTTTTTGTCATGTTTTGTTTATTGTTCATGATCAAAATGCCAATATGTCACTATATCACTAATTGCTTCAAGATATCACTAATTGCTCTCAGATATGAGTAATTGTTCGAAGTTATCACTAATTGCTAGCTCGTTAGTCCCAATTCAATTGCTTAGTGCCTTATTGCTTAAACTAGTCTATTCAAGTTGTAATTATAAAATTAAAATGGCACACATTTATTTCAGATTCAGTGGTTAGAGCGTCCGTCTCGGATGCGGGAGGTTGCCGGTTCGATCCCCGGCCGAGTCATACCAAAGACTTACAAAAATGGTACTTACAGCTGCCTCGCTTCTCGCTCAGCATTAAGATGTTAGTGATAGAACTGGTCGGCCTGGTGTCAGGATAATGTGTCTGGGTGGGACATCACGCTACATGTCTGCGGCATGATGCCCCAGTGCCCCAGTGCCCCAGTGCTAGACATCACTATAAACTGCTACATTGCAGACATTGTAGCGATATGACTGAAAAATGGTTATACACAAACATTTAACATTTTGGATGTTTCGCATAATCACATTCTCTTACACAGGAACCCTCGGCTTCACAGACAAATTGCATTACTGTTTTTGTATTGTATAACAGCAGTGACATAGACAAACTGATTCCAGGGTTGAACTCTCGCGTCTCTCGAAACGCCACTGTCACTGCAAGTTCATATCCGAAACAGTCTTGCCGAAACGCCCGCTGTGCTTTTTTCGTATTTGCCAAAGGAATAATGAAATATGAAACTTTCATTGTTTTGCTCACGTACGCCAGTATTGCTATTGTATACTTTTCATATTTATTTTGCGCCAAATTTCAATGTAGAAAATGACTGTAGTGACGACAAGAGGCCTTCTCCGTTTTCATCAGGTATGTACAAGCAGCAGCGTTGTTGGTGTCACATGAGAAGAATTTTATACAGATGCTCTACCACTTGAACTAAATAATCCGAGCTGTTCATTCGACAGACTCCACCTGAAAATTTGAAGACACTTACTAGAGTTTCCATTGTTCATTCCTCGCAGAACCACGTACTTGGTTTACAATTCTAACTCATGTACGGCAGGTTTTTAAATGAGTTATGGAGTTATCGTACATTGTGAGATTCGTGTGGTGGCAGTGTACACTTGTAATAACCTGTTTGATCACACACTATGCTGTAAAGACGTCAGATTTTTTTATATCCTTGATGCTGAAACAAATAGCTTCTGGTAGATGTTATGAAAGGTAGACTGTTAAAAGTCCAAGTTAAAAAGCAGATGTTTCCAATCAAAGCCCAACACCTCAATGAGTATTTTCCGTGTCGAAAAAAGAACCCACTTATTCAGGTAAGAAGCTCTATTTTGTACTCCTCGTGAAATAAGCGGTAGCTAAAAGTAGCATAACCAAATCATTTTGTAAAATCAACAAGTTAATTCGCTAAGTTATTCAGGTTTAAAAGGAACTTACAGGACTGTGAATTAAATCCCAAATAATCCTAAAAGTTCTATTACAAGTTTAATAGTATAGAGGTTCCAAATGACTTCAAATATTGAATGTGCTGATGTGCTAACACTCTTGACATTTTACACTGATAAAAACCACAATGCCTTTGAATGAATTCACAAAAATCCCAATGACAGCATTAGTTCAGTAAGTGAACACTTGAGTAACTCCAGTGCATAATTTAAATAATGATTCATCTCAAATTATATCTGCACAAAACTAAAAGTGATTCAACATAGACTTATATTGCACTTTGGTGTCAATTGGAATTGAACATGGGAATGTCACCTGGGGATCAATGGGAATTAAACATTGGTGACGTCATATGTTTATAGGGTCAAAACCTTTTATAGGGTGAAATGTATTTGTAGGGACAAAGGGTTGATAGGGACAAACATAGACATACAGAGAAAAAAACAAATACACATCCAAACACACAGAAAAGAGGACATAAATATTCTTAAAAAAGAATCACAGATAGAATAGAGACTCGAAAAAGAAAAGTCTGTTGTATGGGTTCAAAACAGTTATTCAAGTATATACATGGGTTCTCTGGCCCGTGCTTTGGTCTAAGCACTATCCGTTTAATACATAAACATTTGTACATAAAACAAACCTATTTACGAGTTGTTTAGTTATTAGTAGTGAAGTGGGGCTGTTTAGGCTCAATGGGAATTAGCATTAGAAACATCCCTGGGCCTGTTAAGCCTCAATGGAAATTTAACATGGGAGAAACAGCTGGGCCTGTTTAGCCTCAAGGGAATTTAACATGGGAAAAAATATTGGGCCTGTTTAGCCTCAAGGGGAATTTAACATGGGAAAAAAATAATCTTGGGCCTGTTTAGCCTCAAGGGGAATTTAACATAGGGAATAAATCGTGGGACTGTCTAGGGACAAGGGGAAATTAACATGGGAAATTGAAACAGGGAGGGTCTCTATTTTTAAAAAAAAAAATAAAAAATGTGGTAGGCAATTGAAAGCCTATCTCTTTTCGAGAGATTGGAGTGGCCCTGAAAAGGGCCTTTTGGTTATATGTTAATATGCCCTTAACATAAAGGGCACCACATTGGTCTTCTTCTTGTCCTTAGGCTGCGCCTGATTGCAGGACCGTAAATCAGGACTCTTTTGAGGCATCCTTGACGCTCCACATATACTCTTCGCATCCACAGACTGGTGTCTGTCCTGTGGACAACTGTCCACTTGGATCGGACATACATTTGTATGTCCGTCCTGAACATCATCGAAGATACAAGGGTTGAAGATTCAACGTCGGTCCACATGTTATGGCGCCGAGAACAGGTGAATCAATGCAGTGAACTGATCTTATTTATAGGTAGAGGTGGATTGAAACGGATTGAGTTCATTGACCAATCCAAACACGCGTTACAAAATTCAGTCAGCCCGCATCCAATCCGAAGAGATCAGTCTGTGACGTCACTTAGTCTATATAGATTCGCTATCGCCTGTGCACACTCAATTCATGCGACAGTTATTCAACATGACGGAAACTCAGAAAACGATCAATTGGGGTGCACCAGCAATGGAGACCACCCAAGGGAACCCGGACTTACTTTCAGAAGAGGTGAATTGGGATTTTGTGGATTTTCTCTCCTCGCAAGAATTTGTTCCGGAACCTTCGTTACCTTCTTCATTACCGCAAGTAGAGAATTTTAGACAGAGACAGAAAGAAGAATTGGAGAAATTTATACAGCAGCAAAAGGAAGCAGAACAAGCTTTTCGCCTACAGCAAGAAGAGGTAAGGAAAAAACAACAACAAGAAGAAGCAGCAAAGAAACAAGAGGGTGAAAATCAAACGGTCACGGTACTGTTAGACATTTTAGCGGAGTTCAGAAGTCTGAAACAAATGTATCAGACTTCTTTATCACGACCGAAGAGAATACGACCTTCCCGAGCTAAACACTCCAACCCTGTGACTAAGCCTACCGTACCACCCTTAGTTATTTCAACCAAATCATCATCATCATCAACAGTACGCAGTCCAGAAGTAGGCCTTGGCCGTGGCAAAGGCTTAAGGCAGTTAAAGTTGATTGCTTAAACTCACCCCTACACCACGAAAAAGGCCCTTTTCAGGGCCACCCACGTCTCTCGAAAAGAGACTTTCCGTTGCCAATAACTCAAAAAAAACCAAAAACATTTTACCACTATAGTACGTGTGTATGAGTGTGTGAGTGTTACGTTCTTATTTTAAAATCAAAACTCACAAACACTTACCTTTTATACCTAATTTATTCTTTTATAAATATTTACAATCCAATTCACAATTCACAATTCTCAACAGAACACTTTAAAAAGTTCATACACTTCTTCTGTCTCATTGTTTAGTCTCTCTGTTTTTTAAATTTCTTCACCGTCACAGTCTTTTCCTCCTCTTCCTCCTCACTTTCTTCCCTTCTTCTTTTCTTCTCCTGTTTCTTTATCTTTACCTGGCTGCTTTCTTCCTCTGAAGAATCCCTCTCTTCTTCTGAAGAATCCCTCTCTTCTTCTGAAGAATCCCTCTCTTCTTCTGGCTCCTCTTCTTTCTTTTTTGGGCAATCTGGAGACCAATGTCCTTTTTCTTGACAATAATAACAGGTATCTTGACTTTTGTCTTTTCTAACCCCCCCTTTTTTTTTTTGACGGTCTGGACACTCTGAAGACCAATGCCCTTTCTTCTGACAGATATAGCAAGTATCTTGACTTTTATCTCGCAAGGAAGGAGAGTAGTCCGAAGGCTGGTCTGAAGAAAATTTTCTAATGACCCCACGCAAAACTCTGATGAAACGTTCGATTTGGGTAGTCTCTTCCATCGTTGTGCTCGGTTAGAGAGTGAATGAATAGTAAAAGGACAAGACACATACCCTTTATATACGCTGGTCTGCCATGACTATAAAGTAGCCCATGGTGTTTAAACTTTAGTCATTTGACGTTTTTCACTCAAGATGAAACGATCCAATTTATTTGAGAAGAAAGAAGAAGAAAGTAAGAGGCAGAAACGTGATCTATCGCCTCGTACCAGAGCTGAAGTTTTGGCACAAATTCATGCCAGTGAATTTGAAGAGGACATGAGTGAACCAGAATCCAAACCCTCTAAACAAAGTTCATCACCCTTAGTCAACCCTGAAAAGTACTATCACATTCAAGAGACGGAAAAGCGCTCCTGTAGAAAATTTAGAACCACGGCTTACAAATACAGGGTGAAGTTTAAAGATTTCAAGTCCGACGAACCACTGGAGAAAGCCGAAGGGTTCATCACCGAGATGTGGGATTCTTTGCTCACCACACTCAAGCGACAATGTCAACCCAAAGAAGGCGATCGCTTGAGACTTTCCATACAACACGACGGCTTGAAATCCCCTGTTTGGATCGAATTTAGTAGAATTGACCGCTTCCAAAGTCATGGACAAGATTCAACACGTGCAACAATCTAATGACCAGCTTGACATCACCGATGGAAAAGCCACACTGGACATGACCCACGTCTCTCCTCCTCAAGGGACCGGACAACGCAATAGGGTGTTATTGGTGATCGGTCTTCGCAGCACCAAAAAGAGTCTCGTCCAAATTCACAATTCTCAAGACCAGACCTGTTTAGCCAGGGCCATCGTGATGGGACGAACCTATGCCAACAAGACTGACACTACAGAATGGAAAAGAGCCTGGAAAACTATTCGACAATCGGGCAGAGCCAAACAACGAAACGAAGCAGAACTCCTGTTACAACAAGCCGGCTTGCCCAAAGACACACCCTGTGGCATTCCTGAAATGCAAACATTGCAAGATGTCCTAGCTCCACGCTACACCTTGAAAGTGCACCCTCAAGAAGTGAGCGGACCTATGTTGCTTCTAGGGAAAGACTTTAAGGGTGGAAAATACATTCACCTCTATCATCACGATGAACATTTCGATACCATTACCAGTATCACCCCATTCCTGGGATACAGTTATTACTGTGAGAAATGTGACTATGGCTATAACAATCGAGAGCAACAGAAGCATTACGGATCGAAATGCTCAGGATGTTTGGCCTCTCCACCCTGTCTGAATGAAGGGCAAGAACTGGTGCATTGTCCAGCTTGTCTGCGTACGTTTGTCAGCCGTGCCTGTTACCAACAACATCTGAAGACGCAAGGTTCACAGCATAAATGTGCTTGTCAACTGCTGAGATTGTGCCCCACGTGTGGACAAGGCATACGTACCAATAATACCAAGGCACACGTATGTCGCGGAAAGAAACGATGTCACATTTGTCACAACATTGCGGACTTGGAACACCAATGCTACGTGCAAAAGTACCATCCCCAACCAGAGAAAGAGGATGGAGACAAAAAGAAAGGCAATTTCATCTTTTTCGATTTTGAATGCATGCACGAGACCGGCATTCACATTCCTAATTTCTATGTGGCTCATCGAGCGTGCAAGAAGTGCATTCAAGAACCTATTTTCAGTCATTGTCCTCACTGCAGTAAGATTCCTGGAGGGCGTGAAAAAATCTTTCGAGGACTGAACACGCTAGCCGATTTCGCCCGATGGGTCTTAGATCCCATCGACAAGACGTGGAGCCAAAGGACATCGAACGTTACGGAGATTGTCATCGTCATGTCACGGTGATGGCTCACAATTTCTCCGGATACGATGGACAGTTTCTTTGGGATACTATACGGAACATGGCACCGAGCGTCCTAAAGTCACTTTGAACGGAGCCAAAGTCATTTTCATGCAAGTGGGACAAGTGCAGTTTAAAGATTCGATGAGTCACTTGGCCATGCCTTTGAGTCGAATGCCTAAAACGTTTGGAATGACAGAAATGGCTAAAGGGTACTTTCCACACTTGTTCAATACGGAAGCCAATCAACATGCCGTTCTACCCCATTTGCCTGAGGCTCACTATTACGACCCCGACAACATGCGTACCGAACAACGAGAAGCTTTCTACGCTTGGTACCAGGCTCATGCCTCCGACCCTTTCGACTTTCAGGAAGAAATGTTAAAGTATTGTCGTTCCGACGTGGACAGTTTACGACGTTGCTGTGGAAAATTTCGAGAACTGTTCATGGAACACGGAGGGGTCGATCCTTTGAAAGAATCTTGCACCATTGCCAAGGCGTGTTCCTTAGTCTACCGCCAACGATTCATGCCTGAAAACACCGTGGCTGTCATCAGTCCTCAAACGACCAACTATGTCAAACGTCAATACTCGGTCAAAGCCCTACGCTGGTTACATTACTCGTGCGACAAGGAAGACAAATGGATTCAGCATGCCCGCAACGGAGGAGGCGAAAAGACCATCGGAACGCATTCGGTCGATGGCTGGGACTTAGAAAACCCCAAGAGCGTGTACGAGTTTAACGGTTGCTTATTTCACGGATGTCCCGTCTGCTACCCTGACCGCGGCAATAAAAATCAGTTTTTACAACGAACCATGGAAGACTTGTACTAGACCACTTGTCAGCGACGCCTAAAGTTAGAACAGGAAGGATACCAAGTGGTGGAAATGTGGGAACACGAATATCATCACCGTTTGAAAACCGATCCCGAGTTTAAACGCCTCGTGGAAAGTTACCAGTTCATGGACCCACTGAACCCGAGGGAAAGTTTGTACGGAGGAAGGACCAATGCCACCTGTTTGCTGTACCAAGCCGATGAAGAGAAAGGAGAAGAAATCAAATACTTGGACGTGTGTTCGCTGTATCCCTACGTGTGCAAATGTTGTCGCTTTCCTGCAGGGCACCCGCAATTGTTCACGGAACACATCGACCTGAAAAACATTCGACAATACGAAGGCTTGATCAAGTGCAAAGTTTTGCCTCCCACGGACTTGTACCATCCCGTGTTACCTCACCATTGTCAAGGCAAACTGATGTTTCCTTTGTGCCGTACTTGTGCCGAAACGTGCAACTAAGATCAACCTTGTCAGCACACCCAAGAAGAACCGGCCTTGACGGGGACGTGGGTCAGCGTAGAATTGTTCAAAGCTCTGGACATGGGATACCAACTGTTAGAAGTGTACGAAATTTGCCACTTTCCCAAGACACAACAATATCACAAGGGTGACCCCACACAGAAAGGCATTTTCGCAGACTACGTGGATGACTTTTTGAAACTGAAGCAAGAAGCCAGTGGCTATTCGTCCTGGTGTCACACTCCCGAAGACCAAAACACATTCAAAGAGAAATACAGGGCACAAGAAGGCATCACTTTAGACCACATCGAGAAAAACGAAGGCAGGCGATCATTTGCCAAAGTGATGTTAAATTGCTTGTTTGGTAAAATGGCACAACTACCGTGTTTACCCAAGACCGAATATTTGACCGAACCTTCCCGCTATTTCCAGATGATTCACGACAAAACCAAATTCATGAAACACGTGGACGTCGTTTGCGAGAATTTGATCTTGGTGAATTACGAAGAAGATCTGGACTTTGTACAAGACGACCCCTTTGGAAATGTCATCATTGCGGCTTACGTGACAGCTCATGCTCGCTTAAAATTGTACGAAGCTTTAGAAATGTTAGGGGAACGCGTCCTGTACTTTGACACGGACAGTTACATTTACATCCATCACCCGAGTCAACATCACCATGACATCGAAGGAGACAGTTTAGGAGCGTGGACAGACGAGCATCCCGACAACAAGATTCTAAGTTTCGTCAGTGGTGGTCCAAACAATTACGGCTACGAATACCGCGACAAACAAGGAGAAGTGCACACGACGTGTAAAGTGAAAGGACTGACTCTGAATTATCGTACCAGTCGTGTGGTCAACTTTGGGGTATTGAAAGAAGCCATGCAGTCTAGAAAAGATGAACACTTTAAAGTGATCACCTATCAACCCAACAAGATTGTACTTTTACCCACTCACCACATCGTCAGTCGACCCTTGGAAAAAGTCTATCAAATCGTGTACCAGAAGCGAGTGCAACTTCCCAATCATTTCACCTTACCTTATGGACACGTCGGTATTTGTCTGTATATAAAAAGGAACCCTAGGCAAGATCGATAGTTCATTGTGACTACCAAGACCAAGCGAACAAGATGAATACTTTCAGAGAAACACAAAACAAGTTCAGACAGGCACAATTCAAGTTTGGGGCTTCTGAAGTGGAATGCGATTGTGAGCCTTGCGATGGGAACGATGCTGTACGCTGTGACCTTAGCGATGCCGTAAAGCATCATGGGAACTTTGTTCTCA
Source organism: Sinohyriopsis cumingii (assembly GCA_028554795.2). NCBI lineage: Eukaryota > Metazoa > Mollusca > Bivalvia > Unionida > Unionidae > Sinohyriopsis > Sinohyriopsis cumingii. The sequence continues at coordinate 86,926 of JAPYKE020000094.1, read as the reverse complement.
CTTCCGCTATCATGGAAAGTGATGCTGTGTGTGTCAAACCTGAGGGATGCGAAAGCGATGCCGCTCGTCCTCTTGGACACTTTACTGGGTTTCTTTTTAAAGGTGAATGTCCACCTTCACGTCTACCCCCCTACGGATGTCATCCAGACCTGAGCAAACTTCTGTCCATGTCACCCTGCCCTCATCGAAACGAACCTGTGAAAGACGAATATTCGTTCCCTGTACGTTTGTCAGAATACTGCGACTTTGAAAATCGTCTTCAATCGTTCAAAGGAAAATGGCCTAAGTATCTGGGAGGACCGACCCCCGAAGAATTAGCCAGAGCCGGATTTTTATACTTGGGCGAAGGGGATAAAGTCAAGTGCTTCAGTTGCGGTGTGTCACTTCAGCACTGGGAACCGCAAGATTCGGCCTACGTAGAACATGCTCGATGGTCACCGAATTGTCATTGCTTACCCTTAGTGGGACCGAGACATTGAAGTAACTTACCATGTCGTTGAAGAAGAAACCAGATTGGTTAGGAATCAAATGTTGGACATCACCGAGACCAGTATTTAAACTCCATTTCAAAAACGATATTGAATCATTACCTAAAGAACTGCAAGAAAAGATTTACAAGGAAGTTTGGCAGGGACTTGCCAGAGTGAAATCTCAATGGGTAACTGTAGAACTTTTGTGCCAAGAAATTCACAAGAGGAAAGTGAAAAAAGTCAACCAATGTGTTAGATTTCTCTGGGTCAAGTGTGCATTCATCATATTATATCACTCTGGGCCGTTTACATCAAAAGAGTTCAATGAGATTCTTGGACGTTACCCTGAATGGCAGTGGTCAGAAATTACTCACTATGTGGATTACTTTTACTCTAGGAGAAGATTGTGAATTGTACGAACTGACCTATTCATGGATACTTTACAAGAGAACATTCGTGCTTTGCCTGTGGAGTTGAGAGAACGCATTTACCGAGAGCTGGTCAAAATACAAGTCAAACGTAAAGAACAGTTGCATCCGTTACGTCACCGGTGTTTGAACCACTGATACCTGAATGCTATACAAGGACTGATTCAGCTGAAAGTGTTCCATTGGACAGACATTGATCAACGACCCCCTAGTTTTAAAAAGGATTGGTTTGCTATTGATGATTCTATCTACTACATTGTAAACTTACTGCATCGAATTCCAGAGGAAGAGTTAACGAATTACCAACATCTTTTACACAATGTCAACTTAGTGAAAGAGGAAACTTCTGAACGAATTGTAATGTGCAAGTTAGTAATTAAACGATTTAAATTCGGCACTGAAGTAAAACCATGTCTGTGCAAACGGTACATTTCTTGTGTCAGAAAGAGGATTTAGTATGACCTATTCATGGATACTTTACAAGAGAACATTCGTGCTTTGCCTGTGGAGTTGAGAGAACGCATTTACCGAGAGCTGGTCAAAATACAAGTCAAACGTAAAGAACAGCTGCATCCGTTACGTCACCAGATCTTTAACCACTGGTACCTGAATGGTATAAAAGAACTGATTCGTCAGAAATTGTTTTAGTGGTCAGATCTTGTTCAATACTTCCAGGCCACCGATGATCCACGCGTTGATCATTTTGGTTACTTCGAGATTCACCTAGTGCAACGCATTGAGGAAGACAAGTTAAAGGATTACCAACATATTTTACGTGGAATCTACTTAGAGGAAGAGGAAACTTCTAAACAAACTTTGAAGTTTAGGTTACAGTATGCAAGATTTAGATTCCCCACTGGAGAACGAAGATCTCTGGCCAGAAAGTACGTGTATTGCTTCAGAAACAAAGAGACTATAAAAACAGGAATCCATGCCACGACTTTTATCACATGTGATTGAACAGATTCTGTGGAAGGAACTGAATGACCATATTCAAACCGTGGATCATTACCATCAATTATTACAAGATCTGTATCCAATCAATTTGGGACGACGCATAGTGTGTGTCTTAGTGACTTGTTTTCTGGGATTTCGTTTAGCAGCCGATTCCTTGTGGACTCTTTACGAACAGTACTTACCACCGCAATGTCCTTAAATGGTCACGAAACACTCCTTTTGCTCAAAGCCTTGCGTTTTCATCTTGATACTTCTAGACCTCAACCGGAAAAAAAGATTCGTCAACTTTTAGCTACCGAAGACGTGTATGACGATGTGTGTGTAGGTTGTGACTTACACCCCCACTGGACAGATGTACGAGACTGGAAAAAAGGGGTTTTGAGGCTTGGACCCAAGAAGTGACCCAGTATGCATGAGAGTTGTTCAAGAAAAAAAGTCACTTTTCAACCTGTGTTAGTGACGGTGCCAGAAGAACCCGTCACCCAGGACAGGACTGCCGTGAACATACCTGAAAGACCCTTTCGGGAGGACACTTGTGTGACTTTACCCCCTATAGAACTGGTCAGAACTTTACCCAAAACATGTTGTACAGACACTTGTTTTTATTCCACGTTGATGGTTATCATGTGCCTTTTATCGTTGTACTTAAGCCTTTGGCTTTTATGTATTTTTGTCTTTCGTATTCATGTTTAAAACATTCAATAAACGTGTTCTGAAACAAAGAATATAAACTCTCGTCTTGTTTGTTTTCGTGTCACAAGTGACATTCCTGACACTATGGCTACTTCTGCTGTCTCTGCTCCCTCTTCCTCCACTGTCAAAGTCATCGACGAACGCTTAGATCGTGCCAGTTGGGAGGCTTTGTATCTTCGCCATCCCTTTAACATGCTCATTGCTGGACCTAGCGGTTCAGGCAAAACTGAATTCGTCAAACGTTTGATCGAACATAAACATCATTTGATCGATCGACCACCTCAGTGCATCGTGTGGTGTTACAAAGGGTGGCAATCGGCGTACAGCCTCTTGCGAGAAAGTCAAGGCGATTCCATCGTGTTTGTGGAAGGCATTCCTAAAGAAGACGACGGCATCGTCTCTGACTCTGTCAAACCCATTTGGTCATTTTCGACGATATGTTAGGAGAAGACGAAGAAGAAATTAAGCTGTGGTTCACGCGCAAAGGGCATCATCGTAATGCCAGTGTCGTTTACATCACTCAAAATTTGTTTCAACAAAGTAAAGCCCATCGCACCATCAGTCTCAATGCGCATTACGTTGTCTTGTTTAAAAGCCGTCTGGATAAATCGCAAGTGCGAGTCTTAGCCAAATAGTTAGGGACGCCTTGGCTGACTCAGGCGTACGACGATGCCACTCAAACTCCACACGCCTATTTACTCGTCGATTTGAAACCTACGACCCCCGATGATTTGCGATTTCGTACCCACTTGTTTCACAAATGGGGCCAAGACGGAGGGGCTGTCCTGTACACGTCTCCGTCCTCGACTTAACCGCACAAAAAAAATCTATGAAAACCTCAAACACTTTTCGTCTGTCTCACACAGCGTCAACATGACGTCCCTTCAATCACATCTCCCCGTCAAATTGATTCGTGCCTTGTATGGCATCAGTCGAGAAAAAAATCCACAAACACGAGCTCGTGTCTTAGAAGCTAGTCTCAAAGAAGTTTTACCATGGTTCAGGGTGACTGCACGTCAATTACTGCAAGGGATCATTCAGATTCCTCATCAAACCAAACGCTTTTTTGATCGAAACAAAGTCGGTTTGACCCAACTGGCCGATTCCCGCATTGACACTCAAACCAAAAAACAAATCATTTTGAAACCTGGAGGGAGCGGTACTCTCGAAGGGGTCATCATTCGCTCTCCCTTAAGATGGGATCCTAATGCCCCCAACGTTCTCCCCAAGAAAAAAGCTCCAAGAAGAAGAAAAAGAGCCACAGTGTCAAGACCACGTCCCCAAGGAGGCCCGTGTCTCCAAGAACTTCTCCAGTGGCGGGACCCTCCTCTTACCAGACACCACCCCGGAAAAAGAAAAGAAGCCCGCAGAAAAAGAAGCAGAGAAAAAGTCCCCAGAAAAAGAAAAGTCCACAGAAAACTAGTCGCAAGAGAGGCACTTCGGCCAGGACGCAACCTTACACTCGCAAAGCACGACCTGCAAAGGCGGTGACCGCGTCTCCGGTAGCCTCAGGTTCATTCACTTCCCCGTTGATGTCACCAAGAACTGAAGAGTACTTGGAGACGTTGATCACACCAAGAACTTCTCCGTTGATAGCTCCAAGAACTTCCCCAGTGGCAGGACCCTCCAATTTAGTGGCAGTGGCCGCTGCTCACAAAGTGCCTGCTCCCAAAATCAAAGTTCAAGAAAGATCGGGCATGTTACAAAGTTTGCTGGATTTGTCCAAGCAAGAACTGGCTCGATTTAGTCCGTTGCATACCCCTGCACGACGTGTCATGCCTGTCCTGAAGTTAATACGACGTAAAGACAATCAGTGGCGACGCGTTCCAGTATAAAAAAAGGTGTGTGACCAAGTAGGGCATCAGTGTTTTGGTGCTCCTGAAGATGTCACCCTCCAGAAAACATCCCTCTTCTAAACAACCCCAAGGAAAAAAAAGGAAAGGACTGCCTCCTCGTTTAGTCAAACATGGGGACATGTTATCTGTCCTGTCCAAAGCTTCTCCACCCCTACGAAAAAAACTCATTCAATCAGCCTCCAAAGAGGTCATCGATACCGTGTGCGAATGTTGTTTGAACGTTTGGAAAGGCACGATCCCTTTGTCCAAACACCAGAAATAATGCTTAGGCAAACATCGTCACGTTCTTCGCCAAATGGTTCAAAAGAAAATTCCCATCGGACAAAAGAAGAAGATGTTGGTCCAACGTGGAGGAATTTTACCCCTCTTGTTGGGCCCCTTACTGAAAGGAGTCTTGGGAACCATGTTGGGAGGACTGATGTGAGCAAGATAAAAAGGCCCTCTTTAGTCCCAAGATCTCAGAATTGACCCCTGACATCGCATGGAAGGACGAAAACTAGCTTTAGTGCCTTACAAATGATGGATGGAATACCATCGTTGGCAAGAACAACGCACCCCGCATTTACCTCCCAATCCCCATTTGAGCGAAATGTCCCAGTTACAAAACGAATTGCAGTCCTTAATGGATCGCCAAGATTTGTCCGAAACAGAAAAATCGCAAAAGTACGGTCAACTCTTGCAACGACTGCAACTCTTTCACCAGAAAGCCTCAGACGAAACAGCTCTTCTCACTCTGAAAGATTTTAAGACCTTGATGAAAAGTCCAGCACCATCACCACTACCAGTGACCAAGACAGAAAAAGGAGAAGAAGAAGAAGGGTTTGAAACTCCACCAGAAAAAGTACGTAAGTTAACAACACCATCTACCTCCAGAATTGGATGGATTAAAAAGAAGATGACCACCCCTTCTTCATCAGATGAGAAAAAGAAGGTGAAGACAGAAGTGGAACAAGGACCGATATCCCCTGTTCAGACATCCTCCTCGACACCTATTGCCGGCCGCACACGCAAAGCATTACAATCCAAGAAAATAACCCAAGAGAAAAAGAGTAGCATCTTCCAAGAGTGGGTGCCTTATTAACACGCAAACCAACAAATGGAAAAAGTCTTAGCCAGCATTTACTACGATCCCTCGCATCCTGCAGGTTACGCAGGAGTTCAAAAATTGTATCGTGCTGCCAAAACTAGACTGAAAAGTCTCCGTTTACCGCAAGTGCAACGATGGTTAAAGAACAAGCTACTTACACTTTACACAAACCCATTCGACGCAAGTTTTCCAGAAGTCACACCCGAGTGGAAGGTATCGATCATCAATGGCAAGCCGATTTAGCCGATGTCTCTCATTTGGCCAGCTACAATCATGGCTACAAATATTTGTTTTGTGTCATCGACGTCTTTTCCAAATTTGCCTGGGTCGTACCCTTGACTTCCAAATCGAGCAGCAAGTTAGTGCGAGACCTGCAACGGGTGTTGAAACAAAGCGGTCGTCACATTCTTCGAAGGTAAACGGACAAAGGCACCGAATTTCTGAACCAAGCTTTCCAAAAAGAATTAAAGAAACGTGACATTCACTTTTTTACCATGGAGAATCCTGAAACCAAAGCCAGCATCGTGGAACGTTTTCAACGCATTTTGAAAGAACGCATGTGGAAATATTTTACGCATCACCACACTCTGAAGTACAACGATATCTTACCGCACCTGGTGCAAGCGTACAACCAATCCTACCATCGAAGCATCGGACGTGCCCCGCAAGAAGTGACTCCCGAGAACGAAGTGTTGGTGTTTGAGCGCTTGTTTGGTACGTCCCCGACGAGGGCTGTCCCCAAGAAAAGTGGAGTGTTGACCGTCGGAGATTGGGTGCGCATTGGCAAAACTAAACTCACTTTCGACAAAGGTTACTTACCTAACTGGACTACCGAATTGTTTCGTGTCACTGGACGAGTGCATGGCCGTCATCCTGCCGTCTATAAATTGGAAGACATGAACGGAGAAGTGCTCAAAGGAACGTTTTATTTGCCCGAGTTACAACGTGTCACCAAAAAAGAAGACGACGTGTACGACATCGAAAGCATTCTCGAACGCAGAACCCGTAAAGTGGGTAAACGACGTGTCAAAGAAGTCAAAGTACGTTGGAAAGGATATCCACCCAGTTTTGATTCTTGGATCGACGCTTCGCAAGTCATCGACTATAAAAAGAAGTGACCATCATGCCCTTTCACACAGACGCAGCTACGTCGACCAGTCCTTCACCCAGTTCTTCTCTGCAAGATTTACAGAAACAACCCTTGTGGGTGTGGTGTGGAGAACGTGTGCCTAAAACGCAAATCGTCTTTTTCTGCCAAATGTTAGTGGTGTATTGTGTCATCGGGGCAGCCATCGCCAATTTGAGTTTGCAACAAGGAGACAAACAATTGTGGACCATTTTATTGAGCAGTTGCATCGGTTACCTGCTTCCCAATCCCTTCCTGAAATTCACCTCGAACGGGAACAACGGGAACCTTGTGTCCAGTGCCAGTGTCAGTCACCACTCCAATAACAATAACAACCCCATTTTGGGCGGAGACACTCCTCTGACGTCCAGTAACCCGTCCGACAGCCACAGAACTCTGGAATTATGAGTTACCAAAACCAATTTTACTTAACCTTACCCAGTGACAGTTCCATGGAGGTGTTTCCCCACAACACGTTGTGCTGTTACACGGCCAAATTACCTCAGCCTATGCAGTTAGACCACGAAGCCCAGTGGGAAGTGGCTTTAGTGGAAATCATTCACCCGACCAAAGTCTTCAATGTCCTTCCCAATCAATATTTTTTTGAGGTGGAAGTTCATGACGAACAATTGCAACAGTACTTGGATACACATGTCAAGTATGACAAGAAAACCCCTGGCACAAAAAATCAAAAGTGGACCACCTATCACTTGTTCATTCCCCCAGGCTATTATTTTAGTGGTCAACATTTGGTCTGCACCATAGATTCCAGGTTTAATGTCGTGTTTATGAAAGCTTTGGAGAGTGTCAAAAAAAAGTGTCACCCTGGAGTACCACAAAATAGCTCTTCGCTTTCTGATGAAATTTCCTCTGGGTGGTAAAATCATGTCTTTCTTATTTTGTCCTGAATTGTTTGACATGTTGGGCGGAGACATGGAAATGAGGATGGCCATGATCAGGAAAAACGAATTGCCAGTCATTTCCGACAACGATTCTTTCAGCAAGTTCTTTGGTACCCCGGTAGAATTGAACCAAGGACTGAATTTGATCTTTGTGTACTCCGATGTGGTGGAGTATAACGTGGTGGGACACACCTCCGTACCGTTACTGCGTGTCATTCCTTTCAAAGTGGATTCTGCCACGCTCGCTGACGAGGAAGGTGGAAACACTTATCACGTCCACCGCGAATTTGTACATCCTCACTATTTGCCTGTCAGCAAGTCGTATTTGGACACGGCCACCATTGTTATAAAAGGAGATTTGGGACAAAATATTCCATTCACCAAAGGAAAAGTCACGGTGAAACTCCATTTTCGAAAACGGTTGTCTCACGAGTTGTAAGTCATGTATCCAGTGTACCGAGGGGTTGCTCGACAGTGAGGACACGGTTTAGGAGATATGTTGAAATCGGCCTTTCGTTCGGTGGCCCCTGAGTTGAAACAGATGGTGACACCCGGATTGCACGCCTTGAAAGATGCGGCATTGACACACGGCAAAGAATTTCTCCAAAATGTCATCATCGACAAACAAAACCCGAAAGAAGCTTTCTTGAGGGCAGGTAAAAATGTCTTGCTGCAAACAGGTAAAGACCTTTTGGGCCGACGAGAAACACCTATAAATGCCCTGCATGCTACCGAGTCAGGCATTCAGCAAGGACAAGGCAGAAAGAGACGACGAAGAAAACACCCTTTCACCGGACTTCACACGTCTAAAGCTAGAAAGGCAAAGAAAAGAAGAACCGTTCGAGACCTAGACGTTTTCGATTATTGAGACACAGAGAAAAATGATGCACCGAGATTCTTGCGCTTGTTCCAAGTCAGAACTGGAACTGTTTGCCATGCCCCCACCATGATGACGATGCAAGAATCCCAATGGGTGGAATTTCATCCCGTCTCCTCTTTGACCGATTCAGCTCCCATTGAGTTTGATATCAAAGGTCAGCCCGAAGATTACATCGATCTGAATAGCAGTTACCTGTATTTGAAAGTCAAAGTAATCAAAACGGACAACACCAATCCAGGAGGCGATGCTAGAGTAGCTCCTGTCAACAATTTCATGCATTCCTTGTTCAGCGAAGTGGACTTGTACTTGAATAACAAACTGGTCAGCAGCAGCATGAATACTTACCCGTATCGTGCCTACCTGGAAAATCTCTTGACGTACGGAAAAGAAGCCAAGAATACTCATCTGGATGTTTGCGTGGTATGGAAACCTGACACAGCGGGTGATAACACGTTTAACGATACAGCCCTCACAGCAGATGACAATGATCACAATGTGGGATTTAACACACGTATAAATAAAATTCTGCAAGGACGTAGTTTAGAATTGATGGATCGTTTGCACTTGGACATGTGGTTACAAGAAAAGTATTTGCTCAACGGAGTGGATATCCGTCTGAGACTGAATCGTAGCAGTACCGCTTTCCATTTGATGGCCCATCCTAACAAGTACAAAACCATCATCCAAGAAGCCAGGCTCTACGTGCGACGCGTGGAAGTGTTACCTAAAGTGGGTAACGACATCAGTCAAACGTTGAGCAGAACGACCGCCAAGTATCCGATACGACGCGTGGAAGTAAAAACGTTCAATATTCCTGCTGGACAGCGATCCATGATCGAAGATCATCTGTTCCAAGGCCAGTTACCCAAACGTTTGATCCTTGGTGTCGTCAAGAATTCAGCCTTCAACGGAGTCCACAACGAAAATCCTTTCCCGTTTCATCATTACAACGTAGCCAAGATTGAAGTCGGTCGCGATGGCAAGACACTGTGTACCCGACCCTTTGAGCCTAAGTTTGGTGACAGGAATTACTTGAGGTCGTACTTGTCCCTGTACGAAGCCACCAGACAGTTAGGAACCAACACCAGTCACGGCATATCGTACGAGGATTATACAGGAGGTTACGGTTTGTGGGCGTTTGATTTCACTCCAGACCAAGGCAGCGACGAGGAACATTTCCACCCTATAAAATCGGGTCAGATTCGTGTGGAACTTCAGTTTACTAATCCTCTACCTGACACGCACAATTTGACAATACCATAGAAATCAACAGTTTAAGAGAAGTCATTCTAGATTATTAGAAACTATGGAAGACTGTTATCCCTCTTTACCTAGTGGAGAAACTTTAGACATGAAATGTGAGGAGACCGGGGAAGAAGAAGAATCTCAAGACGTAGAAGTTATCATGATGAAGTCAAGATGGCCAGAACGAGAAGCCCATTTAGTCTCCTGTTTTGCTACATTCCTGGCAGATATAATGAAAGAATTGATCAAGGAAGAGTGCTATGGATGTCACAACGATCATCCCAGTCAAATTCAACACGATAAATGCCTGATGTTGAGTCAAGAAGAAAAGTTGGACGAATATCTGGACAAAGCTTGGGATCACATCGAAATAGAATTCGTGTTGAACGAGTGGTATAAAGGCCTGGATAAACATTCTTCTCCTCCATTAACGTCTCTGGAGTGCCGTCGCATCGAATCTCTCTTGGACCAGAGTAAGAAGTCGGAGCTAAACGCTTTTTACTTGTCAGACATTTTCAAGCAAAAGGTCAGGATCGAATTGATCACTTATCATTATATGTGAAGAAAAAAACACACAAATCAATGGATACCTGGGAACTTTATTACCTTTTGAACCACAGTCCTTATACGGCTTCTTGGAATCCTGTCGTCTGTGCTAAAGATGAACTCCCTCATCGTAAACCTCAAGACCATCTAACTTATGTGATCAATACGGACGACAGTCATCTCCCAGGAACCCACTGGGTAGCCGTCTACTTTCCTCAAGAAGGATGTGTGGAATATTTCGATTCGTATGGATTGCCTCCTTTGGAAGACGATATCATTGACTTTATGAGAAGTAATGCTCAGACCACCCGATTCAATGATGTGAAATTACAAGGCACAGATTCCTTGGTGTGTGGACAATATTGTGTGTATTTTCTGCGTCATCGCAGCCTGGGTTATTCCTTAGAACATTTAGTGACTCATTTTGATCCTCGTTCTTCTTCTAGAAACGATGTGAAAGTAGATCAATGGTTTTGTGACCATTATGCTTACCTTTTGTCTCAAGCTAGGAAATGTAGTGTCCATCAATGGCCTAGTGACTTCCAACAGTGGAAATCACAATTTCATTCACAACGTTGTCAGCCTTGTCCAAAATAATGTATTAGTTGGAAAAAATATTTGTCATTTGAAAAAATGTTTGATGTTATTTTGTTGGATTATTGTTAAAAAATGTTAGAGTTGTTTGTTAGTGTTAAGTGATTTTGAATAAAAAATGTTGTTTTGAAAAAAATGCCTTTGTCTTTTTGTTTGGCTATAAGAATTTTGATTCATGCTCTTTGACTTCTTACTATCCCTCTCATGACACTCATTGAACGTTCCGACTCTAAAACCGTGTAGGCATGTTTTCCTTCACGTCCGCGCTTTGACTTAAAAAACCGGGGCAGTTTCCAGTCTAACCATCCATTGCCGACTCATCCTCCTACGAAGATGTGCTCCAAACTAGCTAAGCTAAACGAAGCCTGCGTGAATTTGCATAGGGTCAGGCACAGTCTAATACCGAAGCCTGAAGAGACAGAGAATGTGAGAATGTTAAAGGTCACTGAAGACCTGATAGAAGAGCTCTTCAGAGAAGACGTGAACAGGGAGAAAGAAGAATGGACAGAGAAGTACAGACTTCAGAAACAGCAGAGAGAGCAGCAACAGCAGCAACAACAGCAGCAACAGAAACCTGAACCTGACAGAGGCTTTGTCGACTGTCGTATCGACACCAAAGAGTTCTTCTTCTCTTTCCGAAGAAGCAGACCTATCGTCAGAAAGTCTCTCGTCAGAGGACATCGCATTCTTAGAAACTAAAAGATTGCCCTAGCTTCAACTTCGCACACAAAAACAGCCCTTTTCAGGGCTACCCAATACTCTAGAAAAGAAATAACAATCGTTGCCTATAATAAGTTAAAAAAATAGAAAGTGCGTTATAAGCACATGAAATGTTTATCTTGCTTAGAAAGTGTGTGTGTGTGATTGTAAGCGCTCACGTACGTTAGTGTGGAGAGTAGGTTGTGATAATGTTTTTTGTTGTTTGAAGTGTGGGAATAGTAAATTTGAGTTTCATTTAACTGCTTTACGTATGTGGATAGTATATTATTGGTTTAATAAATTTTTTTAGAATAGTGATGGGTAGTATAAAAAAGTGAGTGAGTGTTTCTTTTAGGTCCGCGCATTGTTTGATCATGATCTAGGTAATATCAATTTTGTTTTAGGGGGATGTTTTCCTTTACGTCCGCGCTTTAAGAGAATGAACACCAGACTGGCAAAATTGCTTGACCATGTACACCTGGAATATGCCAGGCATATAGTGAATGAGCTGGCTGCAGAGGCCATAGTAGAAGAGGGAAGGATGAAAGAGGAGGAGAGAAGAAACAAAGAAGAGGAGGAGAGAAGAAACAAAGAAGAAGAAGAAAAAGAGAGAGGAAATTTCAGAATCCCAGAGACAGAAGATTGGGATTCTGAAGCCACTTATCCCGCCTCTGCTCTCCCCCTAAAAAGAGTGAAAGGAGACTGGGGAAGAAGATGTGTGTGTGGTGCCAGGCCTGGAAGGTGCCATCATTAACCAGGTGTCATGGAGTTTAAAACAAACAGCCCTTTTCAGGGCTACCCAATACTCTAGAAAAGAAATAGTAATCGATTTGCCAATGTGTGTATGTTGAGTAGTGTGAATATAAACACTGACTCTTTTTTCTTGTGTGTGTGTGTGTGTGTGTGTGTGTTTGCAAGCGCTCACGTTCGTTTGTGTGGATAGTAGATTTGGGTTTAATTTTAATGCTTTGCGTGTGTGGATAGTAGATTTGGGTTTCATTTTAATGCTTTGTATGTGTGGATAGTAGATTTGGGATTTGTTTATTGCTGCTTCACGTATGTGGATAGTAGATAATATGAAATGAGAAAAGTAGGGGATGTTTTCCTTCACGTCCGCGCGTTTTAAGTAATGATCTAGGTAATATCAATTTTATATCTTAGGGGGATATTTTCTTCACGTCCGCACTTTAACTATAAGAACCCACAAAGTTCGTCGTTCGCACCATTCTAAGGAATAAAAAAGAAGATGGAAGTGTCCCAACTGTTTAATGATTTATGGCATGTCTATTTTTGGATGGTGGATGGTAAATATGGAGTTGAAAGGATTGAAAGAGATTGGAAGTTAAGAACAAGTGTGCACTACGTGAACGAACTAAAATTAGCCAGGGAGATGATAGAGGGATTAATTGAAGAAGAAGTGAAGAGATTGAGAGGGCTAATAAATCCCCCTTATGTCAGAGTGGGGACATTAAAAGAGGCTATGGAGAAGGTAGAAGAAGTAAGAAGGTTTCTGGAAGAGATAGAAAAAAGATCAGAGTGGCCCTTTGTCAAAAGGAGTGTTGAACAATTGAAAAAAGGGGAAGAAAAGATGAGAAAGGTGATAGATGAATAAGTGGAGAAAAAAAAAAGGACAGGTGGGCAAAAGATAGAAAAGAAGAAGAAAATAGAGAGAGAAAGGAAGAACTAGAGAACCTGAACGCTAACTGGATGAACATCCAACAGAAGTTCCGAGCCATGGGTCACCCGGACTGGATACCGGAAACAGAAAAGAAGAAGAAGAAGAAAGGAATGATGGAAAAAATAAAGGGATGGATAAAGAAGTTAAGGAGTTAGTTAAAGAAGAAGAAGAAACCCAAAGGCCCTTTTCAGGGCCACCCACATCTCTCGAAAAGAGATCTACTTTCAATTGCCTACCCCTTTTTATATTTTTTCATTTTTAAAAAAATAGAGACCCCTCCCTGTTTTAATTTTGTTGCCTGTTCCATTTCCATAGACCCATAAGGTCGGGACCTTATTAAAATAGGGTCCCGACCCTGTTTCAATTTCCCATGTTAATTTCCCCTTGTCCCTAGACAGTCCCACGATATATTCCTTATGTTAAATTCCCCTTGAGGCTAAACAGGCCCAAGATTATTTTTTTTTTCCCATGTTAAATTCCCCTTGAGGCTAAACAGGCCCAAAATTTTTCCCATGTTAAATTCCCTTGAGGCTAAACAGGCCCAGCTGTTTATCCCATGTTAAATTTCCACTGAGGCTAAACAGGCCCAGGGGTGTTTTTAATGCTAATTCCCATTGAGCCTAAACAGCCCCACTTCACTACTGTTATTGACTCTAGTAAACTAATGTTTACAATTAACGTTCACTCCTTTCTAAAATCACTTCATATGCAACGAATTTGCATTAAATGTTCGTTTATAAGAAAAAACTAAAGCAAAACAAGTAACAAACAATCCGATAAGAGAAAATTCATGTTTGTCTCTCTATCCGTCACACACATTGTTTAAAATCTGGTCACGTACCACTTGTGTCCCAGCATAGATGTTTCCCATCACGTACTCCCTTTCAGTCATGAATCTGCTGTTAGATCCAATGTAATAGGTATACTTGCCGGTAAGCAGATCAAGAGTAGTCATCGTCTTCTTCCCATGGAGGTACAACATATGCCATATGAATAGTCACTTTTCCATCGGTGCTGTCAAATTTTTCTCTCATCGACTGCACGTCTTCAACAGCCCCCACAAATTTGGAAGACGTTATTTCTGCAGGTGTGCTAAATCCGAGACATACAGTCGAGTTCAAACTGTCGTGATACATATATAGGCTCAAACGACCTAGATCTTTGACTTGGCAATGACATTTGAGTTCCTCTAACAGTGAGTCAAGAGATCCATAATGAAACCTGATACTTCATCGGTTGGAACATCAGACGCAAAGTCTTTAAATTTCACCGTGTAGTTGTAAGTTGTCGTTCTAAATTTTCTCGAGGTCGCTGTCTGAGTCATTTGGATGCTAAAATACTCTACAACAACAATAACGACAACATTATCAAACTTAAAATACAACTGACGAAAGACATTTACAGTAAAAGTGTAATTGGGTTTGTTTAACAAGGAAAACATCAAGTACTTCTCAACCTAAAAAGCATGAATAGTTGACAGGTTTAACAGAACTCGAGTGTGGAAGTATTTAATTCAAACCGAAACAGGAAATAGGCTGACGATTTACCAGAGCTAAATTAGTGTTAAAATAACACTCATCATATATCAATAAACATTACTTACTTTGAAGCAAGAGAGGAAAAAAATAACGGATCAAAATGTGTAAATGAATATGTTGGATCAAGTAACAAAATTATCCATAGTGAACTCCAAACTTCGAAATTGGTAAAACACGCAAAATATCAAAATACAAGAAATATTTGCAAGTCTACCTTAAAAAATCAGGCAAGTAATATTTGGTGATTTGGTGTTTATCAAATTGAAGATTTAGAAGGAAATGTTAAAGCGGACACGTCGTAAGAGCAAGAGTTGTCCCTGTATACCAAACAGAATTACGTATACACAAATGAGAAGCTTTGGAGTCACAAGGAGTTAAATGGGATGGGGTGGGGGTATTATTAATTCGCAAACGTTCGTTAGTACATTGATTAATTCATCATTTTTAACCTGATTGATTGTTGTCAATCGTTTCAAATACTGTAAACTTGACATTGCGAATCAAACTGTAGTTTCTTTAGTAACACGGGCGCCATATCTACATGGACGATTCAATGTTTTCAGGTAACATACGCGATGTAGTTCAGCGCCTATGATGATGTAAATAAATTTGGACAATCTGGCTAGAAATTAGAAACTGACGAATGAAATGACTAAGTGTAGTGGATTTTTTTATATCCTTGATGCTGTAACAAATAACCGGGGTGGATTTCGGATTTATAATAGAACACTTTCGATGTTGATACCAATACAATGTTTAATGATGAATGACTTAAATGAGAAATTAAATTATGATTAATATGTGCGTGTATAAGATCCAAATATTGGACAAAATAATATAATCCTCACGAACCTAATAATGCAACAAAAAAAAAAAAACAAATACATGACCTTACACAGTACAAGGACAAAGGTGAATGATTCACAGTAATTTCACGCGACCAATATAATGTGTTTTACTAAAATAGTAGATAAATGTGATACTTTAATCATATAGTTAAATGTATTCACTCAAATAGTGAAAAATGAGGTATGTTACTTAAGTAGTAAAATGATGAAAACAAAGTGACAGATATACAAAATATCTTTAAAATCCCAAAAACACTGGTCATTAGAAAGCCCCAAAATTAGCCCACGGCTAACGATTACATGTATGAAGTTACACACTCCGTCGCCAGCACACTTTGCTACCAGTCACACTGGTCAATCAGGCAGTCAGTATTATAGGCAGTCACAGACCACCATTTAATTACTTCCTTGGCTAATCAAGTAATCAGCGCCACCAATCGGTAAGCAACGCCCGATCACCTACTATTCGACCAGCAACACTGTTCACTCGGTTCTACAGCTGCTATGGTTCAGCTTTACAGCTGTTATGGTCAACTTCTATGGTTAGTTCTACAAGTGGTACCACGTCGACTCCAATCAGCTGAGAATACATCTAACACCGTGTACTATGTATGACACAGGCATATACGATAAAACGTAATGACGTTATATACGGTAAGCTATACAGATTACATTATCGGCAAAATAGTTACAAAACAATACACATGTTCAGAAGTGAATATACCTGTGCCAGATAAGAATCCTACGGTATTAAAAGTTTCTTAAAAATGCAATTTTATATTGCTTATATAAAACACTTGCTAAGTCACAAACACAAATATGAAACATTTGCATTATACTACATAAGCCGAAGCTATATAGAAAATATACAAAAATAAACGTGGTAGTACATTAGTTATAACTTCTATACAAAAGTATTAATAAACAACTCACATACCTCTACAGCTGAAGATGTGCAAGTCCTTAAAGTAGACCGCTCACTGGCAAGACGTTCCATAATGTGTAGATTTAGTCTTACGGTGAGGCATTTATACAAAGAAAATGTAGCCATATATGACCTGTGCGCCAGAAGCATTTGGTTTTTCCCATCGAAACCTATTCCCAAGTGCAGCATAGGATGAACCGAACTCACTGTTTCGAAATATTGTACAATAAACATAAATCACCCTCGGGTATCATTATAAACAAGAAAAAAAAAACTCGTGTATATGTTTTTCATAAATAAAAGGATTTATACCATTCCGTGACATATGCTTTTCTATTTTTCTCTTCCATCGGTAATATTGACTTTAAACAATTTTATTCTTAACATGTTTTAAATTCTACCACGATATTACTGGAGATATTCGAAAGGGAAAATAAGGACATGATCGATAATGTGCCAGATGAAATGTTCAACAAAGTTTTGGTGGAACCTACACAAAATGTTGTGTTCCTTGCTTACATATATAATCACAACTATATGTCAGGTACTGGTGTGTAATGAACGCATTAAAAGCGGACGAAATTAATTATTTGACAAAGAAGAATCTACTGGCTGGACACAATAATGGCCTAACATATATGGTATATTATATCAAATGAATGTAGCAGATAATATACTGCCTGTAATATGGTTGAACATTTCAAACGGAGCATTAAAGATTTTGTTTTACAAATTGAAAATAAAGCTTCGCTGTAAGTCATAAACGATTTGTAAAAAAACAACCATAAAAACGTAGCTTCGCGATAGATCATAAGCGATTTCATAAAAGCTATGAAAATGTGATGCTGATGTTGGTCCATCGGTGTCAATGAGGACCATTTAATGTCATCAATTCACTGGGGGGTGGGTCCAGAGATGCAGATCAGTCCGATCCGGGCCCAGAAGAGTATGTTGCAGTGACGACATGGGTGTGAAGGTTGCTGACCGGGAGTTGCAAAACTTCTGTTCCTGGATTTGCGCAGATCACGTTTTTCAGCTGCGTCCACCAGTCTTTTTTGCTCAAAACTTCCGCACCAGCGTTGACTTGACTGCGCCAAGCAGATCTGTTAGCAGCGACACTCTCCCAGCTGTCAGGATCAATGCCTAGGTTCTTCAGCGAAGCCTTGAGGGTGTCCTTGTAAATGTAGGTTTCTTGAGGATGTCTATGCTTGTTTGTGGTTGCCACGCTAGATTGATGGCTAGGTTTCCGCCGGAAATTAATGTTATATGGTGCAAATATACTTTCAACGAAGTCCGATAATGCACAAAATAATTATTTTGTATTTAGTAATAATGGATGCAAGCAAAAACAATAATAACACATATACAAACGGAGGGCATATACATTAACATTTAGCAAATGCAATTTCCTGGTGGTAAGCTTTTCGAATGGAAATTATACTTGTTAATCATGCCAGGACATTGCATATCCTCCAGGACATTAAACACAGAGTACAATTACTATTTCCCGGTCATTACCTAATAATGTAGCTCCAATCGGGGTTTTAAAGGTATTTTGTTGTCACTTATTTGGTGGCGATTCTTGATATGATTTAGATATAATGAAAACTGATTTTTTAAGAATATGAACTTTCTGCTGAA
Source organism: Sinohyriopsis cumingii (assembly GCA_028554795.2). Taxonomy (NCBI): domain Eukaryota; kingdom Metazoa; phylum Mollusca; class Bivalvia; order Unionida; family Unionidae; genus Sinohyriopsis; species Sinohyriopsis cumingii. Next base: position 68,813 of record JAPYKE020000094.1, on the reverse strand, counting down.
GTTGTGTCTGTGTATTTTGGCGACAGATCACAATGTGTACTCAGACCTTGATGACGATTCCCAGCTGAAACATGGTACGCTGTATTGTATACAGGTCAGCATCTCAACACGTATTGATAACCTACGATTTAGTAGGATTTGGACACAGAAATGTCCGTACTGACAAACACATGTAGGGGATATGTAAAGTCACCCTCTTAGTTAGAGGAGTAGTTAATTGGATTTGGCTGGCGTTATCTAGGGAATGACCTCCCTCGATTTTATAGCCCGGTGGGAGTGGAAAGATAGAATATCAACAGAGAATTGAGCAAGACTATTGGGAAGAAATAATGCAATACGATCTCACTTAGACAAGAAAAATAACAACATTTAATCAATAATAATTAATATAGTAACTCCAATTCAATCTTAGTTTTGTTAACATAATTTAATGGTAGTGACTGATTTGGATTTATTTCATTATAATAACGAGTGGTGAAAAGGGCGCAATGTCCATGACTGATTGCATCACCTTCATCCCTTGACCATTATCAAGTCTTCCTATTTCATCGATTGTTCCTATTCTTAAAGTTTCATCCCTTTCTGGACTTCTTAGTCCCTTATTCTGTACTCGTCACTGCTTCTTTTTACGACTTCCGTCTTCGGACTGTCCCATCTCTCCCCAGAAAGCTGTTCCTTAAAGGAAAAAAAATACCCCTAACTCTCTATATGTACCACTTTCTACACGTACATAAAATTCCCTCACTTACGCTACTCAGAAGCGTACTAGCTATCCACATTGCATAAATTCTGACTTAACCAGATAGAACATCACCCTCGCTTCACAGCGACAGGCCATAATTAAAACGTTAAGGCTGAATACTATCAATACTATCAAAACTCGACACTTTACAGAATACACAGCGTAGATACATGTGTACTAAATCACAACCTAGATTAAAATTGAAATGGCATGTCCAAAGTCACATATTATTATTAGCACGATGAAAAACCAAACTCTGTCCAAAATCGAACATATTATTATTAGTACGATGAAAACAAACTCTGTCCATGGTCACTCATATGTTTAATAGTACGATGCAAACAAACTTTGTGCAAAATCATTCATTTTGTTTTAATACGATGAAAACAGACACTGTTCAAAATCGCAGATATTATTAATAGTACCATGAAAATATGCTCTGTCCAAAATCACTCATATTATTATTACTAAGATAAAAACAAACTCTGTCCAAAATCACTCATATTAGTATTAGTACGATAAAAAAAAAAAAAACTTTGTTCAAGATCACTCATATTATTTGAAGGTGTTGGCTTCATCACTTTCTCAGCATGTCTGTCGACCAATTATAGTCAGACGAGTGTGACTTGTCATAAACAATTTTGAATTATTTCGGTATAGTGCAGTATGTGCCTTGTGTAAGTTAAATACAGCCACATATTGTTGATCCTGTTTGAGTAATTATCTACAATTACATCTATGTATCGATGTTTCTCAGGTCCCTGATTTGGAAAGTATAGAACAGTCACTTAGCTTTTGTCCACATGTATAACTTTGATCTCAATGCTGCATTTTGATTGGTTTGTTCTAGTTTTTTTTATTCATCCGATAGAACAGGTCTTTCTATCGTATTATCATGCATAAACCATGATATCCGACACCTACCTCCAAAACTGAGAGGGAAAGATTTAGGAAAACAAGGATTTAGAAATTCGTTTGGTTATTAATTTTTTTTATTAAAAAACTATACATAATTTTTCGATGTAAGTTTTACACATGTAGGAAAGGTTTGAAAATTTAATCTGATGCTAAGGGTTTTATGAAAAAGGGTGTGCGCTGTTTCCTTTTCCAGCATGCTAAGGTTTACATAATGTATGCGTTCTTTAGTGCCTGGGAACTGCTGGCATGACACACAAACATAATTCTAAAAACTAACAAACAAAAAAAAAAATGGCATTTTGCGTCGTTGTTACAAAATGTTATAAGATGAGATATACCATGCATTTACATCACCTACACTATTTTAGCCTCTGATAAATGTAAACTAATAGAGGAACATATATAAGTGACCAGTGGTCATTTTTCACCGATGGCTCTTATTCATCGTCATATCTTGACTTCCAGTTGAATTTTAATTTTGTAGACAGCTGGATTGCCAAGTGGAGTTTAGGTGGATTAGCAGTTAGCGTGATGGACTCGCGACCAGAAGCGTATGAGTTCCAATCCTGCTTACACCATTCCCGATTGGTAGACATGGTGCATCCGTGGGCAAGATATGTTACTTCTACTTTTTTCTGTACGCTATAACCTTTGATGTGTTGATGTGTCGTTAACACCATTCAATCAGCAACACGATCGCCAAATGTTCCAATTCCGCAAACACTTGTATGCATGCATGCATGTATGTATATATGTATGTATGTATATATGTATGTATGTATGTATGTATGTATGTATGTATGTATGTATGTATGTATGTATGTATGTATGTATTTTTTGTGTGTGTGCGTGTGTATGTATGTATACAGCTGACACCTTTTAAGATTTGTACAATCTGATGTGGAGAGAGAGAGAGAGTGGGCAAGAGAGAGAGAGGGTGTGGGGCGGCGTGTTGGTGAATGGAGGGAGAAAAAGAATAAGCAAGTAATTTACACCATTTACACCATATGACTTTTTTAATTGCATACTGCATTATAATTAATTATTGTATTTGAATGTGACTCATGCGCATGGCCCGTTATGGTCGTCAAGATCGAGAGCTGCTTTGCAGTAAGATGATCCGACACACATTGATAACTGTTTAATTTCTGGTGGCCTTGGAATTGCATGACCACTTATTCTAATAGAACCTATCACTCTCAGATAAGATGCCGCGTGTCGTGTTAGGGGGAGTTATCGTTTCCACTTCCAGCAAGTTGTACTTTTTATTGACGGTTCAAACGAACAATATAGTATGACCTAGTCTCGGTGCTTGTTAGGTGTACTTATTGATAAACGGACGACACGAAATCCATATTGGATGGTACAAGTACAAACCTGTCTTGGATGTATACATTTCACTTGCTTCCCACTGTTGATTCCCTTGTTAAGATTTGCTTTTCGCGCAGTCGGCGCCATCGGTAGATTTCTTAAGGAATTATGTTCACAAACTTGCAAAAGTATTGTACGTTAAGGTAAATATAATATGGAACCTCTTGCGGTGTACATCATTACCCAAGGTGTATTTTTAGTTTTTACAAACGATTGAGGTATCCTAAGTTTCACTCTTTTGGTCAACCGACTAACTAGCACACGTGCAAACTACAAAGCAGTATTGTTTTTTTGTGTGCTTTTTTTTTAAATTTCGTGCATGGTCCCTGCCATGTTACAGCGTATAAAACTATAGAACTCTGATGTTCTGATGTGACTCTATATAGTTACATATACCTTTCTCACCGCTCAGGTGGCCTAGTGGTTAGAGCGTCTGCTTCGGAAGCGGAAGGTCGTGTGTTCGATCCCCGGCCGAGTTATACCAAAGACTTATAACAATGGCAATAACAGTTGCCTAGCTAGGCGCTCAGCATTAAGAGGTTAGTGTTAGGACTGGTTGGCCTGGTGTCAGGATAATGTGACTGGGTGGGACATCATGCTACATAATTTCTTTTAATCATCTATGTTTTTAAATAGTGTTTGCTACGTTATTTAATTCTAATTTACCGTAAAGTTTCATCAGGCAAGACAAATTTCACACAGCATAATGCTGTTAGATTGAATATCTATTTCAGGTCACAGTCATATTGCTTCTTTTACATATGAACATTCTGGACATATGAATTGACTAATCTGTTTCAATTACGTATGTTTAATATAGCAAACAACGAGAAACCCTTTAGTTTTATATAATTCTGTATGATTATTCGTGTGTTATGGATATCCATATTTTGTGTAGCTCCTGGTACATGATTGTGTGCATTTTCAGTAATTTGTATTCACAACTGTAAATTGTTGTGATTATCTATAACTGGATTTGGCGTACGCGCATGGGTTCTATTTTATGATATTAAAGAAAGTAATATTGCATATGATCTATAAATAGATGCTTATATTTGTGTGGATAGATACATAATAAAATAATTAGTAACTATGTTTACGAGAATGGAACATTTTTCCATCGGACAAGTCGGTCAGGTGGTATGTTAGAAGAATTAAGTTAATTCTCATTGGACCTAGGATGTGCGGGGCCCAAGGTAACAAAGGATGAGCGAGGCCCCAAGCAAAACATATCATTGTGGAGTTGATTCCATACCAATACGAGGGGCCCCTAAAAGTGCGGGGCCCAAGGCGGTTGCCTCGTTCGCCTTGCAAATCGGCTGTCTGGACAAGTTAAATTATGCAAGTTCATCCACGATGTTGGAAATGTTCGATTTGTCAGGTAGGTAGTAGTAGCAAAGGGCCCGGCAGATTTCTTGCTTTTTTAGTTTTATGTGTTCTTGTTTTAACATCCGGTCTGCAGACTATTGAATGTTTTATTTAGATAATATCCGTGAGGAAAAATAGATTGTTACAAGCCAAGGATCCTTACTTGACCGAATGATTGTCAAACTCTGGCGCGATTCTCGCTAGAATTCACAAGTTTACCCCAACTTTCCAAAGACTTCCATACAACTTCATTTGTAAATTAGAAAGCCTGACGTGTCCATGCTATACCTAAATTTTACTCTAATTAGTAGTGTAGTGGGGGAACCTGGAGTCAAGGGAAAATCCAGTGTAAAAGGTGTCTCGGCACTGTGGCGTCAAAATTTATAGCGTCAATGGGAATTAGCATTACAAGACCCATTGGTCCTAAATAGCGTCAAGTACTTTAAATATACCCGCTGGGCCTGTATAGTGTCAAGGGAAATGGAAAATGGGGATTACTGGGTTTGTAAAAATTTTTGAAGGGGATAAGCAATAAAGTCAATTTCTTTTCGAGGTATTGGAGTGTCCCTGAAAAGGGCCTTTGTTTTCTTCTGCTTCTTCTTCTACTTTCTCCAGTTGTTCCACCATCTTCTAAGTTTTCATAATATTTTTTTCTTCTTCCTAATATTCCTTTCTTCTTTTTCTTTTCTTCATTTTCTGGCATCCAGTCAGGAAGGAGCAATTCTCTGAACTTCTCCTGGACTTTGATTCAGTTGTTATCGAGCCTCTCAAACTCTTTCTTTTTCTTGTTGTTTTCTCTTTCTTTTCTCTCATTTGACCACCTTTCTTTAATCTTTTTCACTTCTTGGGTCAGCACACTTCTCATTAGTTCTTCGGCTTTCTTCAGCTGGTCCAACCCCCATTTTATAAACGACCACTCTGTCAATTTCAGCATATCTTCTAAACAACACCTCACTTTCATCACAAAATATTTATGGCTTCCTTCAAATGAACCACTTTCACATGCTCAGGGTGAATAAAGCCTCTTAGTCTCTTCACTTCTTCCTCTATCATGTCTTTCACAAGATCCATAGCTAATTTCAAGCTAGTTACTTGCCTTCTGACAAAATCCTTGGTAACTGGATACCTCCATTCATGTTCAAGCCTTTCCACTACATAGGCTCCATTCCAATACCAAATGTCCTTCAACTGGTTAAGCAAGTCTCTTACTCCTGTCATCGTCTTCCTTGTTTATTCCGTAGAATGGCGCGAATGATGAACACTTTGACTTTTATATCCAAAGCACGGACGTGAAGGAAAACGTCCCCTACGTTTCTCTTCATATATTATTTACTATCCACACAGTGATGAGGAGACAAATAACTAACCACATTATATAATATCCACACACGGGATGGAGATAAACTAACCCTTTCTCTACTATCCACACACACACGAAGACGCAATATTAAACCCAAAATATACTATCCACACACGCAAAGCAACAAGAAAAACATAACAAAATATATTATCCACACACGCAGAGAAGCCAAATCAATCTCCAAACTATACTATTCACACACTGGAGAAGCAGAAACATAACCATAACATAACCATAATCTACTATTCACACACACGAAGAAGCCAAAAATCGAACCCAATAATCTACAATCCACACACGCGGAGAAGCAAGAACATGATCAAAGTCAATAAATAACCACCAATATGCTATCCACACACGCGAAGAAGCAAAACAAACTCTAACTTTACTATCCACAAGCCCCGTTATATACTATCCACACACGCGAATGAGCCAAAACTAAACACTCATCTACCATCCACCCACGCGAAAAAGCCAAAACATAACCACCAATATACTGTCCACACACATGAAGAAGCAAAAAAAACCTCTTACTTTACTATCCACAAACCCCATTATATACTATCCACACACGCGAATGAGCCAAAACTAAACACTCATCTACTATCCACAAACGCGGGAAAGCCAAGTCAAACCCTAAATCTACTATCCACACACGCGAATAAGCCAAATCAAACCCAAACTATACTATCCACACACTGGAGAAGCAGAAACCTAACCATAATCTACTATCAACACACGCGAAGAAGCCAAATATCAAACCCAATAATTTACTATCCACACACGCGACGGAGCCAAAACTAAACACCAATCTACTAACATAGCAAAACATAGTCACAATCTACTATCCACACACTCGGGGAAGCAAAACCGAACCCTTATTATACTATCCAGAAACGCGGAGAAGCCAAATCATAACGATAATATACTATCGACACGCTCGAAGAAGCCAAATCAAGCGCAAAATCTACCATCCACACAGAGGGGAAGGTTAAATAACCACACGCTCTACTATCCACACAAACGTACGTGAGCGCTTACAAAACCCAATAATCTACTATCCACACAAACGAACGCGAGCGCTTACAAAACCCAATAATCTACTATCCACACACGGGAAGAAGCCAAATCAAACCCAAAATCTACCATCCACACAGAATGGAAGGTTAAATAACCAGACACTCTACTATCCACACAAACGTACGTGAGCGCTTACAAAACCCAATAATCTACTATCCACACACGCGAAGAAGCAAACTTATAACCATAATCTACTATCCACACACGGGAAGAAGCCAAATTAAACCCAAATTCTACTATCCACACACGCTGAGAAGCAAACAACTAAACTCACATTTACTATCCGTTTAATATAATTTACTGCCCTGAATTTACAACCAAACAATGTGTTACACATTGTAAGTGACTTCATTGGCTAACCGATATTTTACACTTCTGTCTCTATTGATGTGATTGTGCTTGTCAAAATGTTTGAGTAAGATTAAAAATGTTTGTCAGTTTCAAAACGCGAACTGTAATGTAGCCGTTTAATATTTGATGTGGCAAGAAGAAATGGTACAATACGCAACAAAGGGATTGTAAATTTACACTCCATTCTGTCTGCACTGCAATGGTAACAACGCTCTTGCGTTGACATTATTTTGCCACACTACCTTAGAAACAAAAACAATGCATCAATCAAAGAAATCGAGAGACTGAGAGAACAACAGTGGTAAATCCAGGAGGAATACAGAACCAACAAGACCGGTGAAGAAATATATTTGTTTGATACCTCACGAAGATTATTTTTTACAAACTAGTAGACCCAAAAGTGACTTGTAGAAAAATTTAGAACGATGACATACATCTACTCGGTTTCATTAAATGGTTTACGTCAATGGTTGCTATTCTTTGTTATTAAATGTTCGTACAAACGATATGTGTGTAAGCTAAAGCTAACACACACGCACGCACACGCATACAAGTGTTACTGCATTGGGTGACAGTAGAACGGGCAGTACTTTAGTCGGGAGTGTTTTGAGAAATGGACAGATAGACTTAACATTACAGTGGAGAGAGAAAGAAAGAATGGTAAAGAAAAAACAAACGTAGGACACCATTTTTAGTTCCATTATTCTTGCGGTATTATAGGACAAAGATTATTGAGACAACCATACAGTCTATGTGAAATATGTTCCTTGTTTTCATTCATTCATCAATTTCATAAAAAGGTAATGTGATATTTATTGTCGACTGACTGTTTAGCATTTTCTTAACATATCTCAGATTTAAGATATGTCATGTGTTTCGCAGCACGCGGTACAAACAATTTTTCACAAATCTAAGGGCGGAGAAGAAAGAGAGAAAAAAAAACAGCACCATAACGCTCCTTGTTCTCTTTACAGTCTAAACTGAGAGAAAATAGGTCGAATGATGTTACATATTTTCTGAACGTGTGTTTTGGTTTTAAAATTCAGACTTAACAATAGGCAGGGTTATACAGTACAATGCCACTCGCGTCATTCTAGAAAAAGCCTTTGTTTCCTTTCCTGAAAAACGGTAGATCTAATGTTAGAATTATTTTTCCGTGACACATTGCAGTGCCAAAATAAAGAGAAAGCTACGATACCTGAATTGTACAAACTCGTCAACTCAAGATATGTTTTTATCCAACGATTTACTGATTTACAATTTGTAAGGATGTTAGTGTTTCAAAAATAAATTACATGACCAAAGGAACAGTTCACAGAAATATGGTGAGTACTGATCACAATTTTGGAGAGGTATCTTCAAGCAGCCACAGATAACATTAGGATTTCAATCAAAACTACTATGACGGAGAGAGAGTGTTATTCCTACTGTAGAACATATCACGACACTTAACGTTTGTTTTTACAGTATATTTTCCTTAAGAAAGATTCAAAGAAATACATTCCACCTAGATAATCACAGCCATATAAAAAAGTCACCATTATTAAATATCACCAGATTGAAATGAAGATTATGGAAGCTAACAATTCCTCCATGTTTGATAACGTCGATGTAAAGTTTTCACAGAATAGTTCATCCAAATATGCAGTGATGCATTTGACTATAAAACTGACACAATTATCGTGGGATCGCCCATGGGACGATTGTTATTGCGTTAGTTTTGCTTCTTTTAATTATTTTATAAGTCGCCTAGCAGTGAGAAACGACCTATCTCGACAATGTGTGAAGAGCTACTGAAGTTAATTCGAAGTAAACGCGGTAAGAAAATAAGTCTAGCCAATGAAATCGTTTACGATGAGTGATGCATTGTTTTGTTCGAAATTAATGTGGCTAAATAATTCCTACGCTCATGCGTTGTTACCATTGTATGGTGCAAACCGGGTTTTAAAAAAAGTAGATTTCATGGTTATAGTCAACTTTCGACTGGTTTTGACCGGTTAGAACCGGCTTAAACCGGTTCCATCCAGATCAGACCAGTTGCATCTGGTTCAAACCTGTTTATTCCAGTATATCCCGGTAAAAACCCGATTCAAACCGGTTTTTTTCCTACTAGATTTCACGGTTTTAGTTCACTTTGGAATGGTTTTGACTGGATAGAACCGGTGTAATCCAGTTACATCCAGATTAAACCGGTTACATCTGTTCAAACCAGTTAATTCCAGTTTATCTTGGTTAAAACCGGTTCGAACCGGTTTAGTCCAAGTTAGTTATAATGTTTAAGTCCACATTTTACTGGTTTTGACTAGTTTGAACCTGCTTAAACTGGTTCCATCCAGATAGAACTGGTTCCATATGGTTCAAACCAGTTCATTCCAAATTATCCTGGTTCAAAATCCGTTCAAACCGGTTTAATCCAAGTAGATTTCATGGTTTTAGTGCACTTTGGAATAGTTTTGACAGGTTTGAACCGGTTTAAGCCGGTTCCATCCAAAATAAACCTGTTCCATTTGGTTGAAATCAGTTCATTCCAGTATATTCTTGTTCAAAACAGGTTCAAACCGGATTAATCCAAGAACATTTCATGGTTTTAGTCCACTTTGGAATGGTTTTGACAAGTTAGAACGTGCTTAAACCGGCTTCATTAGGATCAAACCGGTTACATATGGTTCAAACCAGTAAATTCCCTTTATTCCAAGTTCAAAACCGGTCCAAACCGGATTAATTCAAATAGATGTCATCGTTTTAGTCCACTATGGACTGGTTTAGACTGGTTACAACCGATTTTTTCCGGTTGCATCCGATCAAACCGGTTCCAACTGGTTCAAACCATTTCAGTCCAGTTTATGCTGGTTCAAAACCGGCTCAAACCAGTTTAATCCAAGTCGATTTCATGGTTTTACTGGTTTTGTCAGGTTAGAACCGGTTTAAACCGGTTCAATCCGGATCAAACAGGTTCAGTCTGCTTGAAACCATTGCTTTCCAGTTCATCCTAGTTCAAAACTGGTTCAAACCGGTTTAATCCAAGTCGATTTAATGGTTTTATTAAACATTGGTCTAGTTTTGACCGGTTAGAACAGGTTAAAACCTTTTCCATGTGGATCAGACCGGTTCCATCTGGTTGAAACCAGTAGAGTCCAGTTCATCTGGGTTCAAACCAGGTTTAATCCAATTCGATCTCATGAGTCTTGTACACTTTGGACTGGTTTTCATAGGTTACAACCTGTTATAACGGTTCCATCCGGATCAAGCAGGATCCATTTGGTTGAAACCAGTTCATTCCAGTTCATAATGGTTTAAAACCGGCTGAAACCAGTTCATTCAATGTTATCATGTTTCGAAAACATTTCAAACCGGATAAATATAAGTCGAGTTTATGGCTTAAATACACCTTTGACTGGTTTTGACAGATTAGAAACGATTTAAATCAGTTCCATCCGGATCAAACAGGTTCAATCTTCTTGAAACCAGTGCATTCCAGTTCATTCTGGTTGAAAACCCGTTCAAACCGGTTTAATCCCTGTCACTTTCATGTTTTTTTTTACATTCTTGACTGTTTTGACAGGTTACAACCGATTTTAACAGGTTCCATCCAGAACAAACAGGCCTCATCTGGTTGAACCCAGTTCATTCCGGTTCATAATGGTTCAAAACCGGTTCAAATCGGTTTAATCCAAGTCGAATTCATGGTTTTAGTATAATGTGGACTGGTTTTGACTGGTTACAAGCGGTCTAAACCGGTTCCATCCGGATCAAACCGGTTCCATCTGATTGAAAAAAGATCATTCCAGTTTATCAGGGTTCAAAAATCTTTAAAACCGGTTTAATCCAAGTCGATTTCATGGCTTTAGTACACCTTGGACTGGTTGTGACATGTTACAACCGGTTTACACCGTTCCATCCTGATCAAACATGTTCCATCTGGTTGAAAACAGTTCGTTTCAGTTCATCCTGGTTCAAAAGCCGGTTCAAACCAGTTTAATCCAAGTAGATATGACGGTTTTAATACACTTTGGATATGTTTTGACTGGTTACAAACGCTTTAAACCGGTTCCATCCGGATCAAACTGGTTCCATCTGGTTCAAACCAGTTTATTTCAGTTTATCCGGGTTCAAACCCGGTTCATACCGGTTTAATCCAAGTCGATTTAATGGTTTTATTATAAAATGGTCTAGTTTTAACAGGTTAGAACCGGTTTGCATGGTTTTAGCAATCTTTAGACCGGTTTTGACTGGTTAGCTTCGGTTTAACCCGGTTCCAACCGGTCCCAATTGGTTCAAACGAGTTCATTCCAGTTTTTCATGCTTCAAAACCAGTTCAAACCGGTTTTATTCAAGTAGAATTTATGGTTTTAGTCCACTTTAGACTTGTTTTGACCGGTTAGAACCGGCTTAAACCGGTTCCATCCGATGAAACCGGTTACATCTGGTTCAAACCAGTTCATTCAAGTTTGCCCTGGTTCCGATGGTCTTTTCGCCTCCTCCGTTGCGGGCATGCTGAATCCATTTGTCCTCCTTGTCGCACGAGAAATGTAACCAGCGTAGGGCTTTGACCGAGTATTGACGTTTGACATAGTTGGTCGTTTGAGGACTGATGACAGCCACGGTGTTTTCAGGCATGAATCGTTGGCGGTACACGAAGGAACACGCCTTGGCAATGGTGCAAGCTTCTTTCAAAGGATCGACTCCTCCGTGTTCCATGAACAGTTCTCGAAATGTTCCACAGCAACGTCGTAAAATGTCCACGTCGGAACGACAATACTTTAACATTTCTTCCTGAAAGTCGAAAGGGTCGGAGGCATGAGCCTGGTACCAAGAGTAGAAAGTTTCTCGTTGTTCGGTACGCATGTTGTCGGGGTCGTAATAGTGAGCCTCAGGCAAATGGGGTAGAACGGCATGTTGACTGGCTTCCGTATTGAAAAAGTGTGGAAAGTACCCTTTAGCCATTTCTGCCATTCCAAACGTTTTAGGCATTCGACTCAAAGGCATGGCCAAGTAACTCATCGAATCTTTAAAATGCACTTGTCCCACTTGCATGAAAATGATTATGGTTCCGTTCAAAGTGACTTTAGGGCGCTCGGTGCCATGTTCCGTATAGTATCTCAAAAGAAACTGTCCATCGTATCCGGAGAAATTGTGAGCCATCACCGTGGCTTCACGATGACAATCTCCGTAACGTTCGATGTCCTCTTGGCTCCACGTCTTGTCGATGGGGTCTAAAACCCATCGGGCGAAATCGGCTAGCGTGTTCAGTCCTCGAAATTTTTTTTTACACCCTCCAGGAATCTTACTGCAGTGAGGACAATGACTGAAAATAGATTCTTGAATGCACTTCTCGCACGCTCGATGAGCCACGCAGAAATTAGGAATGTGAATGCCGGTCTCATGCATGCATTCAAAATCGAAAAAGATGAAATTGCCTTTCTTCTTGTGTCCATCCTCTTTCTCTGGTTGGGGATGATACTTTTGCACGTAGCATTGGTGTTCCAAGTCCCCAATGTTGTGACAAATGTGACATCGTTTCTTTCCTCGACATACGTGTGCCTTGGTATTATTGGTACGTATGCCTTGTCCACACGTGGGGCACAATCTCAGCAGTTGACAAGCACATTTCTGCTGTGAACGTTGCGTCTTCAGATGTTGTTGGTAACAGGCACGGCTGACAAACGTGCGCAGACAAGCTGCACAATGCACCAGTTCTTGCCCTTCATTCAGACAGGGTGGAGAGGCCAAACATCATGAGCATTTCGATCCGTAATGCTTGTGTTGCTCTCGATTGTTATAGCCATAGTCACATTTCTCACAGTAATAAATGTATCCCAGGAATGGGGTGATACTGGCAATGGTATCGAAATGTTCATCGTGATGATAGAGGTGAATGTATTTTCCATCCTTAAAGTCTTTCCCTCGAAACAGCACTTCTTGAGGGTGCGCTTTTAAGGTGTAGCGTGGAGCTAGGACATCTTGCAATGTTTGCATTTCAGGAATGCCACAGGGTGTGTCTTTGGGCAAGCCTGCTTTTTGTTACAGGAGTTCCGCTTCCTTTCGTTGTTTGGCTTTGTCCGATTGTCGAATAGTTTTCCAGGCTCTTTTACATTCTGCCGTGTCGTTCTTGTTGGCATAGGTTCGTCCCACCACGATGGCCCTGGCTAAACACATCTGGTCTTGAGAATTGTGAATTTGGACGAGACTCTTTTTGGTGCTGTGAAGACCGATCACCAATAACACCTTATTGCGTTGTCCGGTCCCTTGAGGAGGAGAGACGTGGGTCATGTCCAGTGTGGCTTTTCCATCGGTGATGTCAAACTGGTCATTAGATTGTTGCACGTGTTGAATCTTGTCCATGACTTTGGAAGCGGTCAATTCTGCAGGGCTACTAAACTCGATCCAAACAGGGGATTTCAAGCCGTCGTGTTGTATGGAAAGTCTCAAGTGATCGTCTTATTTGGGTTGACATTGTCGCTTGAGTGTGGTGAGCAAAGAATCCCACATCTCGGTGATGAACCCTTCTGCTTTCTCCAATGGTATGTCGGACTTGAAATCTTTAAACTTCACCCTGTATTTGTAAGCCGTGGTTCTAAATTTTCTACAGGAGCGCTTTTCCGTCTCTTGAATGTGATAGTACTTTTCAGGGTTGACTAAGGGTGATGAACTTTGTTTAGAGGGTTTGGATTCTGGTTCACTCATGTCCTCTTCAAATTCACTGGCATGAATTTGTGCCAAGATTTCAGCTCTGGTACGAGGCGATAGATCACGTTTCTGCCTCTTGCTTTCTTCTTCTTTCTTCGCAAATGATTCGTTCCATCTTCAGTGAAAGACGTCAAATGACTAAAGTTTAAACACCATGGGCTACTTTATAGTCATGGCAGACCAGCGTATATAACGGGTATGTGTCTTGTCCTTTTACTATTCATTCACTCTCTAACCGAGCACAACGATGGAAGAGACTACCCAAATCGAACGTTTCATCAGAGCTTTGCGTGGGGTCATTATAAAATTTTCTTCAGACCAGCCTTCGGACTACTCTCCTTCCTTGCGAGATAAAAGTGAAGATACTTGCTATATCTGTCAGAAGAAAGGGCATTGGTCTTCAGAGTGTCCAGACCGTCAAAACAGAAAAAAGGGGTTAGAAAAGACAAAAATCAAGATACCTGTTATTATTGTCAAGAAAAAGGACATTGGTCTCCAGATTGCCCAAAAAAGAAAGAAGAGGAGCGAGAAAAAGAGAGGGATTCTTCAGAAGAAGAGAGGGATTCTTCAGAGGAAGAAAGCAGCCAGGTAAAGATAAAGAAACAGGAGAAGAAAAGAAGAAGGGAAGAAAGTGAGGAGGAAGAGGAGGAAAATACTGTGACGGTGAAGAAATTTAAAAAACAGAGAGACTAAACAATGAGACAGAAGAGGTGTATGAACTTTTTAAAGTGTTCTGTTGAGAATTGTGAATTGTGAATTGGATTGTAAATATTTATAAAAGAATAAATTAGGTATAAAAGGTAAGTGTTTGTGAGTTTTGATTTTAAAATAAGAAAGTACACTCACATACTCATAGAGACGTACTATAGGGGTCAAATCTTTGTTTGTTTTTTTTTAGCTTTTGGCAATTGAAAGTCTATCTCTTTTCGAGAGACGTGGGTGGCTCTGAAAAAGGCCTTTTTCTTGGTGTAGGGGTGAGTTTAAGCAATCAACTTTAACTGCCTTAAGCCTTTGCCACGGCCAAGGCCTACTTCTGGACAGCGTACTGTTGATGATGATGATGATTTGGTTGAAATCACTAAGGGTGGTACGGTAGGCTTAGTCAAAGGGTTGGAGTGTTTAGCTCGGGAAGGTCGTATTCTCTTCGGTCGTGATCAAGAAGTCTGATACATTTGTTTCAGACTTCTTAACTCCGCTAAAATTTCTCCAATTCTTCTTTCTGTCTTTGTCTAAAATTTTCCACGTGCGGTAATGAAGAAGGTGATGAAGGTTCAGGAACAAATTCTTGCGAGGTAAGAAAATCCACAAAATCCCAATTTACCTCTTATGAAAGTAAGTCCGGGTTCCCTTGGGTGGTCTCCACTGCTGGTGCACCCAAATTGATCGTTTTCTGAGTTTCGTCATGTTGAATAACTGTCGCATGAATTGATTGTGCACAGGCGATAGCGAATCTATATAGACTAAGTGACGTCACAGACTGATCTCTTCGGATTGGATGCGGGCTGACTGAATTTTGTAACGCGTGTTTGGATTGGTCAATGAACTCAATCCGTTTCAATCCTTCCTCTACCTATAAATAAGATCAGTTCACTGCATTGATTCACCTGTTCTCGGCGCCATAACATGTGGACCGACGTTGAATCTTCAACCCTTGTATCTTCGATGATGTTCAGGACGGACATACACATGTATGTCCGATCCAAGTGGACAGTTGTCTACAGGACAGACACCAGTCTGTGGATGCGAAGAGTATATGTGGAGCGTCAAGGATGCCTCAAAAGAGTCCTGATTTACGGTCCTGCAATCAGGCGCAGCGTAAGGACAAGAAGAAGACCAATGCGGTGCCCTTTATGTTAAGGGTATATTAACATAAAACCCAAAGGCCCTTTTCAGGGCCACTCCAATCTCTCGAAAAGAAATAGGCTTTCAATTGCCTACCCCATTTTTTTTTTTAAAATGGAGACCCCTCCCTGTTTCAATTTCCCATGTTAATTTCCCTTGTCCCTAGACAGTCCCACGATTTATTCCCTATGTTAAATTCCCCTTGAGGCTAAGCAGGCCCAATATTATTTTTTTTCCCATGTTAAATTCCCCTTGAGGCTAAACAGGTCCAAATTTTTGTCCAATGTTAAATTCACTTGAGGCTAAACAGGTCCAGCTGTTTCTCCCATGTTAAATTTCCATTGAGGCTAAACAGGCCCAGGGGTGTTTTAATGCTAATTCCCATTGAGCCTAAACAGCCCCACTTCACTACTAATAACTAAACAACTCGTAAATAGGTTTGTTTTATGTACAAATGTTTATGTATTAAATGGATATTGCTTAGACCAAAGCACAGGCCAGAGAACCCATGTATATACTTGAATAACTGTTTTGAACCCATACAACAGACTTTTCTTTTTCGAGTGTCTATTCTATCTGTGAGTCTTTCTTTAGAATATTTATGTCCTCTTTTCTGTGTGTTTGGATGTGTATTTGTTTTTTTTTCTGTATGTCTATGTTTATCCCTATCAACCCTTTGTCCCTACAAATACATTTCACCCTATAAAAGGTTTTGACCCTATAAACATATGACGTCACCAATGTTTAATTCCCATTGATCCCCAGGTGACATTTAGTAGGCTTAGTCAATTCCCAATGACACCAAAGTGCAATATCAGTCTCTGTTGAATCACTTTTAGTTTTGTTCAGATATAATTTGAGATGAATCATTATTTAAATTATGCACTGGAATTTCTTAAGTGTTCACTTATTGGACTAATGCTGTCTTTGGGAGTTTTGTGAATTCATTCAAAGGCATTTGGTTTTTATCAGTGTAAAATGTCAAGAGTGTTAGCACATCAGCACATTCAATATTTGAAGTCATTTGGAACCTCTATACTATTAAACTTCTAATAGAACTTTTAGGATTATTTGGGATTTAATTCACAGTCCTGTAAGTTCCTTTTAAACCTTAATAACTTAGCGAATTAACTTGTTGATTTTACAAAATGATTTGGTTATGCTACTTTTAGCTACCGCTTATTTCACGAGGAGTACAAAATAGAGCTTCTTACCTGAATAAATGGGTTCTTTTTTTGACACTGAAAATACTCATTGAGGTGTTGGGCTTTGATTGGAAATATCTGCTTTTTAACTTGGACTTTTAACAGTCTAACTTTCATAACATCTACCAGAAGCTATTTGTTACAGCATCAAGGATATAAAAAAATCTGACATCTTTACAACATAGTGTGTGATCAAACAGGTTATTACAAGTGTACACTGCCACCACACGAATCTCACAATGTACGATAACTCCATAACTCATTTAAAAACCTGCCGTACATGAGTTAGAATTGTAAACCAAGTACGTGGTTCTGCGAGGAATGAACAATGGAAACTCTAGTAAGTGTCTTCAAATTTTCAGGTGGAGTCTGTCGAATGAACAGCTCGGATTATTTAGTTCAAGTGGTAGAGCATCTGTATAAAATTCTTCTCATGTGACACCAACAACGCCGCTGCTTGTACATACCTGATGAAAACGGAGAAGGCCTCTTGTCGTCACTACAGTCATTTTCTACATTGAAATTTGGCGCAAAATAAATATGAAAAGTATACAATAGCAATACTGGCGTACGTGAGCAAAACAATGAAAGTTTCATATCTCATTATTCCTTTGGCAAATACGAAAAAAGCACAGCGGGCGTTTCGGCAGGACTGTTTCGGATATGAACTTGTAGTGACAGTGGCGTTTCGAGAGACGTGAGAGTTCAGTCCTGGAATCAGTTTGTCTATGTCACTGCTGTTATACAATACAAAAACGGTTGCATATAAACAGTAATGTAATTTGTCTGTGAAGCCGAGGGTTCCTGTGTAAGAGAATGTGATTATGCGAAACATCCAAAATGTTAAATGTTTGTGTATAAGCATTTTTCAGTCATATCGCTACAATGTCTGCAATGTAGCAGTTTATAGTAATGTCTAGCACTGGGGCACTGGTGCGTCATGCCGCAGACATGTAGCGTTATGTCCCACCCAGACACATTATCCTGACACCAGGCCGACCAGTTCTATCACTAACATCTTAATGCTGAGCGAGAAGCGAGGCAGCTGTAAGTACCATTTTTGTAAGTCTTTGGTATGACTCGGCCGGGGATCGAACCGGCAACCTCCGCATTCGAGACGGACGCTCTAACCACTGAATCTGAAATAAATGTGTGCCATTTTAATTTTATAATTACAACTTGAATAGACTAGGTTAAGCAATAAGGCACTAAGCAATTGAATTGGGACTGTCGAGCTAGCAATTAGTGATAACTTCGAACAATTACTCATATCTGAGAACAATTAGTGATATCTTGGAGCAATTAGTGATATAGTGACATATTGGCATTTTGATCATGAACAATAAACAAAACATGACAAAAAGGTTAAGATGAGTACATAAATCGAGATTGCTTACAATTAGTTGATGAAGAAACGGGTATATTACTTTCAATAGCACTGCTCCATTACTCTCTGGCTTTTATATCCACAATAAAACAACCCATTTTGACAATTCCCCATTAGTGTTTGCTTTTATACTCAGCATTTGTATTCCTCGTTATGTAAACGCCAGATATATTAAAATTAATTGCAAATGGGATCCGCAACATGCTGCTGCATTTTTTAAGATTTAGACCGTAACCAGTCAAAATGTGACAACTCTAGAACATATTTCTGTTCACGATAGCATAAGTATAGTTGTGCTAGAGTTATGGAATAAAGTATGGTTAATTGCAGCATCTGGGGGTAGTTATAAGCGTTGTGTGGACATATTATCAATCTATCAGAAATTTTAAAAGAAACAGATATGTTACTTATGTTTATTTCGCTTGAATAATAATTCCATTTCAGTACTTTGCAATCATTTTCGAATGAAGAATGAAATGATGTTGTACGAGAGAGATATATGAAAATAAGAAAGAATCAAATTATGTTATACGAGATGTATATGAAAACAATCTGGAGGATAAAGAAACAATCTTTGATGAACTAGGAAAACAAATAACAGAAAATGAAATTATAAAAGCGATGCGAAGTCTCGAAACAAGATAGCTGGGAAGATATTTTGAATGAGTATTTCAGAAACGGGGTGGAGATACATCGACCATATATATTTAATGCAGTATGTGATAGTTGTCATGTTCACATTGGCTCTGGTGACCTATATTCAAGTTTGATGATGCTTGTAGTACTGGAAATTATAGAGGATTATTTAACTTTTTACTTTTAATTCCGCATTTAAAAGGGAATCTACCAGCATTTTAAATGAAAGACTGTTATAATGGGTTGATAAAAATGACAAAATATTGGAAGCACAACTTGGTTTCAAGAAAGATGTTGGAACTACTGACGCTATTTTTGTTTTACATTGTTTGATTAATATATATTTAAGTCATAATGAAAGATTTTATGCATTTAGTTTTATTTTAAAAGGACATTTGATAGTGTTTTTGTATAAATGGTTTGTGTTTGAAGTAATTTAGACAAGATGTAACTGGCAAAATGTTAAATGTTCATCTTTCTAGAGTGTACTTAAATCCCGTGTTTCACATTGGGGTATTAGTAGTGCCAGTTTTGAGTATGGAGTAGGTTTGATACAAGGTTAAGTATTATCACCACCGATATTTTTTTTCATTATTTATTGAAGTTAGAAGAGTTGTCTTTATTTTTGACTATGCCTGCAGACTATTTAGTTTTATTTGCAGGACACATCGAGTGTTTACAAAATACCTTTGATAATTTACTGTAATAAATGGAATCTAAATATTAATTTTGATAAAACTTAAGTTAAGGTCTTTAGACAAAGTGATTCAGTAAGACAATGCAAAGTATGGAATGTAGCAGGGAGTAATATTTTTATATTTATATTTTTCCAATTTCGAATTATGTGACAGAGGAATTTTTTTACCAAGCTGACGCCATTTATCATGTATATCGATATATCGAAGGATTTTACATTATTTGTTAAAGGTACAAAAATATATCTACTTCTGTCGTCGGTGTATACGGTGAAAATAGAGTAACCGCACTTAAGTATTAAATGCTAATGATATTTTATCAGAATTGTATTATTTAGTATTCTAGTCAAATGAAAAAGCACATGTAACTTTACTTAAAAATGGAAATAAACTAAGAGCATATATATGTTTATACAGACATTTTGTTAGAATTTAACTTTTAGTACTGTTGTCAGATAGAAAAGCGGTTAGGGTTATGGTTAGGGTTAGGGTTTGGTTTTAGAGTGAGGATTATGGTTTGGGGACCCTAATTAGCTCTGGCCTAGGCAGAATTACTTCCGCTCCTTAACTTACTTCTGACAATGAAGTCACCTAAGTTCTTATTTCTGCAATAAGCAGTAACTAATTTATGGGAAAATATGGCAGGGAATCTTTGCTGAATTTCACTATACCCTTCTTTGATTAGTTTGGCCACTTGTTTTGCTTTCCTGTTATATGTAATGACAAACGGGATTAGTTGTTCAGAATCTTCATGTAAATTCAGACCACTGGGCATTCATGATTTTAGTTTATTAATCCAATAATATTCTCTTTACGTTAGATTTTCTTGATCCTCTACAAATTCAATTGGCGTGATCGAACAATCGTTCATGGAATGGTCTGAGGTATTAAGATGGTTAGAGACAGATTTATTTACCTTATGCCTGATATCAAATCTGTGTCTGGTGAATCTGTCTCTTAATGTAAGACTGGTTTGTCCTGCATATTGTATGCCACATTTTTTACATGTGATTAGATATATAACATTTTTAGAATTGCATGAAAGATTTTGCTTAATAAAAAATGTTTGATTAGACTGAGGACTTTTGAAATGTTCTGCTTCCTTAAAAAAGGGACAAGTCCAGCAGCGACTGCTATTGCATGGTTTCGCTTTTGCTACTACATGTTGTTTTTTATCCAAATTTTTTAAGGTATTGTTCTTAATTTGTGGAAGAAATCGCTTTGAATACCCTCGTGCTCTTAAAGCTCTAAACAGTGTGTTTGTAGCCCTCTGAAAATCTTCCTCCCTGGAACTAATTCTGTCAAATCTAATAATTTGAGATTTTAAGATCCCCCTAAAGGTGTGCTTAGGGTGAAAAGAAGATACATGAAGTAACTGATGTGTATCCGTTGACTTAAAGAATACCTTTGTATCTAAAATTCCGGTATTTCCAAACATAGGTCCTTTATAAACGGTTGTATCTAGAAAATCGACAGAGGTGTCGTTAACTGTAGCTTTTAGCTTTACGGATGGATGGAAATTATTTAAAATTTGGATAAAATGATCAAAATCTTCCCTGGAATAAGTCCAAATTAGAAAAATATCATCCAGGAACCTGAAATATAATAAAGGAAGAAGTTCACAACTTTTGAATGCTTTTTTTTCCCACTCTGCCATAAAAATATTTGCATAACTCGGGCGAATTTCTTACCCATTGCTGTTCCTGAAATTTGTAAAAACCAGTTACCATTGAATTCAAAATCACTGTTTTCTAAACAAAGTTTCAAAAGTTCCAAAATTTCTAAATATGGTGGTAGTAAGGTGGGGCATCCTAGGGACAATGGGACTTAGCATTAAAAAGACCCCTGGGCAACTCTAGGGACAATGGAAATTTAACATGGAGAAAAATCGTGGGTTACTCTAGGGACAATGGGAATTTAACATAGAGTTTGGGTCTGTCTAGGGACAAGGGAAATTAATATGGGGAATAGAGTTTGGGCTTTTGGGATTTTTTTTTTTTTAAATTTTTTTAAATTTAAATTTAAATTTAAATTTAAATTTAAAAAAGGGGTAGGCAATGGAAAGGCTATCTCTTTTCGAGAAATATGGCTGGCCCTGAAAAGGGCCTTTGGGTTTTCTTCTTCTTCTTCTTCTGCTTCTAGTTTCTTCTTTTTCTCCACCAAGTTCTTATTTTATCTCCAACACTCTTTCTCTTCTTTTCTTTCTTTTTTTTCTCCTGCTCTTCTTTCTTCTTCTCTTCCTCCTCTTCTTTCTTCTTCTTTTCATTTTCTTCTTCTTTTTCAATTTTTTCATTCCATGCTCTCATCCTTATCCTTTCCTCTTCATCCTCCTTCTCCTCCTTTATTTCTTTCAACAGATCACTGATGATTACCTTCATTTTTCGTAAATTGTTTATCTCCATCTTCACTCGATGGGGACTATAAGAATAGTGATCCTCGTTTAGGTTAACCAACATTTGCTCTATCATTCCTAAATTGTCGAGGACGTTTTGCAATTTTTCCATTTTGTCCATTTGGTTAGAAGCCATCTTCTTTTTTTATTCTTTGCAGAATGGTTTGAACGACGAGTACCGTGGGTTCTTATACGAAAAGCGCGGACGTGAAGGAAAACATCCCCCTACTTTTTCATTTCATATAATAAAACCCTAACTATACTCTCCACATACGCTAAGAAACAATAAACAAAATCCATAATCTACTATCCACACAATCGTACGTGAGCGCTTACAAAACCCAAACTATACTCTTCACATACGCTAACAAACAATAAACAAAATCCATAATCTACTATCCACACAATCGTACGTGAGCGATTACAAAACCCAAACTATACTCTTCACCTACGCTAAGAAACAATAAAGAAACCCATAATATTCACACAAACATACCTTAGCTCTTACAAGCACCAACACACAAACACATACCCTCACACTATCTTAAAAAAGAGTTAGTGTTTATATTCACACTACTCTACCTACACATTGGCAAATTGATGGTTATTTCTTTTCTAGAGTATTGGGTAGCCCTGAAAAGGGCTGTTTTTTTGTTTGGAACTTCATGGACACCTGGTTAATGGTGGCACCTTCCAGGCCTGGCGCCGCATACACATCTTACCCCAGTTACTTTTTACCTTTTGGGGGGAGAGAGCAGAGGCAGGATATGTCGCTTCAGAATCCCAATTTTCGCTCTCTGGGATTCTGAAATTTCTTCTTCTTCTTCTCTCCTTTTCCTCCTCCTCCTCATCTTTGTATCTTCTCTCCTCCTCTTTGTATCTTCTTTCCTCTTCTTCTTTATATCTTCTCTCCCCCTCTTCTTTGTTTCTTCTTTCCTCCTCCTCTCTTATCCTTCCCCTCCTCCACAATGGCTTCCGCGGCCAGTTCATTTAATATGCGCCTGGCATATTCCAGATGCACATGAAGTTCCAACAGTTTCTCCAGTCTCGTGTTCATTTTTGGTGTTGATCAATCAACAAGGGTAGCTGGACTGCCGAACGAGTTTCAATTTATAGTGAAAGCGCGGACGTGAACGAAAACATCCCCTAAAAACATAAAATTGATCTTACCTAGATCATGACCATAAAACAACGCGCCGACCTAAAAGAAACACTCACTCACTTTTTTATGCTACTTTAATTTTTTTTATAAATCACTTCAATAGACTATCCACATACGCAAAGCAATCCAATCTAACTCCAAATATACACCTCAAATACCAAAAAAGACATCATTTTAATCTACTATCCATACCAACTTACTTAACCACTTACAAACACAAACACACAAACACATACCCTCACATTTTTTATTGTTTATTTTCACACTACTCTACCTACACACATTGGCAAATCGATGGTTATTTCTTTTCTAGAGTATTTGGGTAGCCCTGAAAAGGGCTGTTTTTTTTTTTTTGTTTGCTATGGCATTCTTTTTAGTTTCTAAGAATGCGATGTCCTCTGAGGATAGACTTTCTGGCGATAGGTCTGCTTCTTCGGAAAGAGAAGAAGAACTCTTTGGTGTCGATACGACAATCGACAAAGCCTCTGTCAGCTTCAAGTTGCTGCTGCTACTCTTGTTGTTGTTGTTGCTGCTGTCTCTGAAGTCTGTACTTCTCTGTCCATTCTTCTTTTTCCCTGTTCATTTCTTCTCTGAAGAGCTCTTCCATCAGGTCTTCAGTGATTTTTAACATTCTCACATTCTCTATTTCTTCTGGCTTCGGTATCAGACTGTGTCTGACCCTATGCAAATTCACGTAGGCTTCGTTGAGTTTAGCTAGTTTGGAACACATCTTCTTAGGAGGATGAGTCGACAATGGATGGTTAGACTGGAAACAACCCGGTTCTTAAAGTCAAAGCGCAGACGTGAAGGAAAACATCCCCCCACACGGTTTTTGAGTCGCAACGTTTAGTGAGTGTCATGAGAGGGATAGTAAGAAATGAAAGAGCATCAATCCAACATTCTTATAGCTAAACAAAAGACAAAGGCATCTTTTTCAAAACACAACATTTTTTATTCAAAAATCACTTAACACTAAACAACAACTCTAACATTTTTAACAATAATCCAACAATATAACATCAAACAATTTTTTCAAAACACAACATTTTTTATTCAAAAATCACTTAACACTAAACAACAACAACTCTAACATTTTTTTAACAACAATGCAACACTAAAAGTTTCTCCACTAGGTAAAGAGGGATAACAGTCTTCCATGGTTTCTAGTAATCTAGGATGACTTCTCTCAAACTGTTGATTTCTATGGTATTATCGAATTCTGCATACAGGATGACGTTCACCGTTTCATCAGGGTCTCGGTCTTTAAACTGAATTTCCACACGAATCTGGCCGGATTTTATAGGGTGGAAATGTCCCTCGTCGCTGCCTTGGTCAGGAGTGAAATCGAAAGCCCACAAAGCGTAGCCTCCTGCATAATCCTCGTACGTAATACCGTGACTGGTATTGGTTCCTAACTGTCCGGTGGCTTCGTACAAGGACAAGTACGATCTCAAGTAATTCTTCTTTTTAAAGTCAGGTTCGAAAGGCCGGGTACACAAGGTCTTGCCATCGCGACTGACTTCGATTTTGGACACGCCAAAGTGTTGAAAGTAGAAAAGATTTTTTTCGGCAGCTCCGTTGAAGGCTGTATTCTCGACGATACCAACGATCAAACGTTTGGGTAACTATCCTTGGAACAGATGATCTTCGATTATGGATCGCTGTCCCTTGGGAATGGTGAAGGTTTACACTTCCACGCGTCGTATGGGATACTTGGCGGTCGTTCTGCTCAACGTCTGACTGATGTCGTTTCCCACTTTAGGTAACACTTCCACACGGCGTACGTAGAGTCTGGCTTCTAGGATTTTGGTTTTGTAACCGTCACTATCAGCCATCAAATGGAAAGGGGCACTGCTACGACTCAGTCTCAGGCGAACATCCACCCCGTTCAGCAAATACTTTTCTTGCAACCACATGTCCAAATGCAAACGATCCATCAGTTCTAAACTTGTGTCGGCTCCCGTGATTCTCTTTCTTCGTTCTACAAATCCATCATTGTTGTCTTTCTTTTCATCAGTTTCCAATATTTCAAACTTGGTAGGTTCGTCAGCTTCCCATACCACGCAGGCATTGAGATGAGTGTTCTTGGCATCTATTCCGTACGTCAAGAGATTTTCCAGGTAGGCACGATAAGGGTAAGTATCCATGCTGCTACTGACCAGTTTGTTATTCAAGTACAAGTCCACTCCACTGAACAAGGAATGCATGAAATTGTTGACGGGAGCTACTGCTTCATCGTCTATAGCACCTCCAGTCTTATCTAGAATTTTGACTTTCAGGTACAAGTAACTGCTATTCAGATCGATGTAATCTTCGGGCTGTCCTTTGATTTCAAACTCGATGGGAGCGGAATCGGTCAATGAGGAGACGGGGTGAAATTCCACCCACTGGGATTCTTGCATCGTCATCATCGTGAGGGGCATGGCAAACAGATCCAGTTCCATCTTGGAACAAGCGCAAGATTCTCGGTGCATCATTTTTTTGTCTCTTTTCTCAATAATCGAAAACGTCTAAGTCTCGAACGGTTCTTCTTTTCTTGGCCTTTCTCGCTTGAAGTCTGGTGAAAGGGTGTTTTCTTCGTCGTCTCTTTCTGCCTTGTCCTTGCTGAATGCCTGACTCGGTAGCGTGCAGGGCATTTATAGGTGTTTCTCGGTGACCCAAAATGTCTTTGCCCGTTTGCAGCAAGACATTTTTGCCTGCCCTCATGAAGGCTTCTTTAGGGTTTTGTTTGTCGATGATGACATTTTGGAGAAATTCTTTGCCTTGCGTCAGTGCCGCATCTTTCAAGGCGTGCAATCCGCGTGTCACCATCGGTTTCAACACCGGGGCCACCGAACGAAAGGCCGATTTTAACATATCTCCTAAGCCGTGTCCTCGCTGTCGAGCAACCCCTCGGTACACTGGATACATGACTTAAGAGTCGTGAGAGAACCGTTTTCGAAAATGGAGTTTCACGGTGACTTTTCCTCTGGTGAATGGAATATTTTGTCCCAGATCTCTTTTTACAGCAATGTTGACCGTGTCCAAATACGACTTACGGACAGGCAAATAGTGAGGATGGTCAAATTCGCGGTGGACGTGGTAAGTGTTTCCACCTTCCTCGTCAGTGTTCGTGGCAGAATCCACTTTGAAAGGAATGACACGCAGTAACGGTACGGAGGTGTGTCCCACCACGTTGTACTCCACCACATCGGAATACACGAACATCAAATTCAGTCCTTGGTTCAGTTCTACCGGGGCACGAAATAACTTGCTAAAAGACTCGTTGTCGTAAACGATGGGTAATTCGTTTTTCTTCATCATGGTCTTTCTCATGTCCATGTCTCCGCCCAACATGTTAAACAATTCAGGACAAAATAAAATGGACAGGATTTTACTCCGTTCAAATTTCATCAAGAAGCGACGAGCTGCTTTGTGGTACTCCATGGTGACATTTTTGTTGACATGCTCCAAAGCTTTCAGAAACACGACATTAAACCTGGAGGTTATAGTGCTGACCAAATGTTGACCACTAAAATAATAGCCTGGGGGAATGAACAAGTGATAGGTGGTGTACTTTTGTGTACGGGTTTTCTTGTCATATTTGACATTGCTATCCATCCACTGTTGCATTTGCTCGTCATGAACTTCCACATCAAAAAAATTTTGATTGGGAAGGACATTGAGGACTTGGGTCGGGTGAATCATTTCTACTAAAGCCACTTCCCAATGGGCTTCGTGATCTAACTGGATGGCTTGAGGTAATTTGGCCGTGTAACAGCACAACGTGTTCTTGGGAAACACCTCCATGGAACTGTCACTGGGTAAGGTTAAGTAAAATTGGTTTTGGTGACTCATAATTCCAGAGTTCTGTGGCTGTCCGAGGGGTTACTGGACGTCAGAGGCGTGTCTCCGTCTAAAATGGGGTTCTGGTTGTGATTGAAGTGGTGACTGGCACTGGCACTGGACACAAGCTTCCCTGGGTTCCCGTTCGAGGTGAATTTCAGGGAGGGATTAGGAAGCAGGTAACCGATGCAACTGCTCAATAAAATGGTCCACAATTGTTTGTCTCCTTGTTGCAAACTCAAATTGGCGATGGCTGCCCCGATGACACAATACACCACGAAGATTTGGCAGAAAAATACGATTTGCGTTTTAGGCACACGTTCTCCACACCACACCCACAAGGGTTGTTTTTGTAAATCTTGCACAGAAGAACTAGGTGAAGGAGGAGTGGTCGACGTAGCTGCGTCTGCTGTGTGAAAGGGCATGATGGTCACTTCTTTTTATGGTCGATGACTTGCGAAGCGTCGATCCAAGAATCAAAACTGGGTGGATATCCTTTCCAACGTACTTTGACTTCTTTGACACGTTGTTTTCCCACTTTACGGGTTCTGCGTTCAAGAATGCTTTCGATGTCGTACATGTCGTCTTCCTTTTTGGTGACACGTTGTAACTCGGGCAAATAAAACGTTCCTTTGAGCACTTCTCCGTTCATGTCTTCCAATTTATAGACGGCAGGATGACGGCCATGTACTCGTCCAGTGACGCGAAACAATTCGGTCGTCCAGTTAGGTAAGTAACCTTTGTCGAAAGTGCGTTTGGTTTTGCCAATGCGCACCCAATCTCCTACAGCCAACACTACACTTTTCTTGGGGACAGCCCTCGTCGGGGACGTACCAAACAGGCGCTCAAACACCAGCACTTCGTTGTTGGAAGTCACGTCTTGCGGGGCACGTCCGATGCTTCGATGGTAAGATTGGTTGTACGCTTGCACCAGGTGCGGTAAGATGTCGATGTACTTCAGAGTGTGGTGATGCGTAAAATATTTCCACATGCGTTCTTTCAAAGTGCGTTGAAAACGTTCCACGATGCTGGCTTTGGTTTCGGGATTTTCGGTGGTAAAAAAATGAATGTCACGTTTCTTTAATTCTTTTTGGAAAGCTTGGTTCAGAAAGTCGGTGCCTTTGTCCGTTTGCCATCGAAGAGGTTGACGACCGCTTTGTTTCAACACCCGTTGCAGGGCTCGCACTAACTCACTTCTCGATTTGGAAGTCAAGGGTACGACCCCAGTAAATTTGGAAAAGACGTCGATGACACAAAACAAATATTTGTAGCCACGATTGTAGCTGGCCAAATGAGAGACATTGGCTAAATCGGCTTGCCATTGATGATCGATGCCTTCCACTCGGGTGCGACTTCTGGCAAACTTGCGTCGAATATGTTTGTGTAAAGTGTATGTAGCTTGTTCTTGTAACCATCGTTGCACTTGAGGTAAACGGAGATTTTTCAGTCGCGTTTTGGCAGCACGATACAATTTTTGAACTCCTGCGTAACCTGCAGGATGCGAGGGATCGTAGTAAATGCTGGCTAAGACTTTTTCCATTTTTTTGTGTTGGTTGGTGTGTTAATAAGACACCCACTCTTGGAGGATGCTACTCTTTTTCTCTTGGGGTACTTTCTTGGATTGCAATGCTTTGCGTGTGCGGCCAGCAATAGGTGTCGAAGAGGAGAAGGATGTCTGAGCGGGGGATATCGGTTCTTGTTTCACTTCTGTCTTCACTTCTGTCTTCACTTTCTTTTTCTCTTGTGAGGAAGAAAGGGTGGCCATCATCTTTTTAATCCATCCAATTCTGGAGGTAGGTGGTGTTGTTAACTTGCGTACTTTTTCTGGTGGAGTTTGAAACCCTTCCTCTTCTTCTCCTTTTTCTGTCTTGGTCACGGGTACTGGTGGTACTGGTACTGGTACTGGTGCTGGACTTTTCATCAAGGTCTTAAAATCTTTCAGAGTGGGTAGAGCTGTTTCGTCTAAAGCTTTCTGGTGAAAGAGTTGCAGTCGTTGCAAGAGTTGACCGTACTTTTGTGATTTTTCTGTTTCGGACAAATCTTGGCGATCCATCAAGGACTGCAATTCGTGTTGTAACTGGGACATCTCGCTCAAATTGGGATCGGGAGGTAAATGCGGGGTGTGTTGTTCTTGCCACCGATGGTATTCCATCCATCGTTTGTAAGGTACTAAAGCTAGTTTTCGTCCTTCCATGGGGTTGTCAGGGGTCGATTCTGAGATCTTGGAACTTCCGAGGCCTTTTTATCTCGCTCCCACCAGTCCTCCCAACATGGTTCCCAAGACTCCTTTCAGTATGGGGCCTAACAAGAGAGGTAAAATACCTCCACGTTGCACTAACATCTTCTTTTTTTGACGAATGGGAATTTTCTTTTGAACCATTTGGCGAGGAACGTGACGATGTTTGAATAAGCATTGTTTCTGGTGTTTGGACAAAGGGATCGTTCCTTTCAAAACGTTCAAACAACATTCGCACACGGTATCGATGACCTCTTTGGAGGCTGTTTGAATGAGTTTTTTTCGTAGGGGTGGAGAAGCTTTGGACAGGACAGATAACATGTCCCCATGTTTGGCTAAACGCGGTGGCAGTCATTTCCTTTTCTTTCCTTGGGGTTTTCTGGAGGGTGACATCTTTGAGTCTTCAGGAGCACCAAAAAACACTGATATCCGACTTGGTCACAGGCCTTTTTTATACTGGAACGCGTCGCCACTGATTGTCTTGACGTCGTATTAGTTTGAGGACAGGCATGACATGTCGTGCAGGGGTACGCAACGGACTAAATCGAGCCAGTTCTTGCTTGGACAAATCCAGTAAACTTTGTAACATGTCCGATCTTTCTTGATCTTTGATTTTGGGAGAAGGTACTTTGTGAGCAGCAGCCACTGCCACTAAATTGGAAGGTCCTGCCACTGGGGAAGTTCTTTTGGGGGTCATCAACGGAGAAGTTCTTGGTGTGATCAACGTCTCCAAGTACTCTTCAGTTCTGGGTGTCATTAACGGAGAAGTGGACAAACGTGAAGCTGCCGGAGACGCAGTCACTGCCGTGGCAGGTCGTGGTTTGCGAGTGTAAGGTTGCGTCCTGGCCGAAGTGCCTCTCTTGCGGCTAGCTTTCTGTGGACTTTTCTTTTTCTGGGGGCTTCTTTTCTTTCTCCGCGGTGGTGGTGTCTGGTCAGAGGAGGGTCCTGCCACTGGAGAAGTTCTCCTTGGGGACCTGTTCTTTTTCTTCTTGGGGCTTCGTTGGACTTTTGTCTTGGGTATAACTTTGGGGGCATTAGGATCCCAACTTAAGAGTGAGCGAATGATGACCCCTCCTAGAGTACCGCTCCCTCCAGGTTTAGGGTTAGGGTTAGGGTTAGGGTTAGGCTTAGGGTTAGGGTTAGGGTTAGGTTAGGTTAGGGTTAGGGTTAGGGCTTTAGGGTTAGTTAGGGTTAGGGTTAGGGTTAGGGTTTAGGGTTAGGGTTAGGGTTAGGGTTAGGGTTAGGTTATGATTATTAAGAGAGTAACATATAATTACTCAAAGCACGGGCCTAAGGAGAATTACTCAAGACATTATATTACGAGGTTTATTTTTTTATCATAATAATATTTTAATTAAATCAATATTTGTTTCATGTCGGGATTCGAACATTGGTCCTCTGCTGCGAGATAAGACAACTATCGCCTGCCTGCACGTTCCAGCGTAAATACTACTACGGCTATCGAGACATCACCAAAAAATGATGCCCTTTAACCGCTCATATATACTCAAGAACGTACAGACACTCTCGAAACTTATATATACATGTCAAGAAACCTTGGCACTGGCGAGGTTAGGTTATGATTATTAAGAGAGTAACATATAATTACTCAAAGCACGGGCCTAAGGAGAATTACTCAAGACATTATATTACGAGGTTTATTTTTTTATCATAATAATATTTTAATTAAATCAATATTTGTTTCATGTCGGGATTCGAACATTGGTCCTCTGCTGCGAGATAAGACAACTATCGCCTGCCTGCACGTTCCAGCGTAAATACTACTACGGCTATCGAGACATCACCAAAAAATGATGCCCTTTAACCGCTCATATATACTCAAGAACGTACAGACACTCTCGAAACTTATATATACATGTCAAGAAACCTTGACACTGGCGAGGTTAGGTTATGATTATTAAGAGAGTAACATATAATTACTCAAAGCACGGGCCTAAGGAGAATTACTCAAGACATTATATTACGAGGTTTATTTTTTTATCATAATAATATTTTAATTAAATCAATATTTGTTTCATGTCGGGATTCGAACATTGGTCCTCTGCTGCGAGATAAGACAACTATCGCCTGCCTGCACGTTCCAGCGTAAATACTACTACGGCTATCGAGACATCACCAAAAAATGATGCCCTTTAACCGCTCATATATACTCAAGAACGTACAGACACTCTCGAAACTTATATATACATGTCAAGAAACCTTGGCACTGGCGAGGTTAGGTTATGATTATTAAGAGAGTAACATATAATTACTCAAAGCACGGGCCTAAGGAGAATTACTCAAGACATTATATTACGAGGTTTATTTTTTTATCATAATAATATTTTAATTAAATCAATATTTGTTTCATGTCGGGATTCGAACATTGGTCCTCTGCTGCGAGATAAGACAACTATCGCCTGCCTGCACGTTCCAGCGTAAATACTACTACGGCTATCGAGACATCACCAAAAAATGATGCCCTTTAACCGCTCATATATACTCAAGAACGTACAGACACTCTCGAAACTTATATATACATGTCAAGAAACCTTGGCACTGGCGAGGTTAGGTTATGATTATTAAGAGAGTAACATATAATTACTCAAAGCACGGGCCTAAGGAGAATTACTCAAGACATTATATTACGAGGTTTATTTTTTTATCATAATAATATTTTAATTAAATCAATATTTGTTTCATGTCGGGATTCGAACATTGGTCCTCTGCTGCGAGATAAGACAACTATCGCCTGCCTGCACGTTCCAGCGTAAATACTACTACGGCTATCGAGACATCACCAAAAAATGATGCCCTTTAACCGCTCATATATACTCAAGAACGTACAGACACTCTCGAAACTTATATATACATGTCAAGAAACCTTGACACTGGCGAGGTTAGGTTATGATTATTAAGAGAGTAACATATAATTACTCAAAGCACGGGCCTAAGGAGAATTACTCAAGACATTATATTACGAGGTTTATTTTTTTATCATAATAATATTTTAATTAAATCAATATTTGTTTCATGTCGGGATTCGAACATTGGTCCTCTGCTGCGAGATAAGACAACTATCGCCTGCCTGCACGTTCCAGCGTAAATACTACTACGGCTATCGAGACATCACCAAAAAATGATGCCCTTTAACCGCTCATATATACTCAAGAACGTACAGACACTCTCGAAACTTATATATACATGTCAAGAAACCTTGGCACTGGCGAGGTTAGGTTATGATTATTAAGAGAGTAACATATAATTACTCAAAGCACGGGCCTAAGGAGAATTACTCAAGACATTATATTACGAGGTTTATTTTTTTATCATAATAATATTTTAATTAAATCAATATTTGTTTCATGTCGGGATTCGAACATTGGTCCTCTGCTGCGAGATAAGACAACTATCGCCTGCCTGCACGTTCCAGCGTAAATACTACTACGGCTATCGAGACATCACCAAAAACTGATGCCCTTTAACCGCTCATATATACTCAAGAACGTACAGACACTCTCGAAACTTATATATACATGTCAAGAAACCTTGACACTGGCGAGGTTAGGTTATGATTATTAAGAGAGTAACATATAATTACTCAAAGCACGGGCCTAAGGAGAATTACTCAAGACATTATATTACGAGGTTTATTTTTTTATCATAATAATATTTTAATTAAATCAATATTTGTTTCATGTCGGGATTCGAACATTGGTCCTCTGCTGCGAGATAAGACAACTATCGCCTGCCTGCACGTTCCAGCGTAAATACTACTACGGCTATCGAGACATCACCAAAAAATGATGCCCTTTAACCGCTCATATATACTCAAGAACGTACAGACACTCTCGAAACTTATATATACATGTCAAGAAACCTTGGCACTGGCGAGGTTAGGTTATGATTATTAAGAGAGTAACATATAATTACTCAAAGCACGGGCCTAAGGAGAATTACTCAAGACATTATATTACGAGGTTTATTTTTTTATCATAATAATATTTTAATTAAATCAATATTTGTTTCATGTCGGGATTCGAACATTGGTCCTCTGCTGCGAGATAAGACAACTATCGCCTGCCTGCACGTTCCAGCGTAAATACTACTACGGCTATCGAGACATCACCAAAAAATGATGCCCTTTAACCGCTCATATATACTCAAGAACGTACAGACACTCTCGAAACTTATATATACATGTCAAGAAACCTTGGCACTGGCGAGGTTAGGTTATGATTATTAAGAGAGTAACATATAATTACTCAAAGCACGGGCCTAAGGAGAATTACTCAAGACATTATATTACGAGGTTTATTTTTTTATCATAATAATATTTTAATTAAATCAATATTTGTTTCATGTCGGGATTCGAACATTGGTCCTCTGCTGCGAGATAAGACAACTATCGCCTGCCTGCACGTTCCAGCGTAAATACTACTACGGCTATCGAGACATCACCAAAAAATGATGCCCTTTAACCGCTCATATATACTCAAGAACGTACAGACACTCTCGAAACTTATATATACATGTCAAGAAACCTTGGCACTGGCGAGGTTAGGTTATGATTATTAAGAGAGTAACATATAATTACTCAAAGCACGGGCCTAAGGAGAATTACTCAAGACATTATATTACGAGGTTTATTTTTTTATCATAATAATATTTTAATTAAATCAATATTTGTTTCATGTCGGGATTCGAACATTGGTCCTCTGCTGCGAGATAAGACAACTATCGCCTGCCTGCACGTTCCAGCGTAAATACTACTACGGCTATCGAGACATCACCAAAAAATGATGCCCTTTAACCGCTCATATATACTCAAGAACGTACAGACACTCTCGAAACTTATATATACATGTCAAGAAACCTTGGCACTGGCGAGGTTAGGTTATGATTATTAAGAGAGTAACATATAATTACTCAAAGCACGGGCCTAAGGAGAATTACTCAAGACATTATATTACGAGGTTTATTTTTTTATCATAATAATATTTTAATTAAATCAATATTTGTTTCATGTCGGGATTCGAACATTGGTCCTCTGCTGCGAGATAAGACAACTATCGCCTGCCTGCACGTTCCAGCGTAAATACTACTACGGCTATCGAGACATCACCAAAAAATGATGCCCTTTAACCGCTCATATATACTCAAGAACGTACAGACACTCTCGAAACTTATATATACATGTCAAGAAACCTTGGCACTGGCGAGGTTAGGTTATGATTATTAAGAGAGTAACATATAATTACTCAAAGCACGGGCCTAAGGAGAATTACTCAAGACATTATATTACGAGGTTTATTTTTTTATCATAATAATATTTTAATTAAATCAATATTTGTTTCATGTCGGGATTCGAACATTGGTCCTCTGCTGCGAGATAAGACAACTATCGCCTGCCTGCACGTTCCAGCGTAAATACTACTACGGCTATCGAGACATCACCAAAAAATGATGCCCTTTAACCGCTCATATATACTCAAGAACGTACAGACACTCTCGAAACTTATATATACATGTCAAGAAACCTTGGCACTGGCGAGGTTAGGTTATGATTATTAAGAGAGTAACATATAATTACTCAAAGCACGGGCCTAAGGAGAATTACTCAAGACATTATATTACGAGGTTTATTTTTTTATCATAATAATATTTTAATTAAATCAATATTTGTTTCATGTCGGGATTCGAACATTGGTCCTCTGCTGCGAGATAAGACAACTATCGCCTGCCTGCACGTTCCAGCGTAAATACTACTACGGCTATCGAGACATCACCAAAAAATGATGCCCTTTAACCGCTCATATATACTCAAGAACGTACAGACACTCTCGAAACTTATATATACATGTCAAGAAACCTTGGCACTGGCGAGGTTAGGTTATGATTATTAAGAGAGTAACATATAATTACTCAAAGCACGGGCCTAAGGAGAATTACTCAAGACATTATATTACGAGGTTTATTTTTTTATCATAATAATATTTTAATTAAATCAATATTTGTTTCATGTCGGGATTCGAACATTGGTCCTCTGCTGCGAGATAAGACAACTATCGCCTGCCTGCACGTTCCAGCGTAAATACTACTACGGCTATCGAGACATCACCAAAAAATGATGCCCTTTAACCGCTCATATATACTCAAGAACGTACAGACACTCTCGAAACTTATATATACATGTCAAGAAACCTTGGCACTGGCGAGGTTAGGTTATGATTATTAAGAGAGTAACATATAATTACTCAAAGCACGGGCCTAAGGAGAATTACTCAAGACATTATATTACGAGGTTTATTTTTTTATCATAATAATATTTTAATTAAATCAATATTTGTTTCATGTCGGGATTCGAACATTGGTCCTCTGCTGCGAGATAAGACAACTATCGCCTGCCTGCACGTTCCAGCGTAAATACTACTACGGCTATCGAGACATCACCAAAAAATGATGCCCTTTAACCGCTCATATATACTCAAGAACGTACAGACACTCTCGAAACTTATATATACATGTCAAGAAACCTTGGCACTGGCGAGGTTAGGTTATGATTATTAAGAGAGTAACATATAATTACTCAAAGCACGGGCCTAAGGAGAATTACTCAAGACATTATATTACGAGGTTTATTTTTTTATCATAATAATATTTTAATTAAATCAATATTTGTTTCATGTCGGGATTCGAACATTGGTCCTCTGCTGCGAGATAAGACAACTATCGCCTGCCTGCACGTTCCAGCGTAAATACTACTACGGCTATCGAGACATCACCAAAAAATGATGCCCTTTAACCGCTCATATATACTCAAGAACGTACAGACACTCTCGAAACTTATATATACATGTCAAGAAACCTTGGCACTGGCGAGGTTAGGTTATGATTATTAAGAGAGTAACATATAATTACTCAAAGCACGGGCCTAAGGAGAATTACTCAAGACATTATATTACGAGGTTTATTTTTTTATCATAATAATATTTTAATTAAATCAATATTTGTTTCATGTCGGGATTCGAACATTGGTCCTCTGCTGCGAGATAAGACAACTATCGCCTGCCTGCACGTTCCAGCGTAAATACTACTACGGCTATCGAGACATCACCAAAAAATGATGCCCTTTAACCGCTCATATATACTCAAGAACGTACAGACACTCTCGAAACTTATATATACATGTCAAGAAACCTTGGCACTGGCGAGGTTAGGTTATGATTATTAAGAGAGTAACATATAATTACTCAAAGCACGGGCCTAAGGAGAATTACTCAAGACATTATATTACGAGGTTTATTTTTTTATCATAATAATATTTTAATTAAATCAATATTTGTTTCATGTCGGGATTCGAACATTGGTCCTCTGCTGCGAGATAAGACAACTATCGCCTGCCTGCACGTTCCAGCGTAAATACTACTACGGCTATCGAGACATCACCAAAAAATGATGCCCTTTAACCGCTCATATATACTCAAGAACGTACAGACACTCTCGAAACTTATATATACATGTCAAGAAACCTTGGCACTGGCGAGGTTAGGTTATGATTATTAAGAGAGTAACATATAATTACTCAAAGCACGGGCCTAAGGAGAATTACTCAAGACATTATATTACGAGGTTTATTTTTTTATCATAATAATATTTTAATTAAATCAATATTTGTTTCATGTCGGGATTCGAACATTGGTCCTCTGCTGCGAGATAAGACAACTATCGCCTGCCTGCACGTTCCAGCGTAAATACTACTACGGCTATCGAGACATCACCAAAAAATGATGCCCTTTAACCGCTCATATATACTCAAGAACGTACAGACACTCTCGAAACTTATATATACATGTCAAGAAACCTTGGCACTGGCGAGGTTAGGTTATGATTATTAAGAGAGTAACATATAATTACTCAAAGCACGGGCCTAAGGAGAATTACTCAAGACATTATATTACGAGGTTTATTTTTTTATCATAATAATATTTTAATTAAATCAATATTTGTTTCATGTCGGGATTCGAACATTGGTCCTCTGCTGCGAGATAAGACAACTATCGCCTGCCTGCACGTTCCAGCGTAAATACTACTACGGCTATCGAGACATCACCAAAAAATGATGCCCTTTAACCGCTCATATATACTCAAGAACGTACAGACACTCTCGAAACTTATATATACATGTCAAGAAACCTTGGCACTGGCGAGGTTAGGTTATGATTATTAAGAGAGTAACATATAATTACTCAAAGCACGGGCCTAAGGAGAATTACTCAAGACATTATATTACGAGGTTTATTTTTTTATCATAATAATATTTTAATTAAATCAATATTTGTTTCATGTCGGGATTCGAACATTGGTCCTCTGCTGCGAGATAAGACAACTATCGCCTGCCTGCACGTTCCAGCGTAAATACTACTACGGCTATCGAGACATCACCAAAAAATGATGCCCTTTAACCGCTCATATATACTCAAGAACGTACAGACACTCTCGAAACTTATATATACATGTCAAGAAACCTTGGCACTGGCGAGGTTAGGTTATGATTATTAAGAGAGTAACATATAATTACTCAAAGCACGGGCCTAAGGAGAATTACTCAAGACATTATATTACGAGGTTTATTTTTTTATCATAATAATATTTTAATTAAATCAATATTTGTTTCATGTCGGGATTCGAACATTGGTCCTCTGCTGCGAGATAAGACAACTATCGCCTGCCTGCACGTTCCAGCGTAAATACTACTACGGCTATCGAGACATCACCAAAAAATGATGCCCTTTAACCGCTCATATATACTCAAGAACGTACAGACACTCTCGAAACTTATATATACATGTCAAGAAACCTTGGCACTGGCGAGGTTAGGTTATGATTATTAAGAGAGTAACATATAATTACTCAAAGCACGGGCCTAAGGAGAATTACTCAAGACATTATATTACGAGGTTTATTTTTTTATCATAATAATATTTTAATTAAATCAATATTTGTTTCATGTCGGGATTCGAACATTGGTCCTCTGCTGCGAGATAAGACAACTATCGCCTGCCTGCACGTTCCAGCGTAAATACTACTACGGCTATCGAGACATCACCAAAAAATGATGCCCTTTAACCGCTCATATATACTCAAGAACGTACAGACACTCTCGAAACTTATATATACATGTCAAGAAACCTTGGCACTGGCGAGGTTAGGTTATGATTATTAAGAGAGTAACATATAATTACTCAAAGCACGGGCCTAAGGAGAATTACTCAAGACATTATATTACGAGGTTTATTTTTTTATCATAATAATATTTTAATTAAATCAATATTTGTTTCATGTCGGGATTCGAACATTGGTCCTCTGCTGCGAGATAAGACAACTATCGCCTGCCTGCACGTTCCAGCGTAAATACTACTACGGCTATCGAGACATCACCAAAAAATGATGCCCTTTAACCGCTCATATATACTCAAGAACGTACAGACACTCTCGAAACTTATATATACATGTCAAGAAACCTTGGCACTGGCGAGGTTAGGTTATGATTATTAAGAGAGTAACATATAATTACTCAAAGCACGGGCCTAAGGAGAATTACTCAAGACATTATATTACGAGGTTTATTTTTTTATCATAATAATATTTTAATTAAATCAATATTTGTTTCATGTCGGGATTCGAACATTGGTCCTCTGCTGCGAGATAAGACAACTATCGCCTGCCTGCACGTTCCAGCGTAAATACTACTACGGCTATCGAGACATCACCAAAAAATGATGCCCTTTAACCGCTCATATATACTCAAGAACGTACAGACACTCTCGAAACTTATATATACATGTCAAGAAACCTTGGCACTGGCGAGGTTAGGTTATGATTATTAAGAGAGTAACATATAATTACTCAAAGCACGGGCCTAAGGAGAATTACTCAAGACATTATATTACGAGGTTTATTTTTTTATCATAATAATATTTTAATTAAATCAATATTTGTTTCATGTCGGGATTCGAACATTGGTCCTCTGCTGCGAGATAAGACAACTATCGCCTGCCTGCACGTTCCAGCGTAAATACTACTACGGCTATCGAGACATCACCAAAAAATGATGCCCTTTAACCGCTCATATATACTCAAGAACGTACAGACACTCTCGAAACTTATATATACATGTCAAGAAACCTTGGCACTGGCGAGGTTAGGTTATGATTATTAAGAGAGTAACATATAATTACTCAAAGCACGGGCCTAAGGAGAATTACTCAAGACATTATATTACGAGGTTTATTTTTTTATCATAATAATATTTTAATTAAATCAATATTTGTTTCATGTCGGGATTCGAACATTGGTCCTCTGCTGCGAGATAAGACAACTATCGCCTGCCTGCACGTTCCAGCGTAAATACTACTACGGCTATCGAGACATCACCAAAAAATGATGCCCTTTAACCGCTCATATATACTCAAGAACGTACAGACACTCTCGAAACTTATATATACATGTCAAGAAACCTTGGCACTGGCGAGGTTAGGTTATGATTATTAAGAGAGTAACATATAATTACTCAAAGCACGGGCCTAAGGAGAATTACTCAAGACATTATATTACGAGGTTTATTTTTTTATCATAATAATATTTTAATTAAATCAATATTTGTTTCATGTCGGGATTCGAACATTGGTCCTCTGCTGCGAGATAAGACAACTATCGCCTGCCTGCACGTTCCAGCGTAAATACTACTACGGCTATCGAGACATCACCAAAAAATGATGCCCTTTAACCGCTCATATATACTCAAGAACGTACAGACACTCTCGAAACTTATATATACATGTCAAGAAACCTTGGCACTGGCGAGGTTAGGTTATGATTATTAAGAGAGTAACATATAATTACTCAAAGCACGGGCCTAAGGAGAATTACTCAAGACATTATATTACGAGGTTTATTTTTTTATCATAATAATATTTTAATTAAATCAATATTTGTTTCATGTCGGGATTCGAACATTGGTCCTCTGCTGCGAGATAAGACAACTATCGCCTGCCTGCACGTTCCAGCGTAAATACTACTACGGCTATCGAGACATCACCAAAAAATGATGCCCTTTAACCGCTCATATATACTCAAGAACGTACAGACACTCTCGAAACTTATATATACATGTCAAGAAACCTTGGCACTGGCGAGGTTAGGTTATGATTATTAAGAGAGTAACATATAATTACTCAAAGCACGGGCCTAAGGAGAATTACTCAAGACATTATATTACGAGGTTTATTTTTTTATCATAATAATATTTTAATTAAATCAATATTTGTTTCATGTCGGGATTCGAACATTGGTCCTCTGCTGCGAGATAAGACAACTATCGCCTGCCTGCACGTTCCAGCGTAAATACTACTACGGCTATCGAGACATCACCAAAAAATGATGCCCTTTAACCGCTCATATATACTCAAGAACGTACAGACACTCTCGAAACTTATATATACATGTCAAGAAACCTTGGCACTGGCGAGGTTAGGTTATGATTATTAAGAGAGTAACATATAATTACTCAAAGCACGGGCCTAAGGAGAATTACTCAAGACATTATATTACGAGGTTTATTTTTTTATCATAATAATATTTTAATTAAATCAATATTTGTTTCATGTCGGGATTCGAACATTGGTCCTCTGCTGCGAGATAAGACAACTATCGCCTGCCTGCACGTTCCAGCGTAAATACTACTACGGCTATCGAGACATCACCAAAAAATGATGCCCTTTAACCGCTCATATATACTCAAGAACGTACAGACACTCTCGAAACTTATATATACATGTCAAGAAACCTTGGCACTGGCGAGGTTAGGTTATGATTATTAAGAGAGTAACATATAATTACTCAAAGCACGGGCCTAAGGAGAATTACTCAAGACATTATATTACGAGGTTTATTTTTTTATCATAATAATATTTTAATTAAATCAATATTTGTTTCATGTCGGGATTCGAACATTGGTCCTCTGCTGCGAGATAAGACAACTATCGCCTGCCTGCACGTTCCAGCGTAAATACTACTACGGCTATCGAGACATCACCAAAAAATGATGCCCTTTAACCGCTCATATATACTCAAGAACGTACAGACACTCTCGAAACTTATATATACATGTCAAGAAACCTTGGCACTGGCGAGGTTAGGTTATGATTATTAAGAGAGTAACATATAATTACTCAAAGCACGGGCCTAAGGAGAATTACTCAAGACATTATATTACGAGGTTTATTTTTTTATCATAATAATATTTTAATTAAATCAATATTTGTTTCATGTCGGGATTCGAACATTGGTCCTCTGCTGCGAGATAAGACAACTATCGCCTGCCTGCACGTTCCAGCGTAAATACTACTACGGCTATCGAGACATCACCAAAAAATGATGCCCTTTAACCGCTCATATATACTCAAGAACGTACAGACACTCTCGAAACTTATATATACATGTCAAGAAACCTTGGCACTGGCGAGGTTAGGTTATGATTATTAAGAGAGTAACATATAATTACTCAAAGCACGGGCCTAAGGAGAATTACTCAAGACATTATATTACGAGGTTTATTTTTTTATCATAATAATATTTTAATTAAATCAATATTTGTTTCATGTCGGGATTCGAACATTGGTCCTCTGCTGCGAGATAAGACAACTATCGCCTGCCTGCACGTTCCAGCGTAAATACTACTACGGCTATCGAGACATCACCAAAAAATGATGCCCTTTAACCGCTCATATATACTCAAGAACGTACAGACACTCTCGAAACTTATATATACATGTCAAGAAACCTTGGCACTGGCGAGGTTAGGTTATGATTATTAAGAGAGTAACATATAATTACTCAAAGCACGGGCCTAAGGAGAATTACTCAAGACATTATATTACGAGGTTTATTTTTTTATCATAATAATATTTTAATTAAATCAATATTTGTTTCATGTCGGGATTCGAACATTGGTCCTCTGCTGCGAGATAAGACAACTATCGCCTGCCTGCACGTTCCAGCGTAAATACTACTACGGCTATCGAGACATCACCAAAAAATGATGCCCTTTAACCGCTCATATATACTCAAGAACGTACAGACACTCTCGAAACTTATATATACATGTCAAGAAACCTTGGCACTGGCGAGGTTAGGTTATGATTATTAAGAGAGTAACATATAATTACTCAAAGCACGGGCCTAAGGAGAATTACTCAAGACATTATATTACGAGGTTTATTTTTTTATCATAATAATATTTTAATTAAATCAATATTTGTTTCATGTCGGGATTCGAACATTGGTCCTCTGCTGCGAGATAAGACAACTATCGCCTGCCTGCACGTTCCAGCGTAAATACTACTACGGCTATCGAGACATCACCAAAAAATGATGCCCTTTAACCGCTCATATATACTCAAGAACGTACAGACACTCTCGAAACTTATATATACATGTCAAGAAACCTTGGCACTGGCGAGGTTAGGTTATGATTATTAAGAGAGTAACATATAATTACTCAAAGCACGGGCCTAAGGAGAATTACTCAAGACATTATATTACGAGGTTTATTTTTTTATCATAATAATATTTTAATTAAATCAATATTTGTTTCATGTCGGGATTCGAACATTGGTCCTCTGCTGCGAGATAAGACAACTATCGCCTGCCTGCACGTTCCAGCGTAAATACTACTACGGCTATCGAGACATCACCAAAAAATGATGCCCTTTAACCGCTCATATATACTCAAGAACGTACAGACACTCTCGAAACTTATATATACATGTCAAGAAACCTTGGCACTGGCGAGGTTAGGTTATGATTATTAAGAGAGTAACATATAATTACTCAAAGCACGGGCCTAAGGAGAATTACTCAAGACATTATATTACGAGGTTTATTTTTTTATCATAATAATATTTTAATTAAATCAATATTTGTTTCATGTCGGATTCGAACATTGGTCCTTCTAGAGACAATAGACAACTCTCTCTGAGACCAAATTGCCCTTTTACCGCTCATATATCTGTTTATTTTTTTATCATAATAATATTTTAAATTAATCAATATTTGTTTCATGTCGGGATTCGTACATTTGGTCCTACTTATATATACATGTCAAGAAACCTTGGCACTGGCGAGGTTAGGTTATGATTATTAAGAGAGTAACATATAATTACTCAAAGCACGGGCCTAAGGAGAATTACTCAAGACATTATATTACGAGGTTTATTTTTTTATCATAATAATATTTTAATTAAATCAATATTTGTTTCATGTCGGGATTCGAACATTGGTCCTCTGCTGCGAGATAAGACAACTATCGCCTGCCTGCACGTTCCAGCGTAAATACTACTACGGCTATCGAGACATCACCAAAAAATGATGCCCTTTAACCGCTCATATATA
Organism: Sinohyriopsis cumingii; assembly: GCA_028554795.2. Lineage (NCBI taxonomy): Eukaryota > Metazoa > Mollusca > Bivalvia > Unionida > Unionidae > Sinohyriopsis > Sinohyriopsis cumingii. The sequence goes on along the minus strand of JAPYKE020000094.1, from coordinate 25,102 downwards.
CTCAAGAACGTACAGACACTCTCGAAACTTATATATACATGTCAAGAAACCTTGGCACTGGCGAGGTTAGGTTATGATTATTAAGAGAGTAACATATAATTACTCAAAGCACGGGCCTAAGGAGAATTACTCAAGACATTATATTACGAGGTTTATTTTTTTATCATAATAATATTTTAATTAAATCAATATTTGTTTCATGTCGGGATTCGAACATTGGTCCTCTGCTGCGAGATAAGACAACTATCGCCTGCCTGCACGTTCCAGCGTAAATACTACTACGGCTATCGAGACATCACCAAAAAATGATGCCCTTTAACCGCTCATATATACTCAAGAACGTACAGACACTCTCGAAACTTATATATACATGTCAAGAAACCTTGGCACTGGCGAGGTTAGGTTATGATTATTAAGAGAGTAACATATAATTACTCAAAGCACGGGCCTAAGGAGAATTACTCAAGACATTATATTACGAGGTTTATTTTTTTATCATAATAATATTTTAATTAAATCAATATTTGTTTCATGTCGGGATTCGAACATTGGTCCTCTGCTGCGAGATAAGACAACTATCGCCTGCCTGCACGTTCCAGCGTAAATACTACTACGGCTATCGAGACATCACCAAAAAATGATGCCCTTTAACCGCTCATATATACTCAAGAACGTACAGACACTCTCGAAACTTATATATACATGTCAAGAAACCTTGGCACTGGCGAGGTTAGGTTATGATTATTAAGAGAGTAACATATAATTACTCAAAGCACGGGCCTAAGGAGAATTACTCAAGACATTATATTACGAGGTTTATTTTTTTATCATAATAATATTTTAATTAAATCAATATTTGTTTCATGTCGGGATTCGAACATTGGTCCTCTGCTGCGAGATAAGACAACTATCGCCTGCCTGCACGTTCCAGCGTAAATACTACTACGGCTATCGAGACATCACCAAAAAATGATGCCCTTTAACCGCTCATATATACTCAAGAACGTACAGACACTCTCGAAACTTATATATACATGTCAAGAAACCTTGGCACTGGCGAGGTTAGGTTATGATTATTAAGAGAGTAACATATAATTACTCAAAGCACGGGCCTAAGGAGAATTACTCAAGACATTATATTACGAGGTTTATTTTTTTATCATAATAATATTTTAATTAAATCAATATTTGTTTCATGTCGGGATTCGAACATTGGTCCTCTGCTGCGAGATAAGACAACTATCGCCTGCCTGCACGTTCCAGCGTAAATACTACTACGGCTATCGAGACATCACCAAAAAATGATGCCCTTTAACCGCTCATATATACTCAAGAACGTACAGACACTCTCGAAACTTATATATACATGTCAAGAAACCTTGGCACTGGCGAGGTTAGGTTATGATTATTAAGAGAGTAACATATAATTACTCAAAGCACGGGCCTAAGGAGAATTACTCAAGACATTATATTACGAGGTTTATTTTTTTATCATAATAATATTTTAATTAAATCAATATTTGTTTCATGTCGGGATTCGAACATTGGTCCTCTGCTGCGAGATAAGACAACTATCGCCTGCCTGCACGTTCCAGCGTAAATACTACTACGGCTATCGAGACATCACCAAAAAATGATGCCCTTTAACCGCTCATATATACTCAAGAACGTACAGACACTCTCGAAACTTATATATACATGTCAAGAAACCTTGGCACTGGCGAGGTTAGGTTATGATTATTAAGAGAGTAACATATAATTACTCAAAGCACGGGCCTAAGGAGAATTACTCAAGACATTATATTACGAGGTTTATTTTTTTATCATAATAATATTTTAATTAAATCAATATTTGTTTCATGTCGGGATTCGAACATTGGTCCTCTGCTGCGAGATAAGACAACTATCGCCTGCCTGCACGTTCCAGCGTAAATACTACTACGGCTATCGAGACATCACCAAAAAATGATGCCCTTTAACCGCTCATATATACTCAAGAACGTACAGACACTCTCGAAACTTATATATACATGTCAAGAAACCTTGGCACTGGCGAGGTTAGGTTATGATTATTAAGAGAGTAACATATAATTACTCAAAGCACGGGCCTAAGGAGAATTACTCAAGACATTATATTACGAGGTTTATTTTTTTATCATAATAATATTTTAATTAAATCAATATTTGTTTCATGTCGGGATTCGAACATTGGTCCTCTGCTGCGAGATAAGACAACTATCGCCTGCCTGCACGTTCCAGCGTAAATACTACTACGGCTATCGAGACATCACCAAAAAATGATGCCCTTTAACCGCTCATATATACTCAAGAACGTACAGACACTCTCGAAACTTATATATACATGTCAAGAAACCTTGGCACTGGCGAGGTTAGGTTATGATTATTAAGAGAGTAACATATAATTACTCAAAGCACGGGCCTAAGGAGAATTACTCAAGACATTATTTTACGAGGTTTATTTTTTTATCATAATAATATTTTAATTAAATCAATATTTGTTTCATGTCGGGATTCGAACATTGGTCCTCTGCTGCGAGATAAGACAACTATCGCCTGCCTGCACGTTCCAGCGTAAATACTACTACGGCTATCGAGACATCACCAAAAAATGATGCCCTTTAACCGCTCATATATACTCAAGAACGTACAGACACTCTCGAAACTTATATATACATGTCAAGAAACCTTGGCACTGGCGAGGTTAGGTTATGATTATTAAGAGAGTAACATATAATTACTCAAAGCACGGGCCTAAGGAGAATTACTCAAGACATTATATTACGAGGTTTATTTTTTTATCATAATAATATTTTAATTAAATCAATATTTGTTTCATGTCGGGATTCGAACATTGGTCCTCTGCTGCGAGATAAGACAACTATCGCCTGCCTGCACGTTCCAGCGTAAATACTACTACGGCTATCGAGACATCACCAAAAAATGATGCCCTTTAACCGCTCATATATACTCAAGAACGTACAGACACTCTCGAAACTTATATATACATGTCAAGAAACCTTGGCACTGGCGAGGTTAGGTTATGATTATTAAGAGAGTAACATATAATTACTCAAAGCACGGGCCTAAGGAGAATTACTCAAGACATTATATTACGAGGTTTATTTTTTTATCATAATAATATTTTAATTAAATCAATATTTGTTTCATGTCGGGATTCGAACATTGGTCCTCTGCTGCGAGATAAGACAACTATCGCCTGCCTGCACGTTCCAGCGTAAATACTACTACGGCTATCGAGACATCACCAAAAAATGATGCCCTTTAACCGCTCATATATACTCAAGAACGTACAGACACTCTCGAAACTTATATATACATGTCAAGAAACCTTGGCACTGGCGAGGTTAGGTTATGATTATTAAGAGAGTAACATATAATTACTCAAAGCACGGGCCTAAGGAGAATTACTCAAGACATTATATTACGAGGTTTATTTTTTTATCATAATAATATTTTAATTAAATCAATATTTGTTTCATGTCGGGATTCGAACATTGGTCCTCTGCTGCGAGATAAGACAACTATCGCCTGCCTGCACGTTCCAGCGTAAATACTACTACGGCTATCGAGACATCACCAAAAAATGATGCCCTTTAACCGCTCATATATACTCAAGAACGTACAGACACTCTCGAAACTTATATATACATGTCAAGAAACCTTGGCACTGGCGAGGTTAGGTTATGATTATTAAGAGAGTAACATATAATTACTCAAAGCACGGGCCTAAGGAGAATTACTCAAGACATTATATTACGAGGTTTATTTTTTTATCATAATAATATTTTAATTAAATCAATATTTGTTTCATGTCGGGATTCGAACATTGGTCCTCTGCTGCGAGATAAGACAACTATCGCCTGCCTGCACGTTCCAGCGTAAATACTACTACGGCTATCGAGACATCACCAAAAAATGATGCCCTTTAACCGCTCATATATACTCAAGAACGTACAGACACTCTCGAAACTTATATATACATGTCAAGAAACCTTGGCACTGGCGAGGTTAGGTTATGATTATTAAGAGAGTAACATATAATTACTCAAAGCACGGGCCTAAGGAGAATTACTCAAGACATTATATTACGAGGTTTATTTTTTTATCATAATAATATTTTAATTAAATCAATATTTGTTTCATGTCGGGATTCGAACATTGGTCCTCTGCTGCGAGATAAGACAACTATCGCCTGCCTGCACGTTCCAGCGTAAATACTACTACGGCTATCGAGACATCACCAAAAAATGATGCCCTTTAACCGCTCATATATACTCAAGAACGTACAGACACTCTCGAAACTTATATATACATGTCAAGAAACCTTGGCACTGGCGAGGTTAGGTTATGATTATTAAGAGAGTAACATATAATTACTCAAAGCACGGGCCTAAGGAGAATTACTCAAGACATTATATTACGAGGTTTATTTTTTTATCATAATAATATTTTAATTAAATCAATATTTGTTTCATGTCGGGATTCGAACATTGGTCCTCTGCTGCGAGATAAGACAACTATCGCCTGCCTGCACGTTCCAGCGTAAATACTACTACGGCTATCGAGACATCACCAAAAAATGATGCCCTTTAACCGCTCATATATACTCAAGAACGTACAGACACTCTCGAAACTTATATATACATGTCAAGAAACCTTGGCACTGGCGAGGTTAGGTTATGATTATTAAGAGAGTAACATATAATTACTCAAAGCACGGGCCTAAGGAGAATTACTCAAGACATTATATTACGAGGTTTATTTTTTTATCATAATAATATTTTAATTAAATCAATATTTGTTTCATGTCGGGATTCGAACATTGGTCCTCTGCTGCGAGATAAGACAACTATCGCCTGCCTGCACGTTCCAGCGTAAATACTACTACGGCTATCGAGACATCACCAAAAAATGATGCCCTTTAACCGCTCATATATACTCAAGAACGTACAGACACTCTCGAAACTTATATATACATGTCAAGAAACCTTGGCACTGGCGAGGTTAGGTTATGATTATTAAGAGAGTAACATATAATTACTCAAAGCACGGGCCTAAGGAGAATTACTCAAGACATTATATTACGAGGTTTATTTTTTTATCATAATAATATTTTAATTAAATCAATATTTGTTTCATGTCGGGATTCGAACATTGGTCCTCTGCTGCGAGATAAGACAACTATCGCCTGCCTGCACGTTCCAGCGTAAATACTACTACGGCTATCGAGACATCACCAAAAAATGATGCCCTTTAACCGCTCATATATACTCAAGAACGTACAGACACTCTCGAAACTTATATATACATGTCAAGAAACCTTGGCACTGGCGAGGTTAGGTTATGATTATTAAGAGAGTAACATATAATTACTCAAAGCACGGGCCTAAGGAGAATTACTCAAGACATTATATTACGAGGTTTATTTTTTTATCATAATAATATTTTAATTAAATCAATATTTGTTTCATGTCGGGATTCGAACATTGGTCCTCTGCTGCGAGATAAGACAACTATCGCCTGCCTGCACGTTCCAGCGTAAATACTACTACGGCTATCGAGACATCAATCTATAGAACATATATAATCTCTCTCTTAATATACATGTCAAGAAAACCTTGGAACTGGCGAGGTTAGGTTATGATTATTAAGAGAGTAACATATAATTACTCAAAGCACGGGCCTAAGGAGAATTACTCAAGACATTATATTACGAGGTTTATTTTTTTATCATAATAATATTTTAATTAAATCAATATTTGTTTAATGTCGGGGATTCGAACATTGGTCCTCTGCTGCGAGATAAGACAACTATCGCCTGCCTGCACGTTCCAGCGTAAATACTACTACGGCTATCGAGACATCAACCAGCGTAAATACTCCTACGGCTATCGAGACATCACCAAAAAATGATGCCCTTTAACCGCTGCATATATACTCAAGAACGTACAGACACTCTCGAAACTTATATATACATGTCAAGAAAAGGCACTGGCGAGGTTAGGTTATGATTATTAAGAGAGTAACATATAATTACTCAAAGCACGGGCCTAAGGAGAATTACTCAAGACATTATATTACGAGGTTTATTTTTTTATCATAATAATATTTTAATTAAATCAATATTTGTTTCATGTCGGGATTCGAACATTGGTCCTCTGCTGCGAGATAAGACAACTATCGCCTGCCTGCACGTTCCAGCGTAAATACTACTACGGCTATCGAGACATCACCAAAAAATGATGCCCTTTAACCGCTCATATATACTCAAGAACGTACAGACACTCTCGAAACTTATATATACATGTCAAGAAACCTTGGCACTGGCGAGGTTAGGTTATGATTATTAAGAGAGTAACATATAATTACTCAAAGCACGGGCCTAAGGAGAATTACTCAAGACATTATATTACGAGGTTTATTTTTTTATCATAATAATATTTTAATTAAATCAATATTTGTTTCATGTCGGGATTCGAACATTGGTCCTCTGCTGCGAGATAAGACAACTATCGCCTGCCTGCACGTTCCAGCGTAAATACTACTACGGCTATCGAGACATCACCAAAAAATGATGCCCTTTAACCGCTCATATATACTCAAGAACGTACAGACACTCTCGAAACTTATATATACATGTCAAGAAACCTTGGCACTGGCGAGGTTAGGTTATGATTATTAAGAGAGTAACATATAATTACTCAAAGCACGGGCCTAAGGAGAATTACTCAAGACATTATATTACGAGGTTTATTTTTTTATCATAATAATATTTTAATTAAATCAATATTTGTTTCATGTCGGGATTCGAACATTGGTCCTCTGCTGCGAGATAAGACAACTATCGCCTGCCTGCACGTTCCAGCGTAAATACTACTACGGCTATCGAGACATCACCAAAAAATGATGCCCTTTAACCGCTCATATATACTCAAGAACGTACAGACACTCTCGAAACTTATATATACATGTCAAGAAACCTTGGCACTGGCGAGGTTAGGTTATGATTATTAAGAGAGTAACATATAATTACTCAAAGCACGGGCCTAAGGAGAATTACTCAAGACATTATATTACGAGGTTTATTTTTTTATCATAATAATATTTTAATTAAATCAATATTTGTTTCATGTCGGGATTCGAACATTGGTCCTCTGCTGCGAGATAAGACAACTATCGCCTGCCTGCACGTTCCAGCGTAAATACTACTACGGCTATCGAGACATCACCAAAAAATGATGCCCTTTAACCGCTCATATATACTCAAGAACGTACAGACACTCTCGAAACTTATATATACATGTCAAGAAACCTTGGCACTGGCGAGGTTAGGTTATGATTATTAAGAGAGTAACATATAATTACTCAAAGCACGGGCCTAAGGAGAATTACTCAAGACATTATATTACGAGGTTTATTTTTTTATCATAATAATATTTTAATTAAATCAATATTTGTTTCATGTCGGGATTCGAACATTGGTCCTCTGCTGCGAGATAAGACAACTATCGCCTGCCTGCACGTTCCAGCGTAAATACTACTACGGCTATCGAGACATCACCAAAAAATGATGCCCTTTAACCGCTCATATATACTCAAGAACGTACAGACACTCTCGAAACTTATATATACATGTCAAGAAACCTTGGCACTGGCGAGGTTAGGTTATGATTATTAAGAGAGTAACATATAATTACTCAAAGCACGGGCCTAAGGAGAATTACTCAAGACATTATATTACGAGGTTTATTTTTTTATCATAATAATATTTTAATTAAATCAATATTTGTTTCATGTCGGGATTCGAACATTGGTCCTCTGCTGCGAGATAAGACAACTATCGCCTGCCTGCACGTTCCAGCGTAAATACTACTACGGCTATCGAGACATCACCAAAAAATGATGCCCTTTAACCGCTCATATATACTCAAGAACGTACAGACACTCTCGAAACTTATATATACATGTCAAGAAACCTTGGCACTGGCGAGGTTAGGTTATGATTATTAAGAGAGTAACATATAATTACTCAAAGCACGGGCCTAAGGAGAATTACTCAAGACATTATATTACGAGGTTTATTTTTTTATCATAATAATATTTTAATTAAATCAATATTTGTTTCATGTCGGGATTCGAACATTGGTCCTCTGCTGCGAGATAAGACAACTATCGCCTGCCTGCACGTTCCAGCGTAAATACTACTACGGCTATCGAGACATCACCAAAAAATGATGCCCTTTAACCGCTCATATATACTCAAGAACGTACAGACACTCTCGAAACTTATATATACATGTCAAGAAACCTTGGCACTGGCGAGGTTAGGTTATGATTATTAAGAGAGTAACATATAATTACTCAAAGCACGGGCCTAAGGAGAATTACTCAAGACATTATATTACGAGGTTTATTTTTTTATCATAATAATATTTTAATTAAATCAATATTTGTTTCATGTCGGGATTCGAACATTGGTCCTCTGCTGCGAGATAAGACAACTATCGCCTGCCTGCACGTTCCAGCGTAAATACTACTACGGCTATCGAGACATCACCAAAAAATGATGCCCTTTAACCGCTCATATATACTCAAGAACGTACAGACACTCTCGAAACTTATATATACATGTCAAGAAACCTTGGCACTGGCGAGGTTAGGTTATGATTATTAAGAGAGTAACATATAATTACTCAAAGCACGGGCCTAAGGAGAATTACTCAAGACATTATATTACGAGGTTTATTTTTTTATCATAATAATATTTTAATTAAATCAATATTTGTTTCATGTCGGGATTCGAACATTGGTCCTCTGCTGCGAGATAAGACAACTATCGCCTGCCTGCACGTTCCAGCGTAAATACTACTACGGCTATCGAGACATCACCAAAAAATGATGCCCTTTAACCGCTCATATATACTCAAGAACGTACAGACACTCTCGAAACTTATATATACATGTCAAGAAACCTTGGCACTGGCGAGGTTAGGTTATGATTATTAAGAGAGTAACATATAATTACTCAAAGCACGGGCCTAAGGAGAATTACTCAAGACATTATATTACGAGGTTTATTTTTTTATCATAATAATATTTTAATTAAATCAATATTTGTTTCATGTCGGGATTCGAACATTGGTCCTCTGCTGCGAGATAAGACAACTATCGCCTGCCTGCACGTTCCAGCGTAAATACTACTACGGCTATCGAGACATCACCAAAAAATGATGCCCTTTAACCGCTCATATATACTCAAGAACGTACAGACACTCTCGAAACTTATATATACATGTCAAGAAACCTTGGCACTGGCGAGGTTAGGTTATGATTATTAAGAGAGTAACATATAATTACTCAAAGCACGGGCCTAAGGAGAATTACTCAAGACATTATATTACGAGGTTTATTTTTTTATCATAATAATATTTTAATTAAATCAATATTTGTTTCATGTCGGGATTCGAACATTGGTCCTCTGCTGCGAGATAAGACAACTATCGCCTGCCTGCACGTTCCAGCGTAAATACTACTACGGCTATCGAGACATCACCAAAAAATGATGCCCTTTAACCGCTCATATATACTCAAGAACGTACAGACACTCTCGAAACTTATATATACATGTCAAGAAACCTTGGCACTGGCGAGGTTAGGTTATGATTATTAAGAGAGTAACATATAATTACTCAAAGCACGGGCCTAAGGAGAATTACTCAAGACATTATATTACGAGGTTTATTTTTTTATCATAATAATATTTTAATTAAATCAATATTTGTTTCATGTCGGGATTCGAACATTGGTCCTCTGCTGCGAGATAAGACAACTATCGCCTGCCTGCACGTTCCAGCGTAAATACTACTACGGCTATCGAGACATCACCAAAAAATGATGCCCTTTAACCGCTCATATATACTCAAGAACGTACAGACACTCTCGAAACTTATATATACATGTCAAGAAACCTTGGCACTGGCGAGGTTAGGTTATGATTATTAAGAGAGTAACATATAATTACTCAAAGCACGGGCCTAAGGAGAATTACTCAAGACATTATATTACGAGGTTTATTTTTTTATCATAATAATATTTTAATTAAATCAATATTTGTTTCATGTCGGGATTCGAACATTGGTCCTCTGCTGCGAGATAAGACAACTATCGCCTGCCTGCACGTTCCAGCGTAAATACTACTACGGCTATCGAGACATCACCAAAAAATGATGCCCTTTAACCGCTCATATATACTCAAGAACGTACAGACACTCTCGAAACTTATATATACATGTCAAGAAACCTTGGCACTGGCGAGGTTAGGTTATGATTATTAAGAGAGTAACATATAATTACTCAAAGCACGGGCCTAAGGAGAATTACTCAAGACATTATATTACGAGGTTTATTTTTTTATCATAATAATATTTTAATTAAATCAATATTTGTTTCATGTCGGGATTCGAACATTGGTCCTCTGCTGCGAGATAAGACAACTATCGCCTGCCTGCACGTTCCAGCGTAAATACTACTACGGCTATCGAGACATCACCAAAAAATGATGCCCTTTAACCGCTCATATATACTCAAGAACGTACAGACACTCTCGAAACTTATATATACATGTCAAGAAACCTTGGCACTGGCGAGGTTAGGTTATGATTATTAAGAGAGTAACATATAATTACTCAAAGCACGGGCCTAAGGAGAATTACTCAAGACATTATATTACGAGGTTTATTTTTTTATCATAATAATATTTTAATTAAATCAATATTTGTTTATCTATAGACATATATAATCTCGAGAATTACTCAAGACATTTATTACGAGGATTATTTTTTTATCAGAATTATATTTTAATTAAAATCAATATTTGTTTACCAAAAAATGATGCCCTTTAACCGCTCATATATACTCAAGAACGTACAGACACTCTCGAAACTTATATATACATGTCAAGAAACCTTGGCACTGGCGAGGTTAGGTTATGATTATTAAGAGAGTAACATATAATTACTCAAAGCACGGGCCTAAGGAGAATTACTCAAGACATTATATTACGAGGTTTATTTTTTTATCATAATAATATTTTAATTAAATCAATATTTGTTTCATGTCGGGATTCGAACATTGGTCCTCTGCTGCGAGATAAGACAACTATCGCCTGCCTGCACGTTCCAGCGTAAATACTACTACGGCTATCGAGACATCACCAAAAAATGATGCCCTTTAACCGCTCATATATACTCAAGAACGTACAGACACTCTCGAAACTTATATATACATGTCAAGAAACCTTGGCACTGGCGAGGTTAGGTTATGATTATTAAGAGAGTAACATATAATTACTCAAAGCATGGGCCTAAGGAGAATTACTCAAGACATTATATTACGAGGTTTATTTTTTTATCATAATAATATTTTAATTAAATCAATATTTGTTTCATGTCGGGATTCGAACATTGGTCCTCTGCTGCGAGATAAGACAACTATCGCCTGCCTGCACGTTCCAGCGTAAATACTACTACGGCTATCGAGACATCACCAAAAAATGATGCCCTTTAACCGCTCATATATACTCAAGAACGTACAGACACTCTCGAAACTTATATATGCATCTCAAGAAACCTTGGCACTGGCGAGGTTAGGTTATGATTATTAAGAGAGTAACATATAATTACTCAAAGCACGGGCCTAAGGAGAATTACTCAAGACATTATATTACGAGGTTTATTTTTTTATCATAATAATATTTTAATTAAATCAATATTTGTTTCATGTCTGGATTCGAACATTGGTCCTCTGCTGCGAGATAAGACAACTATCGCCTGCCTGCACGTTCCAGCGTAAATACTACTACGGCTATCGAGACATCACCAAAAAATGATGCCCTTTAACCGCTCATATATACTCAAGAACGTACAGACACTCTCGAAACTTATATATACATGTCAAGAAACCTTGGCACTGGCGAGGTTAGGTTATGATTATTAAGAGAGTAACATATAATTACTCAAAGCACGGGCCTAAGGAGAATTACTCAAGACATTATATTACGAGGTTTATTTTTTTATCATAATAATATTTTAATTAAATCAATATTTGTTTCATGTCGGGATTCGAACATTGGTCCTCTGCTGCGAGATAAGACAACTATCGCCTGCCTGCACGTTCCAGCGTAAATTCTACTACGGCTATCGAGACATCACCAAAAAATGATGCCCTTTAACCGCTCATATATACTCAAGAACGTACAGACACTCTCGAAACTTATATATACATGTCAAGAAACCTTGGCACTGGCGAGGTTAGGTTATGATTATTAAGAGAGTAACATATAATTACTCAAAGCACGGGCCTAAGGAGAATTACTCAAGACATTATATTACGAGGTTTATTTTTTTATCATAATAATATTTTAATTAAATCAATATTTGTTTCATGTCGGGATTCGAACATTGGTCCTCTGCTGCGAGATAAGACAACTATCGCCTGCCTGCACGTTCCAGCGTAAATACTACTACGGCTATCGAGACATCACCAAAAAATGATGCCCTTTAACCGCTCATATATACTCAAGAACGTACAGACACTCTCGAAACTTATATATGCATGTCAAGAAACCTTGGCACTGGCGAGGTTAGGTTATGATTATTAAGAGAGTAACATATAATTACTCAAAGCACGGGCCTAAGGAGAATTACTCAAGACATTATATTACGAGGTTTATTTTTTTATCATAATAATATTTTAATTAAATCAATATTTGTTTCATGTCGGGATTCGAACATTGGTCCTCTGCTGCGAGATAAGACAACTATCGCCTGCCTGCACGTTCCAGCGTAAATACTACTACGGCTATCGAGACATCACCAAAAAATGATGCCCTTTAACCGCTCATATATACTCAAGAACGTACAGACACTCTCGAAACTTATATATACATGTCAAGAAACCTTGGCACTGGCGAGGTTAGGTTATGATTATTAAGAGAGTAACATATAATTACTCAAAGCACGGGCCTAAGGAGAATTACTCAAGACATTATATTACGACGTTTATTTTTTTATCATAATAATATTTTAATTAAATCAATATTTGTTTCATGTCGGGATTCGAACATTGGTCCTCTGCTGCGAGATAAGACAACTATCGCCTGCCTGCACGTTCCAGCGTAAATACTACTACGGCTATCGAGACATCACCAAAAAATGATGCCCTTTAACCGCTCATATATACTCAAGAACGTACAGACACTCTCGAAACTTATATATACATGTCAAGAAACCTTGGCACTGGCGAGGTTAGGTTATGATTATTAAGAGAGTAACATATAATTACTCAAAGCACGGGCCTAAGGAGAATTACTCAAGACATTATATTACGAGGTTTATTTTTTTATCATAATAATATTTTAATTAAATCAATATTTGTTTCATGTCGGGATTCGAACATTGGTCCTCTGCTGCGAGATAAGACAACTATCGCCTGCCTGCACGTTCCAGCGTAAATACTACTACGGCTATCGAGACATCACCAAAAAATGATGCCCTTTAACCGCTCATATATACTCAAGAACGTACAGACACTCTCGAAACTTATATATACATGTCAAGAAACCTTGGCACTGGCGAGGTTAGGTTATGATTATTAAGAGAGTAACATATAATTACTCAAAGCACGGGCCTAAGGAGAATTACTCAAGACATTATATTACGAGGTTTATTTTTTTATCATAATAATATTTTAATTAAATCAATATTTGTTTCATGTCGGGATTCGAACATTGGTCCTCTGCTGCGAGATAAGACAACTATCGCCTGCCTGCACGTTCCAGCGTTAGGGTTAGGGTTAGGGTTAGGGTTAGGGTTAGGGGTTAGGGTTAGGGTTAGGGTTAGGGGTTAGGGTTAGGGTTAAGGTTAGGGTTTGGGTTAGGGTAGGGTTAGGGTTAGGGTTGGGTTAGGGTTAGGGTTAGGGTTAGGTTTTAGAGTTAGGATTAGGGTTTGGGGACCCTAATTAGCTCTGGCCTAGGGAGAATAACTTCCGCTCCTTAACTTACTTCTGACAATGAAGTCACCTAAGTTCTTGTTTCTGCAATAAGCGGTAACTAATTTATTGTAAAATATGGCAGGGAATCTTTGCTGAATTTCACTATACCCTTCTTTGATTAGTTTGGCCACTTGTGTTGCTTTCGTGTTATATGTAATGACAAACGGGATTAGTTTTTCAGAATCTTCATGTAAACTCAGACCACTGGGCATTAATGATTTTAGTTTATTAATCCAATAATATTCTCTTTTCGTTAGATTTTCTTGATCCTCTACAAATTCAATTGGCGTGATCGAACAATCGTTCATGGAATGGTCTGAGGTATTAAAATGGTTAGAGACAGATTTATTTACCTTATGCCTGATATCAAATCTGTGTCTGGTGAATCTGTCTCTTAATGTAAGACTGGTTTGTCCTACATATTGTATGCCACATTTTTTACATGTGATTAGATATATAACATTTTTAGAATTGCATGAAAGATTTTGCTTAATAAAAAATGTTTGATTAGACTGAGGACTTTTGAAATGTTCTGCTTCCTTAAAAAAGGGACAAGTGCAGCAGCGACTGCTATTGCATGGTTTCGCTTTTGCTACTACATGTTGTTTTGTATCCAAATTTTTTAAGGTATTGTTCTTAATTTGTCGAAGAAATCGCTTTGAATACCCTCGTGCTCTTAAAGCTCTAAACAGTGTGTTTGTAGCCCTCTGAAAATCTTCCTCCCTGGAACTAATTCTGTCAAATCTAATAATTTGAGATTTTAAGATCCCCCTAAAGGTGTGCTTAGGGTGAAAAGAAGATATATGAAGTAACTGATGTGTATCCGTTGACTTAAAGAATACCTTTGTATCTAAAATTCCGGTATTTCCAAACATAGGTCCTTTAAAAACGGTTGTATCTAGAAAATCGACAGAGGTGTCGTTAAGTGTAGCTTTTAGCTTTACGGATGGATGGAATATATTTAAAATTTGGATAAAATGATCAAAATCTTCCCTGGAATAAGTCCAAATTAGAAAAATATCATCCAGGAACCTGAAATATAATAAAGGAAGAAGTTCACAACTTTTGAATGCTTCTTTTTCCCACTCTGCCATAAAAATATTTGCATAACTCGGGGCGAATTTCTTACCCATTGCTGTTCCTGAAATTTGTAAAAACCAGTTACCATTGAATTCAAAATCATTGTTTTCTAAACAAAGTTTCAAAAGTTCCAAAATTTCTAAATCTGGTCTACCAGGGTTTGCATTTGCTTTAAAACTGTTGAACACCGCCTTCAATCCATCCTTATTGTCAATATTTGTGTACATACTTTCTACATCTAAAGTGACAAGAAAGCTGTTGGAAGGGATTTGAATCTGTCTAATTTTCTCCAAAAAATCCGCCGTATCTCTGAGATAGGACGAGTGTTTAGCGGCTAATGGTGCTAGGAATGAGTCTATATATTCCGAAATACGATATGATTCACTCCCAACATCAGATATGATTGGTCTTCCTGGTGGAATTTTAAATGGAATAGACCATGATTCAGGGCTTTTGTGAATTTTAGGTAAAGTATAAATATGCCTTGGCCTAGGGTTTTCAGCTGGTGTCAAGTACTGGATTTGCTTTTTACTAATGTACTTATTGTTTGCCAAACGATGTATGATTTTAGTTATTTGTTTAATTGTAGTAGGATAAATAGGTTGTTCTAATTTACTGTAATGTTTAGAGTTAGCCAGTTGTCGATCTATTTCCCAAATATAATCAGTTTTATCTAAGACAACTGTTGCTGAACCTTTATCTGCCTTTTTGATAATAACTTCAGAGTCATTGCGAAGTGTTTTGATAGCCGCTAACTCATTAGCCGGAAGATTCGGTTTTTCTCTTCCGATTTTCATCTTAGCAGCATTCTTAAACATACGGTCAGTTATTTCTCTAATTGATGGCGTTAGGGTTGAAGGCGGTGGGCACCAATTGCTTTTCTCTGTAAAAGGGATCTTAGTCATCTTGTTTTTCGAATGAAAGAATTTAGTGATCATTAATTTTCTAGTGAATTCCTTTACCGGTTGCGTAATTGCTAAGTGATCAATATATGTTGGTGTTGGAATAAATTTTAAACCCCTTTCTAAAAGTGATCTCTCAGATATAGAAAGTCTCCTAGAGCTTAGGTTTACTATATTGCTACCCAATTTTGTTTCCGTGTTAACCTGGCTGTGTCCTTCTGGATTGGCCGAAAATCCGATTTGTAAAGATTGATCTGTTGTACCCACTTATTGACGATGCTGTTGGCTGTTCTGGGGCTCCAATGAATCCCATCCGACTCAAAAAAGCAACCTCCCCTGATATTGCTATCTAGGATTCTCACTTTTTCACCGGTGAGTTGAATCAAACTTTCGTTAAGTTTCCGGATATTCCAAGCTTCGTTGGGTTTGATTTCATCCATAGCGCTAGAAACTGGGTTTTGAGCTAGGTAAATTTCCGAGTGTGGGAATGTTGATCGAGCTATCTTCACTAAATCATTCATCCTTTGCGCTACAACGCTGGTGTTGTCGTTATCCCTGTCGTTAATACCTACGTTGATAATTATTTCTTTAGGTTTCTCCTGGTGTTTGTAATTTCTGAAAATCGTATGAAAATGATTTATTCTGGCTCCTGGATATAGGGTTAGGGTTAGGGTTAGGGTTTAGGTTAGGGTTTAGGGTTAGGGTTAGGGTTAGGGTTAGGGTTTAGGGTTAGGGTTAGGTTATGATTATTAAGAGAGTCACATAAAATTACTCAAAGCACGGGCCTAAGGAGAATTACTCAAGACATTATATAGGGTTAGGGTTAGGGTTAGGGTTAGGTTAGGGTTAGGGTTAGGGTTAGGGTTAAGGGTTAGGGTTAGGGTTAAGGGTTAGGGTTAGGTTATGATTATTAAGAGAGTAACATATAATTACTCAAAGCACGGGCCTAAGGAGAATTACTCAAGACATTATATTACGAGGTTTATTTTTTTATCATAATAATATTTTAATTAAATCAATATTTGTTTCATGTCGGGATTCGAACATTGGTCCTCTGCTGCGAGATAAGACAACTATCGCCTGCCTGCACGTTCCAGCGTAAATTCTACTACGGCTATCGAGACATCACCAAAAAATGATGCCCTTTAACCGCTCATATATACTCAAGAACGTACAGACACTCTCGAAACTTATATATACATGTCAAGAAACCTTGGCACTGGCGAGGTTAGGTTATGATTATTAAGAGAGTAACATATAATTACTCAAAGCACGGGCCTAAGGAGAATTACTCAAGACATTATATTACGAGGTTTATTTTTTTATCATAATAATATTTTAATTAAATCAATATTTGTTTCATGTCGGGATTCGAACATTGGTCCTCTGCTGCGAGATAAGACAACTATCGCCTGCCTGCACGTTCCAGCGTAAATACTACTACGGCTATCGAGACATCACCAAAAAATGATGCCCTTTAACCGCTCATATATACTCAAGAACGTACAGACACTCTCGAAACTTATATATGCATGTCAAGAAACCTTGGCACTGGCGAGGTTAGGTTATGATTATTAAGAGAGTAACATATAATTACTCAAAGCACGGGCCTAAGGAGAATTACTCAAGACATTATATTACGAGGTTTATTTTTTTATCATAATAATATTTTAATTAAATCAATATTTGTTTCATGTCGGGATTCGAACATTGGTCCTCTGCTGCGAGATAAGACAACTATCGCCTGCCTGCACGTTCCAGCGTAAATACTACTACGGCTATCGAGACATCACCAAAAAATGATGCCCTTTAACCGCTCATATATACTCAAGAACGTGCAGACACTCTCGAAACTTATATATACATGTCAAGAAACCTTGGCACTGGCGAGGTTAGGTTATGATTATTAAGAGAGTAACATATAATTACTCAAAGCACGGGCCTAAGGAGAATTACTCAAGACATTATATTACGAGGTTTATTTTTTTATCATAATAATATTTTAATTAAATCAATATTTGTTTCATGTCGGGATTCGAACATTGGTCCTCTGCTGCGAGATAAGACAACTATCGCCTGCCTGCACGTTCCAGCGTAAATACTACTACGGCTATCGAGACATCACCAAAAAATGATGCCCTTTAACCGCTCATATATACTCAAGAACGTACAGACACTCTCGAAACTTATATATACATGTCAAGAAACCTTGGCACTGGCGAGGTTAGGTTATGATTATTAAGAGAGTAACATATAATTACTCAAAGCACGGGCCTAAGGAGAATTACTCAAGACATTATATTACGAGGTTTATTTTTTTATCATAATAATATTTTAATTAAATCAATATTTGTTTCATGTCGGGATTCGAACATTGGTCCTCTGCTGCGAGATAAGACAACTATCGCCTGCCTGCACGTTCCAGCGTAAATACTACTACGGCTATCGAGACATCACCAAAAAATGATGCCCTTTAACCGCTCATATATACTCAAGAACGTACAGACACTCTCGAAACTTATATATACATGTCAAGAAACCTTGGCACTGGCGAGGTTAGGTTATGATTATTAAGAGAGTAACATATAATTACTCAAAGCACGGGCCTAAGGAGAATTACTCAAGACATTATATTACGAGGTTTATTTTTTTATCATAATAATATTTTAATTAAATCAATATTTGTTTCATGTCGGGATTCGAACATTGGTCCTCTGCTGCGAGATAAGACAACTATCGCCTGCCTGCACGTTCCAGCGTTAGGGTTAGGGTTAGGGTTAGGGTTAGGGTTAGGGGTTAGGGTTAGGGTTAGGGTTAGGGGTTAGGGTTAGGGTTAAGGTTAGGGTTTGGGTTAGGGTAGGGTTAGGGTTAGGGTTGGGTTAGGGTTAGGGTTAGGGTTAGGTTTTAGAGTTAGGATTAGGGTTTGGGGACCCTAATTAGCTCTGGCCTAGGGAGAATAACTTCCGCTCCTTAACTTACTTCTGACAATGAAGTCACCTAAGTTCTTGTTTCTGCAATAAGCGGTAACTAATTTATTGTAAAATATGGCAGGGAATCTTTGCTGAATTTCACTATACCCTTCTTTGATTAGTTTGGCCACTTGTGTTGCTTTCGTGTTATATGTAATGACAAACGGGATTAGTTTTTCAGAATCTTCATGTAAACTCAGACCACTGGGCATTAATGATTTTAGTTTATTAATCCAATAATATTCTCTTTTCGTTAGATTTTCTTGATCCTCTACAAATTCAATTGGCGTGATCGAACAATCGTTCATGGAATGGTCTGAGGTATTAAAATGGTTAGAGACAGATTTATTTACCTTATGCCTGATATCAAATCTGTGTCTGGTGAATCTGTCTCTTAATGTAAGACTGGTTTGTCCTACATATTGTATGCCACATTTTTTACATGTGATTAGATATATAACATTTTTAGAATTGCATGAAAGATTTTGCTTAATAAAAAATGTTTGATTAGACTGAGGACTTTTGAAATGTTCTGCTTCCTTAAAAAAGGGACAAGTGCAGCAGCGACTGCTATTGCATGGTTTCGCTTTTGCTACTACATGTTGTTTTGTATCCAAATTTTTTAAGGTATTGTTCTTAATTTGTCGAAGAAATCGCTTTGAATACCCTCGTGCTCTTAAAGCTCTAAACAGTGTGTTTGTAGCCCTCTGAAAATCTTCCTCCCTGGAACTAATTCTGTCAAATCTAATAATTTGAGATTTTAAGATCCCCCTAAAGGTGTGCTTAGGGTGAAAAGAAGATATATGAAGTAACTGATGTGTATCCGTTGACTTAAAGAATACCTTTGTATCTAAAATTCCGGTATTTCCAAACATAGGTCCTTTAAAAACGGTTGTATCTAGAAAATCGACAGAGGTGTCGTTAAGTGTAGCTTTTAGCTTTACGGATGGATGGAATATATTTAAAATTTGGATAAAATGATCAAAATCTTCCCTGGAATAAGTCCAAATTAGAAAAATATCATCCAGGAACCTGAAATATAATAAAGGAAGAAGTTCACAACTTTTGAATGCTTCTTTTTCCCACTCTGCCATAAAAATATTTGCATAACTCGGGGCGAATTTCTTACCCATTGCTGTTCCTGAAATTTGTAAAAACCAGTTACCATTGAATTCAAAATCATTGTTTTCTAAACAAAGTTTCAAAAGTTCCAAAATTTCTAAATCTGGTCTACCAGGGTTTGCATTTGCTTTAAAACTGTTGAACACCGCCTTCAATCCATCCTTATTGTCAATATTTGTGTACATACTTTCTACATCTAAAGTGACAAGAAAGCTGTTGGAAGGGATTTGAATCTGTCTAATTTTCTCCAAAAAATCCGCCGTATCTCTGAGATAGGACGAGTGTTTAGCGGCTAATGGTGCTAGGAATGAGTCTATATATTCCGAAATACGATATGATTCACTCCCAACATCAGATATGATTGGTCTTCCTGGTGGAATTTTAAATGGAATAGACCATGATTCAGGGCTTTTGTGAATTTTAGGTAAAGTATAAATATGCCTTGGCCTAGGGTTTTCA
Source organism: Sinohyriopsis cumingii (assembly GCA_028554795.2). Lineage (NCBI taxonomy): Eukaryota > Metazoa > Mollusca > Bivalvia > Unionida > Unionidae > Sinohyriopsis > Sinohyriopsis cumingii. The sequence goes on along the minus strand of JAPYKE020000094.1, from coordinate 4,479 downwards.
GCTGGTGTCAAGTACTGGATTTGCTTTTTACTAATGTACTTATTGTTTGCCAAACGATGTATGATTTTAGTTATTTGTTTAATTGTAGTAGGATAAATAGGTTGTTCTAATTTACTGTAATGTTTAGAGTTAGCCAGTTGTCGATCTATTTCCCAAATATAATCAGTTTTATCTAAGACAACTGTTGCTGAACCTTTATCTGCCTTTTTGATAATAACTTCAGAGTCATTGCGAAGTGTTTTGATAGCCGCTAACTCATTAGCCGGAAGATTCGGTTTTTCTCTTCCGATTTTCATCTTAGCAGCATTCTTAAACATACGGTCAGTTATTTCTCTAATTGATGGCGTTAGGGTTGAAGGCGGTGGGCACCAATTGCTTTTCTCTGTAAAAGGGATCTTAGTCATCTTGTTTTTCGAATGAAAGAATTTAGTGATCATTAATTTTCTAGTGAATTCCTTTACCGGTTGCGTAATTGCTAAGTGATCAATATATGTTGGTGTTGGAATAAATTTTAAACCCCTTTCTAAAAGTGATCTCTCAGATATAGAAAGTCTCCTAGAGCTTAGGTTTACTATATTGCTACCCAATTTTGTTTCCGTGTTAACCTGGCTGTGTCCTTCTGGATTGGCCGAAAATCCGATTTGTAAAGATTGATCTGTTGTACCCACTTATTGACGATGCTGTTGGCTGTTCTGGGGCTCCAATGAATCCCATCCGACTCAAAAAAGCAACCTCCCCTGATATTGCTATCTAGGATTCTCACTTTTTCACCGGTGAGTTGAATCAAACTTTCGTTAAGTTTCCGGATATTCCAAGCTTCGTTGGGTTTGATTTCATCCATAGCGCTAGAAACTGGGTTTTGAGCTAGGTAAATTTCCGAGTGTGGGAATGTTGATCGAGCTATCTTCACTAAATCATTCATCCTTTGCGCTACAACGCTGGTGTTGTCGTTATCCCTGTCGTTAATACCTACGTTGATAATTATTTCTTTAGGTTTCTCCTGGTGTTTGTAATTTCTGAAAATCGTATGAAAATGATTTATTCTGGCTCCTGGATATAGGGTTAGGGTTAGGGTTAGGGTTTAGGTTAGGGTTTAGGGTTAGGGTTAGGGTTAGGGTTAGGGTTTAGGGTTAGGGTTAGGTTATGATTATTAAGAGAGTCACATAAAATTACTCAAAGCACGGGCCTAAGGAGAATTACTCAAGACATTATATAGGGTTAGGGTTAGGGTTAGGGTTAGGTTAGGGTTAGGGTTAGGGTTAGGGTTAAGGGTTAGGGTTAGGGTTAAGGGTTAGGGTTAGGTTATGATTATTAAGAGAGTAACATATAATTACTCAAAGCACGGGCCTAAGGAGAATTACTCAAGACATTATATTACGAGGTTTATTTTTTTATCATAATAATATTTTAATTAAATCAATATTTGTTTCATGTCGGGATTCGAACATTGGTCCTCTGCTGCGAGATAAGACAACTATCGCCTGCCTGCACGTTCCAGCGTAAATTCTACTACGGCTATCGAGACATCACCAAAAAATGATGCCCTTTAACCGCTCATATATACTCAAGAACGTACAGACACTCTCGAAACTTATATATACATGTCAAGAAACCTTGGCACTGGCGAGGTTAGGTTATGATTATTAAGAGAGTAACATATAATTACTCAAAGCACGGGCCTAAGGAGAATTACTCAAGACATTATATTACGAGGTTTATTTTTTTATCATAATAATATTTTAATTAAATCAATATTTGTTTCATGTCGGGATTCGAACATTGGTCCTCTGCTGCGAGATAAGACAACTATCGCCTGCCTGCACGTTCCAGCGTAAATACTACTACGGCTATCGAGACATCACCAAAAAATGATGCCCTTTAACCGCTCATATATACTCAAGAACGTACAGACACTCTCGAAACTTATATATACATGTCAAGAAACCTTGGCACTGGCGAGGTTAGGTTATGATTATTAAGAGAGTAACATATAATTACTCAAAGCACGGGCCTAAGGAGAATTACTCAAGACATTATATTACGAGGTTTATTTTTTTATCATAATAATATTTTAATTAAATCAATATTTGTTTCATGTCGGGATTCGAACATTGGTCCTCTGCTGCGAGATAAGACAACTATCGCCTGCCTGCACGTTCCAGCGTAAATACTACTACGGCTATCGAGACATCACCAAAAAATGATGCCCTTTAACCGCTCATATATACTCAAGAACGTACAGACACTCTCGAAACTTATATATACATGTCAAGAAACCTTGGCACTGGCGAGGTTAGGTTATGATTATTAAGAGAGTAACATATAATTACTCAAAGCACGGGCCTAAGGAGAATTACTCAAGACATTATATTACGAGGTTTATTTTTTTATCATAATAATATTTTAATTAAATCAATATTTGTTTCATGTCGGGATTCGAACATTGGTCCTCTGCTGCGAGATAAGACAACTATCGCCTGCCTGCACGTTCCAGCGTTAGGGTTAGGGTTAGGGTTAGGGGTTAGGGTTAGGGTTAGGGTTAGGGGTTAGGGTTAGGGTTAAGGTTAGGGTTAGGGTTAGGGTAGGGTTAGGGTTAGGGTTGGGTTAGGGTTAGGGTTAGGGTTAGGTTTTAGAGTTAGGATTAGGGTTTGGGGACCCTAATTAGCTCTGGCCTAGGGAGAATTACTTCCGCTCCTTAACTTACTTCTGACAATGAAGTCACCTAAGTTCTTGTTTCTGCAATAAGCGGTAACTAATTTATTGTAAAATATGGCAGGGAATCTTTGCTGAATTTCACTATACCCTTCTTTGATTAGTTTGGCCACTTGTGTTGCTTTCGTGTTATATGTAATGACAAACGGGATTAGTTTTTCAGAATCTTCATGTAAACTCAGACCACTGGGCATTAATGATTTTAGTTTATTAATCCAATAATATTCTCTTTTCGTTAGATTTTCTTGATCCTCTACAAATTCAATTGGCGTGATCGAACAATCGTTCATGGAATGGTCTGAGGTATTAAAATGGTTAGAGACAGATTTATTTACCTTATGCCTGATATCAAATCTGTGTCTGGTGAATCTGTCTCTTAATGTAAGACTGGTTTGTCCTACATATTGTATGCCACATTTTTTACATGTGATTAGATATATAACATTTTTAGAATTGCATGAAAGATTTTGCTTAATAAAAAATGTTTGATTAGACTGAGGACTTTTGAAATGTTCTGCTTCCTTAAAAAAGGGACAAGTGCAGCAGCGACTGCTATTGCATGGTTTCGCTTTTGCTACTACATGTTGTTTTGTATCCAAATTTTTTAAGGTATTGTTCTTAATTTGTCGAAGAAATCGCTTTGAATACCCTCGTGCTCTTAAAGCTCTAAACAGTGTGTTTGTAGCCCTCTGAAAATCTTCCTCCCTGGAACTAATTCTGTCAAATCTAATAATTTGAGATTTTAAGATCCCCCTAAAGGTGTGCTTAGGGTGAAAAGAAGATATATGAAGTAACTGATGTGTATCCGTTGACTTAAAGAATACCTTTGTATCTAAAATTCCGGTATTTCCAAACATAGGTCCTTTAAAAACGGTTGTATCTAGAAAATCGACAGAGGTGTCGTTAAGTGTAGCTTTTAGCTTTACGGATGGATGGAATATATTTAAAATTTGGATAAAATGATCAAAATCTTCCCTGGAATAAGTCCAAATTAGAAAAATATCATCCAGGAACCTGAAATATAATAAAGGAAGAAGTTCACAACTTTTGAATGCTTCTTTTTCCCACTCTGCCATAAAAATATTTGCATAACTCGGGGCGAATTTCTTACCCATTGCTGTTCCTGAAATTTGTAAAAACCAGTTACCATTGAATTCAAAATCATTGTTTTCTAAACAAAGTTTCAAAAGTTCCAAAATTTCTAAATCTGGTCTACCAGGGTTTGCATTTGCTTTAAAACTGTTGAACACCGCCTTCAATCCATCCTTATTGTCAATATTTGTGTACATACTTTCTACATCTAAAGTGACAAGAAAGCTGTTGGAAGGGATTTGAATCTGTCTAATTTTCTCCAAAAAATCCGCCGTATCTCTGAGATAGGACGAGTGTTTAGCGGCTAATGGTGCTAGGAATGAGTCTATATATTCCGAAATACGATATGATTCACTCCCAACATCAGATATGATTGGTCTTCCTGGTGGAATTTTAAATGGAATAGACCATGATTCAGGGCTTTTGTGAATTTTAGGTAAAGTATAAATATGCCTTGGCCTAGGGTTTTCAGCTGGTGTCAAGTACTGGATTTGCTTTTTACTAATGTACTTATTGTTTGCCAAACGATGTATGATTTTAGTTATTTGTTTAATTGTAGTAGGATAAATAGGTTGTTCTAATTTACTGTAATGTTTAGAGTTAGCCAGTTGTCGATCTATTTCCCAAATATAATCAGTTTTATCTAAGACAACTGTTGCTGAACCTTTATCTGCC